>JAYRBT010000010.1:6885056-6907666 GCA_036023395.1 Myiotriccus ornatus
AACGGGCTCCATCTGCCCGGGGAGTGGCCCTGACCAGGAATCGAACCCGGGTCTCGGCGGTGACAGCGCCGCGTCCTAACCACTAGACCACCAGGGGCTCCCTGCCCGTGCTTAATGACCCACACTAATAGACACATCTGCCTCATTTCCAGTCTGACTCTATCTGGACTCAGCTTCCTGCTATTGGATCTCAGTACATTCCAGGCACATACATTTTGTTGAATTGTCCATCATTTCAGTGGGATATAGTTTGGACATGTCAAACATAAATATGTGCTCCAACGGGTGCTTTATAAAGACTTTTACCCTAATTTTGTTGATTATTTAGGTCCACTATTCTTACATTCCCTACAAAATTCAGGTATATCCATTCACTGTCACTTACTCTGTTTTCTATTGTGCTTCAATTTCATCTAAGTTCCATACATGGTAGGTCCATTTGCACACCAAAAAAGCACAGGACAAGAGTTTGATTGCTCAGCCAAAATCGAAGGACATGAGGCTCAGGTAGTTGTACCTCTTGCTGGGAGTATTTTGTACAGTTCTTGGTTGAACCTTGAAAACAGAACATACGAGAGAGTGCCACCACTTACAGAAGACAGAATAACTTTATGCCACATCCGCACTACTTTGCCAGCATTCCAACAGAAAATTGTATTTTTTAGAGGCTATTTCACTCTACTGCCATTATAATCAGTGTCAAGGCCATCAGTGAAAGCAGCAAGCAGACAAAAATTCTGCCACAAGATCTCAGTTGCTTGTGCTACTGCATGTGCCTTTACCCCTGATGGTATCCCACAAAACAGAGAGAACAATCCTTTTATGAATAAATTACTATAAATTCAGATGAATCCATGCTAGAACAGTGCAATGCTCTGGAATGCTGAAACAGCTTGTGAATCAAAAAATCATTGTCTAGTACAAAATCAGGGCGTTGCTGCATTGTCTGCAGGAGATAATGACATTCAGCCTTGGGGGATACAGCAGGGAAAAAATTAATGCGGCAGGAAACCTTTTTAAACGAGAAGTTGTCCACCTGCTAAAAATCATATGCATTTGGTGTTGTAAAGCTTCCCGGTATTTCAATTTCTTATTATCATTCTCTTTAAGATGCTGCTCCTTCAGGTAGGAGTCATCTAAAAATAGTCCTCTTCCTTGAAAAAAAAAAAAAAAACCAACTCACAAACCCACATAAAGAAGAAAATTTCTTCTTTTAAAATTTTTTTTTAGTATATTATATTTTACCCCTCTGGCCACTACTGAATATAGAATTTCTTCTATCTTATTTTTTCTTTTTTTTTTTTTCTTTTTTTTTCTTTTTTTTGTGCCTATTTTGCAGACTGAAGAAAATGACTGTAAATCAGTTTGCATTCAAAACACCACACTTGCACCTAAAAGAACAGGATATTATAGCATTAAAAATAAGGTTCGGTGTAATGGGAAAAATTTGTGACTGACAGCAGAGCACCTTCTGAGTCATAAATTCTCATTTTTAAAGGACAAAAGGGACTATCACAATCACTGTCTGAATTCCTACATAACAGAGACAATGCAATTTCACACAATAATTCCTACGTCAGTCCCCTGCCTTCTGATCTGCACGAAAAACTTCTACTTTACATGTCACACCCTGCAAGCAGAAGACCCAGGGATTCTTCAGCTTTATCTGTGAAAATTATCAAACAGATTTACAAAAACCATTACCAGCAATAAGGCAGAATCAAACCCTAGTTCTAAACTATCTTGAACGCAGATGAATCAGCACACGGAAATAATGGTAAGGTGGGAATATCTTTTAGAGACGTCAACTTTTACAGGATGAGCACAGGGTAAAATCAGACTGGTTTATACTTCACAAAGTTCCTGTAATTGGATCTTGTGACATGGACAAACACTGTAATGGATCTGTTGCTTCATTAGCACACACTCTGATGTCCTGCAGCACCACATCCATCCATCAAGCTCCTCATTCCCTCTGGGGAAGGCTCCTGCAAGGGCTTGGAAGAGATGAGAGTCAGGCTCTGTAGGATCAGCAGACTTGTGCTTTTAGGCTGTGCACTGGTTGCAGACCAGGTGGTTTGGGGCCAGGGTGCCAAATCCGGAGGGAGAACAGGTTGTTCTCCCTGCTAAGGGGACCAATGTTACTTATGAGTGATTTGTGATGGTTTTGCATCACCATGAAGCCGTTGCAGGTGAGTTCAAATGGGTGAAAAAAAGATTATACTTTGGCCAAGGCAGCTTTGGGCCCATTTGTAACTTGGAATGAGAATCTCTGGTGTTTGTCTGGAAGAGTCAGAGCTTCATATTTCTACTCCTGCCTGCCCTTAGATGGTAAGTTAAGAAGTACAAAAAATATTCTTAGGAGTAACTGAGGTTAGACATTCTTCTAACAGCACTGAAAAGCCTAGTTGAAAATTTCTGTCCATGGCCTAATTAGTCAAAAAAAAAGATGAGATTTTCAAAGGTTGTGAGACACCCAGTCCTGTGTTAATCTTAACTTTCATCTTATATTGCTTCTGTATTTATATGTGTTTTCTTTATTAGATCAAATTTAATTTGGAGCAGCTTAATGTCTGAAACACATTACTAGTACCACAGAAATGTCAAACAGAGGTCTGCATTACAAAACTGAAATTAAGTTAAAGCCTGAGAATGAGACCCCTGTCTTCAAGCCTGTCTTATCTCATAAATCTGTAATCAAGGCCTAAAAGTCATAAGAGGTGTCAAAAAACTTGCACCAATTAGCCCCAAAACACAGGACGAGCAGGATACTTTCCTGAACTTGGAGACTAGAGGCACCATCTATACCTGCACGTAGTCTTTCCTGTACATTATTTCTTAAGCTTGAACACTTCATTTTGCAAAATTAATATTGCTTTGTGTTTTATTTTTTCATACAACTGTGGTTATACTGGCAGTAACACTGACATCATTCTCGTGCTGTGAATCCCATAGTTCCACTTACATTAAGGACGGCAAAACACGGATTACTCAGATCAGACAACCTAACCAGTGGGAAATAAACACAAAAAGCTCACTTACCATGACAGTTCCGGAATTTCACCAGGGATGAACTTGTCCCTGTGGGCTCTCCCAGATCACAGCATCAGCTGCATCACTTGCCAGGACGGCAGCCCCAACGGTGTTTGCCCTCGCATTTAAACAAAAGACCCCTCAGCTGAGCTCTGGCTCTTTACCTTCCCATTCACTAGTGGTTTAAAGAGACATTTGATTTTTTCTTTTCTGTGTTTGCCTGTAACTATTTTTAGCAGCTAATAGCTGACACCCCAGGGAGCATGATGTCATCCCACTCCGCACTTACGGAGCTCTCCAAAGTCAGACCCAGACAGCAGCAGCTGTCATCGTGGGGAGCTGGCTCATTAGGCAGGGCTAAGGCAGTGACACCACCAGAGCCCTGCTCAAAAGGCCTAAAAGAAGGAGGTTCAGTAAGATCTCAATTAAAGAACAGTTCATTCTTTTCTAAGTAATCTGTAGCCAAGATTTGAAAAGTGGTATTCGTTTTTTTTGAGGCTGCCGAGTGCTTTTTGCAGTGCTAATAAAAATGTAGTCTTACTGGCAATCCTCTTGTCAGTGGCACTTGCAAAAGTTTTGTGGACTTTTGGAATTAACACCAGTCCACTATCCTCATCACAAAGGAAAACTACTGAACAGCCAGTAACTGGCAGCTTTATTAGTGATCTCAGCAGATAGACTAAGGACACTGAACCTATACTTGCTCCCAGTGCATTTAATGATCCATCACCCCAGAAAGCTCTATTTGGTTGGGTACATGAGACATTTCTAATTTCCCTTCAAAAGATGAAGATTCATGCCCTTGCTTATCCTGTAGCTCTTCTTTATACCTCTCATAGTTTATGTCTAAAAATAGCTAAACAACTGCAGAAATACTCCAAAGGAGTATTACAGTATCCCTGTAAGATGGTACCAACATTTCCTTCAAATTGTTAAAAAATTCTCACCTTCCAGGACTGCATTATCTTTTCTAACATAATTATATTCCAATGTCTAATCACATTCATCCTTCCTCTGACAGGTGCACTCAGGTTTCTTTCCACCTCTGCTAGTTCCAGTTCATAAACCCCCAGGTTACAGATGAGGTTGTTATTGTACCCAAGGTGCCTGGCTTGGTACAGGAGGTGACTTACTTATATGACATTACCAGCAAGCTGGTAAAAGAGTTAGCCTAATTCTTTTTGAACAGCAACCCAGTCTTCCTCAGCATTGTTCCAATATTGAGGAATTTCACCTCGACACACCAGTAAACATATTAAATACAACAGATCCCAAAACTGATCCCAGAGAAACACCACTTTTCTGCAGCCTCGTCACTTTCTTTTGAACGTTACTTTTAGTCAGCACTTCAGCCAGCTCACAATTCTTGTGTTCACCACCATCATCTCCAAATTCAAGAAAATTTCCTGTGGGATATCAGTTGCTGGAATCTAAACGGAGGAAGCTCACTTTTATTGCTCCTAAAAAATCAATGAACATACTGAACATTTTGATCTACCTTTGATAAAAAAAAGTTGTAATTTATTCCAAAATAGGTCCACACTTGCCATTTTTGAGTCACAGAAAAAAAATGAACAACAACCAATCAACCAAACAAAACCTTTCCAAAGAACCCCAGCAAAACAAAACAAAAACCCAGGCTCATTACAAACCCCACATTACTGGAAATTATTCCCAATTCTGGAAATAATCTGTATCACCTAAATTTGTCTTACCAGCAAGCTGTGCTTCCATGCCAGCAGCTGTAATTTCTAGTGCAACATCGTAATTCCCATGATAGAATTATCACTGCTCTCATCAACTGTAGAGACAACTGAGGCTAAACTTTCATTTCACATGTGGGGCACAGCTACCAAACTGTTAATCTGTATTCTAGACCTTGTATGAGGTGTCCCACTTCCTTCTTGTTTGAATATCAGTTGTATATGCAGTAAAATCCACCTTGGTCTGTGTGTGCGCACAAGCTGGAACAGCTGATTGTGCACATGACCGGTGTCAATGCAGTGACTTCACCAGGAATACCAATGACTGAAGAAATTGTGTGTGATATTTTCATTCAGAAATATCATAGACCCATAAAATTCCAGAATGGTTTGGGTGGGAAGGACCTCAAAGATTCTCCAGTTTTAACCTTCCCTGCAATGAGCAGGGACATCTTCACCTTCATGAATTAATGTGAAACATTTTTTTCACCCACAAACAATTAAACATTTTGAATTCAGCTTGGATTTTGTTCATTCTTAACCATCAGACAAAAGCCTCCTGAGGCAAAAATCTAAACAAGGATGTTCTCAATCTCCTTAGCACGTTGGGTGCACGGTCTCTCAAAGCCCAAGATAAAAGGGTTCCCTTTGAAGTAGCAAAGATGATGTGCCCTAGAGAATCCTGCTGCGCTGCTTTTGTCCATTCCTTTGAAAGGCTGCATCAGGAAACCTCCTGTTATCAGACACGTGACAAATACCAACAAGTCCCCAAGGCTGAGCTTATGTCAGAGGGACATTTAAAGGGTCGGTCTAAGCAGCTCAAAGGCTTGTTATCAGCCACAGGGTAGCAGCTCCCACCTCAGACAAGTGCTGAGGAATTGCTGGCACCAGAAATAATGGGATGGCACAGGAGCAGGCCCTTGGATGCTCACCAAGAGTTCTGTCTGCAGAAGAACATGTTTGTAGCTTTGATTGCTTATCCCCTCCTCACAAGGAAAAAGTACACGCAGGAAAATAGACTGTAAAGAAAGGTAAAACTTCACAATAGTGCAGTGAGCAGATTTCTGTGTGCGTGGAATTTCTGTGGCGTTGGAAGCATTTAGCACCAACACAGATACAGGGTGTGTGCTTGGATTAACCCATTGTTTATGAATATGCATCAAGGGAAACAAATTTTCCCTCTATAAAAACAGGCATCCATGAACGCTGTTAGTGTATTTTTCCAGTGAATTAATGACATTTTTCAACAACAGGGCTGAGGATATTTTGTGGCTCTGTGTGTAAGTTTCCAAAGTAATTTATTAGAGTAGTTATATTTAGAAATAAAAGTCTTCTTACTAGAAGTTTAAAATGCTTTTCCCTTTAGCTGCCTTTGCTACCACTTTGCTCATTTTTTTAAAAATGTTTGAGGGGTTCACTGAACAAGTCTTTCTTTATACATTTAAACCATGTCTTCGGTTTTGTTCTTTTGCTCTTTCTGTTGAGATTTTTAGTCAAATATTTTAACACATATTTACCCTTATTTACATGTACCAGAAAATGATACTCAGATTCCTAAACAAAAAATTAGCTTCATTATTTTGTCACCTCCAAGACTGAATTATGATGCTGCATAAACATCCTTGCTCAATTCCTAATTTTTCAGTTCTGGGAAAACATAGCCACTATGATTTTGTTATTCCATGCTAAGTATCAGGGATTTAATTTCCTAATTTTCTGGCTGAGGGCATCTCTCCTCAGTGTTTCTAATTTTTACTTTAATTGAAATTATTTCCCTCTCCTCTGTATGATGGAGTACTGAAGGACCACTGAGGGTTGGTCCATCAACCTTACAGCCATAACTGACAGTGCAAAAGGACCTATTCACACAAGAACTAAAGATCAAATCAAACAAATCAAATCATAAAATCAAAGAATACTAGGCCAGAAGGGGACCTCAAAGGCAATCTGGTCCAACCTTTCTTGGCAAAAGCACAGTCTAGGCAAGATGGTTCAGCACCCTGTCCAGCTGAATCTTAAAATGTCCAACGTTGGGGAATCCACCACTTCACTGGGGAGATTATTCCAATGTCTGATTGTTCTCACTGTGGAATATTTTGCTTTTGTGTCCAGTTGGAATCTCCCCAAGAGCCGCTTGTACCCACTGCCCCTCATCTTCTCTTTGTGACTCCTTGCAAAAAGGGAGTCTCCATCTTTATAACCACCCTTTAAATTTTGGAAGATGGTGATACCCTTGAGCCTTCTTTTCTCAAGGCTGGACAAATTCATTTCTCTCAGCCTTTCCTCACACAGAAGATTCCTGGTCCTTTGATCATCTCTGTGGCCCTTCTCTGCTCCCTCTCCAGCCTGTCCACTTATTTTCTGCATGGCAAGGTCCAAAACTGAACACAGTATACCAGGTGTGGTCTCACAACTGCTGAGTAGAATGGGACAATGATTTCTTTATCTCTGCTGCTGATGCCCTTGTTGATGTGACCCAGCACCCTGCTGGCTCTCATTACCTCAGCAGCATTGGTCACTCCTTTCGAGCTCATGGTGCACCAGGGTCCCCTTTCCACAGAGCTGCTCTCCAGCCAGGTAGATCCCAGCCTGTGATACACTCCTGGATTATGTTTTCCCAGGTGCAAGACTGTACATTTGTCCCTGTTGCACTTCGTAAGGCAAAAATGCTGGTTTTAACTGCGAGATGAGCTCCCACTTTTATGGCAGAGACCCAGAGCACTCCCTGGGCTGGAAACCTCTGAGCACAGTCCCTGCTGTCCAAAATTCCCTCCTGATCCCTGCCCACAGCACTCCTGGCCACTAGTGTTCCCCTGCACAGTTTCAATCTCCCAGTGTTGCTCATGAGAGCTGCCAGCTGCCGGCAGAGCTCCCTGCTCTTCCTCGGGTTTCCCTGGCTCCAGGATTCCCCCCCTGCACACACCTCAACCTAGTGCTCAGCCCAGGATGTAACACTGCCGCAGCTGTGCCTGAACAACTGAGTATTTACACTGTCAACCGGATTTTAAATATTGCACCGGCTTCCTGGTGACATTATCAGCTGAATTTAATCTTCTCTGTATAAAGGGCCACTTAATAGGAGGAGGAAGTTTCTTCTCACTACTTAATTTAGGTATGGTGAATGCTTATGCAAGATCTGGTGATGAATGCCAGCCAATGTCAGCTTTCTTGGACCATGACACATATTAATGTCATTGTCCCCCTCCTTCTTTTAGTCTAAAAATAAAATAGTCTCCTATTACTATTACGTTACGTCAGAACAGGCTTTTTAATGGAGATATATACAGGAAAAAAGCTGGTGCTTGTATTTTTAAGCCCTGGTTGCAGCACTAAGTAAAACATACAGTGAGTATCAGGATCAAATTGTAGCATCTGTCTGTTAAGGTTTGTTGGTACAGAACTGTCACCCACATGGCTCCTTGTCTGGTATTAAACAAGAGCAACAGAGAAACATGAAAAGTGTTAATAGTGCTGCAAGTCAGCTGCAGAGGAACTGAGCAGAACTTCTGAAGCTAGGCTCCAGATGCAAAATTTTCAGTAATGACATTTCAAAAAAGTATTTTTAACCATAAATGAAAAAAATAATCCTTTTTGAGTTAAAAAATACCTACTTTAATGAAAAGCCAGATTTTTCATATATTCCTTTTCAAGTAAATACTGCTTTCTTCTCACATCAGATATGGCACAAACCCATTTGTTTTGGGTACGAATCTTCCTGTTTTTCAGAGGTCTTATCGAACTAAACAGCTCAATTTATGATTTTGTCAGGGACTTTTAGAAAGCCAATCCTGATTAGAGAAATAACCTCCCCTATCTAACACGAAACATGGAAGAGGAGAGTCCTTGAGTCTGTCTGACTTACGATTCCGTTACAAATGCAACGCACACACCTGAGATACTCTTCCGTTGTGTTTGTCCTTCAGACAAACTATTCAGCCTCCACACACAAGATCTGTATGCCATGTAAAGAACAGAAAGAGGAGCCTGAGGGGGAAGTGGAAGTTTCCCAAGGTGATGGCATGAAGGAGAGAACATTATCAGTATTAGATGTGTAGTCCAGGGTACAAAGTTGCCTTTGCAGTGCCTGCATGGGCTGTGTTCAATACCAACCCAGGGGATTAAGGCAGGCAGTTAAACCAAGTCTCCTTCAGAATTAGTGAGAAGTGTCAGGCTCCTCTAAAGGTGCTTCAGAGCAGAAGCCATACTTGTGGACTCTGAATTATTTTCTGAAATAACATCCTCTGCATTTAATCTCTCGACACTTCAGGAAAAGTTGCCGTCCCCATTTAGGCACCTGTTAGGCATGTAAGGTTAGGCTATGGGAATTGCCATGGGAATTGCCTTATGCCTCTCTCCCCCTGTGTTTCTGCACTCCATTTCTATTGCTGTCACAAACTTTGCTGAAGCCAGAAGTAACAGATTTTATCAGTGCACTAACTGGTTCAACCACACTCTTCCTGCTCCGATACTTCTGGTTGTCTGCATGCCTAAACAGCATCTCAGCCTTTGATCACCTCCAGGGAGCATGCGCTCTTGAACTGCACTATTTTTAGTTCCTCATCTATGACCATCTTCTCCAAGATGAAAGAACATGGGATGGTGATGCCTACGTATGCTGTGAACTGCTTACATACTAATGCCTGAGAATCCTTATACAGGAGTAGCACGTTGTATTTCTATAATTAGACACATGGTATGACTGTTACAGTCTCCTGTGTTTCACCTAAATATCAGTTTATTTACTTCTTGTGATTTGTCACATTTCGATAAAATCATTTCCCGTTTCTGAGAAGACAGGTTAATAAACACTCCAGTCCACTGCTTGTCCTCCCTCCTGTGATCTGTGGCCATAGAAAACACTCATATATTTTCTTGTAACAACAAGTGACATAGGAGAGAAGGCTTAAACTTTTTGAAGAGAAAAATTCAAATAAAATCTTTATGGAAAAGTCAGTACATTATCTGTGTGATTGCCTGCCAATGGAAACAGATTATATAGATTATATAGACAGAAAGTGTAATAACTGCTTTGGGATCAGACAGAGATAAAAGTCAGGAGGCTCCAGCAGCTTCATTCCATGTCTCTCAAAGACCCTACTGGGCCCCTTGGATCTGGATCCAGCCTGCAGGTTCCAGTATGGACCACTGTGGAGTCTTTTATGAGTGACCCAGTCACTACTGGGAGATACCCAGAGCAGGGAAGGCAGAGGGAAATCAGGTCGTAAGGGCTGCTCATGAAACCCTGGGAGCACTCTATCCAGCCATCTCCATCTCTATAAATTAAAGCCATGGTATTGACCTTCATTATAAAACAGAGATCTGTGGACAAAAACTATTAAATAAAAAATAATTATTACCATTTAGTTTGGAAAACATCTCTAAGATCATCAAGTCCAACCTTTAACTTAACACTGCAAAGTCCAGCACTAAACCATGTCAAGTGCCACATCTACATGCCTTTCAAATACCTCCAGGGATGGTGACTCATCCCCTGCCCTGGGCAGCCTCTTCCAGTGCATGACAATCCTCTCAGTGAAGAGATTCTTCCTAATACCAAATTTAAACCTCTCCTGATGCACCTTGTATTTCCTCTTGTACTATCGCTTATTATTTGGGAGAAGAGACCAACACCCACCTACAACCTCCTTTCAGGTCACTGAGCACTTTAGTGCTACACCATAAGAAATCCAAGCTTTCCTTGAAGCTCAAGGTCCAGCCTTATTGAAGCCTCATCACCTCCATGTCACCATATTCCTTCAAAGACACTTGGTAGTCTAGAATGCCTGAAAATAGAATTACTATATGCTGTCAAAACAGTTGGGGTTTACTACAGACCGAAGGAAAACAAAGCAAATATAAATGGACAGTCATAATTTCAAGCTTTTATAAATGTCAAGATTTTATAAAGCCTTTCAGAAAATTATTTAAAGTATATCCTGTGTTTCTGTAAGACCAAAAATATTACCCTCAATTCTGTAGGGTTTCAGCTTTTTCTTGACAACTCCTCTGCTTCTTTTGGACAGTTTTTAGTCTTTTTTAAAGCATCCATAATAAGCAAACTGAATCCTGCCTCTTGACAGCATACCAACATACCTAAAACAAGAAAGTATATGTGCTGAGTGTTTCTTTTGCTACAAGCTTCAGATCTAGTCTTTGATGAGAAAAATGCATTCTCTTTCAAAAGCTGAAACACTTAAGCAAATATTGGTGCAATATATCTGCTTTATAACGAAGAAAAGCCTCTTTAAGAAAGGGTTCTGAATTCACATTCCCAATCCGAACTGTGCATCACAGTCTGAATTTCCTAGTCTGACAGCACGACTAAAATGCCTCCCAGAGACTAAATTCAGCCTTAATTCAGGTTTGTGTGGCCAGCAGAGAATTAAGGAAACCCCACAGCAGAGTCTAATGGCTCTGACAGCTTCTGTGCTAACTCCCATATTCCCTCCACACAGAATGTGGCCAGGAAAAGGAGCATTCCTCAAAAACAAATGTTTCAGAGGAAGATGAAAGAAATCCCCATCCAAAATGGGCAATTCAGAAGCACTAAGCTCTAAACTATATTTCTTTTTAACCTCTACTGAACATCACAGATTATAACTTCTAAATTGCTAACTTGTTTTATGATGTTCTTACTAGATTACATCATGCTACCTGGTGTATAAAAACAATGGAATGAAAGCCTCTCATTTTAGCTGTCATAAGTTAAAGAATAAATGGCAGCAGAAGCTTTCACTTATAATTGCAGGATTTTAGGTGACTACACAAAAAGTTATCTTTCCTGTGCATGCAACAACGCTCAACCCTTTAAGCAAAATTTCAGAAACTGTAAGAAGTTGTGTGTGCTTAAGAGTTAATGGTGAAGGTGTCACTATGCTCAGAAATAGAGGCAACTTTTCCATGTCACATTCAGCTTATTAATAACTCAATTATTCCTGTCGCAATGGCACATGTCTCTCTCCTCCTTGTCATTGTTATGCAACTGGAATAGCTTTCAGAATCACTTAGGGCTGAGCTTGAACAGGTAAACTATAAGACTCATCTTGGATGGAGTTTTATGCTGAAATGCTACTGCAATTCGCTAGATGAATGCTGAGTGACATAGAGCATGCAATTATGCAAGAGGAGTGTTTGCAACAAGCCATCTTGGAAGCACTTCCATTTGTGAGAGGATTTTTTCATGTTCTGAATCTGAATACATTAAAAAGCCTGTAATCACTTAATAGAGTCAAATCTGCAATTCTTAGTTCTGAATATCTTCTATAAAGAAATGAGCTTCTCAATTCTTGTGATTAACTTACAAACAAAGCCAAATACAAGAAGCTGGCTCAGAAAAATCAATGCAGGAAATCATTGCCAGATTTCTCATAAACATTTCTGCCTTAGAAACCACTGGAATTTACACTCTCTTTATCACATGTTGTATGGGGTTGTACGCAATTACAGCACTTCCTACACAAAATAATTCAGATCTGGGTAAGATATTGCATAAATGGATATACAAAATTATATGCAGCCTCCTGGAAAATTGCCAAAGTGGCCCTTATGCTTATAAAACAGTGCATCGATCTCATCTGATCTCTGTGTTCGCACGTGTATTGCCACAAAGCTGCTTTGTTTCGACGTGCATTTTCATGACCTTGAAGCTCAGGATAATGTATTTTTTATTCTATTCAGTCCCTTCATACAAGGATATCTACAATCATTATAAAAAATCTCCAGTCGGAGAAGTGGGGGGAAAAAAAAAAAAAGGACTTCAACTGCTCGGTTTCTAAATTAAGCTACATCTGAAGTTAAAAATAGCCCTTCCGACTGAAGATGCTCTGCTGCCTGAATTTAAATAGCCTGTTTCTTTCCCTGACAGATAACATTTATTGTGCTCTCCGCTGCTGCAAAAAAATGCCTTCTCTAAGAAGGCTACCTTTATTTATGACCGATTTCATTTCATCTACCATGACAGAATTACAGAAAGGAAGTCAGTGTTCTACCTGTGATACGTACGAATTTTTCCACAGAGACATTTCTCTAATTTTACTAAATACACCTAAGAATATGCATGTGTATATGTATGACTTTTTCTAGCTCTTTCTGCAGATTTTTCTGTGAAGATCTGTAGAAAGAATATATTGCCTGAAATGCAACCAGATTTCTACAGTACGTGTCCTAAAAGTGTTTGTGCCCAGCCCTATCACCCTTTTTGTCTTCATTTACGTACAAATATATATATTTTTAGATGTTTCGTTGCTGATTCCAGATAAAAAGAAGTATTAAATGCAATTACACAGAGGATATGTGAAATGGTTTACTCACCATTTATGCCCAAAGCACTGAACGAAAAGGAGGAGAAGCTGTATTCCTTTTCTCTCTGGGCCTAACACAGAGCCAGCATAAGGATATCTATCCTGTCCATACTTCTACTGTGGTCAGAGGTTGAGAGGTCAGAATTCAGTTACACAAGCCCTGCTTGTGCTATTCACATAACTCCAGCACTGACTTTATAAGGCATGCAGATTTGAAAGGTAAAATTTCTTTCAAGCCAACCTGACTGTTCTCGCCAAAGTGGGTTAGTTCCTTTTGTTGAAATTTCTAGTGCTCCAATCTGCATAGTTTTAAGTTTCAAGCACTGTATCCATGCTCGCCCCTGGGAAACTGTAAATTTTCCTCAACATTCATTCTAAATTTACTGTGCCTTAATTGCAACATTTTATGAGATTAAGATTAATCAGATTCACTTTTACATTTTAGGCAAGAAAATGAGAAAGTCACACTTCTAATGTGCAAAATGAAACTTGAATCTTGCCGCATTGAGACAACTCTGCTTTCCCCCTCTTTGTTAAATTGCATATTTTATATGAGCATTCCCAAAGGAATAGCACAGAAAGACTTGGGAATAAGTAAATGAAAGATGAGATGGATATAAGTACTTCTCTTACCCCCGAGCAAGCCTTTCACATTGCACTCAATTTGTGGGCTAAAAGCCTGAAAAATCCCCGAAAGCTCTATAAGCATCAATAATATTTGCAATGATGTAAGCCAGAGGCAATGATCTAAATTCTGCAGTCCCTAATTGAATAAAACACCCATCGAAGTCAACAGGAATTGCAGTCAATTAAGCTGTAAGTATTTCAGGTCCTCAGCATTTTGCATGATGTTACTATACAGCATCTACACGTAGTTTTATTTGCATAGGGCAGTGTTTGACAGAGAGAACCCCCTGTGAAAACAGCCAGGGCTGGAACAGTCACACATAGTCCAGGAGTGTAGTTTCAGTCATCAGTTCCCACCAGGTTAAGGCAGGATGGCTGTTCACTCACCCAGGTGAAGATATAAGGCTGCTTTCACTTGTAGGCCTTGAGCAGCAGGGGCAGTTGTGTGAAAGGGGGGCTGGATTTGACTCAAATTTTCGATAAAATGGTTAATAAAATCAAATCCTTATGAAATTTGATGTGTATGTCCGTAGTCCGTCAGAGTAATGTAATTTCTCTGAACAAGTTAACCCAAGCTACAGGCAGAGCTGTTAATTACTTACCAGCAAATAAATGGGTGTATGTGTGGCAGAGTCCTGTCATGTTATAGGATAGTTCACAGTGCCCTTTGCTGTTTTACTTTACTGGTTTACCCTTACTCTGCTTTATCACCCTGCATGAGAAACGAGAGCCACACGTGCTGCCCCTGAGGAATTGCAGGGGAACGAGGGTCTGTCTGCAGCACTGGCTCAGCAGATGGTTTAGGATCACTCCTGCTGCTGGGAAGGCAGGACTGTGGCTGCCAGAAACCATTCCCATTGCGCTGTGTCATGAGCTTCACAAAAGCACATAATAATGCATGTAATGAGTCTCCAGAATCACGTTTGTGAGGCCTGGAGAATGTTTCTCTTTCCCAATGTGAACTACTGAGTCATCCTGTTCATGTGAGACAGACTGTATTCTCTTCCCAAAGAGCTCCTTTGAATCACTATTACCACCAGATAACAGATGTTGCTCTCCAGGAAAGCTTTTCATACAAGCTCTTATAATCATGGGGATTATTTCAACTTGACCTTGTAACTACAATAGAAAAACAAGATGAACTGGGGGATCTCAGAGGGCTGTGTGCTCCTTGCATATCTAAGTAACTAAGCCCTGAACAACATGACTACTCAAAGCACTATATAAAGAATAACAGAAACATCCATAGTCTGATAAGGTAAATACTGGTTATTCCCAGCTTACATAGGGGAAAAAACAAGCCCTGAAGTGTTTAATGGAATGGTCTGACATCATACAGCAAATATCCAAAAGTTCAGGAATAAGTGATGAAATGTTTGAAAGTACCTAAGTCTCTTTGAAACTTAAGAGTCTATGGATGTGCAACGAAACCACAGTTAAGTAATTTGAAAATAGGACTAAAAGGATAAATTGGAAACTTTTAGTAAAGTGTTTTAAAATGCCCATCTTCTGCCAACCACTTCTGCTTTAAACCACAAGACATTTTCTTTCTAATTACTTGTTCAAAGTGAACCTTAACATGCACTTTCAGAGAGACATTGGAAGTGCTGTTATACATTCAAAATTTCAGTCTTTCCTAAATATGCATGCTGCTGGTCAAGCAACAGTAACTTTCCTTCTGCATGCCTTTGTTGTGTTCCTGGATTGCAGCTTTGGATGACAAAGCACATTTGCACAAATCTTTTCTTTTTTTTTTCAAAATGCCAGTAACCAACAGTTTAAAATCAGACTTTTATATTGCAACTATTCCCATACCTTCTGGTGCCACTTTAACTAAGTTTATGCAACTCAATTATTTTCTAATGCCTTGAATACACACACATCATGATTTCACATCAGAGTTTTGGAGTTACATCTCCAGATCCCAGAAGTAACAGAGATGTGCTTATTCACAGCACTGGACAGTCAGGCCCAGGTAATCCAATAACATCCTGCCTGAATTAGTAAAGTTTTCATCTGATGGTCTCATTAATCACTACAGTCACAAACTAGAACTCACAGTATTCCTGTGAGATATATATCCAGAGAGATACTGTTCATGAAGAAAACTACAAAACAGACGACCAAAAAGGTAATCTATGCCAGATCACGGATAGATGATGTCTCTCAGATAAAATAATCTATCAGGTCTCAGGAGAATTGACCTCTAACAGCAAAGGCCACAGTTCAGGCTGAGTTGCCCAGTGCAGGGATAGCACTAGTGCTGTCATCAGTAGTGATTTGCTTTGTCATACACTATGTTTAGAAACTATTGTTCACTCCATGATTATTCCCCTTCATTTACTTTTTGCATTCTGTTTCTCAAGGGATGAGGAGTTTGGGCTACTGAATGTTTTTATACATTCTTGCACTTATCCAACATGTCTTAATCTTTCCAGGATAAGCACTGGAAACACTGGATAAGCTTCTCTTTTGCCATCCTGATATGTCTTCCCATTCATGAGTATCTCCTTGGTTTTCCCATCCTGGTTTGATGCCTGACTTTTTGTCAATTTTGTGCTGTTAATTATTCCTCTTCTTTTCTATGTATTCAAAAGTACAAGGCAAAGAAACAACTGGAATTCACCACTCCAAAGTTTCCAGCAACAGACACGGCATTAAAAGACTAGCATTAAAATTGCTGAACAGCACTCACACTGTGTCATGGGCAAACACTGCACCTCAAGCTTTAATGTCTGCCTCCATCCAACCCATCCTCCCCAAATTACCACCCGAAACCCCGCACGCCAGAATCACCGAGATGCTCCAGGAACCTATCTCTTCCTGGCCTGCTCCCTGCAGCTCTCTGGTAGTTTCCTGCACCACCAAACCCAGCCTTGGAGCTCTCCTTCTCTGCTCCCTTCCCTTTGCCTCTGCATCACTCCTCAGAGCCACAAATACCTTGCCCTAATTGTTGCCAGTTGTAGTGTGAACAATTCACAATGCAGGCTCATTCCCTTCTCCCCCTTTCAGCTTCTCTCTCTGTCTCCCACTGTCTGAAAGTAAATGCTATTCTCTGCATAACACAATCATGGAGCATTTTCAAACTGGAAAGAGAGATGGTGAAGATAGACAGGAAAAAGGTGGACAGAAAGATAAAGACTGAGGCTTGCTACCCACCATCTTTTCCAGAAAGCTTTACCTCTCAATCTCTCATGTGAAAACCTACTTTTCTAATTAACATACTTTATCTAGCTGTCATCATATTATTTTTCTGCTATAAGACAACACCTAGAATAATACAAAATTATCATTTTGTGTATTTGCTTCCCAGATTACTAAAAATGCTGGAATCATATGGAATGTTGATAAACATTAAATAATGATATATATTTTCTTTGTGCTTACTTTTTTCCCCTACGGTGTTAAGCATTTAACAGTACTCAAATCTTAAACTGCTTAAAAGGGATATCCAGCACGCAGATGACAAAAACCTGTAACAATTTTTAGAAAGAGGAAATGGGTCTACTTTCTGAAAAAACATATTTTCTCAACAGCCTGATGAAAAGATCATTTTCACCTCAGACTTTTAAAATTGTTGCTCTGAATACTCTTCTCTCTCATACATACACATCCAGACTCACTGCTGTGCTCCATTAATTAAATGCCCCACTGTATTTTTCTGCTGGGGAAAAGAGTGAGTCAAAATTACGCTCTGCATGTATTTGCAGCAAGCAGGAAATAGAGTGAAATAAATATGTGCTTTATTCTAATTAATATATGTTGTGCCCATCAGGACATGTAAGGTTGCCAGGATGAGAAGCACATGCGTAGGTGCACGTATATTAAGCAGCAAATAGTAATTTTGATGAGACAGTTACTAATTTGAACTTTGATACCTTAGCAATTCCACAGAAAAGCAATACAACAACTGCATCAATTGTCCCTTTCTCCCAGGAAGCCATCACACAAACAGGGAACTGTACCAACAAAGATGCTTGGGCCTTAGAATACTTCTAATGCGGGTTATTTAAAACAACAGTAACAAAAAAAGAAACCATCCCAAGCCAAACATTTCACTCATATCTGTCATAACCCAGATTACATGTAAATACTTCATAGAAACTTCAGAGATCACTGGGAACTTCTGAAGAGATTTTTTTTTCCTCCTTTCTTATGCATTATTTAGGGGCCCTCACATGCAAAAGAACAAAATTTGGGCCTATTCAGAGAGGCAATTATCACCACCAGCTTACATTACTGATCCCTGTTCCAGAAAAAATGTCTGCAGTCTGGAGGCTATATTTTCTCATTGTTCATGGGTGAGCAAAGAGCCTGTGAGCCTGCAAGTGTCTATTCAGTAGTCAAAATCTAAAAACAACACAAGTTCAAGATCTTCAGCATCCTGTGGGACAGGACTGCACTCTGGATTTTCAGTTTCCAGTTGATGTGGCCTCTTCCATACGTACAGTACAGAGAAGACTATGCAGAACTTCCCATTTGCCTGAGAGGCAACCATGGTTAATGCTCTGAAATCTGCATTACAACACTCTGTGGGTTTCTTGTTTTCAATTCTTCTGAAAATATTTTGGGGATGAGTGGACATATATGGTGATTGTAGTGGAGACAAAGGCTGTGGGATTCATAGTTACGAGGAGAATAAAATCCTGACCTGCTGTAGATGCAGCACTACTGAGATTCCATTGTTCAAACTGAATAGGTAAAACCTCTCTGCTATTATCAATTTCAAGGTCAGCTACACGAATAACAACAACAACAACAACAACAACAACAACAAAAAAGTAATGATGCTCAATGTTTTGAATAAATCCAGACAGAACTGTTAATAAAATAGAAAAGAAAAATCCTCACTTACCTCAATAGTTGTAAGCTGTTATTTCATACTCTGTAAACTTTCCCTCCCTACTAACTAAACAAAAGTTCTGCAATCCTGATACTGGAATAGCTCTCAAACACATACTGCAGAATACCAAAAAAGAGAAAGCCTATGTTGTCCTTACTAGCAGGCATCTCTCCAGGGATGATTGGTCATTACCCTGGCAACCCTCACAAATGGCAAATGACGTAAAGAGAGTGGGAAAAAAAGCCACTGAGAGCAGAAAGCACTATATGCATTATAGATAGTTCTGGGAATCCATGCTCATATATGCATTAAATGGCTTCAGAGGAGCACAGGGATCTTCCATTTTGCAGAGCTGCCTGCTGAGGTGAATAAGAAACTTTCTCATTTTTTTCTTAATCAAAGCATTGGGAGCATCTCTAAGTCTTTAACTGAAGCAAATTAGGGTTTGATTATTTTGATTATTTGATAATTCAGACACTGGGTTTATTCTCTTTTTTTTTTTTTCAATTCTGTTAAAATTTCCCATTAAAATAGCTCACAGTCGTATTCAGACAAGTGGATGTATTTTTCATTTCCTTTTCACTTCCTTTATTGTTAGGTAAAGTTATTTATTATTATAGTTATTTACATTCTCTCCCGCACCCTCATTTTTCCCTAACAATGCATTTGTACAAATTGTACAAGAGTTCTTGTGTTCACAACATTAAACACATCAGCAGTTGCATTTAGTGTTACTGATAACTATGCCTAAAGGAGATGTGATTCTAGACAAACATCAGAGAACAAATTAAATGGCATTTTGCTATTTTCGCACAGCACGATCACAATGAATTTGACCACATATGATCTGCCTGTCATGGAGAGAGATAAACTTAGGTGTGGTTAATTCTTCCACGACTAGATGGAAAAAAATCATAAGTAAGATGAAAAGGAAATCTGCTTTGTGATTCTTTAGCATCTGCACCACCCAATTAATAAGTAAAGCTGCAGGAATTCTGTGTATGAAACCTAGAAAAGCATCTGCCACCCCTGCTTGCACATGTTACCAATTACAACTCAGGATCAGGCTCCTTTTACTTGCTCTTCTTTAGACCTCAGGATTTCTGGATTCCTAAATGCACAAAAAAAACAGCTTTCAAAGAGCATTCTGGAAAGCATTATCACTCAGATCATTTTAATAACCTAAAGGAAAGGGCACAATTCTCTGAAATAAGAACTGAAGAAGGAAGTGAACTGAGGTGGCTGCTCTAACCACTTAGTTATTATGTAAAAGTTGGATGGGAATGGCTCTACCATGACAACTGAGTTTCCTGTTGAATTGATGAAAACACATTAGATGTATTTGAACTTCAAATCTGAAATGAAATAGAAGGAACCAACAGCTGTAAATAGGATATTTCTATACCTAGCTGCCTAAATTCAATTACTTACAGTTCAGATGCATTCAAATTTAGGTGAAGAAGATCCTTGAAGAAGAGGATAGACAGACTTGAGAAGCCCAGCTTGTTCATACAAGAATAAAGGCAAGAAACTTTGCCAATACCTAAGTTAAAAAATTACATCCAGGTCCTCCAAGAGCAAACAGAGTATAAAGGTAGGAAGAATCAGTGTATTAAGCACAGCGTACACATTTCTACCAAGGAAATCCTGTTAAAAATATGACTCTCTAAGGGTAACAGAAGGAAGATCCTGAACTGGTAATTGCACAGAACAGCACATGCTGTAGTTCACCAAATAATGGGAAGACAAATATCTCCACTCAGTTCTTTCACTTGTCTCCAGTAAATCATAGATCTATACAGAATCAGCAACTACCTGAGAGAAAATGTCAGTAGACCAGCAGCAGCCTCTGACTGTCCTCACATCTAGGACAGTGAGCTGAGATTTCAGGAGCCCCGAGTCATTTACCTCAGCTGTACTACCAGCTTGCTCTCACAAAATGTTTCCCCAGCTGTACAAAGTGAATAAGGACTCAAACTCCTTTAGAAAAAGCTTTCAGTGCTAATGCTGAAAAGGTTTACGGAAGAAAGGGCTTAATTTTTGTTGTTTTCAAAATCTACCACCCCATTGCAATCAGGAAGAAGGCATTACATTTGTATCATGACAATTTTCCAAAAAGGCTGAATGAGCCATTGCAAAGTGACTGAATTTTACGATCAAACAAGCAATGAACAGAAAGGATATTCAAATGATAATGCTCCATTAGGTGTACTTTATTCATTTGCTGAAGACAACTCATTTTTAATTATTTAAACTCTGGCAGCATACCAGCAAATGCTCTGCTGGGTTATAATTGACAAATATCTGAGCAAAGTGAAATCTCAGTATAACATTTCCTCTGATATTACATTTTTTCCTGACATGAGGATAAGCACTATTTTGTGTTGAGAAACCACAGAAGGCAAAGTTCACCAATATGTGTATGGCCACTGCAAGCTCTATGTTCCTATAAATCTTCTCCTTGATGACCCAAATCTAAGCTCCTAATTTTTTCACAATTACTCTTTGCAGAAATTTAGATCCAACGACAAACTTTCCACCTACTATCACAACTGAACAAAAACTTTGCCATCAGTGTTCCCAAATGTGCTTTTGTGAGAACAAATGCAGTCTGCCATGGACGTATTTTGTATGAAATGTTATTAGATATAAGAACAGAAGGTATTTAAGTATGTAAAAACTTTCTGTGGTTTTGCAAAGAGATGGTCTTAAAACCTTAATCGTTTTATGTCATGTCCAGGCCTCTAAACTTGCCTGTGTTTCAGCATGTGAGATGGACTTGTGAATGTTCTGGGCAGCACAACGAGCACAAATCCAGTCTGTGAATAAGGAGAAGGGAAGACAGAGCTGCAGTCAGGAAGCAAGATTTCTAATGGAGTCTTAGGAAGAGGCACAAAACCAGAAACTTTTGCTCATTTTGTGACATTGTGTCATACTGCTGAGTCTAGCATATGTAGTGCCCGATGGAAAATGGGGTTGCCAATCCTTAAAGGATCCTTTCTGTACACTGATATATCTTGCCAACACATTAGCAAATTAAATTAAAAATTCTTCGGTTTTTAAAAAAAGACTGGAGACAGGAACCACTCAATAAATAAGTTATTACTGATTTTATTTGAAGCAATTCGTCCCAGAAAAGGATCAGCTCAGTCAAGTGAGTGGGAATCAAAAGTCTTCAGCATTTTTCTGGCTCAACATTTAAATGCTTGTTGTGACATGCATCCTGTTGCAGAATTCATCCACTTAAACATGCCTGGAGTCACCTGGCATAAAGGACAATCACACCTTCTCCATCCTTTCCAAATTCCGTCTTTCCTTTTAGCTGTGTCTTCTCCAATCTGGTTTTCAGCTGGAGAAAATGAGCTCAGGCTTTAGCAGGCCCAGTGTCCTTTATGTCACAGAGTTGCAGAAAAAAACCCCAAACCTATCAGAACATATTATTTCTCTAAAGGCTCTTACACTGTCACATCATGTAAACATCAAAGGGGTGAATGATGTTTTTTGTTTCCTGGGCTATGGATATGATTCTGAACAGTGTTGAGTAAGCACAATATATTTTTTTTCCTTTCTCTGTCCTCCTAGAGGACAGACATGTGCCTTGTCAGATGATGCCAAACCCATTATTAGTGACCTTCTGCTTCTCCATTAGGAATATTGCAGCTCGACCAGCTGATGTCAAGGGTGTTCATGCTGGAAGATAACAACATTCCTTGGGAGCAGAAATGACAGCCTTTCAGCATTCTCTGGCTTTCCCATGATTTAGCTTTATCTGGGAACTTTATTGCAGTGAAATTCAGGGAGATAAACTGAGGAATACAAAGTACTAACATTCACAAAATGCAAACATCTGGCTATGAACACACTGCTTTAGTACTCCATTTTAATCAAATTCATAGACGCAGTCTGCATTTTAATACAGATGCCTCCAAACCCAGGAATTCGTTACTCTCACTCCATCTTTTTTCCAGTTCCTTCATTTGTCATCTAGTACCTTAATGACTCAGATCAGTCTCTGCTGACCCCATAATAATGGCCAGTCTTCGCGAACGAAGAACCGGGGAAGGTCTTTACACCTCCCAGCCTGCGCATTGGATTTTTTAGGTG
>JAYRBT010000010.1:6925228-6972777 GCA_036023395.1 Myiotriccus ornatus
TAGGTGTTTCAGTCCACTGAGAGGAGCAGTGGTACCTTTCTACTTCAGTTTCACGGAAAACTCTTGCAATCTTCCTTCAGACATTTTGCACTCTGCAAAAAAACACTGTACAAGTGTTTCAATTTGTCATAGAAGTCTAGGTGTGAGGACTGCATTGTTAAAAGTTTCCATGCTGAATATTTCATACTCTCTAAGAGAGAAAAGTTCCTCACAGCAGACTGGAGAGCCTGTTTTCCAATGCATTTATGCAGAAAGCAAATGTACCTTGGGTAACTTACCTGTAACTCAGGGGAAAATGTTCAGAAAAATATATCAGGAAAAATATGAACAGGGGAAAGGCTCATGTGAGGTTCAGATGCTTTCAGGTTTCTGTCTGGTTTTAATGCATCTTTGTTAAACTAAGCCAGGTAAACACCATCCCTACACTTCATACTGTCACCTGGCACTCCACTGCTGCTCTTCACTGGTGCTGATGGATGTCTCACTCTTACAGCTGCTGGCTAACACATCATTTATCAGATGTTCCCAGAAACAATTGTCATGATTTCAGTTAGACACCAAAGCTGCTGCTTAATTCTAGATAACATGTTTATTGAAGTCAAACATGGTATTAAAAAAAAAAAAGGAGGAGGCTCTGGAATGCTCAGTGGAGTTGTTTGTGGTTTCAGAACATGTTTCATGTTCAGTCACAGACACCTGACCACTCGCTTGCAGGGCTCTTCCAGCAGGTTATTGGCTCTGAGACTTCAGAGCGAGGTGAGGGAACTTCCTTTCCAAGACCTTCTGCCTTGTCCTCTCCAGGTTTTGCCTTCTTGCCCTTTTCCGTAAAAATTTTTCAAGTCTGAGTCTAAAACAGAGAAGTGGGTGTGGTTAATTAATTTCCACACAGCTTGTGACCACCTACGTGAGCTCGCCCCCTTAATCAGACATAGGCTCTTGGCAATTAACAGCTTCACAATTCATTTGCTACAAAGCAATTCTTTTTGCTTTCTGCTTTGGAATTGTACAGAAATTCCCCCTCTGGTAGACCTTTGGTAGTCTGCATGTGAAGATGACTACTATTTTTTCCTTATAAAGTGGAATAAGGAGGACCAAAGAACAGAACAAAAAATAACCTTCAATGTCAAAAAAATCTTTTTACCTGATGAAGTTATTCACATGAGGTAAGTAATAGAATCTCTTCCTTTTGTGTTTTTCGTTCAAGTGCCATGGTATTGGCCATTCCTTGAAACTGTACCTGTTGGAGACACATAAAAGGGGTTACAGCATGGTTACAGGGGTTACACTGTCTTCATTCTGGGATTCTACCAGTTTCTCCTGGTTTTAGTACAGTGCTAAAGTGGTCTAGTAGAGTGCAGAATTTGTGTGGGGGTATTTATTTCCAGCCCTTGCTGGCTTGGTTTGGAAGAGCATCTCCTGTGTAGCAAAGTGGTCTTGCTTTAAAAACTGTAGATGTTTGAATGCTGGGCCCAGTATAAACAGTCATTATTTGCAATTTTAGTTTAAAGTTACTCCTTCATAAGAAAACCTCCCAAAGCTGATGTGAACAAGCAGTGTCCGAAGAGTTTTGTTTCTACCACGACTTCCTTTTAAGTGCTGGTGTTGGAGTGTCCTGTCAAGTGCAAGTCTGCCTTTCCCCTTAAATACAGACTCTTATTTCTGTTCAGGGTTCCTCTTGCACATGGGCTGCACAGGCGGCTTGTGCAGACTCACCTGCAGACTCCAGTGCATCCAGAGAGTGTCAGAGCTACTACGTGTATTCCACAGTTTCTGCATGTGCTTAATGACCATTCCATGTTCTCTACCCCCTCCCTGCTTTAACTGGGGACTGGACATAAAATATATGGGCAGTGCCTTCTTTGTGGACAATGTTTCCAAACAACTGAAAAGTCACCATTATTGTAACCTGTGTTATCTACACTGATTTGATCTTGTGTTATCTCCAGTGTTACTGAAGAGCTGAACACTGTAATTAAGTGCTTTCAATGCCAATATGATGAGGGTGAAATTCTGGTTAATGAAAAAATAGGTCCTGCCTGAGCCTTCAGCATGATCACCTGAAATTACAGATTACTGGAAGTATCTGGACAACAAATAATTCAGAAGGTAGCAGCTTCTACCTAAGTTAAATATCAAGAATAGTAGGGAATTCCAAAGAGCTGTTTGTACTTTGTTGTCCCTGAATATGTGGATTTTGCGTTGTAAGTAGGAAAGTCCAGATGGTTCAACTTGAACAGTACTCCCTGGTTCAGTCATGTGTAACAGAAAAGATGTAGTAACAAACATCTGAGCACAGAAATCAAATTAGTTACATGGAACTAATTTTGCTATAAAGTTTGCCATTGAATTATTTAGCAACAACTATAACCACATTAAAAAAAAAGCGCCAAAAAACTCAAGAAGCACCTGAATGCTGACCAGAAAATACATTTGGTTCTATACAATATATGGATCCTTCCCTGATTAGTTAAGGATTTTCTGGTAGAGACTCACCACAAGAAAAATACACACATAATAAAAGTTTTCCATACCAGAAGGTGCGTCCCAAGAAGTCGTGTCTCCACTCTCCAGGTACTGGCTTTTCATGGCCAGTTTGTAAAAGCCTCAAAGCAACTTCTCTTTCTTTCACAACCAAGTCTATATTTTTCATAGACTTTTCTACCTAAAAATGGTAAATAGTTTCAGGATGGGCCAACAAAAACAGTGCTGACAATTTAAAAGATCTCAAATAAAGACCTAAAATTTTAAAGAAAAACAAAGGTAAACCACACTAGTGCTTTTAAAACCTCACTTGAGAGCAGAACAGATACAAAATAACTGATGGTCTGATGTTTGTTTAAAGACCAGCTGGCTAATGCATAAAGCCAGATCAAGAGCTGATGCTGGAAACACAGAAAGCTCTGAGGCAGGGGTGGGAAGGAGGCAGAGGAAGCAAACAGAAGATTTGCTGTATATATTTCTGCCAGGTGGTTTGCACAGGCTGTTGGTTATTTTAGTTTTGACTGTGGAGTCTGGTCCCAGCCCCAGTAATGCCCACTGGCTGATGAGAAAGCTGCTGTGACCAAAATATGACTTGAACAGTGTTTGTGCATATATTAAAATCAGGGAAATAATGTAAAGAAAAGGTCTTTAACAAGTTTACAAACACTTCATCTTTCACTGAGTGATTTTACTTAAGAGTTGTATTATTATGTAGCATGAACAAATTACCTTTTCTAACCGTTCTGGGCTTGGCATAGGCTTGAGTTGTCGTTTTGCTTCTTGCTGTAGAGTTAAAAGCATGTTTCTTTCTTTCAGCAGGACATACCTAGGTCAGAGAGCACAGTAACTCAAAAATGACTTCTGGACACCTAAGCAGTTATTCACTTACTATCCTGCTGGATAGAGCACAGGAAAATCCCATCTCCTATACCTGCTGGCTTCAAAGCAAACCTGCTGGAAGCAAAAAGGTCCTGAGCAATTGGAGAAAGCCCAGTAGAGGTGGGGAGGGCAGACACAAAAGGAGAAGATGAGGGAGACAGGTTTACTTAGCCTGGAATAAAGAAGGCTTGGGGGGGAAGACAACACTAAGTTGTCTTCCCCTACCTGGACAGAGCCAGATTCTTCTTACAGGTGCACAGCAAAAGGACCAGATACAGCAAGAACAAACTCTTCACAGTAATGATTAAGTGCTATTTTAGCCCTGGCACTGCCTGGAGTGGTGATACAACCTCCAGCCTCAGAGACTGTCAAGATCAGAATAAACACAGACCTGAGCACCCTGATCTAACACAGTGCCTGGCCCCACCAGAAGGCACTTAAAACCAACTCTGTCCAATTCAAACAACCCCCAGAAGGTTCATATTCAGCACCTTCACACCAAACCTTTGTCCCAGACACAACTATCCCACAGCCAGCTGCAGCAGAGCTGGAGTGACAGACTCCAGTGGGGCTGGAGCCCGCAGAGCTGGGTGACAGACTGAAGTTACTGGCTTGTAAGTTCACCGGCCACATTTTAATAAAAAGTGCAGAGCTGCTTTGAAAGAAGGGAAGCTTCTTCACTAAAACTTACTTACCAGAGTTTGTGCAAGTCTTCACTACTCTTGCCCCTCAGCTGCTTTATATTCCATGCATCCCCTGTAAAAGATAAAAATAAGCAGAAACAAACCCCAGTGACTTAAAAGAACAAAGCTGTCTTATTCTGAAAAAGAAAAAAATGTGCTTCTATTAGCAGGCTCAGCTGAATCAACAGAACAAGGATCATTTAAAAAAAAAAATACTACCACTTCAAAAGCTATCCTTGTGACATTCAGCTTTGCTTTAAATATACAAAATACACAAAAAAACGCAAACACATGTAGTATTTATTGGTGTTTCCAACAGCCTGGTCACAGGGAAAGCTGTAAGATGAATCTACATTGAATTACTTTTGTTCCATAGGACCATATATTTCACAAAAGAACATCTCTTCTGTGACACACTCTCCCTTCAGAGCAAGGCAGAGGGTTTACAGCAAAACATGTTGCTGCCCAACAGCTATTTGCTTTCACAGACACTGAACACACACAGGCATAAAGATGCACAAACAGATGTATGTATATATACATTTAGAAAAGTAAGTTTTATGTAGCTGTGAATACTCTCTGATGCAAAATAAAACAGGTCAGATTTCAGCTGAGCACAAGTGGCTCGAAGATCACTATCAGAAATGCTAAATATAACTGACCAGACTTGACGCTTTTTTCTCCCCAGTTTCCTGGATCATCAAAAAACTCCTCCAGGCCTCTCCGAGACACAGTCGTGTGCAGGAACTTCGCCTGATGGAGGGGCTCAGCTTTTGGCAGGCCCTTGTGGAACAGGTTCAGCGCCAACCTGCATAGAAATTAGAAGGAAAACCATGTACGGTAAGAAAAATAGCATTCAGCTGAAGGAGAACGTTTGTTTCATTCACAAAGGCACAGGACCTACAGACAGGGGGTCCTGTCAAGGGACAGGGGGCGGAGGGGAAAGACACGAGTTTGGTTCTTCACAAACATGTCATCTCTGTGTTTTCTCCTCCCCCTCGTCTCATCTAATTATCTATTTTCTATACTCAGAGACAAAGAGCAATTTAAAATGAAAGAGTAACTTCGAGCTATGCTGTACAAGAATGCACCACTGAATCGTCAGGGTTGGAAGGGACCTCTGGAGATCCACCCAGTCCAACCCCCCTGCCCAGGCAGGGTCACCTGGAGCAGGTGACACAGGAACGCATCCAGGTGGCCTTGGAATGTCGTGGCCTGGAAGCGAACACAGGGTAAGGCGCAAAACCCCACCCACGCCTGGAGCACCGGTACAAGCACTGCAGAACCGTAACAGGCACAGGGAACCCTTCAAACTGCCCTCACACGATGCCCGAGGCCACACACCACCCTGCAGCCCTCAGGTTAGAGGAGCAGGACAGACGGACACCGGGACACACCGACACCCTCCTCCCGCCAAGGGCTCTCCTTCCTCCCGGGAACCGCGCCCGCCTCCCCCAGTGCCCGAGCAGAGCCCCCCCGGCGCGGTGCGTACCCGGGGGGGCCCGGCCGAGCCCGGGGCAGCCGCAGCGCGGCCGTGAGGCGCCGGCCCAGCGCTCCCAGCACCGCGGCCGCCGCCATCGCCCCGCGCCTCCCTCAGCGCCGGCAACAAGCTGCCCTTCGCCAAGATGGCGCCTGCCCGGCTTCACCCCGCGGCCTCACAGAGGACCGGGAGCACTGGGAAGGATCTGCCCTTCGCCAAGATGGCGACGGCCCGGCTTCACCCCCCCGCCCTCAGTTAGCACCGGGAGCACTGGGAGAGTCCTGCCCTTTCCCAAGATGGCGGCACTCAGGCTTCACCCCGCGGCGGGAAGCGGCGCCGCCGGCCCCGCCCCGTGCCAGTGCCAGCCATGGCGGCCATGAGCCGGCTGCTGAGGGCGGCCGCGGCCTGGGCGGCGCGGCGGGCGGGCGGCACCGGAATCGCCGGGAACACCGGGATCGCCGGGAACACCGGGATCGCCCCCCGCCTCCCCGGCACCCTCGGTACGGCCCCGGTGGGGGAGCGGCGGGGCCGGCGTGCGGGGGGCGAGGTGACCTTGGGGAGCGGGCAGGAGGCCGCGGGGAGGGCCGGGGGCTGAACCGGTGCAGCGCGTCCCCGCTCCTATGAAAAACTGCCTTGTTTGGGGTAAAACATTGATGCAAATGGGCGGGATGCTGACCTTCTTGGCATGCTTACATGGCCCCGTAGGGTGACATTCAGTGCTTTACTTGTTGGGACTAACAGGTGGAAGCAGATCCATCGCTAAAGTTAGGAAAAAAAATAGGTTCGTGCTGGCAAAATAGGAAATTAGTCCAGATGAATAATGATAACTTCCAGAAAACCAGCTCGTAACAACTCAGCCACTGTTGTATAGTTGTTTTTTTTTCTTTCCTCACGTGTGTGTTTGACCTTGTCCTGGCATAATCACCGATGGGATACACAAACATAACGCTTTGGTTCGATTTTCAGTTCCTGTCCGACACAGCAGCGGCCATGGGAAGAGAATGTTTATTATCAAGGCAACAAGTTTTTATGATACTCGATTTCTGAACTTGTTGGTGAGTTAAAAACAAATTTATTGCATTTGGGGCATCACATTCCTTGAAAATGGTGTAAGAGTGTCTAAAATACGATTTTTTTATATTGTTGATGTGACAACATCTAAAATGTGGTTGGCACTATTCAGACAAACAGGAATTGTAGGTCCTCTTTAAGAATTTTTTGTCACATGCTGTAAAATCAGGGACAGATGAATTTAAAAGACTGGTTAAATATCAAGGGTTGGGATAGGTACTTAAATTACTGCTGCAGTAGCATTCTTGAATTACATATGGGTGTTCATATATGCATAACCCACAATGCTTTCCACTCCATCCTCCTTTTTGAAACGCATTAGTTACTCTCCTGCAGGGTTTGCCTTCAGTTACCTAAACCACTCACACCAGAGGTGAGATTTAGGAAGCCTGACCTGAATTTGACCCCTCAAAAGCCAGGTTTTGGGTAAAGCCTATTATGACAGGTGACAGCCAATTTGATCCAACTCCCCTCATGGGATCAGGCTTCCTTTATCTGCCTTGCACAGCCACCAGAGCTGGTGTTGGATTATTGCATTGGTGTCAGTGCCTCATTCCAGGCACCCCAAGATGCTGAGGCAGCGTTCAGGGAAGTGTTGCTGTCCCTCCTGCACGGACAGACCTTGCTGGAGAGGGGAAAGCTGCTCTGAACAGGCTCCTGGACTGACACAGCGTCGCTCTTTGTGTGCTCTGCTTCAGTAATTAACTCATTTCAAACAGCAACATTTACACACAACATCCCCTTCTGACCTAACAATGCAAATCTAAGAATTATTGGCTGCTGCACCATTTTCAGACAAACCTCATCTGAATTTTGTCCAGGTTCTGAGTTTCCCATGCTGTTTCTTTTTATCCCCTCTACAGAGATTCTACATATTCCTGACGGGAATACCAGCAGCACTGTTCATAACGTATGTCAACATCTTCATTGGTGAGTGCTCTGTCATGGCTAAGCAAAGTACAGTGTGAAAATTATTAAATGGGAACTCATCATGCTGGATTAAAAAAAGATCTTTTAAGGTTCTCTCTTTGGAAGACTGTGAAATAGGCTTAACAGTTACAATAATATTGTATAAGTGCACAGAAGATGTTATCAGTATATTTTCATTAGTTGTTGCTTTAAAAAAAAAAATCCATCTTTTGACAGTCTTTCAAGCATCAGTGAAGTTTACTGAACACTTCTTCTGTGTTCACATGAGGAGTATTACCTTGCTTTATGTGCTACTGTAAAAAGACTGCAACTGTCACCTTTTATCCAGCAAAGATGTCAAAATTCTGCTTGGCAATGCGTGTGTTAAATCTACTGCTGTAATAATATGTGATTAATTTAATAAAGAAATGTGGCTTGTGGCTGTGGCTTGTGTACACAAGTGGCATTTGCTGTGTCACTTAAAGTCTGTGAGCTACAACATGATCTATACATGCAGTGTGATGTGTCTGAAAAACATGGCAAGTCCAGTTAGAGCTCACACTGAGGGATTAAGTGCTCTCTGTGAGCAATAATGATCTTTTCCTAATGTGAAAGGCAGAATACAAGGTACTTCTGAAAAATAATCATAGGATTAAATATTCCTCCCCTCCTTTCCTTGTCAGGTGAAGCTGAACTTGCAGAGATTCCTGAAGGTTATGTTCCAGACTACTGGGAATACTACAAAGTGAGTGTAACATGTAAGAGGGTGGCATGTTATGGACAGCCTTTCTCTTGATGATACATTTGGGAGGAAACTTACTTTTTTTCAGCTTTATGGACCATGCATATTGCTATAGGAAATCTGTTTATTTGCACAAGTAGATACAAATGCTCTGTAACTTTATGCTGGACCTATATGCCAGGAATTCATAGCATGCATTCTTTGTCTTTGTTTCTTTTTTTCAACATCTTAAGAGTTTAAAGTGACATCCCTTTCTTTTGTATTGTTTGCCAGCGTTGTTTTAAAGTCCAATATCACACATGCTTTTATATCTAAAACTGAAGATATTTGAAGTCAGAAATTCAAGGCTGTATGTGTTTAATTTCATTGTATTTTCTTAAACTTAGTCCCTGGCTTCTTGCTGCAAGCACTGTTTTGTTTCTGGTAGGAAGTAGTTGAATTCAGCAATATGATTGTGACTATTTCAACTCAATTAGACTTTTGTTCCTAGTGAAATGTGAAGCAAAAATTTGAAATGTTACTAATTACAGTAAGGTTTGGAGTCCATTTCAGTGATTACAGTGGCAGTTTAAGGAACTTTACTTCAACAGAAAGAAAATAAATCATGTGTCTTCTGTTAACTTTTAATCTTGCTACAGAACAGCCATCTGCAAGTCATCTTGGCATTAAAAATGGCAAAAGAAATATGGCTTTTTAGGGTTCTGACCTCACAGATAGTTGTACATGTTTTTAACTTTACTATTATGGTTTGAATGGCAGCACTCACAATGTCTATGCTGTCTTTTCAGGACTGTGAATATACAAAATTATTCAGTCACAGTGGCATTTCTACTTGGAAAATGAATAATCTCTGCATTTCTATTTTCCAGCATCCCATCAGCCGCTGGATAGCTCGTTACATCCTTGACCCCCCTGAGAAGGACTATGAGAAACAGATGGCTTTGCTCGACATAGAAGCGAAGAAAACTGAAATGAGGTACATCCTACAGCCGATGGCTTTAAAATACTGATGCACACTGTAGCTGACTCTGATTTTGCTTAACCTACCGAGCTGGATGCTGCCATAAAGTGCTGTCCTGTGTCACCTGACCCTGAGTGCTGCTGCCAGGGTGGAAGCTACTGCATATGTTGTCCCTGCCTTCTCAGTATTAAGATTACCAGAACAATCCAAGGGCAGCCTTGTAAAGTAACAGGGGCTCCTCAAAACACTTGGTATTTATAAAGGTATAGCTCAGTGTTCCTGAGTCAGCAAGTGGACAGCTCTTCTTGCCCCTGCTATTGCTCACAGCTAGACAAGAACCTTGTGACAAAACTCCTGCAAGTATTTTTATTACTCCTTTGTGAAACAACTTGAGGAAAAAAATTAAAAATGGAAGGATATAATAGCTCGTGTTTTAGTTGAACCCTTCACATTTTGGTATTACTTATGTTTGAGCAGTATTTATAAACTGTATATAAAAGTATTTACAAATGCTAAAGTCATTGCTGTTGTCAGTAATGCCCTGATGTTAAACATCAACACATTAATAAACTCCATGTTGAGTGTGTCTGTTGTTCATTTTTTTTCAGGCTGATGGAGCTGGAGGCACGCAGACTGATGAGACACCGGGGAGATGGACCTTGGTATCATTATGAAACACCTGATAAGAACCTTGTTGACAATTCTATGAAATCTACACCTGACAATTAAACAATTTTAGGACAGTGTGCATGGTCTTAAATGCAAAATTGTGACTGAGCAATGGAATAGACATCCTGCTGTTCGCTGATGGAAATGAATACAAATAAACAATGGTTATGTTGATTCCAGTCATTTGAAAGAAAGTGTGTGGCAGTTAAGCTTATATAGCTGTTAAAGTCAGCAAAAATGCCTTATGTCAGTTGGTAGAAATTACTCCTTCAGAACATCAGTGATGCTCTGTGACCTAATACATTTGAAACAAGTTGGTAATACTAGTTTTCTAGCGTTTCTAGCATTTAAAGTTTCAAGTGAAAAGGAGACGAAACTGTAAGGTTTTTTCTTTCTCAGTGCCTTGTGTCAGATAATTGGTGGAAAATGAACTAAGGTTCATCTGAGGTTTTATTTCCTCAGATAGCTCCTGTGTTTTCAAAAGGCAGAATTAAAACAAAAGTGCTTGCCCAGACCTATGAGTATCTACACTGTCAGATGTGGGAGTAGGAAGCAGTGAAAAGATTCCTGGACATTAAAAAGCAAGTGGTGCATATAAATTCATGTTTTAGTGATTTTTAGAGCATTTTATAAGTCTCAAGTCTTTCATCCAACTCAAGATATTGAAAATAGCCTCACAGTTTCTAGACTAAAGTTTATGCTCTGTCACGTAAAACTTCTCAGGAGAAAGAAGGATCTTGGTGGACAAATATTAAACTAAGTATTTCTGCATATCTAACATCTTTAGCAATATATAAAGTTATTGATATTGTTGTTAGGTTGCTACTTCCTGTAACAGGCTTAATAGGATGAAGAAGGAGAAAATAGGAAACTGCTTATTGAAGGTTTTTATGGAAGGATCGCTGGATGGCTGAAGAGCAAGGATCGAGCACGTTGCACTTGGGACAGCCTCACACTTACCTGCCATGCATTTTCAGAACTGTACAGCTGGTTTTTCACACCACTTTTAACAATTCCATAGGGAATACGGAGGGTTCTCTCTACCTGGCAAGCTTTTGCCGCTAGAGGGATGTGTTTCCTCATGTTCTACAGGCCATGGTACTCCTCTGGTTTTCAATGTCTCAGGAGTGAAGGAAGTGCCTCTTACAGTTTGTGACCCTAAATTATCTCTCCATATTCAAAAGCCGCACTTTTTAAAGGAGATAAGCTCAAGCCTTTTACTAACCCCTGATCATCTTGTGGTTTGAAACTTAAATTTCTTTCTTTACATTAAGCGACACTGCATGGACTATTTTAAGCAAAATCTGCCTCGTTTGCTGTTTCCTGGCAGGGCCAAACATTAGAAAGACATTGATTTTGTATCAGTGCTTTGCTTGTCCTTTTTGTTGGAATCAATCTTTCAGGTTAGATGGCTCATAAGTCTTATTATGGCTCTCGTTGTTTATAAATGCTGAGTTATTCATAAGGGAAGCCATTAAAAAAGCACAAAGCCTCCTCAGGTAAAATAAATCTGTCTGGCTCTGTATTAGTGTTTTTTATCCAGCATCCAAAGTGCTCACAAGTCTGATGTAATGTCTGTTCTCAAATAAGTCTAAAATCATTCCATGGACATCACATTCTGCCCTCGGTGTTTCACATTGTTCCCAACACTTCCAGAAAACTTCCTGAGATCAGAGTGCGCTGCTCTGCTCACCCTCACAGTCTGTTCACAGCTGGATACAAACATTTTTCCATTCTCTTTTTAATTGAGATTTTCCTAGAACCACCTTTTGAAACTTCAAATTTTGAAGTAAAAGGTGGTTGTAATGAAGGTCGTATCACCTGCTTGGAAGTGATCGATGAATCCTTGGATATAATGTGGATGTGGTGGAAGGTTATTCACTTACATTACTCATCTTCATTTTAAATGGGCCTGTCATTTCCTCAATGCTGTTGCTGCCAGGCATATGCAATAATTATAAGATATTGCTTGGAAAAAAAAGTTATTTCAATATTTGTCCATACAAAGTTACTTCACTCTATTCCTCCTTCCCCTGACTATTCTTTTGAAGTGACAAGCAGAGAGAAACAGCAAATGGCCCAAAAAGGGTACTTTAAGCTGAAGGTACTGTCCCCTCAAGACGTAAGATCTGGGTTCAGTTGGTGGCTCTGCCGCAGCAGTGGCATCCCAGAACATCCCAGGCTGGGCATTCCCGCCCTGCATCCCACCGCCTCGTTCCTCCACACCGACCTGCCCCGCTTGCCCTGCGACATCCGACCCGTCAGCGCGGCCGTGGCGGCACCGCGACAGTCACCGACACACGGGACACCCGCACCGCGGCACTGGGCAATTGTGGGCGAGGGACTGAGCGTCAAAATATACGCAGCATATTTTTTGCTATAGCTATTTTATAAAAAGAAAAAAAAATACAAAAAATGTATATAGTATTTAATTGCTTAAAAAAATAAAAGAGACTGTAGTAGAGTTAATTACCGGTCAAAGGGAAACCTGCTCCGCGCTATACAGGGAGACCAGGAGGCGAAGTCTCCGTCCTTCCCTCACGGGAACGAGGGTTTTCGGGTGAAGCGCGGGGGCCTCGGCGGGGAACCGGGATGGGAATCCCGCCCCCGCCGCCCTGCCCGTCGCCCGCCCCCGCCGGGACCCCCGAGTGCCGCCGCCGCAGCTGGTGCCGCTCCCCCTGCCATTGGATTAAAAATAGCATCTTCCCTCCCCCTGCCCTCCCTCGGGCCCGCTCCCGCCGCCGCCCTGCCCCGGGCCCGGCTGCCCTGCGCCTGCATCGCCCGCGCAGAGCGGCTCGGCAGGGCGGGCGGGCAGGAGGGAGGCAGGGAGGGAGGGAAGGAGGGAAGGAGGATGCAGCGGGCCGCGCTCTTCCGCGGCGGCGATGCGCAGATGGCCGCGGGGGACCTGGGCGAGCTGCTCGTCCCCTACATGCCCACGATCCGGGTGCCCAAGTCAGGGGACCGGGTCTACAAGACGGAATGTGCCTTCTCCTACGACTCGCCCGTGAGTGCAGCGAACCAACCCCCCGGCTGCCTCCGCGCCCCCTCCGCGCTGCGCCCGCCCCGAGCGGCCCCTTCCCGCTTCCCGCCGCACCCCCGCTCCCAGGGCAGCCCCCTCCCCGGGCCGCTGCCTCGCCCTGTGGCTTCAAAATCCCCCCGATCCCTTTCCTCCACCTGCCGTGGCCCCCCCGCGCCCTCCCGGTGCCTCCCTCCCACGCTCGGGGGTCGCGGCCCGTGCCCCGCACTGCGCTGGAGCGGCGGGAGCGCTCCCCGCACATCCCCGGCTCCTTCGCAGCAACGCGGTTCCTTCCTGCGTTTGTTTGTTTATCTTCCTCCTCAAGGCAGTCTCAAGTGGTTGCTTGGACACGGGGATTTTGTGGGTTTTGGGGAAACTTCCCTGCCTGCTCTGCCTGTCCGGGTTTGCCCATCCCCGCGGAGCGCTGCTTTTGCTTTCACACCGAGGGAGATAAAAAGGAGGCAGTAGCCTGGCCTTCCCCTTGGTTTATTTTGGCGAGCAGATGTCAACAGTTCTGCTTTCCTACTGCCTCGGTGCTCGCTCTGTTCAAAATCTTCGGAGAAGGCTTCCAACATAAAGGCTCATCCTGAAAATCGATGTGAAAGTTCCCCTGAAACACTTTCTCCCCCACGGTTTCATTTACGTCACTGAACTTCAATGAACTTGTAGTATTTCCCCACTAGCTTGGTTAGTTTGCTGTTAGATGAATGCTTCGTGTGCAGTAAACTTTCTGTGGTGGTGTTTTTGTGATGTCGTGCAAATCATCCACCAGCTCCACAAATTGCATGTGCTCAGTGGCAGATTTGGGGCCTGACTCACTTTTAACTATTAACACTTTTTAATACTGGAGGCCTTTGTAAATGGGCAATGCTTTGTAAGGAGCAGGTCCTTAGGAAATACACTTAATTTTTAAACAGAGCTGAAGTTTTATTAAAAGTTGCTTCTCCACATGAAGATGAGTTTTCCCAAAGGTGATGGAGCACTACATATTGATGTTAATGGCAGCAATCAAAAGAAAGCTCGGGGTTTACATTACAGAATATTAAAGGAAAGATACATTTCAGATGGAATCCTTTTGGAATCCTTTATCTGCTTCTTTTCAATAATTCCCTCTCTCTTTGATAAATCCTTCTAATACAGAAAATCAAACTTGGTTTTAAAGGTGACTCAGCTGTCTGGTGTTCATCATGTCTTGTTGAACAGAGGTTATTTTTACCCACACTCTTCAGATCTCAAGTGTCACCCAGCAGCCCTGACTGTACTGGAGGCGGCTGATTAGAACTGCCAAATCAGACCCTACCGCAGAGGCGATAATTGCATTATATACTTAAGAAGGTTTTGGCGGGGGAAAATCAATATACCACAGTCTTTCCTTCAAATTTTTGCTTGGGTGAGCACATGGTTGATGTTTTTAGTAAGACTTTCAGACTTCTTGGATGTTATGGTTTATAAAAAATTTCTGTTAACAAGTAGGGATGGATATTAAATACTGTCACAGATAAAAAAACGATCAATCACCACCCCTCCAACAAGCCTCAAGTAAGCACAGCAAAAGCTCTTTAGCTAAACAATATATTTGAACAAAGCATAAAACATTTGAGCAAAACTTAACAGAAACTGTGGATAAAAGCAGCAGAAGGAGTTGAAATCAGCATGTATGAATCCCCCCTCCACTCCCCCCAGTTTTCAAAATAATTCATCCTTTTGACTTTGTTGGAAAGAGATTTCAGATTTTGGAAAATGCTGCCTCTAATGTAAAAACTTTTTGTTTAAATTGTGTTATGGGCATTCACTGGGCAAAAGGCTTGGCTGAACCTATGCAGTACCAGTAAAAATAAAAGTAGTGCCAGTTTTTATTGTTTCCCACAGCTTTTCAGCCCTTACCACTCCTCACCTTAGCTGAGCGAAAGACTTGTCACAGATTTTATTTTTAATTCCCTATAATCTAAGAGACACCTGGATATTGTTTCAGGGATGGCGTTTCTAAGGGGCAAATGTAACCTGTGGTTTAAAGAGTAAATCGCTGTCATTTACAAATGGAAAATAGCAAAGCTGTGTTTTTACAGTTTTCCATTCAGAAGGAAAGTGAAAGGATACAGACTGGCTGGTGCTTGGCTAAAGGGAGATGTTTATGTTTTATATTATTTTGGCTTTGTGACTTATTTTCTTATCACCTGAGTGAGCCTCTCCCTGTCGAGGTGCCTGCCTCTTCTTGAAAGAAGATACACTGTTTGTTTGTTGGCTTTGTTATAATGTTAAAACAGATGATCAGTGTTGAAAAAAAATGCTCCTGGTTTTGTTAGCCATGCTAAAATCCCAGATTGCATTTTTGATGGAGGAGGTGTTTTCCCCTGTAACAATATTTCTCAGTATTTCCTCACGTCTTCTCATTTTGCCATTTGAAATATGCTCTTGTTACAGTTTAACTTTACCATGTCTCTGTTTGGAGTCAGCTCAATGCAAAATGTTTTGTTCTGTCACTTTTTTCCAATACAAGATCTAATTTTAGTAGTTTCTTTTTAATTTTTTTTTTTTTTTGTCCTTATCCCCCTTTCTTCTTCTCCAAAGAAGAGAATTTTCGGAGTGTTTGTACGTGTTAAAGTGACATACCCAGTAATGCAGCAATTCTGTACTCAAGTTTCTTTAGCCATACTAATTGCATATTATTACTTTTCATGTAAGGGTGTGCCATGATCTTTAAAATACACTGAAAACCATCAGACCTGTGAATATCAGGGTATGAGGTATGGTGATGATGATGCTGATGAAAGATTCAGCAGCAATTTTTAAAGGACCAAGCAGGGTAGAAAGGTCAAAATCAGAGCTGTTCCTGTCAGGAGGTGCCAAGGAAAATGAGGTGCTGGGTGTGAGCAGCTCCATCTTCTGCTTCCAACTGTGCAGAGCAAGACCTGGCTTTTGCAGCCCTGTTTGTCACCCTGTCAGTTGTCTTGTTGTCTGGATTTGAGTAGTACAGTGTCACTGAAGATCCATGTTCCAGTGGATGTAGGCAGCTTCTCTGTTCTCAGAATTGGTTGATGTTCCTTTTCCATGAGTTTAAAATCTTCCTTGGGTGAAGATCTGAGAAGAGTGGCACCTTTGAGCTACGGTGGGAGTCATTAGTTGGGAGAGTTCAGAATTGTGAGCTAGGAGAGGTACAAGTGGATACTCAGTGTATTTTTTTCCACATGGATTAATTGTAGTATGGTGATCTTCTCAGAAAGGTGGTATTGTTAGAAATACCACTAAACAGATGAGGAATTCATGTCCTTAGATTTGGCCTACTTTCAGCAGAACATACTAGGGTTGATTCCCAGGAAAGTTGGCAGAAACAGGAGGTGAATTTCTGTGCACTCAGGAGCCCTAGTGACACTTTTAAGTTTGCTTGTCTCATGAGAAAATATGCCTCTTTATGACTTAAATTTGAATTACTTTTCCATAGGTTTTTTTGGTGTCTTCTAGGAAAACCGTATTTCTGTGATGGGAGCTCCTCCTCCCGTTAGCTGTTCTTTTATACAGGAATTGAGGAGGGAATGCAGGCAGTTGAGGAAACACAAGTCTTCCCTAGTGTTGGTTGTTGCTTCCTCCAGTGACTGGCCCAGTAGCTCTGTGAGCCAACTGCTTCCCTGCAATTTGGCTGATGAAGTCCTGTACCTCTAATTTTTCAGATCTGAGGTGCAGTCCTCCCTCCTGGTGACTTTTTCCCTATCTATGCTGCTGTGATGTAGGTTTCTTCTCTCCTGTTGTATTCACTTTTATTCCACTTTTATTCCTGTTGTATCCACTTGTATTCCTCTTTTGAGGGATGAGCCTGACTTTGTGTTCAGTAGAATGCAGGAGGTAAAAGGATTGCATTATGTAACCTTTTGTCTTACTATTATTTCTATAGAAGTATAGCACTCATCTGTGGAAATTCCACCTTTTAATGGGATCCTGGTCTCAAAGACCTCTGGTCATTTTAGATCAAACCCATCTGAGGGAGAGGCAACAGCTGGAAAAGGGATACAAATGGGAGTATGGGAAAGGCTTACATGTATAGCTGTGGAAGTTGTACATAGATGTGCTCTGAAACCTTCCCCACGAAGGGCCTTGGTCACAACCCCAGCACAGCTCATGAGTCTGACACGGGGACAGACCAGCAGTCTGGTTCTGTAGAGAGCAGGACTGTGTTTGTTTGAGCAGCTGAAAGCTTGGCTTTGCTCTGCTGGAAAACCTTGCTGCTGACAACAGCTTCCTTTGTGAATCTTGCTGACTTCATTTCTGTGGCTCGGGAACTCCGTAATGGTTATGCTGGGACAATTCCCAAAGGCTACACTGTGCTGATGCTCTGCTGTTTGTTATACAGTACAGTTAGTCAAGACTGAAATCCTTGAGAGTCTGGAGTGTGTAGTGGATATCGGTGACCATAATGTGTAAAGCTTTCTAGAGATAAGCAGCTCCTATCTGGCTGTTCCTTTGGTCAATATTCCTTGAAGAAAATCAGAATGTCACTATGGCCAGTGACTGCGAGGGGTAGGCTGATATCTTGCTTCCATTGATGGAATGGGAGTAACAGGGAGGAGACAGGGCTGAACACACCAAGACAAATGGAATACTCCAGACAAAGGATTTTGGCCTAACTGCAAAATGACCTCCAAGTTACTGAGGCAGTGAATTCCTTGGTGGTGGGTGATCACCTGAAAAGTCAGAGCAGAGTTGTACTGCTGCTTGACAGGGAGATACCAAAGCTGTCCTGTGGATGAGTGTTTTGCTGGCTGGGAGTGCACCAGAACACTAAGGTTAACTCACTGGTCTTGTGAAGGTGGAGAATGTAACATCAGTAAGGGTTGTGCCTGCAGTGGCTGACACATGAGAAATAACTGTGCTGCTTTGGAGGACAAACAATGTGTATTTGCATTGTGCTTTTCCTTGGGATTGATTTAAATTTGGATCTTACTAGCTTTTCCCTCTGTAAGTGTGACTGACCATCCTGTTATCTGTGGTGATGATGGACTGGAGTATTTTGGGTAGCAGAGAGACTTTGATTGTGAGGTACCTGCAGCGTCAGACAATAAATGCAGAGATGCAGATGAATGGACAATGCTGGAGCTCTGCTGAATCTCACCGTGGAACCACAAGTTTTCCCCTCAGTGCTTCTTCCCAGATTTTCTGTTCTGGAAGCACAGCACTGTCTTTGTGACCAGCAGAACTGTACAGCCAGGGCTCTGCAAAAACCGAAACCATCAAGCTCCCTAAATCTAAGCTGCAATGGAAGCAGTACAGGTGGTGCTGCTTGAGCTGCACCGCTGGGCTTGAGCTTGGCAGGCAGCCGTGGTGGGCCTGAGACACCTCTGCCAGTGGCCCACACAGTCTGCACCTGGATAATCTGTGATCATCCAAACAGTGATGATCAGTGGGTGGGACTTCTGTATTCCTGGTTGCAGGTTAGAAGTGCTCCTGACCTAAGGTTAGTTTTTGCCATTGTATTTGCTCACGTATCGTGAAGCTTTGATCCTGCTTGTGACTGTGACTTGTCCAAGATACTGCTCCAGAATTACGTATGTCCTGCTCTGTAGTTCTCCTGTGACTTACACACGTGAGTGAGTAGTCAATCCGCCTCTTGGAATGGTGGTTTGGTTTCATTTTAGTGACTGATTGGCCCACACAGCTTTTTTCTTCCCAGGAACATTGTAAGTGCTGTGTTGGATTGGCCTTGATCATGTGCCCATCTAGATTCTACAACAGAGATACCAGACATCTTTTTTAAGCAATTGTGAAATAACCTGCTCATAGGGCAATATTCAGTGCTTTTCAGTGCTTTTGGAAAGCAAGGGCAGGGAAAGAATGTCTTTTGCACTTGAAGCTTACAGTCCATTATTAGAAGGTCTGTAATATATTTCCTACTCCCAGATCATTTGTCCCTTCTTTCTCTGCCTCACCCAGCTCTTCTTTTCCCATGTCTCTCATCTTCCACCAGCTCCAGTAGTACATGGCTCCTCTTCACTGCTTGTATATATTTTCACATCAGTGTTTCTCTACATCTGTGTTGTCCAATTCCTTTTTTTGATTCCGTTGTTTCTCCCTCTCCTCAGATGAGGATGTTTTTCTTATTATTGCCCAGATGCCCAGTTTTTCTTATTATTCCTTTTCTTCTTTCCTTTAGTCACCATTACTCTGATACCTATCTCAGCAAGTTTTGCCATTGTTCTAGAGGATCTAAAGCAAACACTGTGTAGCAGACACTGTGCCCAAGTCTGTAATTGTTTACCATGTTAGTAGATCACCAAAGCCATTGTGTTTTTATGAATTTGTTGTTGTCTGAGCCATCTCAGGAGTTGAACTTGCTAAATGCTAGATCTCCCTGAGGGGTCTAAATGATTTGGGGGCATTGGTAATGGAATAAGAGGTCATTAGTTCAAATCCTGATCAGTTTAGTAGTGTTTGAAAGCTGTTAGTGCCTGGTGCCATGAGCAGTGTAAAGTGATGGGGTGATCTCTGTGTCCTCACGGACTGGCATTTGTATTTCCAGACCTGTCACCCATCAGCTTCCTTGCTCTGTTTTTGAGGCCTCAGAGGGAGTAACTGGTGCATTTTTACTCTCTTTCCCTGTGGATTCTCCATGTCTTTCCTTCCTCAAAACATGAATCATTATCTAAATAAATAAGCAGCTTTTTTTTTCTTTTCTTTTTTTTCTTTTTTTTTCTTTTTTTCTTTTTTTTTTTTTTTTGTGGTGAGTAATAACTTTTCCTTCTCCTTAGGAGGGGAGAAGACTGTCCTGCTCCTGAGTGCCTTCTGGGTAGTGATGAAGGCCTGAGCATGTACAAGCTTCACCCCCAACAATGTCTTTAGATTCAAGTTATAAAGAAAGGCAATGTTTGTACTTTATCCTAAACTTCACATTACGTGTCCACTTCATGCTCAAGTGAGGGTGAGGGGGGAAAAATACCCAGCTAAAGTTCCTGAGTTTGTCTGTCAGGACAATTTGTATTTTTCTGGTTTAAAATAGTGTCTTCAGTACTTTAGATATGCTGCCTTCCTCCAGCATAAAATGTCATGCATATTTAAAATGAATGTCAAATACAAAGATTTACATGCCACAGCCTGTGTAAAATATCATTCCTTCCAGAACTGGTTGTGTGCTCAGTAGGGTTAAATTAACCAGCACAAAGTTTGTCTTAGATCAGAGTCGAGTTTTTTTTGAGCAGCAAAAGGGGCCTAATCCTTTGTACAGCCATCTACAAAGGTGTCTTTTTCACAGAGGCCCCTGTTTTGCTGTGACCTCTTATGCTTTTGGACAGTCTATCCACTTCTTTCCACGCTGTGTGAGACAACACTGCCCGTGTTCTCCAGGAGAAATCACTGTTTTGTTAGTAACCACAACCAACTTACTCAGACTCTACATTTAGCTCATATATTCAAAGTGTCAGATTGTCATAGACTGCTTCTCAGAAATGGTTCAGTGGTCTCTTGGATTCCCTCCAAAAAAAGAGAGACTGGTCTCCAAGAAAACAAAACTTTAAACAAAGTTCCTGAGACCCTAGAGTGACAACACTATATATTTTTATTTAGACTGGGTACCTGTAGGATCCTCTTGTAGAGGACGCATCCGTGGCTTTCTCAGAGGAGATAATGCAAAAGGATTTGGAATACAGGATAGAAGAGCAGGCAGCAAAAGTATAATGGGCCTTAAGGTAGATAAATCTGTGAAAGAGTAGCGGAAACTAAAATAAAGGTAATACATTTTAAATACAATTGTATTTGGGGAATATTTTGAATACCTGATTTGGAGTTTTCTTTTAACAACTTTATTACTTTTGAGCACAGTTGTAGCTATCAGCCCTGTTCTCAAGTCTGTGAGTATCTGACTGTGAATATTTCAAATTAAAAATAGCTGTGGGTTTTTTTTATGTAGAATGTCAGGGGTTATGTGGATCAGAAATGAGATGGCTAAGTGGTTTCATCTGCAAATGCAATCATTGTGGTATCTAGATGCTACAAGAACAACTTCATGGTATATGTTAAGTGTGAATGGCAGATAGGCTAAACCCTTGCTTCGGATTGCATATTTTAGTTCTGGAATGCTCAAGGCAATTCTTGTCCTTTAGAACTAGGTAAAGCAACAGCCCTGTAGTTCATTATGTGTTCACCTCTCAGTTAAATCTGAAAAGCTGAAGTTTGTATGTGTTGTTTCCCATTAAGAGAAGTGGAAGAGACGAGTATTTTCGAAGGTCTTGGGGTGAAACATGATTCTCTGCTCTTCATGTTCATGGCTCTGCTGGATGCTTTGGAAATACCAGTATTTACTGGAGTCTGAGGCAGTTCTTCAGTTCTGGCTTTAGTTGTGTTGATGGAAAGGAGCACGTTGGAAAGAGTAGCATACAGATATGGGTAGTGTAGGTAAGCTGGAAGTTTGGGTTACTTCAAGTCCTGCAAAAATATTCAGTCTTTGAAGCAGGTTGGGGAGCATTAACTGGGTTTAGAGTGTCACATTCAAGCTTGGTTTAAACTTGTGTGGCATGATTAGATGGTATCCTGTCAAAGTGGTTGTTGCTGTAACAACTTCCAATACACCTTTATATACTTGTATGTGTCTAACATGACTTGTTTCTGGAGGAAATGATCCATACTTATATATATTTTTTTTTTTAAATTTCCTTCTAAGGTGCCCATGAATGAGTTTAGATCATGTTGTTCTTTGGGGAATTTAACATGAGATGTTCTGTACTATCTAGTAGTACAAACATGCTCACAATAGAAGGAAGGTCACAGAGCTTCTGAAAGGCTCAATCTTTGTTATGCACCACGTATTCAAAACAATACACGTTAGAGGGCTTGAAAAAATTGATCCAACACCAATGAGCAGATGACTGAAAGTCCTTCTGGCAGCCTGATATAGGAGAGATCTTAGAGTGGTGTTAAAACTGAGCAAGGCCCTGGTAACAGCCAGCATCAACACTCAGCTTTTGGGAGAGCAAAAAGTTGTGGGACTTCTGCCAGATTATGTTGCTGAAATGTCAGCATTTGTGATCAGTACCAGGAGTATATATCTTTATATTTCCTTTGTAGTGCCCTGGTCTTCAAGCTCTCTAGTTGCATGCATAGAGAGAATCCCTGACAGATACTGAAGAATGTACACAAAAGACTTGCCAATTTTTTGTTATCCAAAAAATTTTTGAGAGCTATAAGGTCACTTGAGATCTGTTTTCCTCAGGCAGGCTGAACACCTGGGCCATCAGCTCTGCTGTGCTTCTGATTTGAAATGATATTCTTGCAATCAAATGGCAAAAAAAAAGTTCTAATATTTCAAACAAATGCCTGTGCTTCATTATTTCTATGCTTTACAAACTTCTGCACCTACAGATCTCTGTGGATTTGGCACTCAAGTGGAACTTTTCAAGACTAACTTCTAGACCTCCAGTTTGGACAATCACCAATCTGCAGTTGTAACCCATTTCAAAGAGTTTCTGTAGGCTGTGGAATGATGTGATGTGATATGTGATATGATGTGGAAGTGTCTTAGAGGACTGATAATGTAAACACCATGATGTGCTACAAAAGCCGTATTTTAAGTGCTGTGACAACAGAAAGGGTCTGCAATTCTTTGGGGTTCTTTAATGCACACTGAGTCCTTTCTGTCCTGTTCAGTTCCTTCTATGTTGTAACCGTTTGTGTCATTCCTTTTAGGATTCAGAAGGAGGTCTCTATGTGTGCATGAACACATTTCTGGGATTTGGAAGGGAACACATTGAAAGGCATTACCGGAAAACAGGACAGTGTGTGTATTTGCATCTGAAACGCCATGTGATAGAGGTGAGACTTGGGGCTTCCCAGCAGTTCTTGGTCTCTTGTGCTCATTTGGGTGATGCATTTCAGACACAGACCAAATCCTGAATGGCAGAAATGAACACATTCAGATTTAGGGCTGGGTATCAAATTCAGGTGCTTGCATCCAGCCAATCCTATAATTTCAGTTCTGACATGAATCAAAAGCCCTAAAGTGTCAGATCTTAAAGGCAGCTTGTTCCTGACTGCCATTGATCTTTTTCACTACTTGTTTCTGCATATCACATACATATTGTCTGCATATTATATTCGTACTGTAGGTAGCTAAATACTTTTCTGAAGCCAACCTTTGAAGTGTAGAATTACTGGGTTTGGTTCAGATTTGACTGGAAGCTTCTTTCTTAAAAGATCTACTTTTTATATGATATTTCATGTCAGGGTAACAGGACTTCTTTTCATCTTAAACCTCCTGTACAGCTAAGTCCTGACCTGGTCTGGGATGTTAAGTTTAGCTTAAATTAATGCTGGATTCTAGAGACACACACTGTCCCTCCTTTAGTCTACCCCACACACGTGGGTGTGTACATAGAAACTTTGTGTTCACTGTTCTTCCATACTATCACTGCATATCAACAGCGACTTACAACCTTTGCTTCATAACATCTGTTTGTGTGTGGTTTGTCTGACATCTTTAAAGGGCTGTTAATGACTTCTGACCTGAGCTGTATGGAAGGCACTGGGTTTGCTCATAGCTCACTCTCCCATAAGCTCTGTCTCTGTTGGCAAGTTAGAGGGCTTAAAATAGCTGCTTGGAGTGGGTTAGAATACTTGTTTCTCATTCTACAGCAATGTTTCCCCTGAGTGAAGAAGGCCCTGAGTTACCTAAAGTGCCCTGACCATTTATCTTATTTCCAGTAGATGACTGTTCATATTTTATCAGAATTACAGGGAGGTCTTCCAGGTTGGGATTGTTAATAATGACTGTTATACTTAGGAGTTACTTTTTCTTCTAAGGGTGGTACCAAAATTTTACTTCACATGTTAACTGAGTTTTTGGAGAGCCTAGTTTAGTTTTAGCCACAGTTGTTCTGACTGACTTTAACACTTCTGAGAGATGCTATCTAGAGACAGGTGGGCAGAAATCCTGTCAGCTTTCCTAGTATATAACTTCCTTCCAGTATGTTAGGGCGCAAGCTGGGATTAAAATGAGGCCTCAAAAATTCCTTTCCTGATACAGACTAGGCTGAAAAACTCCAAAATGGAGAAAAATATCCCAGCATTTGTTGGTGTTGCTCAGCCATTCCCTCGAACTGGTGCAGTGGTTCCTGTTATTCTCATTGTGAGTCATGATGTGGCAGAGGGGCTGGCTCTGTGTTGGAAGGTGGCAAGGCACTGGTGCTCTGGGTCATGTGGTAGGAAACAGGGTTTGACTATACAGTGCAGGTGAAGATTGCATCATCTGATAGGGCTCATAGCCAGGATTCCTCATATATTAGCTGTGGATTTTTTTTTCACCATCACTGTTTGCTTCTTAAGTGCTATCCTTTCCTTTGAGCAATATGAAGCACTGGAGCACTTTTATGAAGTGTCTGGCACATGCTGCATTGTGGTTTGGGTTTTTTAAGCCAAGCTTTTGGTGGTGTGGGATACAGTAAAACCAAAGGCATTGGATATGCCATGTGAAGATTCTTTCAGTGAGGCTGCTATTCTTGCCTGTGGTTCCCTTGGCATCATCCTTGTAGAATGCACTGCATTGCTGCAGAAATCCCAGTTTGCTTCCCAAGATGTTTGGAATAAGTATCAGTTGGGAATCTTGTCACAATTCAATTAGAAAATAAGGGTCTCATCTTCAGCCTGTTGGCTTAAGTAGAGCTGGGGTATCTGCCAGTGGCAGATCAGCACCAGAGGCAGCTGCTGAATCGTCAGAAATGTGCACAAGGTGCAAGCTGTGGAGCACCCTCTGGTAAAATTCTTAGCTAAATAAAGAATTTTTTTGGTTTTTTTTTTACTTTATTTCCACAGAATTTCACCCTTCAGAATTTTTCAATCAGCTACTTTCCTGTAGTGTGTGACTTGAGTACAGCTGACTGGGTACTATTCAGTCCCAGGCAGAGCTCTACTTTGGTGCTGTAGTGATACCTCAGCCCTGCTGAAAACACTGGGAGAGGAGCATGAAGGTTCCTCCAGTGATGGGTTCCTGGATGTTATTCAGGGACGGCAGCGCTATAAAAAATGTGACACTGGTGCAGTTCAAGGGAATGCAGCACAGCCTGTGCTGTCACCTTGTCCAAGAAGCATCACAAATGGAATTTAATGCCACTGCTGATGCCTCCTGTGCCCTCCCATTCACTGGGTGTGTTACATCTGTTAGAAACCAAAATGGTTTTGTGGATGGTGAGTGTTTTCAGAGATTTCTGACAGGTGGAGGAACAAGGTAAAACTGTCAGGTTGTGGGTTTTTCAGGAGTACTGAGCATCTACAATTCTGATCTATTCAGCAGTTTGGAAAATCAAACTGAAATAATTTCCAGCCTGAATTAAATATGAACACTCCATGTGAATTCTTTCTCTTTGAAATCTTTAGTCTTAATGACTTTCACAATATCCTACTTGGTGACATAAGAACTCAGTTGGAGCTTCCTAGTATTACAAACAACAATCCTTGGAGTATGTTTAATTTATTCATAATATATTTGTAATTGGGCTATGTTGTTTCTTGCTGCTACTTTTTAAAAATAGATTTGGATTCCTGGCTGCTTCCTTTCCACTTGTTAAATTCCAGTAGTATTAAGGCAAGAATTCTGCTTGTTATTTTCACTTGCTTGAAGAATTTGTTTTTTTTTAAATTTTAGATGCTGGAGTTGCAACTCTGGCTCCTTTTCCCTCGGGCTTTTATATGTGGATAATGGATTCTGTTTTTAAATGCAGCCAGGGGGTGTTTGTTGGCATCTGCTCTTTCTAAGAATGGAAAATTTTCCTATGATGTATAAGACCTCACTGATGATTCAAGCACTTTGCTCAGGCCAAAGCTTTATTTACATGGTGAAGGGAACCACCCAAAATATGTGACCCTTTTGCCTGTGAAGGGGCAGAGGTGAACATGAACCTTTCCTAGGCTGACAGGTTCTTGGCTGGTTTCTCTCCACCTGTTGTATCTCAATATTATTATTAAAAAAAAAAAAAAGTTGCCTGACAACCCTGCCAGTTACACTAACATTACACACTACATAATGCATCATGTTGGCATCAAATAGCCACAGAGGCTTATTTGATGTAATTTGATTTATTTAATGGTGCCATTTAATAAACAGCGTAAGAAGCAAGTGCATTGACTTTGACACTTCCTCAGCTACTACTGTTTTCCATAGTAGTTTGAAGTATCCTGAACTGGAAAAGTAGTGGTTGAAATTGAATCTCACTTGGAAGTTGCTGTTCTCCGCTGTGGAGCTTAAATTAAAAAAAACACGATAAAATCCCAATAAACAATTGCTTGGGTATTGTCAAGTTTTCTCCAGACATAAAGAAAACGTGGTGGTAATTTGGATTCATCTTGATGGAAGCAGACATGGATCCTGATGAAAAGAGCATTTTTTTCTGAGAAGAAGAAAATTGAGTGAACTAATGCATTACATCGAAGTGGTCCTATTGGAATCAGTTATGAAGGATTGAGTCTTTTATGTGGATAATATCCTTTCCTTCTCCCTCTAATTCAGCTTTAATCATTAGGAAGTACTGTTGGGGATCAAGTGGTGAGAGGTTTGAGAGGTGCTGGATGTCACTGTGTTGGTGACAGGACAGCAGTCTGACCATGAGACACCCTCTGCTTAATTGCTCCAGAGACAAGAGTGAAGGATGCAGGTGGAGCTTCCTCACTCCATGAGAGTGGTGGGCAGTGATGAGCTGAGTCCCAGTGCCTGATGTGAATGAAGAGAATTTAAATTCTTGTTCGTCAAGGACTGTGATTTGATAGAAGGACCGTGAACAGACAGATGTGTGTCAGAAATGGTGATGGGGTGGGGTTATTGCTGACTTACTGTTGTCTTACTTGATGGATTTTTAATTGTTTCTTTCTCTCTTTCCAGAAGGTACCAGGAGCATCTGGTGGAGCTTTACCAAAAAGGAGGAATGCTAAGCTATTTTTAGGTATTGTGAGCAGCTACTTCCACACAGTCCTTTTCTGACCCTGTCTCCCTGTGTACTTGGGTTCTGTCCACCATTGTGTCTGGCTTTGGGGCTTCTTGTGGCTTTTCTTCTTCTGTTGTTTGGTTTTTAACTTTTGGCACTCATTTTCAAAGTTTGTCCAGACAAATAAGTAATTCTTAGCAATTTTGGTGCGTATTGAGAGATGTGCATATATAACATGAAACACTTTAATCTAAACTAGGCCCTCAACTATTCTCAGGCAGCCTAGGCTCTGATAACATTTTTTGACTTATTCTGTCCATTCTCTCTCTTTGTGATTTTCACAAAGCACCCTTTTATAAAAATGTTTATCTATACTTAATGTTTAGATATATCAGGGCCTCAGTGTGGCACGGTTCTGCTCAGCAGCTGGTCATAGGAAGGTTTGTTACCATTTTAAAATTGTTACACAGGTAAATGTTCTTAAGTGATGTCATGGTCTGTCCTGGAATGAATACAACTGTATATATAACACAAGCATCTCTAATTCTGCAACATCCACAGCTATATCCCCTTGCTTCATGGAAAGCAGTTTTCTTACCATGTCCATATCATCCAAAATCCATTTATTCAGATTACCCAGAAAACCTGAGGGCCTCATAAATATGGATGAGGAGAACATGATGTAAAGCCTATATTCTCTCTTCTCCTACCATTTGTGGTATTTCTCCAATTCATGTAGTATTTATTCTCTCTGTATTAATAGTGAATAGTGAATTTTTTCTTCAGGAAATGCAGAGGTTAAATGTTTTCTTTACAATTGCCAGCTCTTATGGCTAAAGGGAAACAATAGCATGACCTTCTTTTGGAATTGCTTTGATCTGTGGAACGTGTCCCTGAGAGGCCTCTGCAGATTGTGATCGATTAAATTGTTGTTGTTTAAGTCTGGAAGAAGTTTTACAAGGACTGAGAAAGAAAAAGGTCTGAAGATGAGTCATAAAGAAACTAAACTTCTTTTGTAGGAAAAGACTGTTACATCACAGATGCTGGTCTAAATGCCATTTACTGCCGGTCTACATTGAAAATAGTAATTGTCCCTGGATGCTTATAAAAGAATTGGTTCAGAAACGAAGCTGGCTTGCAATGCAGCAATGGTTGTACAGTCTTAGCAACATAAGTGTAAACATGAAGTACAAAAGTATGGTCAGCATCTGTTCTTGCTGATCTTCTGCCTACGTTTGGAGGAGGCTCCTGTCGCTGGGCTGTGCCAGCACACAGGGTACTGGCATAGTCTCTGATGTGCCATGTTGAAGTCTGCAAATTCCATCCTTGCACATGAGCATTTCGTTCCCACTGGGTAGACCTGGCACCGCAGTTCCAAGTGCTCCAAGTCCCAGGGAACTTCTGAAGGCAGTGCAGTTTCACTGGGGTGGATTTAGCACATGGAACTATCACCATTTAATCCAGTACTTCTGGAATCTACTGGACTTCTGAAAATGTATCTCATCTGGTCAGTTGTTCTACTTCAATCCCAGATGACTGGGAGTAAAATGGTATCAACTCTCTGCTCTGATCCTGGAAATAGTACTTCCATGCATCCAAATGCTTTGCATCCACTTCTTTGGCTCAGCAGATTTTACTGATTTTTGGCCATGCTTAAAGTAAAGAACAAGGAATTACTGCTCTACTTGTTCATAGCTGAGGAAACAAAACCACTGATTGATGATTTTGCATGTGACAGCAGCAGAGGTGGTTAGCAAAATTTGGCATCTTATCTCTTAACCCAACATTTATTTCATTGGTTCAGAGCTGCTGGACTTCTCATCTAAACAGGTTGTTTTAGTTCTGTCTTTCTCATTGTGCCCTTGGGCACCTGTCACAGAAAGGCTGGGGTTGGAAGGGGCCTCTGTAGATATCTGCTTCAATCCCCTGCTAGAGCAGCTTGCACAGGATTCAGTCCAGGGGTGTTGTTAATATCTCCAGAGAAGGACACTCCTCAGCCTCTCTGGGCAGCCTATTCCAGTGCTTTGTCACCCTCAAAGTAAAGAAGTTTTTCCTGGTATTCAGATGGAACTTCTGTGTTTCAGTTTGTGCTTGTTGTGCCTCGTCCTGTCCCCAGGTACCACTGAAGAGAATCTGGCCCCGTCCTCTTGACATTAAGATAATTGTATAAATTGATAAGATCTCCACTCAGTCTCTTTTCCAGGCTGAACAGGTCCTGCCTTCTCAGCTTTTAGTCGTAAGAGAGATGCTTCACCCCCCTAATCATCTTTGTAACCCTCCAGTGGACCCTCTCCAGTAGTTCCTTGTCTTTCTTGGACTTGGAAGCCCAGAACTGGACACAGTACTCCAGGTGCTGCCTCACCAGGGCAGAGTAGAGGGGGAGGATGATCTCCCTGCACCTGCTGGCCACACTCTTCCTAATGCCCCATAGGATTGGCTTTCCCCATTGCCTTCTTAGAGGACACAAGGACATGTTGCTGGCTCATGGTTAACTTGTCCTGTGGCAGAGGTTTGCACCAAACTGGCTGCGACCAGCCCAGGTGTGCAACCTGCCATCTGGGGCTCACCCTGTCAGACAAAAACCAGACAGTGATCAGTGGGTAACTCTAACATTCCTGTGTTTCTAGGTGTCTTGGAATAATTCCCTGAAGGCCCAGAGATTTAAGCTTTGTGTACAAAGTCAGTTCAGTTTGGGCATTCGTTACATTGCTTGTTGTAATCCTCTTTGATGTAAAACTATTAAAGATACTAAACCCTTTTCAATCTCCTTAGTATTAGGAAAACATCTTTTGGGTATTCTGATTACTTTCTAGCACTGCTGCTATCTAGTAAATGTAATAGGAACACAGACTGGTTGGGTCAGTCAACTGGAAGATTTATCTTTCCCTGGGCATGAGAAGATTATAGGAAACTGTGCAAGTGCACACATGCCTTAGGTTTTGGGGCATGTTTTGGTTTGGTTTTCTGTTGGAGAAGGCTGGAGGGTGTTGGCTGTGGGTATTCTATATAATCAGGAGGCATAACAGCATTGTTTATTGGAATGTATGGACTGCCTTTAACCTGGCTGGTTTAGGTGTTGCTGGACAGTGTGGACATGATAACTTCAGCTCAGGCTGTGCAACCTTTCAGGGAATTTGGGGTGGTATTTAAAGCAGACTGTCAGGATGCATGGAATAATATCCTCACTGCATTGATATCTAGGCGAGCAAGTTCGGAGGTATTTTGTGCTTGTCAAGTTAACTGTTGCAGTTCAGACAGGTGGTTCTGAGAGAGATATGGGGTGAATGGTTCTCTAAAATGTCAGCTCAGTTGTGAAAGGGTCAAGCGGAACATCAGTAGAACAATATTTTGTATTTTGTTCTCTATAATTTTGCTTTATAAATAGGAAATGAACCTCTTTTTTGAATAGAGAAACTACATCTGCACACAGTATCTCCCCCTGCTTCTCTTTCTCCAAAACCAACCAGAAAACACACACGTGCACATCCCCCCTACCCACCCCAGGTAGATATCTGGAAGCTAGGAGGTGTGCTTTGAGGGAGGAATCACCACATTTTTGCCTCGTTCTTGTACCCACTTCCTGGCATCTTTTGGTCCATGCCAAACCTGCACCCTGGGCTAAACAGAGTTGGCACAGTGGCTGCCATAAAACTTGTCTGTAGACAGATGTCCTCCTCCAGATCAGTTACCAAAGCATTATCTGCCAGTGCAGCAAGCTGTGGGAGCTCTGTTTTGAGCTAAGTCAGGGCTAACTTAGACCATCAATTAAAAGTGTTTTGAAGTCCTCAGATGAACAGCTCTGTCAGCAGATCTGTGGGGGCTGCTGGTGAGAAGAGTGTCAGTGAGGAGCGGTATCTGTGACACACAGCTGGTCTCAGAAGGTCTCAGAAAGGAAGACAAAACCTCCACTTGGAGAGTCTGGCACAACTTGTAAACTTGCTGAGCTTTTCCTGGATGGCACCTGCCTGCCAGTGGCAGGGGGTGCACTCATGGCTGCTGTTTCTGAGTGTAAAGACCATTCCTAAGAGCGGCTGTACTGGATCTGACCACAGCCTTGCTCAGTTCTCCCAGGTCAGGAGCAGAACCCTGTTTTCAGTGAGGATATTTTTGTTTGGTGAGCTTCTGAAGAGGACTTTTACCATGAGTGGTTTAAGTTTATAGAGTGTGTATCTATGAGTGAAAAGCTGTGATGTAGGAGAATTTGAGCATTTCCTGACAATATTTTGACAGTTTAGCCCAGTAAAGTTGTGCATACTCCCCAGCAGCAGTAGTGGAACTGATTGGACCAGGAGTGACCCTGTTCTTTCTGGCTTTGCCATCTAAACTTGAATTAAGTATAGAATGTTAAGCAGATACCTTACACTAATTGAGTCTTAATGGATTGCTGGTTTAGGTAGAACTGTGAAAATTAGGCCAGATTAACACAGGCTAATGCTGCTATCAAAATAGTTGAGAATTTGAATTTTGGTGGTTTAGTTTGGCTTGTTTAACATATGACAGTGCCAAAAGTACAAGGGGTGATGTCTAACGTAGCCATAAGAACAGCATACTGATGTTTTGGAGATTTAGTGAGTGATTTGAATGTTATTTTATAAGTAGTGAATCATCTAAATGATTCTGGTCAGAAGTTTTGCTTTTCCTTTTTTAAAAAGCAAAATATTATGACTGTAAAGTGATTTTTTTAAAAATTTTTTCTTCTTTATAGTTCATCGATGAAGTCAGGGTTTTGAATGTGCCCAAAGATAAATGAACTGAATAGCTTATATTTTGCAAAGTGTTGCTGCTGCAATTCACTATTATTTAGAGGCTTCAGGAAGAAATTATTTGAATTGAAGACTCAGGCCTCCACTTCCAAGTCCATGCAAATTTGTTCATTGCTTTCAGTGAGAACAGGATCGAGCTCAGATTCCTAAGATGTCTTTCTAGGGTTCCAAAATTAGTTGTAGACTCGCTAGTCAACATCCTCATTCAATTTTCATGTTTGTATTCCCTTTCACACACACACACACACAGACACATCCATACGCGCAGGAAATCCTGTTTGGGGGTCCTGTCTGGAGTCTCCTTATGCCCCTATTATTAGTGCAGTCAGTTGGTAACTTGTCTAAATCTGATCTGGGCACATCCACTCCTTTTCTTCCCCTCTGCTGGGTTGGTTTACATTACAGTACTCTGTCTTCCAGCTGCTGTTTTCAGTCAGCTCGGCTGCAGTGCGTTTCTCACCGTCACCAAGTGATGCCTCTGAGGTGGAGTAAATTTACTCTACTGACCACTTGCCCAAAATAACAACGTCAGTTAAGCCTCTGTTTTAACATGTCTGTTACTTTGCTTTGCCTGTCGTCCTGGCCTCCCAACACACAACATTTATGACCTATGGATAATTTGTTTTAGTGGCTGCAGTGTTGGACTGGGACTGTTAGTCCACTAGAAGTGAAATAATGTCATGTGGACATTGACCATCAAGCTGTCACTCTTTGAAAAGATTCCAAGTTGGTTGGTTCTCTTGTGACTAAGTCCTAGAACTGAGTAAAGCCTCTTTTTTGCCCAGAGATGCAATCACGGTGCATCTTGGAAGAATATCTTTGTCCAAGGCACAGCTTTTGATGAAGTATAGTTCTTGAAACTTCATGTTTTTCAGTGCCTTCAGAGTAATTTTTAATCAAATATGCTCCATTTGCAAGTAGATTCCACGCTGCTTCTCTTTCCTATAGTTACTCTTATTCCTCTCCCAAATTCTGCACTAGTTTGAAACTGCCTGCAGACTGCACATGGTGCCCATGGCTTCAGGATCAACCTCTGCCCTCATTTAGTGTGGGCTCCACTGCCTTCCAAAGTTACAGTCATCTGGTTTTATTATATCTATCCTCATGCTTTCTCAGCCATGCTGGCCCTTGCACAGGCACAGAAAATATAATGCAGGTAGAACTTTCTACTGAACTTAACCACTATGGCTCTCAGCACACACAAGCCAAGATTTAAAAATATGAGTAGTTATTTGGGGGTTTTCAACTAACATCCTTTAGGGGTCTCTCTGACAGTCAGCCAAAGGGATTAGTTTATATGGTCATCTGCTGTATCAAGGGATTTCCGTCAGTGACCTCAGAAGTCCTTTCCACTCCTCGTATACTGGGGTCTGGACCCTGAGAAACTGTCTTCAGACTGATAATTACCAGAAAGCACTGGCAGTCCCTTTTAATTCCTAGTCAGAGGGAATAGGTGTGTGGGTGGAAGTGCACCAGCTTTATGTGGTCACCTTCAAGAGCCAGTGAAATCCTCATTGTGTTTCCTGGGACTGTTATGAAGCTGTGTGGCTCCTTCTTTAAAATGAGGCATGTGATGCTGCCGAACTGGAGTGTCACACATCCAGAGTTCCACGCTGATGGGACGCTGTTTTCTGCTTTTCTGCTGACGTGAGCGGTGTGAAGCCTGAGAAGGTGAAAAGGAACTTCCCTTCCCTACCCATTGCACGCAGAAGGCCGATGCTCCCAAGCATGTGAAGTCCTTAGATGGCAGCAGATGATTGCTAATAGGATACTCAGTCTTTCATCCCTGGATCACTGGTTCAAGTGCAGGTCAGGTCAGCAGCAGTGAGGTCTCTGCTCCCTGGCTGTTGTGAGATGAGCTGCAGTGTGTGCCTGAATTTTGAACAGAGGCAGCAGTGCCATTGCTGCTCCTATACAGCAGATTGTAAATACTGTAAACTCAATGCAAGTATCTCAAGGAGATGAAGATACCGGCGGGTCTTACACATGTCCACAGATCCCAGCAGTGAGCTGACGCCAGGTTCCCTCTGGTGGCTGAGACAGTGTGTGACCGCAGCCCTGGAAGAGGCATTTGCTGCCTCCAAACCTGCCTGAACACACACTAGGTTTTTATCCATTGTCCTGTTTAGGAGATGGTCAGTACTTCTGGTTTTGCCGTGCTGGTCACCACCAAATTTCTGGGCATTATGTGAAAATTCTCTGTGATGTGTTGCCATGTGTATCATGAGCTTGGAGATACTAATTTTCTTTGCTTAGAGCAAAAGAGCAACTGCAGATTGCACCTGTGGAGATTGGCTCATTTATCAGACACAGGGCTCTAATACAACCTGGGAAAGAAGCCTGGAGTAAAGTGAGATTTCTGGTCATCTCTATTATGCTTCAGGAAGAGAAGGGCTCATTATGAAAAGCGTGTGATTTGGGGAATTACTAATGAACTAATATTTTCTGTATAAATGTCATGTTTTCAGTATGAGAAAAAGTTCTTGCTTTTGTGTCTGTATTGAGCTGATGAGAAGGGGCTTTTGTTAGTGGCTGCTGAGAGAGAGAGAGAGGTCATGCTACTGGAAGTCACTGACAGGGGGTGTTGTCACCCCTCAGGACTGGCTGGTGCAGCAGGTGAGCCAAGAGTCGATGTTCCTCTCAGGAGGTCAAGTTAAAATATCTTTTGATACTTGTTTTATCATTAGGGTGGTTCAGTCTGTTACTACACTCTGGCTAAATAGAGAGCTTAATTTTCTGTGTCTGGCTTCTGTCATTCTCACCTCTCTCAAACATACAGTTGAGATTTCAGGCATTCCCAGGGGTGCAGTGGTTGCTGCCAATGCTCGGTTAGTATTGAGGGACTCATTAAGGATATGCGTGTACTTGGAACGAAAATAAGAGACAGCTTTGGCTACCACTAATGTATTTCATTTTTGATTGAGCTTTATTCTATCAAGTGACTGTCTGATACATCAGAATACAGTAGATCCCACATCTTCAGATGGGAGAAGGATCCAGAAGATCCTGTTGTTGTCTGGCATATTCTTGCAATTGAATTTTGTGAAATGGCTGACACAGTATGTATGTTTGGTCTAAACTTTTTCATTTGTCCTGGAAAAAACTGAACAAGATTTTAACTCAGTCTTGTCACTATGTGATAAATATGTTAATTAAAAATTATATTTTTTCATGAAGATAGAGATACAAACACTATCTACTTAGTTCCCTCCAGGCTTTTCTCTGGGTCCACATATTTCTGGACAAGCATTGTAGCTGATGTTGCATGATCAAAGCTCATATTTAAGCAAAAAAAAAAAATTCTTACAGTGGTAGAATGTATACAAACACTGTGGAAGGCTTGGTCTTCAAAAGAAAGCTTTAGTAGTTAATGCATGCTTTTTAAACTAATAGTTACAGCGGTTAAGGAGTGGAGAGGGATAATGTTGGTGTAACTGTACTTGCTGTAGCTATTTGAGACTATGGATAAGATGCAGGAATGCTTCCAGACAGAAGCATCTTCATGGGAGGAAAGGATGCAGATTCAAGATGGATGGGAGCCATAGCACGTTTCAGCCAGGTCTGTGATCTGGAAAATATGGGGTGCTCTTTATTTATTTGTGCTCTGCAATTTGGGCATGTGTAGTGTGCCCTGGTCTCCATACTGTATAGCATTTCAAGATCCTGGGTAAAAGACACAGCAGTATTACACCCTGATTTTTGTCCCAGCTGAGCAGAATTTTGTTAGCTGCTTTGTGGAATGTGGTGTCTGCAACAGGGCAGTGCTTGGAAAGGAGACGAATCAACTGTGTCTGTGACTGGGGATGACATTAAGTGGAAGTTTTGGTCCTCAGTACATCCTCATGCAGGATGGTTAGATATCAGTTCAGACCAGGATTTCACAAACATTTCTAGCCAGAAGGCACTACTGACAGTGTCAACACGCAGGCTGATGCCAGGCAAGCAGTGCTTATAGTGGTACCCCTGCCACAATTTCGGAATCTCGATCGCGGGGCAGTCTCCTAACATTCCCCATCTTGTTTTCCAGATCTAGAGACAAACAGTGATCTCAGCAGTGAGGACTTTGAATATGAAGATGAAGCAAAACTTGTCATATTTCCTGATCACTATGAAATCTCATTACCCAATATAGAAGAGTTACCAGCACTGGTCAGTGAGTGTGTGGAAGTGGTCATAGGAATTGTTTCCTGTTTCTGTTTTTACCAAGATGTTGCTTTGCTTTCTTATGTGTGGTGCTTGTTTGGACATAAAGATCTTTTATAAGTTGTCCTTGTTTCTTGGATTTCCTTTACCTCTTATATTCCTTCCCTTATGGTGCCAGCTTGTCCTAGGAAAGCTCACATAGTACATGTGCTTACTGTCCTGCTAAAATAGTAACAGCACTCTAAAAGATTAGATCCATATTTGAATGTATAAATAGTCTCACTGATAACCAGTTCTGTGTGTAGTTAGCAATAGGCTGAATGCCAAGTTCTGTCCAGTCGCTGAACTGTGTTAGGTTTTGATTGACATACATTTGTCTTCCAGGTGACGATAGCTTGTGATGCGCTCCTCAGTGCAAAATCACCCTACAGGAAGCAGGAACCCGACTCCTGGGAAGAAGAGCTACAGGCATCTAAACACGCCAAAACACTTGTACAGTTAGACAATGGTGTTAGGATTCCCCCCAGGTGAGGGTGATAAGGTTTGTTCCTTGTGGGCTCTCTAATCCAGTCCAGGGTAACTGAACCAAAGCCCAACTCGGCCCACAGTTCCCTCGCCTGACTCCGGGCTGGGTGAGTGAGTTGGTTTGACCTGCCAAAATGGGAAACACAGGACTGGTTCCTGCCTTACATCTTTCTGTGGTCTCTTCCTGTTTCCTCTCACAGCGGCTGGAAGTGCTCAAAGTGTGACCTGCGGGAGAATCTGTGGCTGAACCTGACGGATGGTTCTGTGCTGTGCGGGAGGTGGTTCTTCGATGGCAGTGGGGGCAACGGGCACGCCGTGGAGCACTACAAGGAGACGGGGTATCCCCTGGCAGTGAAGCTGGGAACCATCACTCCTGATGGAGCAGGTCAGCCACGTGGCATGTTTTGACATGAGGTATCTGTTGTGCATGAGGCTAACTGTGTTAATCTGCTACCAAGAGGGTTTGTGCATCTGGTGCAAATGTTTGAAAGTGTGATATGGAAAGGAAATCCTGTGAGTCTGTGAATCTTGATTGGGGTTGGGGGGAACAACACACACTCCATTCAGAGAAAGCTCTTCTTTTCCTGTTTTATATTTTGTGTAAATATTTTTTTTTTTTTAATTTGTATAATAGTAGACTTATGATAGAGGAACGATTTTGTTTTGAAACAACAGAGTCTGGAGAAACAGTATTTTTTTGGTTCTGCTACATTTGCTAGGGCGAATGGTTCAAACTCAAAACAAAAAAAGAAACAAAAGCAGGGTAAAGAGTTTTTAAATTGAGAAAAGTCTGCTTGTAACAGCTTGTTTGGGGTTTTTTAATTATAACTGGAAACTGCTGTTTTTTCTTATTGAACAAAATGTTGCCGAAACAGTCTAATGAACACTCATCTTCAGGGGGATGATGAGATGCTCAATTGTAAAATGCCTTAAGATCTTGAGAGAGAAAAAAAAGCTATAGTTGTATCCTTGTTTGCATATTCTCCAGGTGTGATGTTCTGCAGTGTTGCTGCAGAGGGGATTATGGCATGTGAGGATTAGATGGAATAAAAATGTGAGAAGCTGAAAAAGTCATAAGCAAAGAGATGTTTTGCTGCAGCTGTACGGAGAAGTAAAAATGGAAGAACTCATAGAATGGTTATATTTTGGTTTTAGTCCTCATGACTACAGGAGTGAAAAATAGCTGTTTAGAGCAGCCCCTTTTTTAAACAAGAGTCATTTGAGAGTTTTTCTGAGTTTTATTCAGTGCCAGGGAAAGGAGACTGTAGTCAGATTCAACCAGCTGTGCCAGAGAAACATTAAGCAAAATTCATTCTTTTCTCTCCCAGATGGAATATTATTTCCTTGCATGAGCCTGACCTTGGATGATTTCTACCCAAACCTCAGTTATTGAGGGTGTTTAGGATTTGCCCAGCTGTAGGTTTCACCTGCATCTACAAAAGAAACAGCGTATTCTTTAGTGGTTTTTTTCAGGTTTCCCCCCCCCCCCCTCTTTTATTTCTCATCTTTAGCAGCAATACTTGTTTCCTTATGGCTGCTGTCCTTGTGCCTCCCACTGATCAGCTACTTCCTCTTATGGGCCTTTGGGATAACAAAGGACAGGCTGTCATCCTTCCCTCTGAATGAGGGGCACCAGCTGTTCTCCACAGACCTTTGTTCTTCTGGGTGATGTTTACTTGGTTTCCATATAGAAAAGACTTCCCTCCCCCAACCTTCCCTGTTTCCTTTTCAGCAATTATTCTGTCTGTGAGCTGTATTTCCGTGGTACTCATAACCCCTCGACAGGGCTGGGTGACAGATGAGCTTCAGGAAAGAGGCTCCGTGGCTGATTGTGACGCAGAGTCTGTCTGTTTTCTGCTTCCCTGGGCTAGAGGTGAAGAGGTGATGGTAGAGGAGTAATAAGCATCAGTCCCTCTCCTGACATAAATTATTCCTTTTTCGCACCAGTAGGAAAGAGGAGGAGGTGATGCCTCTGCCTGTACACAGAGGAGAGCTCTTTGTCTTGCCCTGAGAAGTCTGTGCTGTGCACATTATGAAAGATTTCTGAGGCAGTTAGCCCCGTTTTGTAACATTCTGTCACATTTGGGATCAGGGCAGAAATTGAACCAAACTTCTCTCTTCTGCTCCTGTACCTTGGACAGGATGCACCAGAGAGTCAGACAAGTTGGTTGCCTCAGTAGGTTGAGCACCACTGGGCAGACTGTGCTACCTGCTGCCTCTCCTGACAGTGATTTCAAGTCACTGTGAGGGTGCTCGTTTGGAAATAGATTAAGGCATGGGATGGGGGATTGGCAGGGGGAAGCCCTATGTGGCAGGTACTTGAATGAGTTCCTTTGTGGGTGCTAATGTCAGCAGTTGTCAGATAATTCTGGGGGGATCCTGAGTAACTTGTTTCCACAGGGACAGCGTTGACATTGCCTGTTATGGGTTAAGTAGGAAGGATTGATGTCCACACAGCCAGAACGGGTGTAAATCTTGAGCTGTCAAAGAAAAGGAAGTACAGGTAGCATTGGGTTTTTTCTTTTCTTACAATAACAGGAATCATAATGATTATTCTCTGTTTAACAAAATTCTGTGTTATCTTTCTCAGATTTGTCCTGGTGGGTTTTTTTCCCCCCTTATATTCTGCCCTTTTTCCTCTTTCTCACTCTAATGATACCAGCCTTTTGTGTGTCACATTTGCTGACTTGTCTACATTCCTCATCTACCAAAGTCTGCATGACAGCACTGCAGACCTCTGTTTGGTGACTCTCATCTTCTTTCCTTGATCTCTTGAAAAGTAAATTATATCTTTCTCCCATGAATTTACATTACACAGCAGAAAATACTAAAGGATATGACACAAGCTGGGCTTGAGCAAAAGATTAGACATGTGTTCCATTTCTGCTGCTTTGGGTCAGTAGTCCTTGTGGACTGCTCCCTGCAGTTGTCAGAGCAGAGAGAAAACAATATCAAAGCTTCCATATAGAAAGCAGTCACCCAAGTTCAGTTGCTGTGTAATCTCACTCCATTAGGTGTTTGAACTTTTGGCTGTGCTGTGACCTCACCAGAATACTATGGGAATGTTGTGATGTCCTGTGTGTGGATGAACAGTCATGTTTTCTGGGCACGTTTGCTACCACACAGTGGAATTCCAGCAGATGGGCAGCTCCAGCCACACACATGCCAGGAAGGTCATTGGGACCAACATTATTAGAGTGTCTGCTGGCTAGAGAGTATTAATACATTGAGAGTATTAATATTTTTCATAAGGCTGTTCCATTTTTAAAGTTGCACTATGGCTTTGAGTTCTTGGCTAAGCTTCAGTCTCTCCTTTCTGTCAGACTTCAGTGAGACTGCCTTTTGTGAAAGCCTTACATAGGGGATGAGCTGAGTCTGTAGCTGCCAGAGAGGCCAGGGTAAGGACCTTTCAGAAGTTGATATTTTGCTGTGAGCAGACTTTATCTGGGTTCCTGATATCTTCTCCTGAGTTTGTTTCATCTTTCCCCTGGCTAAGTTTTCTCTGTCAGCCTAGATCTGGCATTGTGGAGCAAGGTCACTGTGAGAAACTCTGCCAGGCATGAAGGAAACTTGCCTCAGAGAAATGCAGGCAGACTGGAAGAGGAGTTCTGGATTTTGGTATGAGGAGAGACCAAAGCAGTGAAGTAGTCATTTAATAGAGAGGAAGAGACCTGAGAAGAGAAAAGATGGAAGGCCTGGTCAAGTCTTACCAGTGCTTGTTTTACACTCCTATTTCTTTCTGATGCCTGAAGCTTTATCATTGTTTGCTCAAGTAGGTGAAACCTGCTCTGATCTCAGCATCATCATAAGACTTATTTGAAAAACACTAAAAAAATGGGTTTTCTCTCTCAGCTCTTTTGTACTTCTGTTGAATTTATTAAACTTGGTTTCATGTTGAAAATATCATCATTAGATATGTTGCTTCCCTCTACAGTGTGAACTTTGCCTTGCCAGAATGTTTATGAGCTTTTACTTAAGGTCTTAAGGGGCTATCAGAGCTAGAACTGAAATCTAGATCTCCCATACAATTGTTCTTTTTCCTTATCTGCAAGATTAGATTAATCTTCAAAGTCCAATTCGATGGCGTCCATTAAAAAAACCCACCTCTTTATTTCTAATAAAGAATTTCTCTGTTCTCCCTGCATCTCTGTGGGAAAAGAGCATAAGTGGATTTCTTAAACTGTACTAGAAATTAAAATACTATTGGCAGTAGTCAGTTGGCCTGATGTACTCACGTTTTTAGTGTGTCTGTTTGTATCTAGCAGCTCTACAAAAATTCAGAATCTCTCATTGCCGTGTTCAAAATGTGGACTGGCCGTGTATCTGAGAGGTTTGCACGCCTTGTTTCATGTTGTACCTACAAATGTCTTTTTGGGGGGAGGGGCAATACTATGATCACTAGAAACATTTTTAAGTTTTAACACTGTGAAGGCCTGTAATTGCTTTCGAGGAAAGCACTTGAGGTGATTGTGTTGAGAGCATTTACGGTACATACTGAGCTATGTGGTTGTCTGTGCCCTTTTCTGCTCGCAATAACCAAACCTGGATAGTATGAACAAGGCATCTTATATAGGCAGCCCTGTGGTAAACAAAGAGAAGGGGATATCATCTGATCCTTTGGTTTCTCTCTACTTTTGTAGATGTCTATTCCTTTGATGAAGAGGAGCCGGTTTTAGATCCGCACATAGCAAAACATTTGGCACACTTTGGGATTGATATGCTGCAGATGCAAGTGGTAGGAAATCCATCTTTTATTTGGTTTGTTGTTTACTTGCTTGTCCAGTTGGGGGTGGGAGAGAAAGAAGAGAACAATGGCACATGTAGCTTGTTTGTGTGATTCCTTCCGTGTTATAGTATTGAGTTGTGTAAAGTTCAGCCGGCCAGTTTGTGTTTTATTGTCTGAGATCTGAGGGAATCATTACTCTCAAATCCAAAAGGTTCCTTCCCAAAGAGGTCTTTGTGTTCTCTAGTTTACATTTTTCAGTTCTCCTGTGCTATGTACCATTTGCCTTCAAGATGAAAAACCTCATTCAACTAGAGAAGAGTATCTGGAATACTTAATTACAGTGAGGGAAGGAAAGCCTGTTGCATATGTAAACAGATACAAGTCTTAAGCAAAAAGAGGCTAAGCAATGGATAAGTTAAAAAGTAGCTGAAAGCTCTTTATGTAAATTTCAGCTTAGGTTTTGTTAAGAAATGCATTACAAAATGAAAAAAAAAGACATTCAAGTCTAGAAAATGGTGTGGTCTAGGGTGAGATACAGTAGAAAGGGACTGGGGAAGAAAGGGTCCTGTTCCTGAACATGTGTTTGTGTCTGTATTAGCAAACAAGTACCTCCTATAATTTGGATCTTAGTGGATGTTGATTTCGGTTCTGTTTAAATTATGTAAGGAAGTCAGAATATGATATGGTTATAAAGGCAGGTGGTGGTTTTGTCATTTGTTTTTTGGTTTTGTTGTTTGTTTTTTTTTCACTCAAGCACATAACTTAGTATCACTACCTGAGAACCTGAACAGCTAAAATGAACAAACCTGATACTGGCTTAGTGTATTTCATTGTCCAAGTGGTGAGAAAACTAACTATAACTGAAATCAGAGAGAAGAGTTACACTTAATTTCAAAAACCTTTGTGGTACTAATAATATTTTTGGTGTACTAATGTCTTTGCCAATATAATGAATAATAAGTTTCTTTTACCCAGTGATCTTTCTGGAAAACCTGTTTTACTCATCAACCTCGAAAACTTAGTCTCAGCTGTTGCAAAGGCTTTGCCTCCAGTCTGAACCATTCTTAGAGAAGTGACACAATAGTGCCAGTGAATGACACTGCAGTGACCTGTACCTACAGGCTGAAGGCTGAGCTGTAAAGGAGAGAAACTTCAGTGCCACAAATTTGGGCTTTTTCCATCTGAAAGAAGGGACGAGTTCTTGGATCAGCAGCTTTTCGTGTGGTTTGTTGCTAGGACCAGCTCCTACAGCAGCAGCTATTCCTGGCCATTACAAGTGGAGTAGAAAATCTGAAAAAAACAGCTGTGTTTGATGCTGAGGCTTGAGGTCACAGCCCTGAGAGAAGTGAAACTCCCAGCTGAGATTTGAGGTCCCAACTGGGAACACTCAAAGAGCCAGTGGTCTGTGGTAAAGAGCTGAGAGATGTGCTGGAGGAACAAGCTGCCATCTTTCTGACCTTATACTCTCCCTTACATGCAACATTTACCTCCCTTTGCCCATTAATTTGGCTTTTCCTTTTTTTGGAGTACAGATCACAAAGTTGTTGGCGATGATGGCGGCAACATAATTGTTGCAGAAGCTAAACAGATTAAAAAGAGAATCTTGTTGCTTTCAGACAGAGAACGGGCTGAGAGATAATGATATAAAGCCAAGAGTCTCAGAGTGGGAAGTGATTCAGGAAGCTGGCGTGAAACTCAAGCCCATGTATGGCCCAGGATACACTGGCATAAAGAACCTGGGAAATAGCTGCTACCTCAATGCTGTCATGCAAGCCATTTTCAGCATCCCAGAGTTCCAGCGAGCGTAAGTAGCCTCACACCAGTTCTTGTCACTTGCTGCTGCATTGCTCAGTTTGTTGTTTTTCTAAGAAAAATGGTACTTTAATTTTTGTCTCCCCTGCAAACCGTCCTCTTTCAGTCAGTTCAGTGGCTGCTTAGAGGATTTGGTGATTTTGCTGGTCTGGAAAAGGTTGGAACAATCTGCCAATCTGCCTTTGAAACCAGAACTTACTGACTTAGCTTAAGTGGTGGGAAATCATATGCCACCTTGTAAATTTGATGTCTCTGTCTCTGCTGTTTACATACATATGCACATATCCCCATCTATCTTGGTATCACCGGTATCACATTGGGGGTTTTGTCCTGGGTCCATGCCTTTGTACCACTGCAGGAGACATTCTGTTGCTCCAGTGTGATTTGTGCAAAAAACTGGCACAAACATGTTAATATTGATCCATTGCAGTGGAGAACAACGCACCTGTTGCATGCAGGTCTGGCTAAGGAGGGAAACTATCAGAGGCATATTTTAATTAAAATTTGAAAAATCATGAAAAGGGTAGTGTAAGCCTGTTCTTCCACTGAATAATTAAGAGGACAAAAGCACAATAGAATAATATGAAATACTCCTGGCGACCAAAACTGAACACATCACTCCAAGGAGAGAAGCCTTTTTATAAAGGACAGTCTGTGGTTTGAAGTAAAATTCAGAGTGCCCTTTCATTCCACAGCACCAGTAGTGCATGTGCAGGAAGTAAAGTTTTTAGATTTTGGAAAACCTGCCAGATTTTTGTGTTAAAATTGCCTTCTGGAGAAGAAGAGGGAGAAAACTTGTGTTTGCTTACTTTGTTAGCCATATGAAGTACAGTCTGTAGATTCATTAAGTTCCAGCTCTTCTACCTCCATTGCTGATAAATATCAAAATAAGTTTTATCAAGGAAGGTAATTTTCCACAACATGGTCCTTGGATTTCCCTAGAGCACTTAGAGTCAACAAAGTAGTGGAGATCTTTGGAAGAGGGACCAGGCAGAAATCAGATATGTTCTTTCAGTATGGCCACATCTACCTAGCCTGCTTTTATTTGTGCTCAGAGAGTGTGCTGCTAAATGCTTCACTTTCCAACAGATTGGCTAGAACAATGTATATTCTGTGTCAGAATGGTTTCTCTGAAGAATCTCAATAGGAACACTCTTTTTACATGTTTTGGTCCTGATACAAATTTGAATTTATTTATTTATGTTGGTTAGGAGTAGAAAGTACCTTGGTTCTCAACTCAGCTCTGTGTTTTTGAGCAACACCGTGGTGCAGCTATTTCAAGATCAAGGAACAGAATTTAAATTCCAGATGAACAAGACTGCCATATCCTTTATATCTAGAAGCTTCTAAGTAAAACCTCAATGTCTGTTTCCTAATTTCTTTACCATTATTTTTGCATGATAGAAGCACTCACCAAGGATAGATTGAATCATTAAGCTGCAGTATTTGAATGTTTCTGCTTTGTTCTTGCTGCCCAGGTATGTGGGAAATCTTCCGCGAATATTTGACTACTCTCCTCTTGATCCAACACAAGATTTCAACACTCAGATGTAAGTTTCCTCAATTATTTACTTGGTCAACTTAAATAGAATCTAAATAGCTTAATGGCAGGGCAAAAGAACACCTTTTCATGGGCTTGAAAGTAAGACATGACACAAGGTAGAATGGAAAGATTTGCCCACTTAGTTGCAGGTAACGATGTTTCGTTTCAAAAGCAGCAAGCTTCTTTTTTGCTTGAAATAAAGGTCTTCTCTCCTTTTCTGTTTTTCTCACATATTTGTTTCCACCTCACTTTCTTCCTTACAGGGCTAAGCTGGGACACGGCCTCCTTTCAGGCCAGTACTCTAAGCCACCCATGAAATCTGAGCTTATTGAGCAGGTGATGAAAGAAGAACACAAGGTATTTGCCTGAGTTTGTACAGCTTGGTAATGAGGTAAAAGTGATATCCTGAGAAAAGGGAACAGGTGCTGGGCATTGAAGAACACGTGTGGGTCCAGCATGGATGGGATGCTTAGCAAGGTGGAATGTGCAGGATACCGGTCAGGGATATATTAGTCAGGCTCTATTTGTGCAGCACATTAAAGCAAGCATTGGTTCTGCTAATGAAGTATTCTGCTGCTCCAGTGATGAATGCAAATGTTCATAGAACTGGCAACCAATGTTTACCTTCTCTGAGGAACAAAAAAAATCCCAAGAGTCCTGAGTATTTGGAAGCAAGCTTCTAAACCCTCTGTAAATTTCAGAAAGAAGTATAAAGAGCTAAAGAACTCTTTCCAGGAAGGGTCTGACAATATTCTACCTGATTTCTGTAAAAGCTGTCTAGGTACTGCAGGATTAAGTGGTGCTGGAGGTTTTCATGTAGATGGAGGGGCCATGCAGAGTCACAGAAGTGATGCATGTTTCTGCCACAGAGCCATGGCGATAGTTTCCATGGAAATAGATGTTTTCCTCTACCTTCATCCATCAATTATTAATATAGGAATTTCTCCTGAAATCAGAATGCCAGTGAGAGTTTGGACAGGTAGAGCATCTGATACAGAGTAGTTTACATGATCTGAAAGTCCCGTGTCTCCTTGGTTTGTACAGTAGCTATTCATTGTTTTTGAACAACAAATAGTGAATCCTGCTTGTCAAAACTTACCAGCCCACCCCTGGGACTGAGGAATAGTGGAACAGATTTCACCATGCATTGAATTCTGTGTACTGACTGACCTGCTTTGCTAAACACACACAGGATGTGAATGATGAATAATGTGCTGGAAGTTCAGGGACCCGAATCCTTCAAATAAAGCTACACCTCCATGTTTAGCCCTGCACCCACTACTAGCAATGAGATATTGAGAACTTTGTAATGGCAGATGGTATAAAACTCTGTTAGGTTATAGTAGGCATCTACTGGCATTTAACAATGCTTGTGTTGTTCATAAATGCAGTTTAATAAAGTTGAAGTTACATGCCTCAAATGACTTCCTTATCAAGCAATTCATAGCAGATATTAGGATTTGAAACAGCTTTTACAGCTTTTGTTCCTTGTTGTATTGAAGATTTATTTTTAAAAATCAGGTATAGATATTTTCTCCATTCCTTCACTCTGGGAATGTAAATCTATGTGTTTTTTTAAGCTTGAGGATGCTTCTTTTTTTTTGGTGCCTTCCTGCCCCCACCAATAATTCTGATATACATCGAGGTATTATTTTGTCTTTCAGAGAGTTGTAATGACTTTTTTAATAAATATAACCGGTTAGAATTTTAGGCCTTCAGTGTTTTGAAGTGCTTCTGCTTAGTGTCTATATAATCAATTATTCATTTTATTTTTTTCCTTTCCTTTTTTCCCCCCCTCCTACATGCAAAGAAGCTCTCTAGCTTTCTGAGCCTTTGGAACTCATCCAAAGTTTTGGGGAGTTGTTGCTTGTAGAAGCATTCGTATGAGATCTGCAGTGGTCCAGCACAATCTATATTTAGCTAAACTGTTTTGCAACTGTTGATGGGGAAAGTATGCCAGGTATTCTATAAATATTCGTGGTACTGTGGAGTTGAAATTTTTCACCACAGGGGTTTAGCCTGGAAATGGCAGCATATTTCTTGCCCCCACTTCAACATTAAAAAGAGGCTGAAAGCCTAAAGGGCCATCAGCTACTACTTGATTTTCTGTTTAGAGCTTTTGCTTTGGGGTGGTTTCTTGTGTCCTTGAGGTGGAAAGGGTTTAGATTGCAAGATTCAATCCTCTTTTACAGACTGTCACACACAGCATGTTTCTCTTCTTCCTGTTCAAAGTGTATAGGTGTAAACGAGGCTTGATTCCAAACTCACTGCATTATACAGCAGGAGGAGGGTGCCACACTCCTGCTTCTGGCACAGGAAGAAGCCTGGTATATAGTAATGTGAGCTAGTTTATGCATTCCTCTCCCCGGTCCTAGTTTTGATGGAAGGCAGTTGAGGACACTGAAGCAAACATAACCCAAAATTCAGAAATCCCTAGAACATCTCTTTGTCCAAGCAATGCTGAGACTCTGTCTCTTGACAAGAGCCTTTAAGGAGCATCTTGGGCTAATGTGGTGGCTGGTGTACTGCCAGAAATTAAAAAAGAATTAAAATTGAGAATCTCCCACTGGTTTCATTGGTTCTAAGAATATTCTACCATGTTAAAACAAAGAATAAAATTTTGCTCTTTTAGTGTGCATTTTTTGTGCCTTCCATTTCATGCTGCTTTTTCTATTTCTATATTGGTGTGATAGTGCAACTCTAGTAATGAATGAGATTGACTGAGTTTTTAACAGCCTCTGAGAGTTATACTTTTGCTAGGATGGCCTTGAAAATTATTTGGTTTCATGGAGGATGAGAACAAATCTGAGTAAAAGATTCTGACCCCTTCAAAAGTGTTACTTAAATGGCAAAATAGCTAGTGTTGTCTTGAGGACCTGGAGTGGTTGGGGAGTCTTCTTAAACTAGCATAGAGGATGAGAAAGTCAAAACTAGGACTCTCTGAGATTTTCTGATTCAGGGTAGTTTCCTACTGAAAGGCTAAAGACAGTATGTTATGGTCTTTCAACATGACCAACACCTTTCTGAAAACTACTAACCTTTAGCAAACCTTCAGCAAACCTTCACTAGTCTCTTTTAACTTGCAAATGCCTTAGGAAAGGTAGAGTGAGCACTGTAGAAACTAAGTCATAAAATGTACTCTAAAGCCCCCAAATCATGTTTCAGGGTCTTCCCCATTTTTATTAAAATGGAAAACTAGATGAAATGGAAAGTATCATTTCTCTAGTGGCAGAAATGGGCCATAGGTAGATCTAGTGGAGTGG
>JAYRBT010000010.1:6972877-7065800 GCA_036023395.1 Myiotriccus ornatus
TTTTCCCTTTGTTTTATTTAGCCTCAACGCAATGGAATATCTCCCAGAATGTTTAAGGCTTTTATAAGTAAAGGCCACCCAGAATTTTCCTCTAATCGACAACAAGACGCACAGGAATTTTTCCTACATCTTATAAACCTAGTAGAGGTGAGAAAATCCCAATTACTGCTTCTTTTCCTTGGGTATATTAGAAAATGAGGGCAAATCTGTTACATGAGGGTCTGTTTTTTTAATTATAGCATATTAGGCCTTGGATATGTAGAAAATGGCATCAATGGAAATGAATTTTGGTTTAGAAACATTTGTTTCTTTGATTCTTCCTTTTTTTTACTTCAGACTCTTGCTGTGACCATGCACAGGGTCAATGCTGCTGATAGCAACTGTAAGGGATATAAAGAGGTCAGGCATCACTGTACAGGATGTAAGATTTATAAACATATGTGACCTTTCAAATAGCTGTTTGTGTTGTGGTTACATGCTATTTGTTTGCTTACCATATTGAAGTCTGTCATGGAATATTAATGAATTTGGTATTATTATTATTATCATTATTCCAAGTTCATATAATCATTGGGAGCAAATTAATTACCCTGTCCAGCTCTTTTAAAAAACCCCAGCTGTACATCATTGGATCACGGGAGGAAGGACTCCCCTGCTGAAAACAAAGTAACTGTTTGTCAGATGAATATTTCAGTATAAAACCTTAATTTCCACTGAGCTCCAGCTCAGTGCTGTGTGTATAAGAACCATACTGTGAATTTTAATGCTGTCTTCCTGAAAAGGAGTATACAAATCCATGCAGTTTTGAGGTAAAGCATTTCTTGTCTACCCTTCCTCCCTCGTTTTCCCATTTTCCCCGAGAATCGAGGGTGTTTATTCGTGTGTTACAGTCTCTAGATGAAGTTACTCACATTTGCATGCATAACGCTCCGCGTCCCAAAATGCATGTACTGATTATAGGGTGGTTAGAAGACATTTCTCTGCATCTTGCCTGATAACAGGCATTAACACGAACAGAGGAGGTGTATTATTTGTTTGACGTTCCCATCTGGATAATGTACTACAAGTTGCTTGTTCTGTTTCAGTGCAGATTCAGAGTGGTGGGAGCAATTCTGTTTGCTGAAAGGATGCTCCATGTTATTTACCTGAGCTTTCTGTCTTTATTGTAACCAGCCACTTCCCTGCCTTCTTCTGTTCACCTTGACTCAGTCAGGTTCATTAAGTACATGCTCTGCAAGTTCCTGTGTAGAGAGATGCTGCTGTGGGTGCAGACATTGTGGACTTCAGTCGATTCTCTGGGGGTGCAAGATTTTTGCAATCCAGTGCAAGCTGAGCTGCCAGATCCGGGTGCTAGATGGGTGTCTTTGCACTTGCCATAAAAGAACCACCAGCCTTTGGGTTGTCTGGTCCTTTTAATGATCATCACATAAGTGATTGGGCCAAATATTCCTTTCAGAGGAACCCCGTGGGTTCAGAAAACCCGAGCGATGTGTTCCGGTTCCTGGTGGAGGAGCGCACGCAGTGCTGCCAGTCCAGAAAGGTCCGCTACACCGAGAGGGTGGACTATATCATGCAGTTACCTGTTGCCATGGAGGCAGCAACAAACAAAGGTAAAGAAAGAAACTGGTCTGTTTGACCCAGGGATGTGCCGCGTCACTTGTAGCACGACGTGTTCGCCCTTGTTCATGTGTGTGTTGCGGGGGGTAGGGGGGGTCATGTGTATGCCCGAAGATCCCCATTAGGAGTGAATCACCTTTGTCCTGGACAGTGAAATGGTTTATAAACTAACTTCATTATAAAAAAGGAACCAAACATACTAGCTAATAAATATCACACTCATAAACCCCCCAAAACCCCAAACCAACTAAAAAACCCCCCGAATTGGCTTTGTGTTTGTTAGCAGCAGATGATAAGATTTAATATGATAATAGACAATAGGGGTATAAGACAGATTTGTCATCTATAAAGTCAAAATACACAATTTGGATATCCTTTAGGGAAGGAGGATGAAGCACTACATGTTGATTTAATAAACAGGAGTGGCTTTTTGATGCCTACGAGCTCTCTGGAAAAGGACACTTGTTTTTAAAGGAGATAATGGCTGAGGAGGCTTGAAAATTTAGAAGCAGGAGAGTGGCACTGACAAATCACAGTTGCCCCTGCAATCAGTGATGAAGAGTCTTGCAGAGTAATAGTAAATGTGTGCTTGAGGTAGAAGTGAAGGGGACATCACAGGAACACTTGAAAGGGGATGTGCCTCTGGTTTCATACATAGACTCAATATGTAAACTACTTTATAGCCAAAGGGAAGTATTTTGATTGTTTAATGAGGTCTTTTGAAGCAGCACAAAGCTGAGGAATCTACCTATTGCTTTTCACCTAGGCCACAGCTCCTTGAACTGGACAGTAAGTTTAGGATAACTTTGCAATCTTTGTTCATCGGTTTCGGTGATGATTCTGTTGCTTATAAAAGAGCATGTTATTTCCAGGTAGTGACTCAGAAGATAGATTAGTTTATAAATTTGCCATATGGCACTGCTCAGCTTGCTGGTGTCAGGACTTTTTCTAGATCATACATAATCCTGTCCTGTCCAGATAGTCAGATGACAGAGATAGACAGTAATAACTTTCCAACTCAGATTGAGCTAATAAAGTGGGTAGTTGGTGTTACTATTCACACAGGGTTCTGACTGTCATGCAAAGGTTTTCATTGGTGGTTGCCTGGCATTTCCAGTTCTGTGTTTTCATCATGAACAAACCCCTTCAAAATGAAAATGTGTCTGTAAGTGTAGCTCCTGAACCCAGTGCAGACAAAAAGATTTGATGTCTAGTTAAAGCCGTGTAAAAGTTTTATTGCCAAGTAGTTATTTGCCTTTGTAAAACTTGCAAAAATAAGCCTGGTGAGGAATGCACAACCATGACAATACCCATTAGTGTTGTGCATATTTCTCAGATGAATTAATTGCCTATGAATTGAAGAGGCGAGAAGCAGAAGCTGCAAGGAGACCTCCACCAGAACTTGTCCGTGCCAAGATCCCATTTAGTGCATGTCTACAGGCCTTTTCTGAACCCAGCAACGTAGAGGATTTCTGGAGCAGTGCCCTTCAAGCAAAATCTGCAGGAGTTAAGTAAGTGTGTCTGGCTGCCCGTTAAAATCTGTGCTCTGTGCTTGTCTTGCTGCCTGGACATGATGCAGTGAGGAACAGACAAAAGCGTAGTGGGTTTTGGTGTTGTATTATTGTTGGGGCTCATGAATGTGATGTGCAGATCAAGCCTGAGAAGAATTGTAATGGTGGATTGAGCAGGAAATCAATTGTTCTCAACTATCAGCCTCCAAGAGGTGATGCAGTCTGGTGGTTAAGAGCTTGAACTTTAAATGCCTGTAGCTTATTTGTTTGCCTACATTTTAGAATTTCATCCTGTCTATCAACTAGCAATAGTTCATCTCAGTGTGCATAAGGTTCTGAAATATGTGCTCCATGTGATTTTGTTGCCTTGTTTCAAAGAATTGTATTTCTTGTCCTTGCCAGGACCTCCCGTTTTGCTTCGTTTCCTGAGTACTTAGTGGTGCAGATAAAGAAATTCACCTTTGGCCTTGATTGGATACCCAAAAAGCTTGGTATGTGCTTTTTATATTTACCTTTTCTTCATTCTATCCAAGATAATTGATAAGGTGTACACGCTTTGTCTCTAATGGGGACCTGACTTAACTCTCAGGTTTGTACTGTGAAGATCCTAATTGAATCTTCTTTCCTTTTATGACAAATTAAACCAATCCATCAGGTCTGTGGAGTTAAAACACAGTTTCATGTAATCTGACCTCCTAGTTAAATTGTTTTAGTGTTCCAAATGTCTCAAATAACTGTTTTCAGAAGGAGAATCCTGTCTGTGCTTGTACCTTGAGTATCAGAGTCCCCTCTCTCAAGGGGTAGGTTACACCACAAGGTCATTTTGCTGGGTTCATGAGCTTAGCCCGTTTCTCTGCTTTTGCAGATGTTTCTATAGACATGCCAGATTTCCTGGATATCAGCCACCTTCGGGCCAGGGGGCTCCAGCCAGGAGAAGAGGAACTTCCAGACATTGCTCCTCCCATTGTCATTCCTGATGACCCAAAAGGTATGTACTGTCTTCCTGTCTCATGTGTTCCCCTTTCCTTCTAGCACACAGGGGTTCTCTTTAATCTTCACATTTTGGGACTGTGAACATAAAAGCAGCTCTGTGCTTCTGTCACTGAAGACTCTTACAACGCCCCACAGCCTTTTTGCTCCCTGTTAGACAGCCCCAGTTCTTCCAGCTTTTCTGCTTTGATGTTTTTAGGATTTATCATAGAGTCACAGGCTGGTTTGGGTTGGAACGGTTCTAGTTCCAACCCCCGTGCCTTGGGCAGGGACACCTTCCACTAGAAGGTTTGATAACTGATGCTGCTGTTCTGGACTCTCTCCAAATAATGAATCCTTTGCAGTGAAGTCACTGTGCACTTCCCAGGGTCTGGTGCGAAGGACTTGGTCTCAGAGTCCTGCCCTGGGTCCCATGACAGGTGTCAGAAGTGGCACGGAGCATTAATCTATTTGATCCTTACATTTGCATAAGAGGTGTTACTAAACTGCTGTTGTTTTGTACTGAATTTTGTCTAAAACCTGGTGATAAGGTAGTTTGGGAGGCCTGTACCTAAATCAATTTCTTGGTTCATGTGTGCTCCCTTGTACGCAGTATATGGACCAGTATATCCTGGTCAGAAGGAATTTAAAAATCTGTCTTTTATTGCAATTACTGATGTGAGATTTTAGCATTACAGTTCTGAGCAGATGCTCCTCTCCTTAGTCACAGACTTTACTTACAGAATTCCGAACACTTTGGTTCAACGTGGCACAACGAGCACACCATGTCTGCAGAACTGATTAATTCAATATTAATTGAATTAATTAATAATTAATTAATTAACAATACTTAATGCACAAGGGGCCACAGTTTAAGATAACAGCTTTCCAGGCATAGATTAAGATTAAAAATTATATTAATTTTTAAAATACAAGAATTTTTAGACCCCTAGCAGCTGCCCATGCATGCATAGTCCTCTTCTCTGGATATACAGGGCTGTACAGCCCATTAAAAAGGGCTCTGTCTCAAGGACATGATGTCAAACAGCTAACTAAAATATTTCTAGATTAGAAAGAAAGAGGAGTGAATAATATGCTATGCTGGTTTTTTTTTTCTCCCTTAAATACTGTTTCTTTTATGCTAAAGTTCAGAAACAGGAATATTAGAATATCCTCCTTCCTCCTTCCCTGGGTTTCTCTGGAAAACAAAATGGTTTATGGCAACTAAAATGATGCCTTTGTAGTGTGACCCTAGACCCAGGTTGTTGCAATTTCCTCCAAGTGACTGAAGTTTAGGTGCCTCAATATTTAATGTGAAGCCAATAATGCAACTACTCTCATGACATGATGGCCCCATTTGCTTGGATATTTATAATAGAAGTGGCATAATATCAAACTGTATGTAGGTGAAAGGACACCAGCACCTGAAATTGTGTGCAGAGCAAGGATATGATAAAATTCAGTTCTCTAAAGGTTTTAATTTCATCCCTTATCTGTACAGGGTTGTCACAAAGGTCTATTCCTTCTTACCCTCTTGTTGAATGGACTGACCTAGTTTTAGTGTAAATGCATGGCTGATGGTACTTTATTTGTTACAGAACAGATTCTTGCTTAGGTAAACCATCAGCTTTATTTCCTGCTGGTTTTAGTACCAGTGACACTTTGCTCTGAGCTAAGTTAGGGAAATTACTGCTCTAATTCATGGCAAAAACATCGGCGATGTAAGGATGAGTGTGCCCTGTCTCTGTGAGGTCAAATGTTTCTATGACATTAAAAATATGGAGTTGTTTTTCACATATGGATCTACTTAACCCTCATATAAGTCCTTTTCCCTGTTTTTTTTTTTCCTGTTCTTAATTTTCAGATCGTATGACGAACCATTTCATGGAGTGTACGTATCTCATTTTTCTCAGGCTGGTATTTCAGCTGCTTAAAAAAATTGTCATGCTATTGCTCAGCTGATGGCTTCTCATTATAGAGATGCATGAAATGTTGCCCTGCATGCTTCTAAATAACAGCTGATTTCTGTACTGGTTCAGCATTTACTTCCACATGTGCAGGATTCTCTTAGAAAAGAGTCTATAGTAGCATCAGTGTAGCCAGAATGTGAGCTGCTCCTCCATCTGCAGCTCCTCAGGAGGATCTTGCAGTTCTGGGGGTCACAGCTGCTTGATCCTGGCTCCCTCTGGACACTGATTTAATTTAAATCTGTCATTCAGAGGTGCGGTTCAAGTGGACACTGATAGATCTGGCAGCTGTTGTTTCTCTAACCTGTAAGATCCTGCCTTTGAGAGGTGCTTGCTTTTGGCTGCCATTTCTAGCTAAGTTCACCATCTGAATTCCTCACCCCTTGAAATCCAGTGGTGAGGTTTCTTAATAAATAAAGTCCTGTAGTCATTCATCAAGGTTTAATGATCTGTGTAGATTACTGTGAAAAAAGATTATTAAGTCCGTAGCAACTCCTGTAATGGTCTGTACAAGGCTTATGGCTGTGGGTTTATTGAAGTACTAAACCAAATCCAAGGGATAGGTGCTGTAATATGTGGCACCATGAATAACAATAAGACATATTATACAGTGCATGAAATTAGACTTTTATGTTTTAGAAGGTCCTTTCTTGCAGCCCTAGATATTGATGAGTCTTCAGTTATGCAACTGGCAGAGATGGGCTTTCCTTTGGAAGCATGTCGGAAAGCTGTGTACTACACAGGCAACCTGGGTGCTGAAGTTGCTTTCAACTGGATCATTGCACACATGGAAGAGCCAGGTCAGTGACTGGAAGGTGTAAGTTAAACTCAATTCCTCGCTGTGTATTTTGGCAGTCAGTAGAAATTTTATAATGTGTGACAGAGGAACAACGGCCCCCTTCCCCACCTGGGAAACCTGGAGGTGTGAGCGAATTTTCCTAAGCTGCTCCTGGGATGTGCAGATCTTGACCATTATGTGGTATCCTCTGCCTAGAAGAAGACAACAAACTAAGCTACACCAGAAGTACACCCTCCTGTCCTCACCAATGGTGTGGGCCAGCTCTGTGTTTCCACCCTTTGGCTAGGTCCGTGCTGCTAAGGGGGAAGCTGACTTGTGATCGAGTGTAAGTACAAAGAATCCTGTGGTCTGGATGCTTTTCTTCCATATCAGCCTTCTCTAGCTCAGGCTAGAGCATTCATGCTGTACTTAGAACCTGGGCTACCTAGTGATGGACAGGGCTGCTAGATGTTCTCCACATTCTGTGTTTCATCCATGCAAAGTTTGGGCTGCAGATCCAGCACTGGGTCTATCTGAGTACTCCCTTGCCAGGAAACTCCAGATTTGGTCAAGTTCGTGCTTCACCAGGGGCTTTTGTGCTGCTTGTGTAGGTGGGGAATGAGTTTCACTTGGGCTTAGCTGACATTTTCAGGAATGGAATCAGTTCATTTTACATCTGTGCTCTTGGGTTGTCTATTATCCTGGTGACATCATTGCTTCCATACCAATCTGTGCTACTTTCCTGCACTTGTTTGACTTCTGCCATGTGCCTTTTGTAAGGCTTTCCACACATCTAAGTCCCATCTAAATGATGCCAGTGAAATGAACTTACATTGATTTCAGGACTGCTTTTGAGGTCCTGCTTGTTGTTTGTTTGTGTTTGTTGTTGACTTTCCACTTCAGTGAGGCGAAAGAATGAACTGATGAATATTTCTTTGTTCCAGACTTTGCTGAGCCGTTGGTCATACCTGCCTTTGGAGAAGTTGCTTCCAGTGGGGCAGCAGCATTAGGAGCTGTAGGGTTAGATAACCAGCCTCCTGAAGAGATGGTTGCAATTATCATTTCCATGGGATTCCAAAGGAATCTAGCAATTCAAGCGCTGAAGGCAACAGTGAGTTCCATGGATTATTGGCAGCACTTGGATTTTGTTTCATGTTCCGTACTTTGTACATGTGCATGCTCAGATGCCTTTGAAATGTGTGTAAAAATCCAGTTAGTGGATGATGCACCAGAACTATTCTGGCAAAGTGTGGGACTCCTTGACTTCTCGAGAGTGGGGAAGGTGGCTTGTGTGTTTCACTCAAAGAAGTGGAAAACAGTGAGGAAAACTTACCTGCTTTTACTATGAGTTGAAAAATAACCTGGATGCCTAAAGGCTATGTGTCAGCAAGACAAGAACCTGGGGTCATGGGTCTTAGTTGTGGGATTATTTCTTTTCCATCTGCCAAGCTTCTGCGAGTGCTTGTTGAATACTAATTTACTTGGAGGTAGACTGGGTACCTTTCAAGTTGTAAGTGCTGTTAACATGATCCTTACTCTGTTCAAAGACTGTTGAGTGGCAGCATGATGGGAGGGAATGTATTAAAGGCTGCTCTTTTGATTATTTGGCTCACAGAACAGTAACTTGGAGCGTGCACTGGAATGGATCTTCAGCCACCCTGACCTTGAGGAAGAAAGTGAGCCTGCCTTGGACACAATGGATATGGAGAACAATGCTAATGCCAATATCCTTGCAGACACAGGGTCAGAGGGACCCAGAATCAAAGATGGACCTGGAAGTAAGTTCTGCTTCAGCTTTGAACTGGTTATCACGTTGTTGTGTCACACCCACACCATTAATAGAGCTCCTTCCTGATTTGAAAGTAGTTACTGCGCTTTTCTGGACGTGATCCAGACAATTTACTTCCACTCCTGTTTCTGGGGTTGAATCCAGCTTTGTTGGCTGTGGAATTCTGTGGGCTGTGTTTGCTCAGAACACTCATTGCTTGGACTCACTAAATAAGCTGAGTCTGAGTTTGTTGTTACCAGAGCATGCAAATATGTCCTGGCCTAGGTTTACTTTTTGTTCTGTTGCTATATGATAAAAAGACAAAGAAAAGCTGGAATGTTTAAATCCTCAGAGGCTGAGCATCCTAAAGACAACGCTGCTGTTCCAGACCACCTGAGTTTCTGTCCTCCTGTGGTCTGCTGGGCAATTTTATAATCCCTTCAACCAAGCTCTTTATTCAAAATATGTCAGGTATAGTTTGTATCCTGCATGTGCTGCTTTTGTTTTGTTTTCTTTTGGTTGAGATTCTCTGTCATACTACTGCTAAATAAACCACAAGATGGGGCTAATGTACAGCAGGCAAAGTCGTGAAGCAGGCAAAGAACCTGATGCAAGTGGAACAGCACTGGAGTACAAAAGCTCAGCGGTGGTGCTAACGTAAGGATAGCACATAACGTTTTTTGAAGGGTCTTTAGTGACCAGTTCTAATAAGTGTAGTATGTTCTAAACTTCTGTCTCTGTTCTTGAATGTAAAGGTCTTATGAAAAAAAAAATTAAGAGACAATTTGATTTTTGTTTCTGTGGTTGCTACTGTTATATTAACGTTATAAATATCAACCTTAAATCTTTTGGAGACACGGGAAACACTGGTTATTGTTAGGTTAAAAAAAAAAAAAAGATTTGGAATAATTATTTTTTGTGGTACTTAGCCTTTATAGACTGAGACCATTTACTGAGTGCCTGAAATCCTGATAACCAACATGATTCTGTAAAATGGCTCCAGAAAGCCCTCTCCACCAAAATCCAGGCCCATGTCCTTATGCAATATCCTGAAAGAAGGTACCCTTTTACTTTTGGTGGTAGTTTGGGTGAATGGCATGAATGGGTGGGGATCAAGAACCAGTGCTGAGTTCTTCAGGGACTTTAGGCACAAAAATTGTCCTTGTGTTAAAGGAAGAGGTTTCTTCCCTGTCCTTTCTTTTATGGGCTGCTAAAATATAAACCTCTGGATTTTGTTTGATTTGTAGGGGATCTGTGATTACACTTACAGGCATGGCTAATTTGCGTGCAGAACGAACTCCATATCTGGCGCTTTCTGTGGTGCTCTCTGTGAACTGGGAATGAATCTGCTGTTTTCTTTCCTGGTAGGGGCTGTGATCACAGCCCTGGTGTGTGCACAGGTCTGTGTGGGTTTGATCTGGATTGGTTTGAAGTTTGACAGTGAATCTGACCAATAGATAGCGCGAGAGTTATGCTGCAGTGCTGACAGAAACTCTCTTTGGGGATGCAGAGTGTGAGTTAGGAGTGCTGAGCTGATCCTCCAGTATTAGAAAGAACGTTTCCCCTGGAATCATACTGCAGTGTTAGCAATAAAAACCTTATGATGCCATTTGTATTTCTTAAAACAGGATACGAGCTGTTCGGGTTCATCAGCCACATGGGAACATCCACCATGAGTGGCCACTATGTTTGTCATCTCAAAAAGGAAGGAAGGTGGGTGCAGCTGGGAGACACACAGGGAGAAGCAAATGCCTGTTTTGAGGCGTGAATCTTTACAGAGCAGGGTGTGCTCAAGGCAGACAACATGTGTTTTACCATCTCTACGTTTCCCAACAAAGAAATGAAATTTGTTACAGACTATTGATGTGATGAGTCAGTTCTGACTCCACCGAGGTCTGTGCTGAAGCGTAACATTGGCTCTCCTGTGCTTGTTGTTCCAAATTTCTTCAGTTTGGGGCATTAGTTCTGTGTCTGGCTTAGTTTATCTGAGCTATCCCCAACTTCTTTTTGTTTCCCATCAATAGAAAGCCATCAAATATGGGCTGATACTAGTATTGCTGGTATTGTGGTGCTGATCTGGGCTGTGATTTTGTTATGCTCCCATTATCCGGCATTGGGAATCCCTGATTTGCCTTCATTTGGACTGCAACTACACATGTCCTCTTTTCCATTTCCTGACTCTTCCAACACTCTGCTTTGTCTGTTTCTCTGATCTTTTGTTCTTGTTGCAATGCCTAATTTTAGATTTTAAGCTCTTTGAAGTTTGTGTCTGAGAAGTCCCTGATAAACTAGTGACGATTTTTATACACATGGAGTGTAATCCATCTTTTTTTTTTCATTTCAGATGGGTGATCTACAATGACCTCAGAGTCTGTGCCTCAGAACAACCTCCCAAAGACCTGGGCTACATTTATTTTTACCACAGGATACCAAGTTAGACCTCAAGTCTGTTCTCTGGCCTTAAGAAGCCATAAGCCTTTTTAACCTGCCCAAAAAAGCGTACAATAAAAAAGAAAATCTAAACCCAACAAAAGACCCCTAACCCTTGGACTGCCAAAAAGCAAAAGAAAACATGGATGTTTATAGTGTATTTAAAAAACAGTCGTTTGATGCCGCCTTAAGTGTTAGACGGGAAATTTCTATTAGGTGCTGTATAGTACATTGTTTTAAATTTATACACCTTAAAGGCCGTGCAGATTACTGGTGGAGTTTGCAGGCAGCATGTGGAGAAAGTGGAAGCTTCAGTGTTGGACAAAAATAGCCCAGTTCAGCCCAGCTCCTGCCTGTTCTGTCCATGCCTCCATTGAAAACCACAAACAAACACTGGTGTCTTTGGTAGCTGGAAGCCAGTGTTTTCAACCAGAGTCCAGACCATGGAGGGAAACCATATAGAAGTTGGAGGGAGAGAGTGTTTGACTGTTCTTCAAATCACATTGTCTTATTTCAGAGGTTATTTTCAGTGCAGTGAGAAAAGTCAGCTGAAGTTATGTCAGTTGAAATTCAGTGGTATACTATTTTGATTTGCCTTTTCGATGCATAAGCCTGAGAGCCTGATGGAGATAAAAGCAATCTCCTGTCAGTGCCCAGTACTTTTTCTGCCAAAGAGAAGTAGTAGATTTTATTCTTGCAGACAATAGGTTTCTTCATTTTCTCTTGAATGTTCATTTTGCAAGTTCTTCCAACAGATACAGGATTACAGATGGCTAAAAGAAGCAGAGTTTCTGACGATGAAATTAAAGGCATACCCTCAGAAAAGGCAAGGCTATTATTTAAATTTGGGTTTCACATGGAGGAGGTAAGGAAGGGTTTAATGTCCTGTTATATTTATGTCAGGGAAACTTGCATCTGGACAACTCATATTTCAGCTGAAATCAACTCCCTGACAAAGTATTCACAGTGAAAATCTGCTTTCTGCTGAGGATTGTTTAAATATTGAGTTTCCTCTGTGAGTGGGGGAAATTGCTTAGTAAAATTGCTGATTTATTGATTTTCCCCTCTCTCTCCCCCTTAAAAATCCCAAGCAACAAAACCCAACAAGAACAAAAAACTTTGAATTGATATTTCAACTTCCTTAAAACAGGCAAACACGCCAATAATCTGATCTCTTCAACAGACACCTTCTGAAAGGGGTTTGATGTCTCTGGCAGGGTTGAAGGGGTGGGTAGGCAGGGGCTGGCCTTTCCTGTCTGTTTTGGGGTTTTTTTTTGTGCTATTTCAGTTTGTTTCACAATGAAGAATATATATGTGGGCTTTTAAATTATATTTGAACACGCTAATTCTAGGAAAATTACAATGGTGAGTGTGAAACCTTTCATGATTCCAAAAAATACCCCGAAGGTTCAACAGTGTTGGCCACTGCTTAGAGACTGTTGCTGGACTTGCCTTGTACAATGTTACTGAGCCCTCAAAATAAATTGCAACAGTCAAAAAAACCCTCTTCCATACAGAGTGGAGGAGAGCCAAGGAAATTACATTTTCTCTGCAGTGAGTTCCTGCAAGTTTAGTAGCAAAAATTCAGGCAGCTACGCACTACAGAAGAGAACCCAAATTAAACATCTGGTTACGAGTAGGGTATTTTATTTTTTTCCCAGTGTTTGGGGGAAAATAGTTCTCCCTCTGATCATAAAGCTTCATGCAGAGCCAAAAAGCACTGTTGTTTTTTTAATCAGTTTTTGATCTTAAAAGATTTGGAGAGAAATTCCAGTGCAATAATTCTGTACAATGTAAAGGTGCCTAATTGCTGGGAAAGCTCCCAGCACTTAGTGCTCTTATCGACACAGAATCGTGGTGTCCTGGCATATTAATAAGTGTCCCCTGTGAGATTCAGCTGCCTTGTAATTATTGAGCCACCAGTTCTGGATGAAATAAAAGCTGCCAGTAATTTTTTTTTCCTTCTTCCAGGTTTTAGATAGTTGTGTACTTCACCAGGAAATGGCAGATTTGAAGATGGGATCACCAAATTATGCAGTGATACATCATCTATTTTAAGTGAAAGAGCAAAACTTCCGTATATCCACTTGTTTTTTTCATTCTGGCAGTAGAAAAAGGAGAAAAGGCCTATTTATTTTCCCCCTTTTTTCTTTCAAAAAAATGTTTTTTTTTTTGTTTGTTTGTTTGTTTTTTAATTCACAGCTATATTCCAAGGAAGTTTGGCAAAACAGCTTCCCTCTTGCCTCATGAACTTAAAGGGCTATTTATAAACTAACCAGATCTGGTGGCCACTGCCTTTTTATTTAGAAACACTGGGTAAATAAAGGCCAACAGAGTAATTCCCATGTTCATTATTAAACTGGAAGCATGGCTGGTCTTGTAGGATCAAGGATGGAGCTTGGACTATTGCAAACTATTTGCCTGGTGCATCCTAAAACTGTAATGGCCGTGGGACTGCCTGATGTCACTTGGAAGGCTGGCAGGAGATAAACTGGAAATAGTAACCGAAAGGGGAGAGCCCTTGGCTGGCTGTGCTAAGGGAACTGTAGCTGCTCAGCTCCTGGAAGTTCTTTTCAGTTCACGGCTCGCGTTCTGCCTTCCCAAAACCACCAAGTTGGTCAGGATTGCAGGGAGCAGTTTAGGGGAAGGGCTTACAGGACTTCTGAAGTTTAGCAGTCAGAAATATGTTAGAAATTCTTCAGTCAGCTGTTTGAGGCATCATTTTATTTTCTTCCAAAGCAGTGGCATCCCTTCTTTTTCAGATTGCTGGTTAGCTCCCTTTTGTGATGGGATATGTGTGAAGAACATCTTGAATCTGGAGGAGCAGGATGTAAACTCCTGACTCTTCAGCCTAATGTGGGGGAGAAGTTTGTTTTGGTGTTTTTGTTTTTGTTTTGTTTTGTGTTTTGTTTGTTTGTTATTATTTTTAAACTTTAACATGCAGAATCCACACTCAAACAGACTGTACTGAATAGATGACTAATTTATCAGGCTTTGCTGAGTTGTGCTGGGCCAGGCCTCAGTACACAATCTGGGCACACTCCCTGTGTCTGGGTGCTGGAAGAGCTGCTGGGGAGTTCATTGTGCTGAGGGCCTCTTGCCAAAAAGGGATGGAGGAAGAAAAATCACTGTGAGCTGTTTGAGACAATCTAACCTGAGAATTATGGCAAGCCAGGGCTTGGCAGTGAATAATTCTCTTAGTTCTCAGACTGATTTCTACTTCTATGTATGATACATTTAGGTTAGGAAATTGGAAGGAAATAAAACTCAACAACTTCTACTTGTTTAGAATAAAAAATAATTTATTCAGAGCTGTGTAGATGTTTCTGAACTCCCATCACTTGAAACTCTACTGGGTTCAGTGGCATTACCTCTGACTCACTTTGATGGAACTGAAACCAGCCTCAGACCAGTTCTTTGATTCAGGCAGCCTCCACTGGGTCACAGAACACATTTGGAATATGGATGCAACCAGAGCTCATTAGATTGCTTTAGAAGCCTCTCCAATTCATTCCTTTTGTTCTCCATCCTGGCAGCAGCCATTTTTATCCTCTTTGCTGTTTTCATGCATTGAATGACTATGCAAAATAAGTAACTGGACATTTTATTGTTCTCCCCATCACCTTCCTACCTTAATGGCTGAGATCAGTGTCTGATTTCTACTCACTCTTCAGTGGTTTTACTGTTGTATCCTGGAATTGTCTGTCCTGGTTTACTTTGCACCACTCAGAGTTGTTTGCTTGAAGCACTGTTGACTTTTTGGAGAGTATTTGTCCAAGATGAGAAAGGTTGTGAATGACATTGTTGCAACTGTTTTAAATTAAAAAGAAATATTCTCACATCTGGTGACTGTGTGGATTCTTGCTTCTTTCTTTCCTGTTTGAACTGCAGAGGAATTGACTGAATGTGTTTTGATTCTACCTCTTTTCTTATTCTTTGTGGTCTGTCTTGGTGTTTTACTTAAAAAAAAGAACCTGCAAAGGGAAGTGGGAGTCTTGATTTCATGTGACTCCTGGCATTTTGTGTGTTGAAAAAAAGAGAAATCCCCAAGCCCTGAGTAGATATAAACGAAGGCCAAAATAGAAAACAGGATTTAAGACAAGATTGATTTTTTTTGTTTTTAACTTTTAAGCCAGTTGATGTTCTTTGATCACAAGGGTTGGCGATGTTTGTGTGAAATAGAGTTGTCCTTTCCCCCCAAGTTCCTGCTTTATCATGGTCTATAATTTGTCATACTCACTTAGAAATTACATCTGCTGTTCAGTAAAGGAGAAGTCTGTTTTCCTCATGTGTAAGGACTTTACACAGCAATGTGACCACTGGGAGCCTGGTAGGTGCAAGAATAGGCCAAGAAAGAAGACTGAGGATGACAAGCATTTCTACCTTTTATAGGATCATGGAACCATGAACCAGAGGAGAGGTAAGAGCTAAATCTGCCGGGCTCTGAGTGACACTTCCTGATGTGGAAATAGAGGACATGTGACATGTAGAATTATAAGAAATGTAAAGTTGGTTCAGCTTCTGAAATCCAAATTTAATGATCTGTTTTGGTCTCTTTTCTATGACAGATGTCCTTTGTGACCATGGCAAGTCACACCACACCGTTCACACCACTTGTAGCAGCTGGCAGAGGTGGGAGAGCGGCTCCTTGTGCAAGCTAAAGGCTGAATTCTTCATCCAAGAATTCCCTGTGTAGGATTTGTACTTGCTGGCTTTTTGCAGACTGTTTGTGGGAGGTGGTGTTGGATAACTCCCAAGTTACCACACTCTTCTCCCCCTCACTGGAGCAGGAAGTACCTCCTCTGTCCCTCAGGTGCACTACAAGCTTAACATGAATAAGGCAGGCACTGAGAGCTGTGGTGGAAGACAAATGCTGTAAAATTATTGAAGACAGATACTGTGTGACTGACAGCTGGTGAGGAGTGGGTGATTGTGTTTTCAGATGTCTTCACCAGTATCCTTCCCTGTTTTTTTGAGCGGCTTTTTATGTGTATTTGGTACTAATGCTTTTCTCCCAACCACTGTCTTTGGCTTCAGGATGACAGTGCTGTGTTCCTGATCTGGTTTCCTTACAGAGCACCTGACTCGTGGGTACTCCTGTTGATACATTTGAGCTGCTTTGTTGGAACATTAGAGCAGTAAGAACTAAACTAACCCTTGTATCTCCTGACAAAACACACCAGTGTCAAGAGCCCACAATTACTTTCATCCCAAGGGTTAGTGTGTTTTTAATATCTGTTCTCTTTTCTCCTTTAGTGGAAGGTTCTGGTTAAAGCCATACTCAGCAGCTTTCCTATTGCTGTGGCTGTATCTTCTAGTTCTTTTTTCTGGAGCAACCCACATGTTCATGGAGAGTGTCAGCCTTCAGATCCTTGCTGGTGTGGTCCTGCTTTGTCCTGTCATAACTCCCCTAGCTGTCCACAGCCCCCAGCTTTTCTGTCCACAACATCATACAGGAATTTTTGTCCCTCATGTCTGTGCTTATGTTGGTGTCTCATAGCAAAAGCATAGAGTAGGAATGACATTATCCCTGTCAGCTCCTTTGCCTCCTCCTGTGAAAGCCAAAACTGAAAAATGCCAATAGCAAACTCCTACTCTGGTGTTTGGGAAATTACTTGAGTAGTGATTTCAGTCGCTGAAAATTGGGTTTTTTTGTTTGGTTGGTTGTTTGGTTTTTTTTTTTATAAAAATTGTTTTGTGATATTACTCCTTCTGATTTAATTATTGCATGGTCTTCAGGAAAAATTTAGATCTACTTTTTTCCCATTTTCCTCAGTGGACTGTTTGCACAAAATCTTTTGGGCCAGGCCTGAGATGATATAAATTCCAGTTGTAAGTGTAATTGATCAACATTTTGAAATAAAAATAAATTCTAAAAATAATTCTGCCTCAGAGTAGCAATGAATTTATGAAAAATGAGAATAAAAGCATCTTCTGGGCTTAATTTTTAAGCAGAGAAGCAAACAATAGGATAGAAGATCTCATTGAAAAAATCCTTTCTTTCAGTTGGAGATGTAGGTCCCTCCTTTCAGTTCATGTAATTGTAGTCAAGACCGTTCTCAAATTGAAAAGAGATTTTGAAATATTTGAAGCCACAGACAAAGTTTATTTTTTAAAACATATTTAAAAATCGCACAGTTATAAATACAGGTAAATAAATACAATTTAATATGTGGAAAAGAACCCAAGGAAGGCATGCTTCCATTACGGTACAAAAATACTACATTAAGTGTGGTGCTCTGCAAATAGTCATCTATGATCTTAATAAATTTAACACATCCAGTATGCACATCGTTCTTTTTTTTTTGTTGTTGTTGTTTTGTTTTTGAGGAAATAGATTGTTTTAAACAGCAGTGCAAGGAAACACCAAATTAAAGCATCAGTAAACTAAAGGTCTGTGTTTAATATTATACACAGCTGATAATGCACTAAGTATACAGAGTTACCTGTAGTAAGAAACGGATCTTTTACCCCGTATTGTTCTTACATTCAGATTCTCGCTCTGGGTCAATATGAGCCTTGGTAGCGGAATGTAAACATTCAGGTGTCGGGCTGAGCTCCCACCTCCGCACCCACCGCCCGCCCTGCCAGGCCTGGCACCGGCAGGGAAGGGAGCAGGGCAGGTCTGTGCAGCAGCAGGGCTCTTCAGATGGCCCGGGTGAAAGTATCTGCCAACCCTGGAATCTCCTCTTTCCCGTATGTTGGCTTAAAAAATAAAGCCAAAAGAACTGATGCGAGATTGCAAGGGTTTTGTTTTTTTTTTTCCAAACAGTTTACAGCATATAGAAGAAGCCACACAGAATGCCTCTCAAAACTCTATAGTTTTATTTTACTCTAGATATGTTATACTCTGATATATAAAATATATTTATAAATTTTTTTCTTTTTTTTTCTGAATTTACAGTAGCTTACTGATATTAAAAAGGCTATTGAAGTTAAAGGTTTAGCCAATGTTGATGGCATTCTGTAAATGTAGAAGGGGAAAAAAGATCAAAGCACATCAATCTTGACCATGCAAGCTGGCTTAATGGGCTGTCACATATGCAAGCATTTGTAAAGTTACAGCGTATTTTAGGAAAATTTAGATTCCTTCTGTCTCTCCCTTGTTGAATGCCTGTTACTTCGTGGGCTGAGGCTGAGGAATCCCGTGGATTCTGTGACATGCCTGTTTTTCCCTTTGCCTAGGTTTGTTCAAAGTGTCAGTGATCTCTTTATGCCTGGCACTCCTTTTTTTTTCTGATTTATTTCACCAGTCCAAAACCAGCAGGACTACAATGAAGGAATCTGACTTCTAGCCTAGGTAAGGTTTGAATAAGTAGATAATACTGTATTGCATATCCACCAGTTTTTTCACAACGTGCAGTGCATTTTGTCTTATCATTTTTGTCTGTGAATACTTGGCATAACATAAACATTTAATACATAAATTCACTGTACAGACTGCTAAGCTGACAACACTGGTGACCAGAAATCACATTTTTTCGACTGTGCAGGTTATTCATGCAAAATAACTAATATGTCTCATTTTGCAGATGCAAGTTTGGGCAAAAGAGATCTACAACCAATTTATGTTTTGCTCCATTTCTCACCGGCTCCAACAGGCAATGTATGCCAGTAATTACATCAGTTGTTATTTCTGCCATGGTGGCTTTTGTGTCCTGGAGGCCCATGCTCTATGGATGTTCCTGGGATCACTTGGCTGCTCTATTGGTGGTGTCAGGGTCCTCCTTTTCAGGCCCAGGTTTTCTAAATTTGGCTCATTAGCTTAACTCCATATGCTGAGGTTTCAGCTGAGTTAAGTGCCTTCAGTTGGAGGTAGCAGATATTCAGATCTTGTGAAGTTTTACATGGACATATTTCAAATAGGACATTGAACAATGAGATGTTTTCAGAGCTACTGGGCAAGTTTGAAAAGCCTGGCCATGGTAAGAGAGCACAGACTGAGACAACAGTTTTTTCACTGATTCTGGGAATTTTTTTCTCTAGTTTGTGCTGTGTGGTTCAGACTAGGGAAGAAAATGTGAAAATCCAAACACCCAGCTTCACTGTGAAAGCCGTGCAAATTTAGCTTTTTAATTCTTGAGAGGATACTAAAATATGTCTGCAAAAACTGTTACTACAGATGTCTGTTATTAATTAAACACTTCAAGCAAACATGAAATCCACAACACAAAGTGATTTCTAAGGATGGGATTTTAAAAGGGCTCTACTTTTGGTCTAGCCTGTTCCAAATAGTACGAACAACTCAGATTTGAGTTTGGCAGATGCAAAGTACTTTTAAAATATTCCATAGAAGATACCAACCAATAGTTTAAAAATACCCTGTGTGTGGGCCTTCTGCATGCATTCTGTAAACCCATGCTCAGGAACCATTACTGCATGCATTGGGTTAATAATTCAGAGTGGTTATTGGTTAATGTGGCTGCATGCAATATTGTCATGTGAGGTTTTGTGTCATTTGAACCTCCCCCTCGATATTTTTACAAGTGCTATGATTTATCAGATCATAAGAAAATACTGTTAGATACAGGTATGTATATCTGTGTACCTAAAGATCAAATCAGTTCTTCAAGCTGACATAAGCCTGTCCCCACAAAGTTTCTGTGGTCATTACAGTTTAGTGAGATCAGCCAGAAAGAAACCTTTTGCCTTTGTTGCAAAGCCTCACTCTGTAAATAATCGCCGTGATTCCAGTGCCTGTTCAGCACGTGCAGTGGTACCAGAGCCAGCCCTTGCCTGGTCACTGAATACCTGCATGTGAGCTGATCATGCAAAGTGCTGAGCACTCCTGTGAAGACTCCAGGCTTCCAGTGCTCAGCAGATTTATGGATCAGGCTTCTAGGTCACAAATATTCTTAAAGCTTTGCAGAGAAAAATGACAAGGACAGTCCTAAGCTGGGGGTTAGGAAAATGTTTTTTTCAATTGCATGAAATATAAAATAGAAAAAAGACTCAAAAACTTGGAATCAGTTACCTGGCAGTGATAAATCACCTCTGGAAAAAGAGGGGAGTAACAAGAACAAGAAACAGGGGTGGGAGAGATGGTGATACACCATTGCAGCACTCTAATTTAGCCTCACCCCATAGATGCTGTGGAGTTGTTATCCTGAAATGTCCGAGTCTCTTCTCTGCTGAAATTGCTAGTCTGTATGTGAAACTGCTTCCTTAGACTGGGCAACCCTGTGTTTGTGTGTCACCTTCCTCTCCAGGTGAGTGGTGACCTCACCCATGCAGTCTGTGGGACAGCACCACTCCCCTGCTCCCACGTAGTGCTATCACATGCAATGACTGTTATTTCCCATCTTCCTTCCTTGCACACCTGGGTGTCACGGATGGCAGGAGGTTTTGACTTGGTCGAGCTCGCAAGGAGCTCTGAGAAGAGGACCCAGATTTGCTGTCTCTCACTCTCAGGCTCAAGCTGCTACTGTTTAGCACCCGCCTTATTTATCCCGCCTCATGCTTGGTTAGAAGTGCAAGTAGATGAATCTTCTGTTCAGGTTGTTAGTATGCTGCAGCCTCCACACACTTCCTCTTGCTGTTTCAGGCAAATATACGTGCTTGCCCCTGAATATTTAAGGAATGCTGTGAGGAGGTCAGATCAAAGCTGTGCCTTATCCTATCTGCTGCACTGACAGTGCTTGGCAGTGGGAGCCAAAGGAGGACGTAAAGCCCAGGATACTAAAGAAGTCCCAGAAGTCCCAAGAGCTGCTGGGTCTGACCTGCTAGAGAGAGGTGAGCTCAGTCTCCAGCTGCTTTCCCACACTGACCAGGACAGAGCTGTGTGAGGAGATGTGCCACTGGCCCCTAGAAGTCTGCCTGCTTTATCCTCCCCTCTCGCAGCGTCTCAGTCAGTGGTACGTGGCTCACTGGCCACAGGCTGTCTACAACAGGAGAGAACAGCTGGGATAATCTCCAAGGGTGTGCACCATCTCTTTGGACAGGCTTTGAAGACCGTGTCCTGTGCAGCAGAACCGCAGTGCTCTCGATGGACCCCGGGGCCTGAGCCCCACCTCGGGAGGCAGAGTTCGATCCTGGTGATTTGTCTCAGGGTTACACAGACAGCTCGTACCCATCCCATGGGTGTGGACATGCATCAGCAGGTGAATGTAGTTGGGAGCAGTGCATCTCAGGATAAACTAAAAGCTACTTCCTACTTTTTTCTTTTTGGAGAGGCTTGGAGTTACATTAGGATTTCCTAACAACTGCTGTGTTACTCATCCACAAGCTGAAAGAAGATGTTAAGTGAACTGCCATGGATATCAAATACCCTTTGTCATTTTGACTCTGAGAGGCCAAGTACTTATTTTTAATTTTAATTTACAGATATAAAAATATCTGGGTTTATAATTTAAAGATACAAAAATAAAGTTCCTGAACAGCTAATTCCTCTGGATAAGCACTGATTATCCTACACCACAGCACTGAGGATATTCTAGAGGAACTTGTATGATGGCAGGGCATCAAGCAAAATCTAAGCACATATGCCTTTGCTTTACAGCCTCTTCTCAAAGCTGCCTCCCTTCTCTCTTATCACTTCCCAGATTCAATTGCACTGCACCTTCTGCTCTGCCTTATCAATAAAGAGCTGTCATCACACATCGCTGTCAAAGCAAAAGAGCAAACTGTTGTCAGCAGATATGAATACAGCAGCCCACTTAGCTAAAATGACATTCCCAGTCAGTCCCATACCCCATCCTTAGAGAAAGCTGCAGGAATCGGTTATGAAACGATAGATAAACAGGAATATAGATGTAGACAATAAAACACTCTTAAAAAATTTCTGTAGCTGTTTCAGCATCTCTGTTCTGTGGGGGCGAGTGAGGGGTAAGCCTTTTATTTTTTAATGACAATCAATTATTTGTATTTAACAAACTATAGATGGTGATTAGATGCAGTGATTACACTGTCTTACATGGAATTTTCCTTTAAGTGATTGCTGAAAATAACAGACAGCTGCAAGAAACTTAAGGTTTGTACTGGTGAAACTGTCCAACTCCCACAGAGCTTCTTTCTCTGTGATCCGTGCAGTTGGATTTCTTTTTTATCTGGCTGAGCTGGATTTTTCTTTCAGTGTTGTTTATAAGAAATGTGCTGTTTGTCCCACTTTACCACATTCCAGAAGCACATTGAATTCCTGACCACAGGTCAACACAGTAGCCATCTAATTACACTTTTTCTCTCTCACTATTTTGGAAAAACATTAAAAATATGAGCAACTGAAAATCACCCCCTAAGAATTTCTATTCCTTCTTTGATTGATGCATTCACCCTGAGCTAAATGTGTTTGATTGTAGCCAATCAATCCATTCATCATGTGGAAATGTACTGCCCCAACACTGTTCCCTGTTCATCCAATCAGGGAAAGATAAGATGGTGTGTTTATATACACATTTGTAAGTAGCTACACATACTGGTGTTATATAAGGATTTTCTCTGCTCTCATGGAGGTCACGGAGACTCTGGATACTGTTTGCCATAACAGCAGGATCAAATATTGGTCTTAATCCTACAAGCACTGTATAGACCAGTTTCTTCAGGGAAAGTTTTCCCTTGAGCATGGTCTGCAGGCAGTAATTCCTATGAAGATTTTTCTTTATTTGCAATAAAGATCTGTGACTTTTTATGTTCTGAAATGACATCATTTGCATACAACATGTATGTGCATGCACATGCATGTATATGTATAGTACCTGATGGATGCATAATAGAATAATCTTTCTAGTTGTTAATGCAGTTTATACTGTATATGCATCTTTCTAAACATAAGAATATTGAAAACCCTCTCATTACATTTCAGGAAATGATATTTGGTCCTCTACGCCAACAAGGCCATCTTCTACATTCTGTTGTTGGTAGCTAAAATAAAAGCATAGCACTATTTTACAAAAAGAAAGATTAAAGTGCATAAGTACACAGATAGGTGCAGACCCTGCCATGAGCTCCTTTGAAGCAGACAGACTCTGTCCGAGATCGAGGACAGCTGGTTTGAACAGTCACAATTCTAGTGCAAATTGCCCCTTCTGCTGGCAACACTCGGCCTTCCCACATGTACCCCACCTCATCCCACAGACCTCCATGGGCAGTGTTCCTCCTGACACTGCACATGGTGTATGAGCCTGCAGAACTGGGCCCAAATTAATCGAGGTACCTCTGGAAGCAAAAAAATTGATTGCCAGCTAACAAATATATCCAAAACCAAAACACATCCATTTTACGTGCATCTACTTTCAGAGCTGTGTTAAAAATGGACCTTGATAAGACTTTTCATCAAAGAAATCAAAGGATAGGGTATCCCCATTGTGGGGCAAAGTGGGGTCAGCATAGTGCAACGAGCTACTAAGCAGATTCCTTGGATGCACTGCTTGCCATTCTAATGTGCAATAACCATTATCTAGGTTTGTTCTTAGTATACATTTCTTTGTAAAGCTGTGTATATATAGAAAGATATAGCTTGCATGGGATGAAGATTCTTCAGAAATTGCTACTTCATCTAATTCAGGGCTTTGTCGGGTTACCACAGCTCATTTCAATCATTTGAATTTGAATTTATTTACAGTATTTTTGTGCTTTTGAACTTTTCCTTTTCTAATAATGTCTGAAATAATTCCCCTACTTATCTACAGTCATGATCTATTGGAAAATGTGGTCATTTTGGGATGAGTAATAAAAAAGTCCTGTTTTCTGTTTCAATTTAATCGATCTGTGGATACTTTTTATTACGGCTCTAGATTAAAAGCTCTTAAGAGAATGTCTAGATCACCCACGTTGGCAGCTTGAAATAGTTCTGGCTGGTCCATCATAGACAGAGCAATCCGAAGTGCAGCCCAAATATTGCCTGATAGAGCAGGGTGGGGAACCTGTTGTTGATTCCTGCTTTTTCTTTGCAAACTGAGAGCAGTGAGAAAATTGCTGACAGCCTCTCTGTAGGGAAGAGGGAAAAAAGATAGAATAGAGTAAAACTTTCAGAAGTTCCATGCCAGACTCTAATACATTATTTTACAGTGCAGTTCTTCAGCCTCTTTGTGTTGTTCTTGTTTGATTTTCCTTAAACAGGTGGGCATGGCTTGCAGTGACGCAGAGCCCAGTCTATTCATACATCTGGAAATAATGTCTTCATTGCAGCGTAACTCCCCATCATCTTACCTGTCTTAACCTGACAGCTGGGACCCTGAATACCCATCCTCCGTTTCTGAAGGATATACTGCAAGTGTTTCTGATGACATTAACTTCTTGAAGCACTACTTTAACTGAAGTTCCCCTTCCAACGACAGGCTCTTATATTTCCTTTTACAAATGCTCTTAAGCACAGGACTAAGTTGCAGTGTGAGAACAATCCCACTGATTATAAGAGTACTTGCACTTGGAGCTAAAAAAATGCTTAAGCAGCTTGGTAGTTTTATTATGTAAAGTTTGTGGCTATAAGAAAAGTATCATTACTTTGTTAGTTCTTCATAAAAACTAATAACAAAATTTTACAACAGCTGAGATTATGTAGCTATATTCTGATTACTTTTTTTCTTAGGTAGGCCCAGCCAGAAGATGAATATTCACTTGGTAGTTATGATTTCTGACCCTGTGGGTACACATTTTTTTAACTTACCTGTATGCCCCTAGGTTGATGCAGCTTATCCCTAAATTGTATCTGGACCTAATGAAGCCAGGTTGTATCTCCAGAGCCCGTGTATAGGCCTCGACAGCTTCTTCACTGCGATCTCCATTTGCCAAGGTTGCTCCAAGACGGTTCCATAACGTATAGTCCTGGTGAGAAAACGAGTTTGTCTACTGTAGGTGTCAAAAAGGGCCAGAATAGCTCATTCTCGCTTGCAAAGTGAGGAGGACTGCAGAAAATAACAGTGTTGTATCTCAACTGACACAGGATGTGAGGTTCTGACTCGTGGTCACAGGCAACTTCATGTAACTACTACAATTAATCAGCACACAGCTAGAAATTGGACATGTATAAATCTGCTTCTAAACGGGGCTGTCTTGTAATTAATGTTTCTATTTCAGGTATTGAAATTTTAATGGCGGAAGTGACATCTCGTTAATAACAGCCTGATCGAGACAGGAGAAAGAAAATGGCCTGCAGAGATAAATTTTTTAAAATGTAAAAGTAAAAAATGTACCTCTGGTCGAACAGTTAAAGCAGCGCTAAATGCATCTATTGCTCTGTTAAATTCTCCATTCAGGTGAAAAAGAACTCCAAGTCCTGTCTGCAGGTCAGGGTCTATCATATCACCATTCTGGTGAGCAGCCTCCAGGTACAAGTCCTTTACTTCTTCGAGTAATGAGCTAGACAAGGGTGAAAAAATAAAGATACATCATACAGTTCTTTACAAATATTTCAGTATTGATTGCATAGCCGGAAATTAAAATCCTTATAGTGGCTTTATCACAAGTGTTATATTCCTAAAATTTGTAAATAAGCTTCATCACAGCAAAGGTCTACTTTGAGGTGGTGATGTAAACTCACGACCGGAATACAAATTTCATCTATAAAATGAAGTACAGCTGTGAACCCAAGCGAGATGACATGAAGAGTTATTAAAGCTATTCAGATTAGATGAGTTTCTCCGACATAAAAGAGTTCTTTACTGGCAAAAATAGTAGTATTCTTAAGAGGAATAGACAAGTGACTAGCCAAGACCTTCGAAGAAAGATGCCAAAATACAAGACTTCTGTGCCCACTGTAGGCTTCATAAAACCTTTGCACTGACAGCACCAGATGTCAGCGGGTTGAAGCTGAAGTAGAATAACACACTTAGCAATTAAGCAGAACTTGCGTATTTTATTTTTGTTCATACTCAATTATCTTGTCAACCCAGGACTTGTAAGTGATAAGGGTAAAACATAAGGCCTGTCTTCAAAATGACAAGCAGTGAGATGGCCCGAGTGTTTCAGTTCTGCAAATCGTGTTTATGCCTTTAATGACTTTATCATGCATCTCACAGTCCAGAGGTGCTTGTTTATTGACCTCATGAAATCATGATGAAGGGCTGCCAACTCACGAATTATTTTGTTATTTAAAATGGATGCCAGCTGAAGACAAATAAAATGACTATGCTGCCTCTTTGGTTAGAACCAGAACAGCTTTCAAACAAGCAGATGGCACCTCCCAGTATTTTCAGAGAACTGAAGCCGTGTCACACTGCGAAGTGGCTCACTCCTGGATTCCAGTGGCTGGGTTGGGATACAGGAGAAACAATGAACAGTAGGAAGAACATGCACATGTAGAGCAGGATGAAGGCCTGGTATGATGTGGAAGCAACTGAAGAATGAGGGTGCAGGATGTGGGATTACAGAGGCAGGAGGCAGGGTCAGAAGAAAGTGATGGGAGTTGAGGGGAAGCATTTTTTTTAACTGTTTTATGATTTATTTTTAACCTTCAGAGATGACATAAGAGATAAAAACTTCAGTCACTAAACCAAATATTCTGTGTTGTCTTCCCACTGCTGCCACTACAGACACTGAGTATTCCATTACAAGGAACAGGCTGGATTTATACAGAGCAAGGAGGCACAGCATCTACCATCAGTTCCAGTGGTGTTACAATTTCCACCATCAGGATTTACACTGAATTTACCTTTCATCTGCTGTCTTAGACATCCTCCTGTTAAGTGCTGGGGACCCTTTTTTGCTTCTCACTATATACTTGTATTTTGGATTTTGCTTTATCCAGTTTCTCAGAGCTTGATAGGCTTCCTGTTGATGGCCAGTGTTGGTATAACTTACAGCCAAGGCCATCAGAGCTTTTAGATTGTTAGGCTGTAGTTCCAAGCACCTAGGCAGAAAATAAAAATACATTGAAACATTTTTGTAGCCAAACACAATTCTTGAATTCTTCCAAAATAATCCGTGTAAAGAAAATCATTCACACAAGTAAAATCTACCCAATAATAGTTGTAAAGAGGGACATTGTCTTATTTTTGTATGGTAAGTGCATTATACACATGTATACACACATATGTACATAAATCTGCACATAAAATTTTTATTGTCATCCTTCTGATTATGAGGAAATTTAGGTAGATTCATTTTTGTAATATCTGTCTAGCAAACAAAGAGAAGCTTTACATAATTTCAAGCAAACAGTTTAATACAGTTTTCAGCTCTCCAAAAAAGTATTTTGAAGCCAAAATTTCTTCCATCTCTGTGAATCTTCACAATCATCCTGATTTCTCAGTTTTCCTTTGACAAAGCTGGAGACAATCATCTCGAGCAGTCTTTCTCTGGTTACATACTATCAGCTGAATCTCATCTATTTTGTGAACATTGCTATTGCTAGTTTGAAAACTGGGGATGAGCAAGCCCTAAATCAGGCAACCCCTTGCATTTCTATCCAGGTAAGATCATAAATTGCATATAAATAAGTCTGAGTATCCTTAGATGGAATAACTTCATGGTTAACAGTGCTGATGCAACTGAATATTGCTTCAAACGGAAACATAAAAGCACATTACACAAAGATAATAATAATGCTGATATTTTGGAACTCACATTTTACATACAAGCATTCTGTGATCTTCACATCTCTATCAACCTAAAAACATTGTCAGTCTAGCATTCAGCAGCTGAAGGGAGCTGACTCCAATTAAGAAAACCTCTTCATTAAAGGACTGACTACAGAAAATATGCCAAGTGGCTAGAATATCAAAAAGGCACTTAATTTGCATTAGGACTAATTCAAGTTTATCAGGCCATGAAACCTTTCTTTTGTGCAACTACTTAAATTACTAAGTTAAATATTCCACTTATTTAATGAAACAGAAATATTAACCACCCTCTGAAGTCACTTGGAAAGTTTTTATATCTATGTGAATGCTTCACTTAGCTAAATAAATGCTTCACAATCCAAGATAAGAATGACATTAAATATCCCCTCTATTACCGAATACTCATCAGCCCCCTGATTTAGCACTGAACTCCATTTACCTTTGGAGGGCGACGATCGCTGCCTGCTCGTTTTCATTCTCTGCCTGTGTTATACCCAGGAACTGCCAGGCCTGCAAACATGATCATCATTTTCTTAGTTTGTTATAAATCCAATTGCAAACAGAGTTACAACTAATATCACTGTTAAATAGAGGGGTGAGAAAAACAGCAGATCTGTCCAGCACTAACTACAGATTTTTCTGCAGGGTGATACCAACAGTACCAAACGATACAGTTCTGAATATCTTTGGGCCTGATAAATATTTATAGTCAGTGAATGCAAGGGTATTGTGTCAGTGTATGATCACATTCTGATTTCTTAGATTTGAGTTACTGTACGTTTTAAAGGTTGGTAGAATTTTACAGAAAATGATGAAGAAGAGTTGTTAAGTTGTATAGATTTAAGGGACTCTAGAGATTTGGGGATCCTCTGTTTTCTGCTTAATTTAATGCAGCAGTAGATTCAAAGAGCCCTAGATACTTACACTGTAAATATTTTCCCCCCAAAACAGACTTCATATATATACTTGTTGAAAACAGCAATATTGCAGAAATTTATAGAACTTTTAAAAAATTTTCAACACTCTTATTAAATCAAAAATATTATCTTTACAATAGCAGTGTTTACAAGATACTTTGAAAACATTGGGATGTGAAGGAAAGGTTTGAAGTATTTCAAACAATAATATTACAAAAACAGATTCTCATCCTATGAAGGACTCACTATTATCTATTTAAAGGCAAATACTAATTCAAAACTCTTGGAATTTAATCTGTTTCAGACAATCATGACTAGCAAAGGTTTGAGCCCCGAAATCCTTCCATCACTGCATGGAAAAGGGAGTCCCTGTTCCCTTTGTCAGTAAAAGGCACATGAGTGAATACCTCTGCATCGTTGGGTTCTTGTAGAATAGCAGCCTCCAGGTACAAGATTGTGACAGGAAGGTCACCTTCTTTCATTTTTTTCAGTCCTTCCTCAAAAGCACCAGGCCAGTCTTTGAAGGGATTCTCAGTGTGGAAATAATAACCCTGGAGAAGAGAGATAATGGACCCGTGATGAAGCACTGTAGCCGGGAATGTCAAGTCCCAAAATTTAAATGACTCACTATTTTCCAGCTGGACGTCAACATACTTTGTTCTGTGAAAATGCTGTGAACTCCCCCATGGAATTTCAATTACAAAAAGGGTAAAAAGGTAAAATGCTACTAGACATTTATGTTTCTGCTGTCTTTATTTTTACTTTAGCTCTGAAGTCATACTTACTGGTGCTAATGGTGTGCTCTCCTACTCCCATCAAAGATAATGGCAACAACTCATACTGCCTGCAGCAACAGCAGAGCTGAGCCCAGGACATCCAATTGGGTGGTAAAGAGCACACATCAAGCAGCTGACTCCCTGTAGTGCTCAATTAAAATCCTGAAATCTTCAGTTAACCTTCCAGATACAGAACAGTGTTGCAGGCACCTGAGTTTATTTTAGTATTCCTTTAAATTTTGCCTTTTTCTCTTCTTGTCACTGCAGTGTAAAGAGTGTGTGCTAATATCGGCTACATAATCGAAATCAAACGAAAACGTGAAATGGAAGGAATGAAGGAGAGAGACAGAATCTCTGCCATTTCTGTCCTCAACAGTGCTTGAGTATAGCGACCCAGATATTTTTATTTGGTGCTCTTCCTTAGGAGCCTGTCTTCAAAACTGCCCATAATCCAGCAGTTTGCTTTGTCACCCTTTCAGCTCAATTCAGGTAGTATGCAAGTTTAATGTGTTCTAACTATGGCAAGGTCTTTTAAATCTATCCCACTCAGACAATTAAAGAGGATGAGCTCTTTTTGATAAAATTAGATTCCATGTCCAGTGAGTTTCCTTGGGCTCTTTTGAATAGCTGAGTCTCATCTCAATGTTGCACAGGAGGGATGTAATGTATTAAAAACTGGGTGTTACCTTCTCAATGGTTGAGATGGTGACTTGCCCTGGTGCTTCCTGGTTCTCTGAAATCCAGTTTCTGCGAGCCATTTCTTCCCATTCTGCTTGCATTTTGTCCCAAAACTCCGTGTCTGACTAGAGGAAAAGGAGGAAAACAGAAAATGAACAACAAAACTTAAAAAAACAACAACTGGTAAGCTTTTAATTTCTTTCTACCAGTGGTCTGAGTCTGTCAGTTTTGCTGAGTGGTATTAATTCCACTAATAATCACACTGACCGAGATGCTACAGCTCCTTTTTTGGAATTTCATATAATTACATTTCATCTCTTGTATTGGAATGCATTTTGTCAACAGAAAACTCTTTATCTCAGAGGCAGCATATGTCCTATCTGAAGCAGGATTTGCAGCAGCTTACACTGCATCTTATTGATGGTAACAGCAAATTGTTACAGAAAATTTGAAGGAAATGAATGTTGCAAGTCTCTGGCCAAAGAAAAGAAAATCAAAATAAAAAAGCAACTAACTGCATATGCTAAAGAATAACAGTAGATAAACAGTTTAAAAGAGAACAAGCATCCCACTTTAGTATATTCAGCATCATTTTCAGCTTTGTGAAAGGGAAATGTCAAAGCTTAGACAGAGAGTGTTTGCGTAAGAGATTTAATAGAAATTGGGCTTTTTGACATAGTGGAGCAATCTTAATATTGCATTGTGTACTGTGCTGGTGAGGGGAATCTACAAGAGATTATAAAATTGTACAATATGATTAACATTCAGCTCAAAGACGAGGGGAAAATGCATATACAAGGGAAACAGAAATGATGAAAAAAAAATGAGATTTAGGATGTGCAACGACCAGACAGAGGGAACCACTGTGGCTACTAGAAAATGATTCCAAAAAACAGAAATAGGATTTAAAAAGAGGGGAGAATCCAAGTTCGGGTGCCATTTCAGCCTCCACAAATTAGTCATAAGCCCCCAGAAAGCAGATCCATAGCAGATTATCTGCCCAGCACTAGGAGTCTTTCCAAAGTTCTCCAGTTCCTGCAAGGTCATGGCAAGAGCTTCAGTGAAATGACACTACTGGGGGCACAGTTTCCCAGCTTACTGATGTCAAAGAAATCAGCACAAATAATTCTACTGAGGTTAGAAATGTAATATTTGTTACAAGACTGACAACTTGGCTGCTGCTCCACATCCAGGCAGGATCTGAAGAATAGAGCTCAGTCTGTGATTGCAGGACTTGCTGCAGCGTTCCTCGGGTACTTGGAAAAAGGAAAGCAGGTGCCTCCTGATATCCAGCACTTTCTTCCAGGGGACTCAGAATTGTCTGAATTACGCAATTGTGGGATCTGTGAAGGTGCCTGCAATGTTCCTCTGAATGGGAATCATTCACTCCTGGAGAGGAGATTTCACTCTGGGTAATAGAAGCGAACAGCACTGGACCACTCTGTTACACACCCGCAGAATTTGCTTTCATTCCAGACTTGAAGGAAATACATTCTTATAAATAGTCATGAGATTGTGCTGAAATGTCCATTTGGGGGTTGAAAAGGCTGGGATAATGAATCAGGTCTCACCCTCTTTAACTCTTAGCCAGGACCAGAGGCACTTGAACCCCTAAAACAATCCTGTTCAACAGATGACTCTATCAACCATTTCTCACTCAGTACAAACTTGCAGTGCACTGAAATAAAAATTACAGGATCATGTTTATACCAGCAGCAATTTTGAGATTCAGGATGAGGTAAAGGAGTAGAAATTTCCCTTTCCTTCAGATTAAAACCAATAAAACTACTAAAAAGTAATTAGTAATGCCTTTTTAGGCAGATTAAGTTATAGAAATAATTATATATATGAATACATAAATTCATAGATATGAATACACAAAATGAATATATATATGCATATATATGATGTTTATATTAAATTTTTGCTCGTATTTTTCCCATAGAAATTCCCTAGGAATCAATGGTTTGGAAACACAGTAAGCAAGCATATAAGTGGGTTTAGGTCTAAAATTCAAATTCTGCTGTTTAATTACATATTTTTAGTTCCCACAGATGTTCACTGTGTTTATACTCCACATAAATTATTGTGCATTCAAGTAGCCATGCTGGATGTCCATCTACAGTGAGTCAAAAGGGGAGGGAAAATGCAACCAGGAGAAGACCTGCTTTGCTGTAATGTCTCTCCACTCATCCTGCACTACTTGGACGTGGGGCAGGACCCAACTGTTATTTTGCAAGGATGAGAGAAGATTTGCTTGTTTGGGCCATTAGTAGCAATTTTTTCATTGACTTCAGTGGCAGGAGGGTTAAATTAATATTGAATGTTCCTGAAGATCTGGCTTTGCACCAAGGCTCCGAGACCTAATTTTAACTCTGCTACGTCACTGGTGCCAAATAACCTCATTTCAGTGTTTTTGCTGCCTTAATGCTGGTGAATTACTTTGGATGTATCAAAAGTTTTCAGACCAGTTGAACACATTTAACACATTCTCAGATCATCTACAGCAGTGAAGTGGAATGACAACCAGGAAAAATGTTCATACCATCTGACTACTTCCAAGCAGAAAATTCTGCATTTTGTCAAAGAGGCTATTTTTACTCTTAGTATTTAAAAATATGCTGAAGCAGTTAAACAAACAGGAGGCAAAATATTTCCAGGCTCTCTGCTTCCTATTATACAGTGAAAGGGAGAGGGAGGTATACTTTTTCAATATTGCTGGCTAAATTATAAACTTACCTATTTTCATGACTTTTAGAATTTTGCCTGTCCTGTAGTGTCAAAAATTACTTTGCAATATTTCTTCTTGACCAATGCATAACAAAGAAAAGTTCTGTCATTTTTCTTTGAATTACTGCATCAGCATAGTTTTTGATGTGAAAGCCACAATGGTTAAACTTGTGTGCTTTTAACCAGGTAAGATTTCCTTAGCTGATACCTTCTTAAAATGAAACTTGAAAGTTTTAATAAAATGTAGAGATAAAAAAAAGATATAAAAAAATTGATATACCAAGGCAAAGATTCCCATCGTGATTTGAGAGAGTGACAAATAAAATGCATCTTGCTGACTCAAGTTTTTAGTTCCCAGGCACATCTGATGTCTAAACAGTGAGACAGGAACACTATAGGTACAGAAAGGACTCCTAACATACTCATGGGAACCCCAAAGCTGATGATTCTGGACGATGTTTTCCTAGGCTAGAAGAAATTAATCCCATCTTTTCCTGCTATTGTCACATAATTTAGCTGCAATATACTCTGATGCTTTACAACAGTACATTATGCAGCAGATGGTTCAAGTGACATTGTGTTGTAAATAAAGTGATGCTGAGAAGGACAGCTCAGAATTTCTTATGCATAAGCTCATGAAACAGTGTGGCATCTGCAGTTTAATTGGGGAAATGTGGAATAAGAAAATAACAAAACTCCTTTTTTTCCCCATCTCTGAGACATTTCTCTGTTGGAAGTCTTTGCATTTTCTTGGTTTTGTTTCTATTTATCCTAATCTATCACTAATAGGATGGCAGATGATAAAAAAGTTGTTTTAACAGACTATAGGTACAGGATGGACCTGAATCCCTGGGCTAGCATTTTTAAAAATTCAAAAGTACCAATTTTTTGTAAAAAAGAGCTAATTATTAGGAAAATTAAGTTAAAGCATAGTTCTTACTGCACTTGGGAATCAGGGAGATAAAAAATCATGAGCCAAACCCCAAATCCAATTTCCAGAAGAATAGAAAAGCCACTGAGGTCTGCAAGCACCTGATCCCTGCCAGGGAATCTGGACCCTCTCTAGTATAAAAGCTATTTTACTTACTGCTTTATTTTTTAAGTTTCCCCAATGGCATAGACATCTTTAAACCTTCTTAAGAAAGAATTACCTCACAAATCTTCATTAATCTCAAAGTCTGACATCTTAAAACCGTTCCCAAAGCTCTAAAGTGAATACTGGGTGGAGGATAAAGTTTGGTGTCTTCATTTACTGAATTGTTAATTAATTCCTTCTGAACTAGGCCACAAAGAACCTGAGATTTGCTTCCTTTTCTTGATCACTTTTCTGGCTAATCTTACCACTTGGAGCTTTCACAATTGAAGAATATTGCAGAAACATCCAAAGTCTAAAAAATGAATTTTTGGAATGTATCTGCTCTCTGTTTAAGAAAGCACTAATCTTTCTGAGATGGGCTCCAATTTATTTCAATCACTCCAGCTTTCTTGCCACTTTGATTTATCTAGGATGAAACTTCAGCTCTTTTCATATGCAAATGGAAGTAACTGCTCTATAAGGCCTTGAAGAATCCTTTCCTTTACATGTGAACTACCTGGTCCAAGGTTCTATTTTAAGCAGAAAGCATAACTTTAGACTGCCAGCTACACAGTTAGGGAAACATTTAATTAGATTCCTTTTAGTAGCTGTTTTTGAGACTTCTTTAAAGTATTTTAACAACCTGACTCTATTGCCTCAAAATTACCTTTTAATCTGCAGGTTTCTTTTATTTTTTTTTTATTTTTTTTTTTAACAATATATTCTCCTCCTTGCTTTACTCTATAAAGTACTTTAATGATATCTTGTAACCTGTTGTTGGACTCAACTCATTTTTCTCTCTGAGTGTCTGGAAACTCCCCATCACACACAGTTTCTGGCAATTGCAAGAGTACTGATATCATTTGCTTAACCACTAACGCCAAGATGTTCATCATCAGGTTCCCTGTGTTGCCATCACAGGTTACAGCACATCATGTCCCACCTTCAGGATCAGTCTGCAGTGCAATTAGGAACACCTTGGGCATTTTAAGCAGCGACAATTTGAAAGCAAAGTGTCTCCTTTCATGGCAGGAACAAAAGTGTGTGATGTGTGACATCAAAAACACCTCCTGTGCCTCACCAGCAGTTGTTTATAAGGAACCTACTTGATCTGGAAAAAGCAATGCAGGCAGAAAAGACAAGGAAAATGCCTTCAGTGTTTAGTTTATAAAAGAGCTTGGTTACTGCTTGTGTCCATATTAACCTTGTGTGCTCAGACATGACTTTTTTTCTGTGTGGAGTAAAATCTCGAGAAACCATAGTAGAAACCATGCCTCTTACTCCAGCATATCCTGAAAAAACCCTACAAATCAGATTAATTTCTTAGAGAGGAAATTCCGTTTCTAGTTAAAAGCCAGCATATGATTTAGGCATAGGTTTTTTTTTGGAATCAACCAATATTAATCTCGGATAGTTCAGCTGCCAGCACTGGAATTGGAACGGTATAAAATCTTGAGTTAGAGGACTATTAAGACACTTGGCTAAAATTTAAATCAAAACTCAAATAACCTTAAAGTGTTCTAGATGGTTTGGAGACTAATGAGACTGCAGTCCAGGCTAAAAATAATGAGTGTTGAGGAATCGGTTTCACAGCCTCATCCTTTCCACCCTAAAAATTCATCTCAGTAGCTGTTACATAATCTAGCCTGAAATTCTGTCCTCAGTGGAAGGCAGATGTCTTGGCTCTTTGTGGTGATGGGATTTTGCAGGGTTACCAATGGAACCCATGACATTTATGGATCAGTGCTCCCAGATGATCCTCCAGATTGATGCTTATATCTAATTTTTTGTTCTTTTAAAAAAACCTGTATTCCACCTTGTCTCCAGTCAGGATCAGGATTTCAGTTGGGATTACTGGTATAGGACAACACTCAAGAGCTCTTTCAGATGTTGGAAATGTAGTTAGTGAAAAACCCATGAAAGTGCACTCGGAGAACTCCCCAAATACCTTCACCTTTTCAAACCAAATTGATTTCTCAGGAAACAAGAATATTCCTATGCTTAATGCTCTGCCACTAGTTGTAAAAATACGAAAATGGTGCGTGGTTACTGCTACATTTGCAGTCTGCATTACAGCAGGTAATTGTGCTGTTTATCAGGGATTCTGAATTCCATCTCCCCTGCAGAGAATTGCTTTGTGTCTGAGCTTAAATAGCTGAGTGCACGAGTTCGGTTGCTGGGGAAAAATATTTCCCTCTTTTACTTTCAGTTTGGAAGTACTTACATTTATGGGGCATTTTTCTTTACCCACTTGCTATAGCAATAAAAATCGAGCTTGAAAAGCTGGTTCTGTCTAATCTTAGTTTATAGTTAAGGGTTTGGGGTTTGTTTGGTATGTTGTTTTTTTTTTCATGAGATAACATGTTATTTTAAATTAGAAACTCTGGGAATTGTGTCTTTTCTCTGCTTTAAATAATCCAATTCCAACTTTCTCCTATGCTTGTGTTGCGAGATAAACAAGAAATCTATAGAACATTAGCTGAAAATGGAACAGTAAATTAAATAATACCTCAACAGCTGCCTTTGCTCTTTCAAATTCCTCTTCCAAGGAATGATTTCTGGAGAGAAGAGGTGCTCCCCAACGCTGCTCCCTGGTTGATCGTGCCTAAAAAATAAAAGAATAAATCAGAAAAAGATGATAGACTGTCTGCCACATTTCTGAGTTATTTCCTCAATTGTCCAGAGCCCCAGATGGCCTTTCTCTTGGCGAAAATTAGTTGTTCCCCTGCACGAATTCCTCTGAATTTTCTCCCACCATAGCTAATATCACTCCTGATGGGGAGCAGAGTAATTTATCTTTTCCAGATTTTAATTTTCACTCAAGATGGGTGAAAGATAAAGAGACAACCCAGAAAAGGCAGTGCAAGAGCTGGGCTACAGAAGGAAAGAGCTGACTATTTTATATAAGACTTTTATCTTCATTGTTCCTTCTCCTGCATTACAACTGTCTGAACACATTCCATTGACTACACTCCAGGAAGAAAACATCTCACTTCCCCTGCACTTTTTGTAGTTTTCTTTCAGGATCACATTGGAGAGCCAGGTTTGCCATGGATTTCACTGGAAGGACAAATCCTTTCCACAATCAGCAGCTCTCTCTTCTGTGCCTTGCTATAGGTCGATCCCATCAGAGGCACAGAACAAGCTTTTCCCTGTTCTTTTATTAAAAACATTTTTTTTTTTTAACAAAAGGCACTGTACAAAACCAAACAATGTTTAGGGATGGCATAGAAAGGCACAAAGTGGCCTAATCTTGCTAAATAGAGCTCTGGCTGCTAATCCCTTCCCTCGCTTTTGTCAAGAGGTTAAACTCATTAGCCACTCGCCTGCCCGTGGTCCCGACTGCATTAATTTACGTGATTATATTTCTGATGACTGTACTTGTAATATCCCATTTCAATGAGCCACATTGCTAAAAGACTAATTTTGCTCCCATCAGACTCATTGGGCTGTATCTGCAAATGCTGGTGTGTGCACTGCTGGGATGAAACACCGAACACGCTCCTGGGTTTTCACGCATGTTGTGTGCGATGCAAGGTTGAACACACATGTCCGTGGTTGTACACGAGGTTCTTTACCCAGAAAACGGCATTCATTTGTCAATCCAGCCTTGAGGTTTCTGTACTGTTCTCTAGCCTTTGGTCTCTCAGGCAGAGACTGATGAGTGAGATGTACACTTGGGTGGATGATACACAGAGGGGGAGGAAACAACAATACAGCACAAATTCTGTGAGGAGCACACGTTGGTGGTGGGCGCTGTGGGTGTTATTCTGTGTTGGCTTCTGGACTTTGCTGTGACAGGAAGCACTGAGAGTCCACACTGAAGATCTGTTCCTGCTTTCACATCTACTGCCTCTGGTCCATGTGGTTTGGAAAATATTTTTTCCCTTGCTGAGGCCAGGAAGAGATTTCAGGTTGTTACTGAAAACATACCAAAACCCTCTCCTACACACAACCAAGTTATTTTACTGATTAGTGGAATTTGTACAGAAGAGATAACTGGTTCAAATAATTCATTTCTTTATATATCACAAGATGGTATTTGTCACTCAACATCCAAGGGATCAAACTGATGTTCTACAGAGAATAAACTGAGGTTGTCTGGAATATGTCTTTGAGGAAGGTGCTTGGATTTAATTTAGAGTTATCAAGAGACCTTAATGATATTTTCAACTACCGCTTCTTATTTTTCTCCAGTAGTTTAAAACACATTTTAGTAGTCCTTACTTTCTTTGTAGAAAGATACTGATGATTTTAATCAAGTTTTAATGATAAAAAGACATTGAATAATATGAAGACATTGCAATATTAAATTATCCCATTATGAAACATTCAGATTTCAAACTTTTTTTGGGTCGCTTTTGCGCTCTCTTTTTATTTTTCACAGCCACACAGACAACCAAAGTGACCTCTACATTCTAGTACCTGTCTTGCTGTTTCTCTGTGCTGAAATCGGTGATCTCCTGTCTCCCTACTACACGACTCTGTTACCCCAGCACCACACAGGGAGCCCTCATGTTGACATTCTCATACATTCTGAGCCATTGATTCTTTTCAAACTGCCTTCCAGCACAGTTTTGTAAGTAGAGCCTGCAGTCTTGTTCTGAAATGTATTGGAATACATATTTATACAGATGTCTTGGTCACCAGCTCATTTTTTCGACTCCCTTATTTACATTTTTTTTCATTCCATTGCTGTATCATATAGAAATTTTCTCAGGAATGGCTTGCATATTTATTTTCAGATCAATAATACTGAAGATCACAGTTTCTCCTTGGAATCACAGAAAAATCCCCACATGGTTACAGTTCCTGGTAAGTAACTACTGCTCTTGAGATCTGATGTTAGCCAGTCTTAATCTGTTTAATGCCTTCTCAATTCATACTGAATGGTGCCAATTTTAAAATCAGAATATGATATGTTAATTCAAACATCTTGCAGAATATCACACAGCAGCATTTATCAACTTGACCTGTAATCTGATCAAAGAATTACATTTGTTTTCCTTGACACAGAACTCTGTTGATAGGCACTAATTATGTTCCCAGCCTTTCCATTATTTATGAGTTGGCTCTTGCAAATGGTTTGATTATTTCCGCTTTTTACCCTTTTGTTTCCAGTGACTGCCATTCCTCAGGTCAAGGACAATACCACAAAAGATGATGTTCAGACTGCAGAAGGGGAGAGTGAACTTTTTGGGGCAGCAGAGAGGTGAGGGGGAAGAAGACAAGAAGCACAGATGTCCCCTCTGCCACATGACAGAAGATACACATTGTCCCCGCATCACCTACAGAGAAATAAACTTTCTGCTCTATTAAACGCACAGTCAGAGGGAAAAAAGGTCCTTAACAAACCCCTCAGAAGCTGTGCTTGCATATAGACAATGCAGAGTCACACTCCAAGTTGTGACAGCCAGAAGTGGAGGACCCCGTGTGTAATGAACGTGCTGCCTTCCACTAGTGCAGGAAAAGAGGAGATGGGAATGGAGGGCCAGCACTGGAGAACTCCACACCTCCAGCTGGTGATGGGCTGGGACTCTGCAGCTGCCTCCCTCAAGGGGAGCCCGAGGCGGGTGTGGGTCAGGGTGGAACGGGAGTGTCCGTGGACAATCTGTGGACACCACGGGTTGATATTCCCATCACCCTACAATGGAGATGCTGAAGCTGATCATGCTGCTGTCTTCAGGGGAAAAAATATCTTCCATTCCAATGCATTTGCAGACACTTTCCTGCACTTGTACTCTACTTATGAGCTGCTGGATCTTAACTGTTGGTGAGAGGCCTAAATTACAGCTTTAACTTTTGATCAGGTCTTCAAATAATGAACTAAATCTGTCCCTTGTAACTTTTTGTTTCCTAAGAGTAACTGGCACATGCAAGGAGAGCTGGGGCCATTAGTCTTACTTTAGCTATTTGGGAGAAGGGGGGAATCAGTTTTATATTCTAAATATGTTTAGAAATTGGAGATTTCTAAAAGTTTAGAGGCTTTGCACTATACCTTAGTCTAAGAGTGCTGACATCTTTGAATTAGATACAGCTTCTTAGCATGTCAGGGGTTTTGTGTACTATAGGTGAGCAATAAAATATCTGTAATGTCCAGAGCAGCATTTAAAGAGTTACAACATGAGCAAACTTTATGTGTGGACAATGGAACATATTATCTCCCTCTGCGGTTTGCAGTTATAAGATGAAAAATAAGCCTTCAAAAAAGCCCCAGACACTGTAAGATATCTCAGTACTAATGAAAGCATAACAAGGAACTTTACAGAATGGCAGAGAAGAGAAAGAACAATGCCAATGCTGTTTAAGAGTTAATAAAAGGTAAGGTACAATGTGGAAAAGTGCTGAGAAGCAAAACAGTCACATCCAGTGAGAGCCACCATGAGAGCCTGTTCCAGCCTTCAAACACATTCCTCCCTCAGTAGTTTAAAGCTCATCTTTTGGATTTTGTATTGCTATAAGTTCTGGTAAACACAGGATTTTGTTAAGAAGATTCCATAATTTTAATGAAAATATGACCTAGTTACGTAGCATTTCACTTGGAGGAACTAAATCTAACATGCCAAAGATGAGTGATGAGGTGATTGCCTGGGAAACTGCTGATGGAAAACTGCGGCAAGTTTGACAAGATGGAATATTGAGGGTATGGCAGAATGTGTTGCATATGCAAAGGTTACCCTTAAATGAGATAGACAAGACCTATAGAGGACAAAGTATGGAAAACACATGCTTTGATAAAAGCTGTAACGTGATTTCTTTCACAAGCACAGTAAGAACTCGGTCAAGATAGATGAGCCTGTTTGCTCAGAACTGACAGCTCTGGTAGTCCAAGTATAAGCAGGATGAAGCTGGCAGTGAACAAACCCACTAAATTTCTAAGTTAGCTGTCTAGAATAAGAACTCAGCCTCACTTTAGGTCATTTCTCTGCACTACTAATTACCAGTTCAGCATTTCGTTACTTGAATGGACCATAAGTTTGAAAAAAAGCAGGTTATGACAAAAAAAACCAAAAAAAACCCCACCATGAAATATACCAAAACAACAGATAGGAATTTTTTCTCTGCTTCTTTTTCAAGCTGGCTTATTCAGCTTCATGGTTTTTTTATTTTGAAGTATCAGTCATTTCCCAAAACAGTATGGAGCCTCAACTGACTGAACTTACACTGAGGGAAAAATGTGGATTTTTGCTTCTGTAGTTATTCTAGTGGAAGATAAACAGGAAACAGACCACAGAAAGCAGAGCCGTTATATACTAAATTTGTAACTGATTTTACAGAAAGCCATGGTATTTAAATTCTGTGACAGTCTACTTGATTTACACACATCTTGTTTAAGCACAAATTTTCTGGAATTCAGATCCATTAGGCTGAGGAACAGCCTCCTAAAAAGGGGTCAGGGGTACTTCACGATAAGATGGACAAACTATGTGAGAACACACCATCTATTTCAAGTGGATGATATTGTGCAATAGATATTTTCCATTAATAAAAAGTATAAATCTACTGCAGAGAAAGAAATGATATCATACATTACAACTAGAGTGAGGCTTTCCAGAGGGAAAAACCCCCTCGTGTTTGTAATGTAGAGATGGCAGGGAAGTAAAGAAGACTCACAGAAATAGATCTGATAACTGGGTTCTATTTCTATTTTTTTCAAAAAATGGTGCTTAATCTAAGAAAACCCATTTAGCATTTTAATGTCTCATTTTTCCATTTTCAAATGAGGCTATTATTTTCCTTTAATTTCCAGATTTTCCATCTGACAGAAAGGTTTTGATGTTCAGGCCTAAAAATAGCTGTGGAAGGGAAGAAAATTATTTTCAGCTAGAAAGCTAATCCACCAAACAACTCTCTCTTGCCCTGGTCAGTGGCTAGGGCAGAAATCCTTCAGTTAAAAAATAAGAAGCAGGAAAGAGGGTCTATAAGCAACCTGATCTATGTGAATGCAGATCTAAATCTATGTTTGTACCTGCTTGTGCATACATACATACCAAAAAATATCCAATTCTAACTAATAATTGCTTACAACTCTAAGTAATAATTGCCACAACGTCCTGTCCAATGTACTGCGACAGTGGAATTGGCAAATCCACAAACCTTCTGCCCAGAACCCTCTGTACTAGAGTTGCTTTTCCTGCAGGAAAAAGTCCTTTGACCACACTGCTCTCCCACCTGTGCAGATAAACTAATAATGAACATTGGTCTAACGATTTCCTTAACCATTTTCCAGTTCTGGGGATTCCTGCTCCATCAAGAGACCTTGAGAACAGATATGTGGCAGGGAGAGGGAACCATTGGAAGTCTGAATTTTCAGAACTGGTTGAAGGGAGAAAAGATGATGCTGTAAATTGCAGTTTGAAGTTTTGGTCTTTGTACAGGAAGGTCACAGTTCACTACAGTATTAAACACTGAATGTTTGAGGTGTTGACATCCGTAAGTTATTTTCACAACATTAATTTCAAAGGGGTGTGAAGATTCAGCAGCATAAATACTTTTCACTGATGATCCTGAAAATATCCCTTAAATAGCTGTCCCAGAATGTGAATGGTTAGCCAGTGGGACAATTGCTCATTGCCTTTTTGTTGCCAAAACTCCTTACCTGTATTGCAGGTGCAAGTTCTAATTCTGATGTAGAATCAGAGTCCAAGGCACTCTTGACATTAGTCAGCTCAGACTGTGATCTGTTTTCTGTGGACCTAGAAACAATGCATTTACACACTCATCACTGAACACTAAGACATGCTGCTTTATGTCTTTCAGGTTCATAAGCACACACCAATTAATTAGGGTATTTATTTTAACTGAATGATCAAAAGGCAGTTATCAAAAGTCCCTGGACCCTTCTCAGTGTTCTCACTCTTACACTTCTACTTGATATCAAGCCAAAATGAGGTTAGGCAATGACACAAGACTGTACCTGCAGTCAGTGTCTAAGAATCAACCACCACTATGCAGGAGTTCACCTTGGCATACGTGCATTTTCATGCCACAATATCCTAACATTCTTTCTTCCTAGAAAATGAAACCCTGTAGACCAAAATCAATTCAGCTGTGCAAAACTTGTGTCAAGCTCTAAGTTAATGAAATGCCCATAAAAAGGGTAGGTTAAAATACAGGATAAGCACCTGTTGGTCAGAAACCCTCTTCTAGTGTATGAAAATGCTGACTGTGGCCACGCATAATGTGGTGAGTGAGTGTTACTTACAGATCAGGAAGGCAGCAGAATTAATCTGCATGAACTGTTCTCAAAGTCCAATTCTTCCCTCATTTACAACCCCTCCAGTTCAGTTAACTGCCTGAAAGGGGTAGCACTTGGCTTGGATATTTTATCTTGCCTCTTCCAGTTGTACCCTCGCGGTAGCAAAGCCGAAATACACTGGATATCCAGTGAGTGTCACATCACTGCCAAGCATCCTGTTTTATTCATTTTACTCATGTTTGTAGCTGGATTTGGACCATTGCATGTCTCTGTAGAATTCTGACCACCATTTATTTAGTAATTGCACCTGCTACTTTTCACAACATTAAAAATTGCCAGTGAAATGTCATTTTAGAGTGTACTTCCTTATGATGTATTGTCCAAAATGTGTGCTTGAACACACTTGATGTAATCATAACAGGTTTAATGATATGACTTGTCATCAAGAAAGCATTTCTGTGAATTAAGAAAGCTGGAGTGGAAATATTTTTGTAAGGAAAGCAAAAAGCTGTACCATAAAATCTCCTTTGATGGAGCTCTAGATGATGATGATGATATTCGCTCTGCAGAAGGGTGGACCTTGCTACTCCTGTCTCCATGAAAACTGACATCATCCCATTTGTCTATCTGTGTCTGAATATCAACTGGAAAATAAGGAAAGAAAATATAAATCTTTTAAAGAAACTACTGCAGAAAATTTTATCTCCTCTGCTAAATGTATGTCATAGAGAAAATGGTGCCACCAAAGACTATAGTTTAATTAAGGTCCAATATACAGAAATGTTTTCCACCTTTCTAGTCACTATGCTGTGAAAATATTTAGAAATTCACAGCATTTTTTCAAAATCTATTAGTGTTCATGGTCATGACGTCAGTGTAACTCCATTTAAAATCAGTGATTTATATGTGATTTAGTCTAATTGTAAAAATAAAACTTTTTTTAGAGACTACCACTTAAAAATGTAGGCAGCCAGTATTATTCAGTCATATGTCAGACTCGCTGTGCAGAAATCAGATGTTCAGCTCCTGTTTGAAGAAAAAGTCTCTGAAAGAATTCTGTGTTGATGAATGGAAAGTTTGCTGCCTCGGTATAAATTACATTTACCTTGCAAATTTCTCAGTTGCAGTGCAAGTAATTTAGTTTGGATGGAACTAAATTAAATTCACCTTTTCCAAAGCCTGTCGATAGATCAGGCTTGGCAGGATATTGAGTTATTTGGGGGATTTTTTTTCGATCTGTATAAATATATCTCTCTTGTCAAGAATGGAATTTTTCCCCTCATATGCATAGATACAGCAGTATTTACAAATGTGTTGTGTCTTTCCGACATCTGCAGTTCTGAAAAGGACATTTATGTGTGGGCTGCCTCTCATTTATGTCCTTTCCCAATTTCTCATCATATCCCTATAGATTTTTCTACCATTTTACTCACCCTGACTATATATTTTTATTCAAAGAAACCTTTTGGAGCTTTATCAGCACACTTGGTGACAATTAAATACATATAATAACAACATGTAAAATGTGTTCAGAGTGTCTCAAGTTTAAAGTGCTTCAATTAGTTTATAAGGTGGAGCAAAGTTTACAATCTCTGCTGAAAAGTGGTGCAACAAAAAATCTGGTGTTGCTTATTATTTTGTGATAATAGTCAGGAGAAACTTGTGCTAAGAAAGGCTGTGGAGCACTAATAAAATAGCTACACTCTTACCAAAATCTAGTGAAGACTTGTCTGCAACTCTGACAGCCTGGACTTTCTGCTCAGAATCCACACTGATAAGGTCAGGATTGTCTGTCTTCTTTCTGTGGGTTGAAGCTTTTAAGCCTTCACTTCTTGCTGGATTCTCTGATTTCTTTGCTTTGTTTTGGGTTTGTAAGACAGGTTCACTAAGATCCAAGAGATCCAGACCTGCTGATAATACTTAGAGACAAAATGTTAAAATTTAAGGTTCTTTTAATTCAAAAAACTTGGTTTTTAAGATTTGTTTAAATTGGGAAAAACATTTCTAACGTGTTTGCACTTGACTAGAGTAGGTGTGTGTTTCCTTGCTAAAGGTGATAACGAGCATATTAAAATCTGGCTGGGAATTTCAGGTGCTTAACTAATGCAGTTTAATGGATTTGCATTAAAGGCTTTTCCTCTAAAATCTTAAAGACCTCCAAAGTCTTAAGGCTGTGGACTTCACAGATATTCCTCTGCTGTGAAGGTTCCCTGTACAACTGAGATTTTAGATAAGATTTGGTTTGATTTATGAATTATCAAGTTCTGGTAACAGCTGCTTAGGGCCTTGCTGTTGTGCCACGTGCCATTTTGGAAAATGCAGGAGTAGATATCTTCCTGGGTTCTTCATTTAAAAGTTGCTTAAAGAATAACATTTAAAATTCCTTAGCACATAAAATATAGGAAAGCTGTCTTTTTATCATTGTTTTATAGGGCAGGTGTTTTTTGACAAATCAGTTTGTATTATCTCTTGCAGTGCTTAATCTGTGTTCTTGGCAAGTGACTGAATTTCATCAGTCTTCATAGAATAAGAAATTTTTATTTTGCTGTTATATAAATCTAATACCACCCCCACCCCTAAATCTGGTAGATATTCTAGGCACCTATACAGTTTATAGATTCGTTTTAAAACAAACACCATTCTTAAACAACCTGAAATAGTTCTATTCATCCCTGTAATATCTTTAGCCATATATAAAAGCAAAAAATATTATTTACAATTGCTATTTAATTTAGTGTCCCAGTTTTTGTTATTAGAACTTGCATACTGCTTTAGACACATTTTAATTACAAGTGAAGATAATCACCCAGCTGTCAATTATTCATTTAATAATTTGCTTCTATATAGATTTTAATTAAATGGTTTCTAACAAGCAGAGTCATTTTAAGAGATAGCAAGAGAACATAGTGGTGTCATGCTGATTTTATTGAATCTCTGTTGATCTGCTCAACTGCATCGATCACCTTTGCACAAATACTGAGTGGGAGGGGACCAATTTCTAAAACTACCTCCAAAGGACAGTATAATGTAAACAGAACTAAGTATCATTCAAAAGGCTTTCATGGTTCACTCTTACTTTTTATTATCTTCTCTACTATCTCACTGAACACAACAGAGCTGAGAAATTTATTAGATCCTCTCACTATTAAGGTGTCCAAACTCAGCCTGGATAAACTGTTTTGATACCTCTTCCCTTTTTCTTTGCTATCCTATCCAAGTTTTTATTTTAAAAAATCTTTCTAGAGTAAGGGATGGGTTTGGTTAAAATCGGACTAAATGTGGCTTTCTCACAGGTTAAAATTTTGCAAAAACAAATATTGATAATTGGTCAAACTAATATATACTTTTGTGAGACTTAAATAAAGTGCTTTTATTTCAGCCCCAAAGATCTGCTGGAAATGGCGTGGTTTGAATCACATCATACTGGCCCTCAAATGCGATGAACAAAGTTCAGGCAATTATTATTGAATACTGGATTGTGATTTTGTGCAAATAGTTAAAAAAATCAAGAAACTACTTGTAAAAGTGTGCTCTAAATAAGATAAAATTAAACTATTTCTATCTACTGAGGGATAGTAAAGAATGATGTTTACCTGCAGTGTTCGATGTTACGGGCCTTGCAACAGCTTCTGGTTTAGTTTCACAGAGAAAGTCGTCAATGGAGGGGCTCAGGAGGGGTCTGCTTTCCTGTTGCTCATTCACCAGCTAACAACAAAGAACCCCAGGTCACAGAGTGTTCTTGGGATGAAGAATTTAAAGAAATAAAACACATCTCACAACACCATGTGCTTTATTTTTGATTGTGAGAGTAAGGTATTGCAATCAGATGATGCACAAATATCTCTGGCTTTAAAATAAAAGGACTCTAATTGCTCTTTTGGGGCAAAATCATATTCCAGTTTTACAAATCACACAAAAATAAAGCAGCAAGATGATTTTTCCTTAGCAGTTATTGCATACTATTGCTTATAGGGCTAAAGTATTCGAGGCCTGATGCAACTCCCTTCACATCCATGGTGAAGTTGGCCTTCCCTGTCACCAGGAGACTAAACAGGGCTTTTTTAGTGTTTGGAAGTGGGTTTTTTCCCCCCCGAGTAGCGTGCCTCCCCACAGAACTCCCACAATAGCATTTCATCTAGCAAATATGCATTAGCCCATTAAACAATAACCTGCTGAGACAGAAAACACTTCTCAGCCATACAACGACATGGGAATGACAGTGGATGGAGCCTGGTGAGTGTATGAACCTCCTGCACGAGCTCTGACTCACAGTACAGTTTTTATTTATGAGCAGTTTTTCACTTTTGTTGTAACTGCATGAGTGCATCGGTTTTCTGCTACCCAAAAGGAATTTCTGCATTACAAGCTATTTAATGTACTAGGGATTAAAAAGAAAAAACAGTAAAATTCTCAGAAATAAAAGTCTCCTCTTTGCCATCTATCTCTGACTGGAGGATCAAGACCTAAGCTGAGTTGGAGGGATGCCTGATGGTGTGTCCTGCATTTACTTTATCTTAATAATATGAAAACATGTTTTCCCTCAGTTGCTTTTGCCTGGAGCACTTTCAGGTTTATTTTTCCCTCTCCTCTCTCCTTCTTGCCATTCTCTTCTCACTCTCTTTACATTGTTGAATTTTCCAAATTTTCTCTTAGATATATTTGAATTTTAAAGTTTAGGATGTTAACATGGACTACAACTGGCAAAAAAGGGCTTTTACTCATCCTCATGTTTGTTAATTACTGGCACTGAGCTCAGGATTACCTCTAAACTTATCTCAGCAAACCAGCTTAGATTCACTGCTGTTCAGCACTTGATTTCTGTTGATTTCTGTTTATTTTAGTTGGGCAGCACAACATGCAAATATAGGCACTTCATTTAGAAATCTGGCAGTGATACTGTCCCAAACTCTACATCTACATGTGCTAAACCCAGATTGCAGATGCACCTCACCAGTGACTCAGTCGGGGGGGTTCTAACTCCAAAGCACCCAAGATCACTCACTGCAGAAGTGAAAAATAGAAAATCTTAAGACCAGCTGAAAAGGCAATTTATTGCCAAAACCTGTTGTGGACATAAGAGGATAAACTCTGGGAAGACCAGCAATAATAATAAGAATCAGTGTCGTGGCAGGGAGGAGACAAGAATCAATGAAGATCCAAATTTTTCCAAGATCCAACTGAACTATAAAGTTTGAGAAATATTTTTTTTCTTTTCAGAGATGGTTATCATGTCCTTAGAAATTTCTTTATTACAGTGTTTATAAGAGGAAGACCTGCTAAGCAACAGGCATTCATTAGTTTGATACCAGCAGTGGATTGTTCAAAACCCTTGATAAAATTCTACCAACAAACTGAAAGAAGATTGGTGGTACTATCAGCTTCATCAGCAAACAACAAGATTTAATTTTTACTAACCTGTGTCTTTCTGCTGCATTTGCAGCATTTTTATTTAGTTATAAAACAAATAGGTTCCTCTTCTCTGACTCTCTGTGAACAAATGCACTGATTTTATCAGAGATGGGCCACTCAAATGATCAGCAGAATAAACCCCACATTTTACAGGTGACTAAAAGAGTTTGACTTGCTTAGGCTACCAAAATGAAGATTGAGTAGACATGTAGTTATTCTTCATGTATATTTAAAGGGAGAGTAGTTAGATGACATTGGAGGAGGAAAGTTATTTCAACTATAGAGAAAGGCTGGAACGATAACAAAGAGTTCTAAACTGATCATGCATAGATCTGGTCTGGGAATTAAATGAACCTATCACAGCAGTGAACTATATGAAAAATGGTTTTTTTAGGGTACAGGGACAAAATGACTTTTGCCAAGCCTGGTACATAACTCTTTATGATGTGAGTGCTCTTGAGAAGTGGACTGTGACTCAAAGGATCCCTCCTAGCCCTGTGTCCTGTGTTCCCACGGCTAAGGACGAGGAGCTGTATGAGTGTCTTATTAAAGGGCTTATTCCTGTTTTCAACTGAAATATTTGGGTCAAAACAGATAGCAAAGACATGATCATGTCTACTAACTCTCAATAAATACAAACTACATATTAGAAATTAGAAAAGTACTATTTTGTTGTGAAGCAGACATTTAATGATGAATTAAGATCGTAATATGTTTGAGTGCCATGAGTTGATATTTTTTCTGTAGGTGAGTGGGGAGTGGGGTAGGTTTCTGACATTACTGTGTAATCAATGCCACTTGTTAAGCCCTTGGTCTCACACTTGGAATTTCATTTTGCTGCCTCATATATTGTACCAAATTTATCCCTAGTTCAACTTTGCTCAAGTTATTAGAGTTATATCAGGCACGAATTTCAAGTAGCGATGTAAAAGATTCATGAGATGAAAACTATGATCTATATTAAACTAATAATTTATGGTTCTTGAGCACCTTTCGGGTGAATATCACAGAATGCTTTAAAACATTCATGAATCAAGCTTGGCACCACCGCAGAGCTGAGAAGTATTATCTCTACGTTGCAGATGAGGGAAGTAAAGTGAAATTAAGGAAGTCACCCAACACCAGCAGGTGCTGGAGGAAGCGGCGCTGGGAACAGGAGCAGGGCAGACATTGCTGCACTGGATTTATGTGCACAGTATCTGTACACACATCAAGCAGTGCAGACTCAGCCTGGAGAACTGTGGGTTTCTGAGTACTGATTTAGCCAGTGAGTGTCATAAATTCTCAAAATGTCTGCAAGAATTTAAATTTTCTTTATAAAGTTCATTTTAATTAAAGAAGAAGCTCACACACTCCTCTAACTGAGGGATTTCTAAAATCTGTGGAGGGTGGTATTTCCTACTATCAATACATCTGAAGAGACTCATCAGAGTATAAAATACTCCTCGTAAATCTGAATGAGTTTTCTGGGACTGATTCTGCTGTTGAACAGGAAAGGTGTTTTTTTCACAGCAATACTGATACTGGAATTTTTTGTTCCTAAAAGCAGATCTATGGGGCTTTTGGGTGCTTTGGGAGAGATACTGGGAGAGTCAAAAGTGTCATCTGGTGGCTGACACCATCCCCACTGCTTCAGTATACTCAGAGCAAGGATGACTGAGAAGCAACTGTAAGGTGTGGTCCTTCCATGCCATTTTATACACCCTCTTACTGCATTCCTGATCTTTATCTGTTTGCAGTCCACAAAGCATGCTGGTTTGTTTTTTTCTTTTTTTTTTTTTTTATAAGTATTAGTAGGGCATAACATAATGTTAGTCTTTAAGATAAATTATTTCAACTTTAAATTGGGGGGCTTCCAGTCAGGCATAGGCAGCTAATTAGCACCTATGTTTTGAGCACATAGTGAACTAGTTCTCTCAAATTAAGTGCCAAGATTCCCTCCATGTTCAATAGGTAGAGAAAAATGCCTAGAAAAGCAACTCCAGAGGGAGGTTCTGCCTGCCTAATTTAGATTGTCCCTCAGGAAGCTCTCAAAGGCACCTCGCTTTCCCCCTGGCTATATATGGAATTTACCTTAGAAGGACTGGTTCAAGAGGCACCTAAAATTTAGATGTAACTAGCTACCCAAGTTCTTTGGATTGGATTTTGTGTTGGATCCACTTTGTCACCTGAGGCTGATTGAATTACTCATGGCAGTAAGTTAGGAAGCCCCAAACTGCTACTAGGAAACAAGTCAATTGGATTCTACTACTTGGGTCTTTTTAAAAACTGATAAATGGGAACCACAACCAGAAACCGAGGTTATTGTTCTCTGGAGTGTAACTGGAAGTACTGGTCTGACAGTCGACTCCCTGTATCATTATCTTGGGAGAATGAGAACTGGAAGACCTTGTTTCCTGCTCGCAGAGGGAGAAAGGGGAGCTCTCCCAAAAAATCACTAGTCTCACGATAAAAGTTCAAATTGCGTGAGTTATGTTTTTCTTCACTCACTTTTCTAGCAGGCTTATAAATATCTCACAGTCCAAATTACTGCCTCACACACTTTATTTACTCTTGTGTAATAACTGTGATCACTACTCAGCTTTTTGCCTCATCCTTGTGCCAGGGTGATACTAATTCTTCCTCTGTCAGTGTGAATTTATGCCCCAGTGACACTGATGTGATAGCCAAATATTTGGTTTTCACAAGAACAGAGAATCAATTCCTGTGCCACGTGGTGTAACTGGCTTCGACCCCACGCGAACTGTGGGAAGCTCCAAAATCGAGACAAACCCTTCGCACCCTCTTGCAAGGAGCACCGGTGTTGCTGCCTCCCTGAAGACTGGGCTTGCTCAGCAGATGATAACCAATGCTCTGCTGCAAAGCAGTAGGAAATGTGTGGAGTGGCCTGTGAATCAGAGGTGACAATATCTAACCTGAAATCACACAGCCCAAGTCACCCCCAGGGGCTTCGTGCAAACAGCTGTCAGGGTTTGTGTGAAGTCAGAGAAGCTGTGAGGGGATTGCTGTAGACACTGCACTGGATATTTAAATTCACGTGCCAGCTGTGCTGTTTAAAATCTGCGCTCGATGCCTGAGTCAGTAAATAATAATGTGTCTGTTGCATCCTCGTAAAGAGCAGTTGAACTGCTGGGTGTCAACTCTTGCTGCGATCTCTGTGTCACAGCAACCTCCTACCTGTGTTTCTAAGTGCTGACAAGTTATGGCATTTTGTTGCAAGGTAAAACTAAATATCTCTCAGTTCAGTATCTCCTTTCCTCTGTTCATCCTGGCCTGGCTAAAGGAAACTTAACATGGGAGTCTGGCTCCTGCATTTTGGCCTGGTTCCAACAAAGCACTTAAGTGTGCTCAGCAGAGCTCAAGGTTAAGCATGTGCTTAACTGTCCTGCTGGATCAGAGCCATGGGGGAAGAGGAGAAAAGTTGCTCTTGTCATATTTTGACTGTGACTGACAGTTTGGCCTTTACTAGTCATATAAAAATGTGATTTATTGTAAATCTATTGCGTTAATGCCTGCATGCTCCATGCACTTTCGAAGTTAGAGGAAGTTGTTTTCTAAAACAGATTGCCTCCACCTCCTGGGTGTTAGAAGATTTTACTTTTTTATTTTCCCTCACTTGGTTATGCACTGTCTTTGTGGTGTTACTTTATGACTTGTGTTTTAACCTCTCCCCTTCCCCATATCACTGTCTGGACTGGAGAACTGCTCTACAACAGTGATCAAAGACAACATGAACTCATTGTCATAGATATCTACAGATCCCTGCAAGTAATATAGTCACTAAGAAGTTACAGAGCGTTCCTTTAAATAAATGGTTTCTTATAGAAGTACCTAATCTGTGCTCCTAAAATGGCCTGCTAGTTAATGGAGGGATTAACACATCTGACATGGATGGTGAGTAAACACAGGTTGCAATAGTCTTGTAGAACAGGAAGGATACAGAATCCCAAGCAATCTGTTGAGAAAGCCCTGGAGAAACCTGCACAAGTGTTATGATAGTATCTGCAGGGAACTCTTCATGCCAAGTTCTGGTTTCTCTATCATTCACTAAAATTACTTTTTGTGGGGTAACTTCAGCTGAAGAGGAAGCTTGACTTTGAACCCACAGTTCTCAAACGCTCTTAGATAAGGTGCAGAGGATAGACACTAGAGAAGTGCCACTTCCCTCACATTGCAGGTGATGCATTTCTAGTCTTAGAGCATCTCTGGGGGCAACTCTGATCTTTGCTTACAAAATATTTTAAAATTATTTAATATTTTCCTCTAGGTCAAAGTAAAGAAGATTGACAGCGTATAGAACTGAGCAGCAGGTACAAGTTCTTTGTGAAGATGGGAGAATTAAAGAATTTAGTTATTGTAAAACTTGTGCCATTCCTACTGATCTTCAACTGTGTTAAAAATGCCATTTTTTTCATTTTCCATTCAAAAAAATTTGTCTTTTACCTCACCTTGCTGTATCTTTGCATGTAGGCTGTAATAACTTCAAAACCACACAGATCTTTCTTGTCCTTTCTGTGCTTTTTCTTTTCAAACAAAGTTCTGTAGCATAACTACAGTAAGGCTGTGGATGTGTTGCTGTGGCCAGGTGTAGGAACCAAGTCATAAGCCCTTGTTATTACATGGCCTTTCTCTGTAGGGATCTGTGATGGTGAGTGTGGCTGCTTTGGAATGTTTTTCGTAGATTGAAGAGCTTGAAACTCGTAAGTTGTTTGTGAATTGCAATTCAGCAGAACAGTTTTGCTGTAAAAACAGCGAGTTCCATGAATCTAGAACGGTAGTACATGGTTTGCACCTCTTTAACAGGACAGTGTATTCTTACTTAGAGAATGCATCAATGAAGAGCCAACAAGTTTCTGAAAATTCCTGTGAATTCATTTAAAAACCAGGGTTAAACTGGCATATTATGGCATTCACAAAAAAAAAAGAAGTTTGTCCAATCTTTCTGTCCTTAAGGTATTTTACAATGTATGAAAGAATATAGTTAATTTTTTTACTCTATTAAAAAAATGACACCATCGATTCCCATGGTAATTTCAAATTAAAATTGTTATTTCGTGTAAAAATGTATTTAATCTATGTGACAGAGAAATCTGTATTACTTTAGGCAAGCAGCCAATTTTTGATTTTAAGCATATTGTCTAGGCAATTCTATCGTACTCATGAGAATATTTGTGCTGAAATTATGCATACTGCCCTGAAAGCAATAAGTGTTGAGCAATATTTAACTTAGAGGTAAAGAACCAATTAATATTTGTACTGCTAAGTGTGCATCTTTTTTGCTCTTCATGTATTTACCCTGCTTTAATAATGGATGAAAAAGAGTTATCAGTAGGATTTATGAAGTGTCTCCAGATGAACTACTTGAAAATTTTATAATAAATCCAATGAGAGAGATTTGAGATGTATGGAAAATACTGCTCATTAATTTATCAAGAACCCTTTAAAAATAAAAAAAATAGGATCTCGGGTCTAGTTCTCTTAAGATCAGAGTGGAAGTTGCCACTGCTCTCAGAGGAAAAATTGGAATGTACAGTGAATTATTGTAGTCCAAAAAAATTAGAAGGCTCAATTTTTGCCCTTTTTTACATTAATGTGCTTCAGCCAGTGAAAATGGAGTGAGTTCTGGTTGTCTATAAAAGAGAATGGAAGCTAATTCCATTCCTTGTACCATCCCACCATTCTGTTATAATGTTATTTAGTAAACATTTATGGCATGGGCTGGAAGTCAAAGCAAGTCTAATACTAAGAAGATTAGAATGAACATAATTGATTCAAATGGGACCTTCTACTTTATATGGAAAACTGTGATTATGCAATAAAATTCATGTAGTGAGTCCTGATACACACATCAGAAAATCTCCTCACAACATTGGGAGCTGAATATTAGCTATTTTTAGTCCATTTCCTTTATAAAATTAAATTGAACCATTTGGAAAATCTTCTATCAGACACTAAAAAAAGCCCAAAGAAACCTACAAAAAGTCCCAGATCAAAACAAAAAAGCCCAACAAAGCAAGCAAAAAAAAAAAACCAAAAGCAAATCCAACTCAAAACATACCACCACCATCAAAATAAAATAAAATAAAATAATAAAAGCACATGAAAACCCGAACAACAAAACAGTGGCATTCAGGCTGTGGAAATGTTTGAGTATTTTATTCATAAGCCCTGGAGCAAACATAAATCTGCTTAGATCAACTAATGGCATGTAAATGAAGTTCACTTAAAAAAAATTATAGTTCCTACTCTGAATGCTAAGTAATACCTCATAGAGAGACTATAAAAAAGTCTTAAGCATCTGGTGGAGTTAATTGGGGTGTACTCATGAAACATATCTCTTTTTTTGACGTGTGCTGTAGCCTGCATTTTTCACGGGAGAGGATGAATTTCAGCACGTTTCTTATAATGTAACTTCAGCCTTTTAAATTGCTTTTTTCCAACTGAAATTCTAAACCCTCAGTGTTCTGTAGGTTAACTGTTTAAGTTAAATGTGGTTGAGATTAAAACTGTGCTCTGAGAAATGTCTGTGTAGGTCCTGTAAATTCTAAGTAGGCAGCTCCTATATTTTTTGGTTATAAGCAGAAGTGGGGAATAGCTTTCAAGATATACTTTGCATTTCTTTTTCCTGTTGGTGAATTTTTCATGGACTCCCATTTCTGCTCCATATAAATCCAGAGTACATTTGTATATTTACCACAGGATTGTCAGGGATATGAATCCCCACCTGCAGGTCCTCTTTCTTTCTGTTATCTTTACAGGGATCCTACCACGAGTAGCTTCCCAATTTGTGTACTCTAATGAGTGCTCTATATTAGGTGTGGTGGATCTGGGACAGATAAAACTTGTGACACCATGAGATTTGTTTGTTTAAAATCAGTTTGCCAAAGCATTTAACCATGGACTTTTTTACTGCTCAATAAAGCAGTTAATCATATTTTAAAGTATAAGTCTGGATCGAAGTGCCTTATTGCATCAGATCCTTTAAAGTTCACTGACCTGTAGTAAATTGGGAATTTCATAGATGGCTGCACAATTAAACTTTGACTTCAGGGGGTATTTAGGTTTAAATTTCTCATTAGAAAGTAATTTGGAAGTGAGTTTTTTTCCTCCTGACAAATGGAAAGAAGCTGTGAAGAGGTTAAAAAAAATCTTATTTTACAATTAAAATCAAATTCTTATGCACGATTTCTCTCATTTATTTCTCTGCTTCAATTAGAAGTATATTAATTCATAGCTCCATGGTCAGTTAATCTTTGAACCTTCAATAAAATTTCTTTCACATTTTCTAGGTTCTATTCATATGAAAACAATATCTTTTTTTTTTTTTCATTTGTCCCAGTCTTCTGAATTACCTTTAAAAAACTAAAAGGAGACAGCAACATGGATAGAATTATGTTCTATAAAATCCTATTAGTACTGAAAGCTCACTCTGTTGATTCTTAAGTATTAAATCTGGCAACCAGTGAATTCTTTTTCATACAAATAAGTGTGCAGAAAGTGACTTTTATGGAAGGTAATTGAGACAGAATAACAAAAAATAGATACTGAAAGGCCTATTCAACTACCAAGAATACCCCTCTGCTTACTGTAGTGTACTCATTACTGCTGGAATGACGATTGAGATTCCCAGGTGCCATATATTGCCATGGCCCCACTGGAGTCTGCAGGACTTTTTTGGTTCATGTTATTTGAATGTTTGCCTTCAGATCTGATGATATAAAACAATATCTGATGACATAAAACAATTTGGGAATTGGAAACTTCATTTAAATTTAATTCTCAGTATTTATATAAAAAACCAAGTGTCATATTTTACAAGCTGGGCTTTGCTAGGAGCTGTACAATAAAATATGAATATCTGTCTTGTTCTGTGTCAGGTATGTTTTTAACATTTTCCAGAGGAAGAGAGCAAAGAGACATATTTTAAAATACAAATTCAGGGCCCCACATACATTATCACTATCAAAAAGAGGATTGAGACTCTTCTTTGTGTATCAGATTCCAACTATGCTTCCTGCAGAATCTGCTCCCACAGTCAGACATGATTAATCCTCCATTTATCATGGATTTTGGAAATGGGATATTTTAGAAAAGCCAGTAGTCCTCTATCTGGGCTTCATCCTTGCATTTTACTTTCAGGATTTTGCTTAGTTCGTTGTAAGGCTGGAGCAGCACAGATACTCAATGTATTTAATTACTTCCTAATATAATAGACCTGCCTGCACTGGGTTTGGTGGTGGTGAGAGCTTTCAAAAGACCAGGCTTTGTTGCCGTGACTCAGCTTAATCTGGCTTGGGAAGTCTGTAACCAGTTTGGAACTGGAGTGTTTCACCCCGCGAGCACCAACCACATCCATCTGTTTCATCATGTAAAGACCAGGGACAAACACTTTGATGGTGATGGTTAATGAACATCACGACATAACAGAGCGATATTTTGGATGGATGGTCTGAATGAGAGGTTTACACGGACACACTACACAGACAGCATCTCAAACCAACACTTCAGCCAGACAATTAGGGTACAAATGATGTATGCAATATGGTCGTACGACTGCACGCCACACATACATGATGCAGAGATGGCTATGGAAAATACTCACTTTTTCACTTGATTCTGCTTCCTTTTGGCTTCTGCACCCCTTTGGTGCATAGCAGGGAAGTAGGTATTTGTGTTTAGTGGAAGAAATTACACTGACTAACAGACATAAGCATTTTACTCATAAATTTATCATAGACTATTGCTGAGGAGACTGACAGACAGCCACTACAAATGGTGTGTTAAACATGGAATGAACCCAGGCTGGACTCCTGTCCCTGTTGAAGCCAATGGAAGTTTTGCATTTTAATTTTTTTACGTCTAATTTTTTTTTTTAGTGCTGTGGAGGTTTAGAGGGGGCAGCATTCTATGTTGGCTTCTAATTGCTTTTTAATCACTCAGTAGAAAATTAGAAATGATGCCTTAAAGGGAGCATCTTTTTCCTTTGTGCAATTACTTCATAGACGTTAGAGTTCACCATGAGCAAAACCTGGTGCTCAACAGGGGCTGAGGAGGAGGTGCCAGACCTGGTTTCCAAATTAGTAGATGGTATTTCTAGAATGTGTATTAGTGCAGCACATCTGCGATGCTCTGAAAAATAGGTACGTCCTGGTGTGTTTGCATCTTAAAAACTTTCTAGAAGTACAGTCATTGTTATTCTAAATCATGAAAGGAGTAAAACAGGACTGTGGATTTTGTTTAAGGCTCTCACATAAAAACAACTTCCAGCAATTTCCATTAAACCTCCTGATGAGTAAGAAGTATTTGTGTGCAGTAAATATCAGCCGTAAACTAAATGCACTTGCTTGGGGAGCAAATTCATGTACGTGAGCAACATAAGGGAATAAAATCCACTCTTGTAACAAGATGGCAGCGCTGTGATTTACAGTAGTGATCAGTTACTGTCTTTGAGAAACTAATGGAACCACCAAAGGTCTGGTGGCTACTGCAAGATGAGATTAAGGTTTAGTGTGTAGGACGCTATGTCCTTCCTTCGACTGAAGTTGTAGAATGAAAGCAATGAGATGTGCAAATCATGTATTCTGATCCAGACCAGGAACAGAATCCCAGTGAGAACTTAGGAATGGGATCTGAAATATTGAAAATGATACTATTGTGAACTGGTTGTTTCTTAATTTACATATGCATTGAATGTGAATATTTCATATATGAATTGCAAATGAGTATTTGTGGCATGAATATTGATGGCATGAATTAAACTGTAATTTTAAGTCGGTTTAAAATAACTTTTTGGTAACTGAAGCCGGGGGGTGTGGGGGGAAATGCATTTCTGTTTAATTTTTCATGTGGAAACATCTAGCCCCCCATTACTTTCCCCCGTCAGTGAAGCACTGGGATGCTCATCCAGCCTCGCTACGCGCCTCGCCTGGGGCGTGGGACTCGCGCAGCGCCCGCGGCCTCCTCAGAGCCCCGCGCTCCGCCCACCTGCGATGCCACAGTGAGGAGGGGCTTTTCTTCTGCAGACTCCTCCCTCGGAATCTCCTTCATCACCATGGCCACAGCCTTATCGGCCGCCCTAGCGCCTTTGCCCTACAACAGCGAAATCAACAATGGCTCCAGTCAGCAGCGAGCGGGAACTGCTGCCCCCCGCGCACACGCACCCCGAACCAGCCCGGCGGGACACCGGCGGCGCCTGCGGCTGGAAGCAAAGCTTGGTTGGAAGCAGAATACACACACACGCTGGTTAAAAATAAAGATAATAACAAATTATCTGTGAACCCCGTAGTCAAGGAGGCAGTTGGGGTCTAACCGTGGTCTGGTGGCTTGTTAGAGTTGCCCCAGTGAAGCCGACAGGAATCCGGCACTGTCCTGCTGAGGCAAGGCCTGCTGGAGTAAGGGCTGGAGGATCAGCCCCTTCATTTAACTTTAGTTACCCCAAAGTTTATATCCAAAGCACCTGATTTTTTCTATTTGATTTGGTTTTTTGGTTTTTGGTTGTTTTTTTTTTTCCCCCTCTCAAAAATAGCATCAAGCTGATTTTGCAAATAAAGCACAGTTCCTTGTGGTTCACTGAGGCAAACTCTCCCTGAAATTTAAATGTATAATCTGGACCCACAGTGTTTATAGCTCCAGTAATATTTTAAAAAGCAATTTACATCATATAAACAGTCTGTGTTTTCACTAAAAGAACATACGGAGCCAAATCCTGCCATCGTAGACATTGCTACAGCTCTCCCCAGAAGGATCATTGTTGTTGAACTTACTGCAAGGATCCTTTTTTAAAATTTCACTTTTCTTAAAATTCACTGAATATATTGTAAATATTCAGGACAAAGTTAAGATATCCTAATATTATTTAATATCTATCAGCCAAACAAAAAATGTACCAAAGTTACATGCCATACTCGGTTTGATGCTCCTCATTTTTATTTAATGAGGATACTTATCATCTTGAACTGACATCGATTTCTGTCTTGATCTTTCGTCTTATTTGATCTCCACTTCTTGCAAGTCACAGAGAAAGTTGGAGTGCAGACATAAAGCATCACAGCAGAGCTGTGTTATGCCAGTGACCCTGGGCATGTCCTTATTATTATACTTTAAAAGCTTCCATTGATTTCCATGGAAGTTTTAACTGTGCAAGGACTGCAGGATCTGGCTCCATAAAAGAAGTATTTTGCTCCAGGCTTAAATATATCTAAATACTTGAAAGTCTATTAACAGAAGGGGTTCTTTACTACGACATCATACCCAAGAATTACTTTCACAAGCAGTGTATTCTGTGTCAGATAACCCCCTGCTATTGCTTATACTGAACTACACGATGTTTCAGGAACATTTCATCCATTGCAGGTAAAACCATTATGTACTATTGCAGGTTCTAAACAGACTATATTAATTGTCAGGTCAATATTAGATTAGCTTGCTTGTGCAACACATCACAGGTACCCTACAGAGAGTTCTTTGCATGCTGCAAGAAATTCTCAGAGCAGAAGTGTCACAAATGATGAGCATGCTGGATTTGTGATGCCTTTGATATCCAAAGAACTGCGAAGTCATTGTAAAATGAAATACATTAAATTCAAGGAGAATTACTTCTAATTGGTAAGCATATCAAAGGTTCTTGGCCAATTACGTGTTTGTTCATGATTCATATGACATATTCCAGGCCTATGAAGCTCGTTTCCAGTATGACACATGAGCTATCGTTAGCCAGCACTAACAGCATGCTCTTGGATCTTTACAGAATGTAGCCCTTTTGTGCTGAGTGACAGAACAAAATAGTTTATCAGCTAGGGAGGATGCATTGGAAAGCATGCAGTGCTTTTTATTTCTTGCAGAGTAAAAACCCACCAAAGCAAAGGTCAGGTCACTTTTTTGGAGACAGAGCCACTTTTTCTTCAAGGTTTCACCTACTGCCTGAAAAGAGTCATGATACTGGTATTAGTGCCTGCTGTTAATCTTTCGTACACGCAGCTGCAAAACCCTGGGAGTGGTTGACAACATATATAAAATCTGCCTCATCAGGTTAAAGTGGGTATGGGACAATGGGGAATGGAGACCTCTGTGCTATTTTTTATGTGCACTTTGTATGTTTGCCAGTCAAAGCAAATGGTCCATGTTACCTTATTTTTTGTTTGTTTGTTTACTAGATCTTTCTTTTAACTTTCCTGAAAGATTGCGTGTAAGGCTGACTTTTTTCTGGCTACTCAGCCTATGGTGTGTAAAACACGATTTTGAAACTAGAACTTAGTAGCAATTCCCTGGATACCAAAGAGAAAGCCAACACAGTGGAATAGCTTAAATTCTCTTATTCTGCTGGAGAGATACACAGGTGACCAATTCATTGGAAATTGCAGGGTTTTATTCTGGTAATAGGGATGATGTTGTCTGAGGCAAGGTATGTAAGCTGGAAAATTTTGGTCTCTGTTCGTTGTAGTGAACACTATGCAGTCAATCCTTGCCTATGAAGTGATTGGGCAGAAGAATTGGAGAGCAATAAAAACAGTTTTTCTACGGTCAGGACAACTTTGTTATTGTTGTGAACTGCAGTTGAAATGAAAAACTCTAGCACATTTATTGCAATAATCATTGAAAAATTATTATTTTTTAAGGTGCTATTTACTTGGCCTCCTTCAATATTAAGTGCTGTTTCTTAGCAAGCAAACATGCTGTATGAATTTATCTGGTACGGTAGTTTATTGCTCCAACCCTGCAATTCTGTAACAGCTAATTTTACACTTGCCAGGGCTTTAAAATGAAAAGTTTCTCGATAGTGGAGATTTGCAAGGTAAGTTGCTTTCTCATGTAAACATCAATTTAATAACTTAGTAAATAAATTTTGTAATTCCCTATTTTTTTGAAATATATAGGTGGAAAAAACTGTGATGCAGAACATGACAACCCATGTGCAAATCAAGACAAATAGGAACTGATGAAGGAAAAAATATATTATTCATTTTAATGGAACATACTGCTTGAGGAAAACTGAGAAACATGCCAGTATTTCATTATATAATACAATAAGAAAAAGGCGACAGTTCCTTTGGGTGATATCTACAAAGCAAAATAAGGAGTAGAGTTCAGAGTATTCAATTGATGCTAGATATTTATAAGAGAATTGGCTTCAAAACTTCATAACAATTTCTCTAGGCTTATTCTTTGGGATCAGACAATGGATAGGAATAGACATTTCTGAAGGAGTATGATGATTTAGTAGGATTTTGTTAGGAAATACTCTATTTTTGGGCAGCTGCTGTTTCTGAATAGTTCCAACCTAAATTTTGTACAAGACACACTATTTAGATGTGGTTCCTAGCAGTGAGTATTTAATTAAATTATTGTAAGGGCATATTAATGTGAATTTCTCGGACATCAGTTGTTTTTTTTAATCAGTGGTGCATATAGCTTTGCAACCATGCACATGAATGACAAAGCTTTTCTCCTTTAAATACATGGGACCAACAGATCACCTTCAGGTCATGACAGGCATATCAGTCAGAACGAACACATGGCCAGACTTGAAATATTACTATATAGTGAAATACTATGTAATTCCCTAATTATTTTCTTCATTACTGTGATTTGTAATTTTGTTCTTCTATATGAAAAGCCAATAGTCAGTGTTTTGTAAATATTTAACACTTTGACAACAGTATTTAAATGTAATCATTAATTGCAGAAATTCTTTGTCAACATCCAGGCAATGAAAGGATTTTTATCTAAATCCATATAATTGTTGGAAGTTTGCTTTTGACAAATTTTAAGGTACTTGAGTCCCAAATTCACTTTTCAGGAATATTTATACCACTTATTCTTGTGAGAAAGGGGACAGAAAGAAATGGAGTGATTTGATTTTTCTTTTTTAAAAAAAACTATGTGTACAAGGAGAACAAAATCCTTTCTTTGTACAGACCTGTGCTGTTCCATTTATTTTCCAAAGATGCTACCAAGGTGTTTCAGCTTTAACTAGCACACTACAATGCATCACTGTTCCCTGAGCCATTGGAAATCATCTCAACATGGGCACGTCGGAATTCAAGCTTTTGTAAAATTAAATTTTCGAGACAGCTTTCCTTGTAAAGGAATTTGATATAAAAAGGTGTTCTGCAGACAGTGCTGATACAGGTATGACAGAATTACTGATTTCATGCAGCATCTCTCCTTCCTAGTTGAGGATAAACGAAGTAACGCCTTGTTGTTTATGAATATAATGAATATAATGCCATATAATTTGTTAATATAGTGCCGAAAAAAGTGACTATATGTCCTGAACTTTCCCATTGGGCTATTGAAGGGTAGTGTTTAAAAACAAAAACAAAACTCACCAGTCCAGGATATCTTAAAGTATCAATCTGCTCTTTAAATACCTTTAATATGTTGGGAAGGTTTTTATAAAACAAACCTTACGGAAGTTTAGTGATAACTTTAAGTTGTAGTGGCTGTCATCCTCCTGTGCTGGGAGAAAGAACAGGCAGAGCCGCTGTACATGTTGAATTTGGGAGGCTTGGCTGCTCTCCAGATCTCCCAGCAGCTGATGTATTAGACTTACAGTACCAATTAAGCAGCCTGTTCAAAATGGCTTTATGCTCCACAAATCTCTGTGGTTTGTGCAATTCAAAAATAACAGATGAAGGGACGAACTTGGCTTTACTGCTTTAAATTATGCAGTGCTAAGACTTTTACCTCTCAAAATGAGCGCACACAGCTATGTCGTGGCTCCATGAGGGTTCCAATGTCCACAATGCAACAGTGAGCTCTTGATTTCACATAGGATCTGTTTATTACTTCATATTTTTCCCTTATCAGGCTTTTCTAATTAAGTTTGCTCCATATATCTTTCTTTTCATCTATACTTTTCTGCAGTTTTCTAGTGATGTTGTATCTTATATGTAATTAAAAACAGCGAGAAAATATATGGTGAGGCAGTTTAATGAACCAATACAAGTTCGATATTTAAACAGAAAATTCTGCTTCATCAAAGCTCTTGGCATTTTTTTTATTATGAGCTCAATAAAGTGAGGTACATATTTAAGGTATATGGGAACATAAATCCTTCAGGCAGTGCTCTGCTGACTGTGGTGAGGAGACATCAAACAAGCTCTGTGTCCTGAACTGGAAGCAGTATTGTCAGGGACAGCTTTCAGGACCTGAGCTAATATTTCCATATTGTACTTGTAAGCTTTGGAACCTCTTATCAAGCTTTCTGTTAGTGATGAACCAAACTCTTTTGACTCACAACCTTTAGTAGTTCATACTTATAAGATTAGGATGAAAAAAGGCAGTGCTGGCTACAGAGAAGGAAGTGGTTATAGGAAAGCTTGCCTAAGAAGCAATTTACAGAAAAGTAGCTAAATCCATATTGGCTGAGTTCAAAGTGTGCTATTCCTCTTTTATTCCTTTTTTTTTTTTTTCATTCTTATGCTGATGGAATAACAGATTTCAGTATTTAAAAATCTAATCTGATCTTATCCTGTAGTTACAATTGTATGAGAGTTTGAAGATCATTTAAGATCATTTAAAAGTGAAGACTTTACTGCATACAAGACAACTGGCAAAGAAAGAGATGAGCTGATAAAAGGTAAACAGCATAAATATCCACATTTACCCTCATTGGGTTGTGTCTTGTGTCCATTTAAATGTCAATACTGTAGTTAAATGACATTCCAGCTTAAGAAGCATTTGCACTGAAATGGCACTATAAGTTTTCTGTTTATTGACTGTTTATTAACTGTTGCATTATGTGTACTCCCCTAAAAATTGTCTCATTCTGGAGTCTATAGATTCATTCTGAAGGCCAAGTGGGACAACTTCCAAAGCATCTCTGGTGGAAGCTCTACAAGATCCATTTTGCCTTTAAGAACTTGTACAAACTTAATGCATCTGAACACAAATTATGACTGGAAATTAATACACAATTCTGTCAAATCTCACTCATTCTCTGTAAACTTGTATGATTTCTTTGGGCTAATAGGAGGAGTAGGATGTGAAACTAGTTTTTTTTCCCTCTTCAGACAAAATTTTTTATTTGGAATGTATGTTTTGAGCAAGATAAGACTCTGGAATGTTGGAAAATAATGATGATCTAAGGGTAAATAGAAAATCCAGACTGTAATATAGAGCAAAGTTGGTAAGAAGAAGGAGGTCTGGGACACAACTAACTACTTAAAGGTTGTTTAAGGTTCTGGTCCTTTTCTGAGGCAGTTATGTAATATATCTGCTTGTGTTGAACGCTTGGATGAGAGGTTTTGCACTCCTTTCTTCCTGTGTGTCATCTTTTAATAAGACCATTGTGAATATGTAGAAACTAATTTTTTTGGCCCTGATTTGATTGACTTCTTGGCAATTTGGAACTTTGTTATCAAGTCCTTTGGCTGCACAACGGTATACGACTTGAAAAGTTTTAGGGAGTAGCAGCAGAATTTCTTTCATCTCTGCTCAGTCTGTGCCAGGAAACTTCGCGAAATCATTGGACTTAGCAACTGGCAATTTCAAATTTGTTTGGTAGTCTTCAGCAGAGAGTTAATACTAAAGTATTTTCTCTCCCATAATTTGGATTCATTTTATGTTGACTTCAGTATTATGAGCCCTGGGGCACAATATAAACGTAACAGAATGAGTTGTTATTAATTGCTATATTGCTATGATAATGCAGGTACTGAATTAGAATAAGACATTCCTCTAGTATTAGTCCAAGTGAAATTCAAGGAGTTCAGATCACTTTGAAAACAAACACTTGCTGACTAATGTACTGTCTGTTGTTTAAATGTGTGTTTACTGCACACATACTGTGTGAACGATGAGTTTTGCTCAGTCACTTCCTCCCAGCACGTGATTTATTGTTCTTTGAAGTGATAGGGGCTTCTCACCTCCTGCTACACAATTTTTATGGTTCTGTTTCATCAAATGCTCAGAGAACACTGACTAAGTCTGCAGTCGAAAGTAAACTGAGCGGTGGTGGTATTTTATGTGGAAAAATCAGAGGCTTACAAATTCCCTCTTAGGAGAATTGTCTTCATAGGAAATGCAGAATATAGAACATTGTTCTGATTTAACTGATGATTACAAGACACCTGTTTCTTAGCCTATCTTATAGAAACTGTTTTATAGATGTAGCAAAAGGGTAACCCTCAGTGAAATTAATAGCTGTGTTTGTTTAACCTCAGATAATGGCTTGAGCTACAAAGATTGAGATAAACATTTAACTTTTTGCATGCTTGTCATAAATGTTTATAGGTGTTGGGAATCTTGCTTTTGACAGTTTTGCTTGGATTTGCTTTTTTATTATCCCTGCCTTTAACTCTGCTGCTGTTGGAGAGGTTCCTGTACTCTCAGTTCTGTTGTCCTAAGAGTCAAACCACTAATTTATTGGTATTAATATAGCAAAGGCAGTGTTGACTAGAGAAAAATGTGGAGTGAGTCATGGCATAGCTTAGAAGTTCCTCTTTATTTACAACAAAGAAAAAACCCCAAACAAACAGGGATTCAGATCTTTCCGGAAGCTGTTGTGGCTTAACTGTTGTGTCTTGATATCACTAACGTTCCCTAAAACTAAAATGCATAGATGTGGCAACGTAGAACTGTTTTGGCCTCATGTAAAAGGCAATTTCCAAGTACCTGGTAGCAGCCTGTCCTCAATCTCAGAGAAAAAAGTGACTGATCTCTGGGATGAGGTCACTCTGGGGGTTGGTTCTCTTCTTTTATTACTTCACTTGGGACCAGTGAGACTCAGAAAAGTGTATGGCGATACTTTGAAGTACGAGTAAGAGACAGCTAGAAGTGTAACTGTGTCTGGAATATCATGAAATTTCTTTTTTTAAAAGAAAGTGATGCAGGTTCTTATGTTAAAGTGATATAATCTGGGCTCTTCCTGCCTGGAACATAGAAGAAAATGTGTATTTTTTCCAGTATTTGCAGACTTTGTTGTTCTTGTTCCAGAGGTCATTATAAAACCATTCACTTCATGGTTGTAAACCCGTGTAGCCGAAAAAGGAATTAGGTCCCATTAGCCCAATATTTTCTATCTCTAGGTTGGGCAGAGACTCATCAGACATTTAGAATGAGAAAAAGAGAGGCAAGGAAAAAAATGTAATTTGAAAGATAAAGAAATTTCTTACAGAGCAAGAAGAAGGCTCTGCATGCAAACTAATCTGATCTTATCCTATAGTTACAATTGTATGAGAGTGTGAAGATCATTTAAGTCCTGAACTGTAGTTTTCTGCAGAGAAAAGAATTGACACACCTGTAATGAATACAACAGAAATTTTTATCAAAACTGTTGGAGGGACATAACTGTTGTCTGTTGCTTCCTCTGGCTTTTATATTACCAAACTAAGAGTCCACATTGCTACTGTCATGGTAAAGATGATTTTACTCTTTTTTGAAAGCCTTTTAGGAAGATATTGCTTAGCAAAGATGAAATGATGTTGACTAAGGGTGACTGTTCAGATGACCTGTTATTTCAGAATCAGATAAAATTCTGCATACTGCTTTGAAAAACAGGATATGTATTTAAGTAAATGAAATGGTGTATGTCTCTTACTAGGTACCTAATCTCAAAACCACTTTAGAAATGTATTAGTTCTAAAATTACTTTTTTTGATTGTTCTGATTTTGTTTATGAAGGAAAACAGCTTGGGCATCAAAGACAGTATGTAATGCATTGTCATCACTATTAATTCGCACTGAAGATTAGGATGAAAATCCCAGGATTTGAGTTCTATAAGTCTGGGGTAAACAATATGTGATCAAAATTTTTGTCCTCAGTTAATTCTTTCGTACAGATTCTTTCATGATTTGTCTAGAATAATGAAAGATTAAATTCTGTTTAGGATTTTTGTTTTTCTTTGGCTCATTTGTTAAACACCTTGCTCAAACCCTATCAAAAAGAGTGGAAGTTTTTGTTAGCATGAAATGCTAAAATATATTTAATCCCAGCATATGTGATCCTGACATGTAAAAGGACATAAAGATGGCGAGGAAGAGAATGAATGGAACAAAAAAGTAACAAAGGGTAGAACAGAGGGTTGTGATCTGGGTTTGTTTTGAAGCACTGACTGTCACTTTCTCATCACCTGTGATAAGACCTGTACATATTAAATATATAATACTAGATGATAGGTTTGAAAACAACAGATCAGGATAGTTTATGTTTGAAAAGTACCTTTAGGTCTTTTTTTCTTGACCTATGCAAGTTCTCTCCAGTCTCCTTTCTGAATGTTGCTAGGATAGATATAGCCCTTTCTGTAATACAAGCATTTGATTCCCGCCATGATATAAACATTTGATACCCTTGAATTTATTATTCAAGATAAGATCTGAGTCCTTTCTACAGTGAACAGAGGCAGAGTAGGACTGCTACAGCACTTTAGTCATAAAGGGGCTTTATGCTGTATCCTTGACCCAAAATTCATCCTGTCTTCTTGTGCTGTGTGTTCTTTGTAACAACGGGTTCTGAATCTCAGTGTACTTACTCGCTAGAATAAAACTCTATTTTTAACATTGTAGAGTAGAATATGTTTACCCCCTTATTTTTATTCCCTCAAAAGAGTAAGCTGCTGCTTATCAGACAATGGCAATAGTAGATGAAGCACTGGAATAACTGTGACTGCAGAACAACTTCATGTCCCTGACCTGGAGATGGCCTCTGCATGCACTTTCAGCTTCAGAATGGTCTCATCTGAAATACTAAAGTACGTTAATGCTGCAAAACCAGCATTAACAGCATCATATAAAAGCAGCATTAGCAGCATCATATAAACCCATTTAGAGAGGATTATGCTACTGTCCCTTCATTTAGCCCCTTATTTATCACACAGTTTGGAAACCTTCAGGAAGCAAATTCTTAAAATTGAGGTATTATGAGTGTGCTCTTAAAAGATATTCCTAATTCTCTGACGTGTGCTGTTAGTGTGGAGAATGGACTTTTCTACTCTAATATTGCAAGAATATTGTAATTACAAAAATGAAAATGGAGTGCATTAGTAGATAATTATTTCTAGATGTAATTTGAAGTTCACAATCGAAATCTCATTCTTATCATGGAATCATAGGACAGCTTGAGTTGGAATAGACCTTAAAGACCATGGGCAGGGACACCTTCCACTGGACCAGGCCACTCAGAACCCCATTTTTTAACATCAGTTATATTTGTATACATCTGCTCTTTTGTATATATTTGCAAGTGTTCCATGTTCTTTTTTGGCTTCAGTAGATTTAATTTCATTGCTCTGTCAATGACAGTGATTAGCATTTGGCTTGTTCTACAAGCAGCTGAAAGCAACATCTCTATTTCTACCAGCACATCACTGATGTTGGTTACACTCTATATTGTGCTGCTTAAACAGGCATTCACCCTCTACTATAGAAAGTTTTTTTACCTATTTTACTTATTTTTGCATGCTTATAAAATAAAAAGCATTTACTAAAGAAAAAAAAGAAAATGATGTACCTCTTCACTCACTTTACTCACGTTTTTTAAAATGTATGCTTTAACGTTACCTAATAAAGTTTATAAAGGACACTATATTTTGCAGTCCATCTGTGCTTAGGTTGGCAGGTTCCTTATTAGAGAAGCAAGATTTTTATTCTTGTTTCTGCAATTCAACAGTATCACGAAGTTCAGTTGTTAAATGTCAGTTTGGGGATGGTTGCAAGTCTGCAGTATAACTAAAAAGTGGTGAGTCCACACTTCTCATAGCAGCTTAATTTGGTGGGTAAGGCAGCAATTTTGTTTAATAAAAACTCTGTGAGTATCTACAGCATGATATCTAAGACTAGGTAATAAAAGCAGCTGGTAATGGGAAATGGCTCTTATGGAGAAATTGTTAATTCTCAAAACATCTTAATTAAGGTTTCATATGCAAAAAAAAAAGTTAATTCATCAACTATGATTGCTGTGAAGCTTTCTTAGCTGTTACTTTCTTGGGATGCAAATTATACTACTTTTATTTCAAAACTGGCTTCTAGTACGTAGAAAACCCCTTGGCTGTGCAGTCACACTAATTAGTGGATTGTGCCTCTTCATCTGGGATGTCAAATCCAGCACCAGCCTGTCCTGTGTAGTTAAAGCTGAACTAAATCTCACCCATTCTTCAGGGCACAGTAACCTAACGCTGGGGAGGTTAAGCTGCCTGACAGTAGCACGACAGCTATTGTCAGAAACACTTCTCCTCAGAGGTTCTATAAAAAAAATAAATCTGCCTCAGTCATGAAGTGCGGTGCTGTATGCTGCTTGTGTCCTCTTCCACTAGAACAGTCATTTACCACAGACTGTTCTTGAACATCAAAATCAATCTCAAGCGAGTGAAAGAGCAGGGACGAGTCAACCACTTTCTGAATTGCTGGCAGACAACCTCAGTAAATGTGCTTATTATCAGAGAATTAGCAGGCTCGTATCTGAGGGAAAGTGGTGCAGCAGCTCGCTCGTGTCTGCCCCTCGCACCAAGGAATAGGCTGGGATGGGGCTGCAAACACATGGAGGGGAATGGGTAGTTGTGGCAGCTCAGTGTGGTTGAGGTGGGTGTTAGGCCTGGGTGTAGAGCACAAGTTGTGGAGTCTCAAATATATCTGTATCTTTACTTTGTTTTCTACTCACTGAGGAGAGCAACTGAGCCAGCATTGGGAAAGAAATATTAGTTTGCTTGTTGAAGACCAGCAGTAATTCAGTATATTGTCTCCTGGTGGATTTAGGAATAGATAGCTTTTCTGATGACGCTGCTGTGACTGTCTGAAATCAGCCTATCAGCAAGCACTCTGAATTTTGTATTCACTGCTGCTCCATTTTGCTATGAAAATCTCATAAATAAGAAAGTCTTGATCCCAAATTCACTCTTTCCCATTAAGCTTCCGACACTTCATATTAATGAAACCCCAGTGAAATGATATGAAAGATGGCATTGTCAACTCAGATCGTTAAAAGTTACTTGAATAAATACACAGGCATATGCTTAGACTGGCAAAGACTGGAAGACTTTTTTTTCAGCCCAGATAGCATGAGCATAACTGAGGAATAAAAGGAGCTGTCGCAGATGGTGATAGCAGTGAGAGGCCCAGTGACATGTGCTTCAACTCAAAGTTTGCTACAGGGGAGTTACTGAGGTAGGATAACACACCAGAGCAGCTGCCAAAATCTCAGGCTTCAAGAAACATGCTTATTAACTAATTAAAGTTGCATATTCATAAAGAGAGTCAATCGAATCCTGCCTTCCCATGGAGAGATGTTCTCGAGTGGCAAGTCAACTGAGAAATGTGTGTCTTTGTCCCCAGAGATCAGTGCCAGAGAGCATCCGGCAGAGATGAGGGAATGCGGATTTCCAAGTGTGAGGCAACCTGTGGTATTGGCACGGTGTAGGGAGAGGAAGAGTTACTAATAAGGAAGAGTTACTAATAGTTATGTAAAGCACATGGGAGGATTGGAAAACACCAGTGCTTGCCTGTATGGAAGGGTGTTACTTGGGCTACAGGGGAGCTTCCTTGTTTGAAACCTTGACAAGCTGTGGTTGATCTAGAAGCTGAACTAAGAGTATCCACAGCAAGGGAGGATTTTGGTTTCCTCCCTTCTGTTCACACCTTACCATGAAATGTCCACAGCAAAAAAGAAAGCAGCTGATTCATGGTCAGTGAAGTAGAAAGGATAACTTAAGTCTATTTTCACACACCGCTTTCTGAATTGCACTGTCCTCTCTTTGAGTTTTGCCTCATTTTGTTAATAGAATAAGTTTTCTTTGGTCAGTAACAGTGCCAATGGCTGAAGAGTTTGGGCTGTGGTAGACTGAGAATTTATTCTGGTACCTTGGTACATGAAGGACCATCTTCTTTCAAATGTTACTGTGTTATATTGAAAGCATTGGAAACCCCCCCTCTCTTTGTCATGGCTCTGTTCTCTGACAAGTGGAGGACTAACTCCTCTTGTACCTGCTGAGGCTGTTTCTATTTTCTCCAACGTGCTTTTTTGGTGTTGGCATTTTTGTCAAATGCTGACCTTTTATTTCTCTATTGTCTGTGACAATATAGTCTAAATTTTACCTTTCTCGAGTAAGAACTCAACAATGTTATTAACTGTGCATTATGTCCCCCTGTACAGGCTTTTAAATATATTTTTTTGCACTCAGTGAATATCCTGACAACACCAGAGGCTGTGAGTTTTTTGGAACTCTTTAAAAGATCTGCTTGTATATGTAAAAATATGCACATTTCATAAATTAAGATAGCTGTATGCTATGAAATACATAGCACACATATGAGATAGCTGAGAGGAAATCAATTGTTAATTAAAATGAGCCATTATTGTCTTCTCTGCAAATGTGAGCTTTTTGAGAGTAAATGTAAACAAGAGACACATACAGTGAATAAAGTATTGCATTTTGTGATTCCTTGTGAAATTTCAGTCTGAATTTTCCTTGTTTATTTGCGAATCAAAGGCAAGGTGCTCAACTGGTTTTCTGTGAAAAAGGTAAGGATCAAGAGCAAGACAGGCTTTTGTTTGTCTTGTAGCTGCCTAATTTAGAACTATTTACAAGTGTGACTTGCTTATAACTATTTCAAGTTAGCCATTTAAGCCTAATGAGAAGCATTACAGATAGCACCAGATCAGCAAATTATAGATGGCATTTTAAGTCATTACAAATATTGTGGGAGCTAAGAGAAGGAGGACTTTCTTTCCAAGGTTTTGCAGTAAGACTTTTTGTACCATTAAGAAAGTGGCTTTAAATTTCTGGGCTGTGTGATACCATGTGATACAGGAATTTTTAGCAGTTTCTAGCTTTTGAGGTTATAGTATGCCCTGTGCTCACCTTAGTTGACCTTATATATAGCAGATGTAAAGTTTTTCTTTTTTTTTTTTTTTGTACATCACTTGTATCTCACAGGGAAAATCCTCTAAGATATATATATAGATACATTTTTTATAAATCAAAAAAGGTGGTTCATTGGATTTGTAGTATTTTTCTCACAAAGTGCTCTAGTGCTGCTCTTAAGTGACGAGCATGTTTGCTGACTGCCTGACCTCTCAGCTCAGAGAAAATCAAGCTGTGATTGAGAGACTGAGTTGCTCCCTGCTCCTTCCTCATGAGATACATTCCCAAAAACCAATCTGCTGTTCGTGCCATCATGTCAGTGCCTCACTTTTCCGGTGGGAGTTGATGGTGCTGAGTACTCCCACAGACAGGGATTTCAGCAGCCTGGCGAAGGGATCTCGACTGAGCCGGAGGGGAACGTTTTATTTTGGGAAACTGCTCCCTTTCCTCTCCTGAGTTCACACTTGGGATTCTCTGCTGGCCTTCCTCTTTTTCTGCTGTTACTTTTCTACTTTTTACAGGGCAGCCCAAAAGGCAGCAGAGCACCTGCTGTCACAGTACTGTTCTATCATATGTAATCATTCAACTTCAGATAATCACGGATTCAAGGATGAGCTCTATAAACTCCTCTAGGATATAATCTATAAAATAGTAGTCTAGACTAGTTTTTGACCCTTAATTTTACTTTGCAATAAATATATCTTGAACATTTGAAATTTTTCCTCTGAGAATTACATGTTCAGTGAGTCAGAAATGGTGTTACAGAACCAAAATTATTTATTTCTGTTTCACTTTTTGACTAACAGGTTTGTCCTGTCGGGTATTGCCCTCTATTCTGTTTGTTATACTGAATATCACACCTAAAAATTATGAATACTGTTCATAAAATAGGCTGTGAAATATTCTATAATGGAAACATTGAGTCAGAATTACACTGTGGACCAATAAGGCACGATGAGCTGTGGATTCTTAGGGACACATATCCTATTGCAGTAGCTCTTGCACAGTGCTGACATCTCTCCTGTAATGTTCATATACTGATTTAATATTATTAATATTAATCTGCCTCTTTTGGCGTGTGAGGGGTGGTTTGGTTCACAGGCTGACTCGAAAAAGCACAATGAAAAAATTCTTCTCTCTTTGACCCACAACTAAAGTTATGCAAAATTTTACCATGCAAAATTATTGCAGTAGTTACCTTTGAATCAAGTGGGATGTCTTACTAGGTCCAAGTCTTCTAGTTACAGAGGTAACAGAAAAAGATTTCGCTCAGAAGGAGACCAAGAACTGAACATCTGGAACTGGTATCTCCAAATATTTTTCACAGGAGACTGCCACCAAAAGCTGGGGATGCTAATAAACCTAATATGTGCTATATTTTCCCTGAAAAAACCCCACATGAACTGAATGTTTATTACAATTGTGTGCAACTCAGTCACATTATTTAATCCCTCTCAGTGAAAAGCAATATGGACCAACTTATATATGTTCAATCAAAAGGAATTTAATTTTTTATTTTTTTTTTAATGATGCCTCTTCAGCATTTGCTGCTTTAGATGCATCTATTTTTAATTTGTTGGTCTTGCTGCTTCCAGGGATGAATTCCAAAGGAAAAAATCACATCTCCTTTCTCAGTTGTTCATTTTGTAAAAACTACCTAATGTTGGCAGCAAGTGGAATAAAAACTGCAGGACTGGAGGGATGTAAAGGAATTTCTGAATTTTATGGCAAGGTTCAGCACTCAACAGGAAATCTTTGCAATGCAGTTGTCAACTCCATAGTAGAACAGAACAACTTCTGAGAGTTGAGTGTTTTTCTCTCTGGGGTCCTGGTGGGTGAGTGGATGTGAGAAAACACTTCTATAAAGGAGTATTACCTTCCTAAAAGTTTTTCAGAATTGTGAAGGCTGGAGGCTGCATATCAACACACTGGCTAAGAGGATGCCAATGTGAAAGACAAATAGAAATCAGGGAATGTGGCACAAAGGGTAATGAATAAACACAGCTGTCCCACACCACTTTAAAGAGAAAACGTTTTTCCATAGTCCATTTTTTAAAACTTGTTTCACCTATTAATGCGAAATCGTGAGACTGTACTTCTTGCAATAATAGTGTCTGTTCTTTTACTTTTTTCATTTATAAAATGATTGGAATAGAAGTGAAGAGCAACAAGAATTATACAGGTGCTTTGTCTCATCTTGGATGCTGGGAATTTATGCTGTAAAATAGGCTATAGAAAAATAATACCATTTTTGCTCAGAGAAATACAGAACAGTTATTAGCTTTTGTGCTGTAGCAGTGCAATTACCAACTAGCAGTTATCAAAATGGCTAGAAGCCAGTCTAAAATTACAAATACTCCTATTGTAAGGTTTTATACTGCTGCCCATCCATGCTGGTACTGCTGTATTACAAACCCCTGCAAACATGAATACGTGTGTTCTGTAAGTATTTCCTAAAACCAAACTGTTGGTAGTTCACAGCAGGACGAGATAGTTTTGCACGTCCTCTCTGCTTTTAATAAAATCTCAGTAATGCAATTACAAAACCAGAAACTGTATCCTGGATTCTAGTTGAGATTACGTGTGACACTTGCATCGAGATAAAAGCTAGTCTAAGATATAAATATAACAACCTATTTTGACATGTATAAAGACTAAGTCTCATACATCTAATTCCTAGATATAACACCCTATCTGTAGTCAGGGATGTGACCCAGGCTAGCCCTGCTCTCTGCCCTCAGAGCAGTAACCTGGGGGCATTTAGGCAGTGGTTGCAGCTTGGCACCATAAGACGTTAAATGCACCCAATCCCATTGGCTCCTCCAGCTATAAGGGGTACTCACTAAATCCCATAAACAGGAATTACATTTAGCAAAACAGGTCCTCCTTCTCTTGCTTTAATCAGTTGAGTTCCTGAATTAGTGGAAGCATTCAGGATCCATTAAAAATAAACACTGAAAGGCAGCCTAAAGTTTTCATTCAGTCAACACAAAACCATGTCTGATTGGAATTTCCAGCTTTAGACTAAGCTTGGTTCCTAGCAGCAAACGAAGCTCCTAATTGTATTGTGTGAATGATGGGGAAACACCATAATGAAATATTTTGAATATTTAGAACTGGGAGAGCCTGGAGGTAACCCCAGTCAGTGTGCACAGCTGCAGCAAGCCAGAGCCCCTGGATGGTAAATATTCCTTTTCAGTTGTTCTTCACATAGGTTTAAAAGAAATAAAAAGGGTTGTTGATGAAATCCACAATCCTATTATCAGTTTCACCACATCTCCCTGTTCCAAGTACCATGGGGGTTAAGTATACTTGTCTGTAAGTACTGGTTTCAGGAGAATAGAGACAGCTGTTGTGAGAAGTGCTGGGGTCAGACAGAAGAGAGAACACAGATAATGGAAAATGTCAGAAGTAAAGAGAAGGAGAAGACTGTTGAGATCATCAGCCCTCATGAAGTATGTCATGCCATGTTATTTGACATGCTGAAGCGAGATAACAAGCATGCACCATACAAACCTTCTCTGCTTATACACATATATCTGTAGCACTTTTTTTTTTTTAATCGTGTTTCATAGAATGGTTTGGGGTTGAAGGGACCTTAAAGATCATCCAGTTCTGACTCCCCTGACATGGGCAGAGGTGCCACCCACTAAGTCAAGTTACCCAGGGCCCCATTCAATCTGACCCTCAAGACTTGCAGGGATGGGGCATCCACAGCTTCTCTGGACAACCTGTGCCAGGACCTCACCAGCCTCCAAGTAAAGAATTTCCAGCACTCTTAAGTCCTTCTCTGCAGGGCTCCTCACAATGTTTGTGATTAGAGACTCGAGGGGAAAAAACCAGTTCTCCCTTAGACTTTGACAGCCTAAACTTTCCAAAGAGTTTGCCACAGAACCTGTAGAACAGAGAGCTTGAAATACATGGGTGCAGTCAAGAACCTACAGCAAGGGGAGCTCTGCAGCTGTGTTATAAGAAATTCATCATGGCAGAGGCTTCTGCCTCTGTTTCCCTGGTATGATGCTTTGTAATAATTTATTTGTAATAATGTATTTTTTAATAAGTAATAATTCTATTAGAATGGACAGGCAATTGACAGATGCTCATGCAATTTATATTTTGTCATCCACGTGTTGTCTTTTTTAGTCTTATGTTATTTTTAATTGTATTGTTGGATCTTCAGGGAGGTAGAACTTCTGTGTTTGACAGTCTTATGAGATATATGCAACTATATGAAGCTGTGCTCCATCAGGACCTTTTCAGGTGTCTGTTCAGGACCGTCCAAGAATTGTAATGGTTAAAGGTGTCTCTGCAAGTTCTCTCAGCTCATTTTCAGTAGAAACTTCGCTGTGATTTGCTAAAGCTTCAAACCATCTTGTGCCCAGTCTTTGGCAGTTTCTGGACTACAAAGGAACCCAAACTTCCGCTGTGAGATAGAAAGTTCAAACTGGTGGGAAACAGTGAAAACTGATTGTCTTAAACTCCAGAAATATAGTGTATGAATATGACCTGCAGTAATCCTACAGCTTTGCATCTCCATGGTTAGAAAATATTGACTTCAGCTGCTGACTGCAGAAGACTTTCTATTCTGAGGCATAAAGGTCTTCTGTAGGGGTACATTAGCTGAACTTATATATATAGCCTGTCAAAAGTCACAATCGAGATAATTAATCTTTTAAAAATTTGTGAACTATCTCATATAATGAACTTCTTACACTGCTTAAATTAGTGAAAAGACTCAGTGAAGTGAGACATTTAATTTTTGTAGAGTGAAATCTATTTTGAAACACCAGTTAGGAAGAAAATTCAGCATCTGCAGAAAAATGACTATCAGAGTTTTAAAGCCTCTAACTATTGAATGGTCATATTTCAGCAACATGCACTCATTTGCAATTAGTCACCTTATCCATCAGGATTTTCTGAATGTACACAAGGATGTAAACAGGTATGAAGACTTCAGCTGAAAAGCCACACCATTTACAAAACTTTGCAGGATTTGTGCTGCCATGTTGTTTTACTCATTGCATGTCTAAAATACCAAATAGACAAAAGTTTCACAGGGCACACAAGCTTTTTTCTTGAGACTAAAGGTCTATCACATAATCAAACATGGAAGTAAAAATTCCAGTAAAAACTGGAATTAAATTGTTACACTCTGGAGTGTTAAGTCAGCCCTAAAAGTAGTCTGTGGAGGTTTAGTCTCTACAAGTCTCCTCTTACAGTAGATTTCCAGCTCTCAGCGTGCAGTCTGGCAGCAGTGAGTGTGCTGTGGCTGGGAGCAGCTGTTCATGATGGTATCCAGCAGCTGAAAAAACCCCAGGGAGGATGCCAAAAACTGAAGTTTTAAAATCTACTCTAGAAACTCCCCGCCTTCCTCCACCTTCCCTCCTCTGCCCCTTAGAGGACAATTTACGGACAGAGATGAAAGTTAATTTTGGAGGAAAATAGAATAAATTAAAATAGAGAGATTTTTGGCCTTTTTTTTTTTTTTTCTCCTCCTATTTATGTTTATGCACTTCCTGAAACTAATCAGATGCCTTGGCACACCAGACTGTGTGGCCTTATATATGTTATAAATTCAGGATTCTCTTTCAGAAAGATAGGTGTGATGGGATGTCTCCTGAGAATCTGCTACACCTGTAAGGCCAGGTGCCTGTTCCTCCTAATTCTGTCCTGGTAATTTTTTAAATATGCTTTTCTTGGAGCTAGTGGCTTCCAGGTGTTGTGCATATCTGTGCCAGGAAAATACTTGTCCTTTTGTTGCAGTGCCTTTTAAACCAATTTGAAGTACTTGCCGTCCTGTGTCCTCCTCTTGGAAAATGCAGATGGACTTTGACATTTTTATAAAAGCTCAAGTGGGGCTGAATTGTTGATAGAAGGGTTGAAGCTGGATCTACTCATAGGTGTGAGCAGCCCCTGTGTCCATGAGCCACCCCGAAAGACAACTGTGTGCTGTCCCCTGGGCATCTCATGACTCGTGGATTCTGGGAACATCTGTAGCCTTGTCTGCTGTACACCCTTCCTGGAGGAGCTGAGTTGGGAACACTCCAGGTACTAGTGCAAGCACCTGGAGCACAAATTATGTTTCTCTTTCCTGTCCTTCTGTGTTAGCCCACTTTATTCAACCATTATCTGCCTATTAATACTGTGACTTAGGCTTTATGTTAAATGGGGGAAGGGACCCAATTTAAAGGGCACCACAGCCTGGGGCTGGAATTGAGTCATTGGATGTGCTACTTTTAAGACACTAGTGGCTTCTCTAACTTCCTCAAGAGCTTTCTTCAAAGGAGTTATTAAATCTGTTTTGCTGCAGAGAGAACTCTGGTCCCCAGATGCATGTTAAGAGTTTCATCTTCTTCAAAGTGTTGTACTTGGCATGTATCCACAGAAAATGCAGCTGAAGAGGTGGCCCAGACAGCTCTGTCAGGGTGCAGCTTTCCACAGGGTTCTGTCTGAGAGTGTTTATAACCAATTTCATGAATATTGCTGATGGTGTAATAGGTATGGTTTGTGGGCACCAGTGACAAAAGATATTTGGGGTTAACTCAAATGATTTACTCTGGTCCTCATCTCTGTTTTGAATCTGCTTTAATTTATTTGTACTAGAGGGAATAGATTATCTGTACTCGGCATTGGGTCTTTGCATCATGCTTATTGGGTTCACACATAAATAAAAATGTGGGTATATTCTTAGCTATAGCAAAAATGTCTCAGCAAATGATGGAGTTATGGATTTTTCAAAACCAGCTTGTCCATTGATTTTATTTTGACTTTGCTGTATTCCTGTCATAAAAACAATTTTTGAATAGCATTTTTTAATGGAGTACTAATAAAATCTGCAGGCAGCATCAGAAAGCCCATCAATCCTCTCGTCAGTGGGTCCCACAATACTGGCTGATTATGATTTTCTATTTACATGAGGGAATGCATTTCAGTGGAAGCACTCCAAACTTATACCAACTTGAGAGTTTTAATTAAACATCTTTTGCACTTGGCTGCTGCTGTCTGTGTGTGGAAGGGTGGGATGACACAAATTCTCAGTTCCTTTAGCTGTGCTGTGGCGTCACTGAATGAAGCTTCCTCTTTGCCTACTGTGAGAAGGAAGACAAAGTAAAATACTTGTTCTTCTGTTGTAACTCTTAATTCCTTCAGTTTGTGGGGTACATGGGAATTAAACCACATGACAGGCAGGAAATCATTTGTGTTTAGGAAGGCTGTTGTTAATGCTTTTCCCAGGAGCTGAATGCATTTCCCAGCTAAAGTCTATGACTAGATCTGTCACTGGATATCAAAAGAACAAAGGTTGTCAGTTCTGTTTGCACTTGTTATAAGTTCACATACTTTCTGTGTGCTATGAAGGGTATGACAGTATGGGACTCTGCATAAGATTGTGTTCTGCAGATTTATAGATTCCTTTTGTATTGCATAAATCCAAGTGCCTACTTTGGTGGGGCTAAGGGGTTTGCATCAGACAATCTCCAGAGGCCTATTCCGAACTAAATTGTTACACGATTCTATTTCCTTATCCTGACTTAATCTTTACTTCCTTTTAAGTGAAGAAGTTTTACATTTAAATAGCAGACCTGAGGTGAGGGGAGCACAGCCACCAGAGGTACATTCCTGCCTGTGAGTCATTCAGTATCGGGGTAGGAACTGAAGGACAGGGTTTATGAAGTTGTCCGAGGTTCTTGTTCTGCAGATGCCATCTGGCAAACAACTTTCTTCCAAATAGTGGGAGTATTTAATCTCTGATGTGTCATATAAAGCACGTACTGCGTGATAATCCTGAAAACATTTACTGCAGCACACTGGGTCCTGACTCAGGGAAAAGCAGCCTTGAAGGAATGTGAATGAGCTGGAAATATGAAAACACTCAAACTGATAGAGTGAGTAATTAGTTATCTGAAAGGGGAGCGTGTGAAAACCCCATCCCTCTTACTGATCTTGAATGCAAATACCGAGTCTGTTCAGCACAGGGAGGTGGGAGCCCCACCACAGTCTCACAGTTACCCCTCTTCTTGTTCACCCTCCTGCTCTGGTCAGGGCACTTTCGGTCCAGAGCACGAAGAGGGTCCCCAGGAACAGCAGTGGCCCCCAGGTATTCTCTTTTTAATTGCAGATGTTAATGTCACTGTTCTGTCAGCTCCCCTTTCCATGTCTGCCACTTTGATTAATTTTTGCAAGGATGTTCTCCAGCATCAAGGCTGATGATTTAAGATTAGCTTGGGTCAAAGAAACCAAAGTCTCTGGCACATTTCAAGATTGATAGATAAGAGCAATTCTCTTGAGCAGAGAAGACAGTGCTCATTAGGGCATTCCCAGAGGAAAGAAATGTTTCATTCTGTGTTTGTTATACAAGGCATTCATTTTTTAAATTGTAAACTATTTGTTTCAGTATGAGGAGAAAACGACTCTATTTAATACCTGCTTTCCAGTGATATTCCCATTTAAAAGGGTATCTCACTCTCTCTTGTCTAAAGGGTAAAAAATGTCAGAATACTGAGGAATGTGCTGAATAGAGAATGGGATTTTTAAAATGTAAATGCCTGACCTTTAGATTTCTGTTGGGAGTTTTGAGTGTGTACCTTTGTTTTGAAAAGTGAAATTCTTACGTGATTTGTGATGGAGTTCATGAACAACATGGCTCTAAAGACTAAGACATGAAATCTGTCTGTGGAAATTGGGCTCCTGAAGAAATACATAGTTTTTACGTTTTGTCAGAAGACAATAAACAAGAAATAATTGTAAATGGTATTGGTCCCTCTCCAATTATTTCACTTTACTGATCTTTCAAATGGTACATTAAAGCTTCTCTTGTTATCCATCCTTCAGAAACATTTTAAAGTGCAGGTAAACTCTGAATGCTTCCTCTAAAATAACTGAACCCTAAAGAGATGCTAAATATGTTCAGGAGGATGATTCTACTGAAGATTATTGTCTCCTAGGAGATAACGATCATCTTCATTTTCATGCTTCTGGAAAATTCTTAGTACCTTACAGAATCATTGAACTAAGAAATTAAGTTCTATTGCCTGTACAAGAACAATAATGTCTCCAGACTTGCTGTTTTCAAGCAGCCCTTTGAGAACTGGTGTCTACATCAATTTGATTTTTTCACACATAAAATTCTAACAAGAAAAATGGCCTCATGCTGCCAGTTCTTGGTTTTCATCTCTTCCTGTGTTGCAGTTGACTTAGACCATAAATTCTTTGTGTTGGTGCACAGCATTTGGTGCAAGTCTTTGCAGCAATACTGTGACAGATCCGCACTCACTGAATTTTCTTGCTGTTACAAGAAAGTACCCAGTTCCTGTGCACCTGAAGCAGCCACGCTCTGTCACTTCTCCTGAACATCACGTTCTTCCCACTTGTATTAGTGGTCACATAGGGACTGGCCCCCGTGTGCATCCTTGCTTGAAATCCTAAAACTAACCAGTTTTCGACATTGGACTGCAAATTTAGGATAGCCTTTTGACACAGTAGAGTGTCACCCACACAACCATTGAGGTAAAATAAATCTTCAAAAGAAAGATGCACAAAAGGTTAACAGCTTGGAGTGTAAACCTTTTTCTCCAGTGAGTATTTTATGTAAATAATGAATCATATACTACTTCGTGAACGGTGCTAGAGATGGATTAAGTATTCAGTCCATCCTTCTTGAGAAATCACACATGAAGAGTTCTTCATTCTCAGTTGCAGGCTTTTTAGTCAGAATTACTGAATGGATTCTCATGTAAACATATTTCGGTCTACTGAAGGATTACAATCGTGATTTTAATATTCAGCTTCCTTGTGATTTGTTGCTCTCAGGATGTGGTATTGCCTCTCTCTGTCTCGTGGCAGCTCCAGCAAAGCCTTGAGCAATATTATCAGAGCTAAAAACATTTTTAAAAAGCTGATAGAGGAAGGCTGGCTGAGTAATGGATCTTTACATTTTCTATTCTGGGTTTCCCAGGCTGAACTTTGCCAGAGGCATTGTTACAAGGAGGAAATATACTGGATAATATTTGATGTGGTGAAACAGAAAGCATATGTATGCGTATGCATTTCTGTGTCAAGACTTAAGCCTCAGGCATTGTGGACAATTCTTCAAGCCCTTCTGTTAAATCCATTAAGCATTAGCCTCTGCAGTGCTCTGTTAATCACCACCAAGTTTTGTGAGCTCAAGGTGATAAAACATGGAGGAGGAAAGAGTTTGCAGAGCAAATAACTTTAACTCGGTGGATATAAGTCCATATCATGTCACAGCTATTGAAATTGTTCCAGTGCTGTCTATGCTCAGACACTTTTGGTGTGGATTTTACCTTATTTTGTCTTGGGACAAAATACAGGGAGTAGAAAAGAGATATTTAATAGGATAAGGTAAGGGTGATGATGTTGCCAAGAGCTGAGAGAAAGAGATATGCTCGGATGTGCTTGATGAAATTTATAATTTACTGCCAGAAACTAATTCTCCTTGGCTTTCCATACTATTAATCTCTCCTTGAATTTATCTACTTAGAAACTTTATGAAAGAATCCACTCACTGATTTGCTTTCTGCAAATTTCTGCAGAGCTTTGTATTTCTTTCTTTCCTATTCTGGTGCTGAGGAAACCTGTATTTAAGGGGTAAGTAGGGCCCAGGCTGTTTGCATATGAACACATGAACTCTTCTATTTTAAAAAAGGCCATGGCTTTTTCCCATTTCCAAAGATTTCTTTTTTTCACCTGTTTATTACATTTTTGAGTATTTGTTATTGTCCAACCTGTAGAAGACTGAAATGTTGGTGAAGTCGAATAGTTTGATCTTTCCTTAAAGGCTTTCCAGATTATTATTGTACACATAGCCAGGTTGTGCAGAATTCTTCTAAAAACATTTATTTTGGAAATTAGATACAGATAATTTTGAAGAAACTTATAAGAAAATAATAAGTGTTTCTTTAATTCTTCAGGTACTTTTCCTAGCAAAGGTACTGAACTTTTCTAAACCCATCATGAAGGAGTTGCTGTATTAATTATTGGAAAGTAGCAGACTCTGAAATGGGATTTGGGTTGTGGATTGCATAACAATATAACCATTAGTAAGTGGATCAACATTCAAACAATTTGTAGCAATTTATTAGAAAACTTTTCAATCTTATTCCTTTGAAAACTTTAAGTCAGAGAAGATTTTCAGTTCCAGATGCATTAAAATTTCGAGAAAAATGTATGGGCAAATGTTTCTGTTAGTTTGAATATGAGTGTTGACTGACTACACATGCAGCTTTTAGGTGTGTGTTCCCATTAGCATGTGTAATGATAAAAGCAGTCATGCTTTGGCAGGCAGAATGAGAGCTACTAACCTAATGATAACAGGTTGCACCATCCCCTTCAAAATGACAAAGTTCTTCGGAGATGCTTCATGAAGCAATGAGTTATTACCTTCTGCTTTTATAGGCCTTTTTATATTCTTCCTGATTGTCTACTGAGAAAATCATGTTGTTCCAAGACTTGTCATCTTACTGAAGACAGCCTGTATTATATGATTTGAAACAGAACTGGAAAATAGTAGTGTTGCCCAAGATGCAGAGACCATTTTCTGAGAGGTTTATCAGCGTTTTCAACGATAAACCTCAGGAAGCCTTCACTGCAGAAGACCCGTTTGATCCCACTTCAGAAATGAGGCACACCAGGCAAAAGAGCAAATAAAGTTGTTACAGAAGGCTTTAGGTAAAAGGTGTTGACTCAGCATGATTTATTGCAGTACTTTATTTCAGAGATTTGAATGATGTCTTTAATTTTGTGTGTTTTATGTAGTATCACTCACATATTTTTGTTTGAGTAAATCAAGGTAATCACTAGTGAGATTTTTATTGCTTCTAAAGATGTTTTAGGAGTGGAGTTATTTTTGTCATCACCTTTCTGTTACTTGTGGTATCACTGCAGTATGTGAATGCTTCACAAATATTACCTTTGCATACCCTCACCAGATCTCTCTTGGCCCTGACAGGGACAGTGTTAACCCTGCCTGCTTCAGCATACGAGTGTTGGTACTGGGAATCATCCTACCTGGGCACTGGAAATCGTGCAACTTGCATTTTTTAGTGGTCTAGCCTGCACTGTCTGACACCTTCTCTGGAACCCAGAGGGTCCTGTTCAGACATAAACTGATTTTTCTGACTTTTCTGACTTCAAAACATAGCCAAGAGGCAGGGAGATCTTTCACAAAGAGATTAAGACAAATATTTAAGGTTTTAGCGGTCTGGAATGACTCAATGAAGCATGAGAATTGACCAAAGCTGTCAGAATACTCAGCATTATTTATAGTGTATTGCAAAATATTTGTACCTTATGTAACTTCTTCAGGCTCAGTTTATTATTTTTATTTAATGTTATTTTGGTTTTTATTATTGTGCACTTGGTAGATGTATGTTTCGTCTTGGACATCTGGAACAGAATCCTTGATTGTTACGAGCTGTCATAACTCCCCAGGCAACATCTTGCAATTTATACCCCTTTTTAGCTTGTGTTTCCTTACTGAGAGTTGAATCCACAAAACAGGGTATATCTTTTGACGCTTTGTGCATCAACGTTTCTGCTGGAGGAGAAAATAAATAGTATTCTAGAAATGGCCATGGAGTGCTGTTTAAACACTGTCTTCGAACTTATAAATAGTTACGGAGGGAATTTAAATGTTGTACTCTAGTATCTAGAAACAGTGAAGCTACAAATTCCTCTATAAGTACTTTCTTCCTTTCAAGTGCAAAACAAAATTCTTCTACACTGTGACTGAGCATACCCCAAATAATTTTCAGCTATTGATTGATTTTCTCTTCCTTCCTGTAGGCTCTTTGGTTCAATAAATGGTTTGAGCAGTGGAATGCAGAGCGACTGATCTAATTCTGTGATTAATCTCATATATGAGAGTTGAGGGATACTTCTGGCTTTTTTTCCCCCATATTTTTTCACAAAAACCTTTCATTTATTCATAGCTGTCTCCTAAATGCCTAAACAGTTGACTAGATGCCGTTTCTAATATTCCTTCTTTCACAGTGTAGTAAATCCTATAAATCCACTCGTAATTACAGGGAGCTTCTTTTCTGAATGTTTCTGAAATAATTCGATCGACGGCTGTTCCTCCATCTAGTGGCACCTATTGACTATAATCCATTTGAAGTGCACATCTTTAATGCCATTGTCATATGGATCTGAAGAGATAGGGATATGCATGCCCTGATTTGCAGGTAGAGACTCGGAAACAGACCCTAAGGATCATGGAAGCGCACGGTAGAGCAGAGGTTTGAATATTTTTCTCCAGCTCTTAAGCTCTCTTTCTAATCAGTGAATTGTTCTTGCTCTCCTGCATGGGAATTGTGGATACTTTTCAAAAATCTTTTTCACTTGCAGACCTGTGTATGTTTCCAGTGGAGGTGATGGTGGTATTTTTATCTCTCTTTTGTATTTTACTACTGCTGTCTGGATGACTCTATGGTCACTTGGACATTTTAGATCAGTTATTGGCACTGACTCATTTGTTCCTTTGTAAAAAATGGTTACTTAAACCCTAACTTTTACTACCCTTACACTAAAATTTAATTCCCTTATGCAGTTGGTTATCTAACTTGACCAGTGCTGCATGGCAGAAAATGAGATGAGGCCTTCTCCAGTAAATCATCTATCTTTGAGAGTAACTATCTGCCAGCTGATCAGAAACCACACTGCTTCCTGTAACTTCACACTTACTCATCTTTGCAGAATCATCCCACTGAAAACTGACAGTAGAATTTTGGGTAGTTTTAATTAGTGACAGAAAAAACTATCTTAGGATCTACTTAGATTGCGTAATCTGGAGGTGTGCAATAGTTGCCCGTCTTGCAAACAAGAATTTCCACCAGTTCACTTCTTTAAAGCCTGTCCTTGAGTTACTTGCCCATTGTGTTCTTTGATGTCTTGTTTGGCCTGGGCTTCCCAGCTGGAACCACATCAGCTCAGCCCCACGGAGTGAAAAACAAAGCAAATGTCTCCTGCTTTGCTGCCCACCTTCCTCTGAGTGCTCCTTCTCTCACTCTCCTACTCTGGGTTGTAGTAGGGTTGGGAACCACACATGAGGCAAAAGAGCAGGCTTGGAGAAAATTAGCAGCAAGGATGAGTCCAAAGATAAAGTACAAACATAATTTCAATCAAAACCGTCTTGTCTGTTATTTGTTAGAAGAATGGATATACATGATCCCTCTGCACAATTTTCATATATCTTCAGCCATTCTACCATAGCTTAATTCTGAGAAGAACAATGTTTAAATCAATGTGATTAGGTTCAGCTCTTGGCTCTGCTACAATCTTTCTGTGAAACTTTGCCCAGATCCTTATTGTTTCCATTTGTCACCTCTAAGAGGACAGTGATAACTATTTGCTCATTTGCAAATTAGAATTTCAAATGTGACATACTTTTTAGGAGCTGGAGTTTCATTTAGAACATGATTCCTGTTAGATTTTTGCCAAGTTTTTGGTTGCCAAAGGTGCAGATAGGGGTCAGTGATATTTTTATAGCTATCTACGAAGATTAGGTTGCTGATCCTAAAGAAAGTTGTTGAGTTAGTAATTTGGTGATTCTGTAAATACTGGAAAGCATCATCTTTAAGCACTTAATGAAGTGGGACTAAGGCTCAGACAGAAATAAATTGCTTCAGCTGCAGGAAAACACTACGTGTCTGCTCGTCTATGCCGGGGATCAATATTGGATGAAAACTGTTAAACACCTTCATTAATGATCTGGTTGATGGGCCACAGTGAGCCCAGCACGATTGCAGACACACAATTGGAAAGAGTGTCTGGGTCACCAAATGGTTGTGCTGTCATTCAGAGGGATCTCAAGAGGCTGGAAAAATGGGCTCCTGAGGTCAACAAAGGGAACAACCTGGTGAGGAACAACCCCCTGCAGCAGTACAGGCTTCAGGGTGTCCAGCTAGAAAGCAGCTTGGCAGAAAAGGACCTGGGGAGTCCTGGTGGGCACCAAATTGAATCTGAGCCAACAACATGCCCTTGTGGCAAAGAAATCCAAAGGCCTTCTGTTCTCATACTGGGAAAACCATATCCAGAAAATTGAGAGAGGTGTTTCTTTGCCATATCTCGAGTGCTTTATCCAGCCCTGGGCTCTCCAGGATGAGAGAGGCATCAACACACTGTAGTGGGTCCAGCAAAGGGCAACAAAGACAATGAAGAGACTGGAGAATCTTAAACATGAGGGATGGTCTGAGAGAGCTGGGATTGTTTAGCCTGGGATATTGTCAATGTGCATAAAACCCTGATGGGGAAAGAAGACTGAGGCAGACTCTACTCAGTTGTCCTTAGTGAAAGGACTAGAGGCAGTAGGCACAAAGCGGAAAAAAAAGAAATTCCATTTAAACATAAGAAGGAACATTTTTACTAAGAGGGCCATTGAACACCAGAACAGAGAGGCTGTGAACTCTCCATCCTTGGAAATATTCAAAATCTCGATGGGCACCATCTTTGCAATTTGCTTTAGTTAACTCTTCTCTTGGCAGAGAGATACCAGCATCTAGATGATCTCTAGGTGTTCCTCCAACATCATCAGTTGTGTGAGTCTGTGAATCTCAGATGGCTGAAGTAACTTGAGTTGTTTTGGATTGGTGCAGTCTAGGAGAGTGAATCCTTCCTGTCTGGTGGGTTAACTCATGACAATTTCCTGTAGCTAAGCCCATAGTGTCCTTTATTATATAGTTAATTTTGACAAATTTAAGTCTTTGAGCATGGGAATGCTTTTTTATTTCTTTATTTGTGGGCTCTGAACCCTCACTGAACTGTTCATGGGCACTTCCTCTCAAACTGCCAGGTCTTACTGTGATTAGCAGGTCCAAATCTTAATACATTCTTATGTTTATTTTAAAAATGTGCATGTTAGCTTTGGAAAGTTTAAATTTCTGTTTTGTATGCCCAGTACGGTACATAAAGTGTGTAAACAGTGGTAGACAGGCAGAGCTTAGTGTGTCAGTGTGACCTCGGGGGTATTCTGCTTTTGCATTTTGCAGAATGCATTTCCCTGTTGGAATACTTATTCCAGTTATGTTTGCAAAGTGAATTGAGAGGTTCAGATGGAAGGTGAAACAAAGGTGCAAAGTATTATAGTTACATGATATTTACACTCAAGCTAAAGGGCTCTGAACAGAAGAACCCAGGGGATATTTTTTTATTACAGGAGTAACAATTCATTCCAGGGTTTTTACTAGGCTTGAACATCTCATATCTGAACATTTTGGATGCCTTGCTGGTATAATTGCATCTGCAGATGATGAAAATAAACAACTTTTCCTGTTGAGAATACCATAAACAGATGCTGAATTCATACTACATTACAACACATTGAGCCTTTGCAGTTTTTACCAAAGAGGAAAGGAAATTGCTGAGTATTACGTTGGAAAAGGCATAGCAGGAATACATATTTTCCACAGTTGTGAGTTTATTCTCCTAAGCCAGCTGAAGTCTACATACTGAAATATATCCTTCTGCTAAGAAAAAAACAGTGTGAATAGTATACCAAACTTTCTAATTTAAATTAATTTCTAGCTAAAGGGTTGTTATGTGAGTTCTCCCAATGCACACAGTGCAAACTTTGGTCATACAGGATTGTCCTTGAAGACTGAGAGAACAGTTTGCCCACTAAAGAGAAAACTGCGTATTTCCAATCTTAATTAAAGCTGTCTGTGGATCTGGTGTGGAAGAGCTTGACTCAAATGCTGCCTTTTCGATTCCCGTTAAGACTGGCTATTGATTTCAGCACAGTGACAGAGAAGAACAACAAAGGCAGTCTTAAAGCAGATGTCTGCTCTACACGGGCCTGTGTCTGCAGCTGGTGAGAATCCAACTGTGTAGGGGGGCTGGAAGCTTTGGATCTTGGTACAGGTGCAGGGTCAGGAAAGCACAGATTGAAGCTGCAAGTCAGTGGGTGATTATGAGAAGATAATTTAAAAGCTGAAAAAAATTAAAAAGTAAAATCCAAAAGCTGTATCGACTTATCTGTGCTCAGCCTGTACTAATAGAAACTCTGTGCATGAAGTTATGGAGACACATTTGTTCTGCATATTAGATAGAAATCTGAACATTCATGCTTCCTATATTATCACAATAAATCTGATACAACTTTCCGCAATGTGGTAATTTGTGTTTATGGGCATTCCTGTCCACTTCAACAAGGGGTGTCTTTCTTTATGTACCTATCACAAGAAAGAGGTGAGAACTTAAAAGACTGTTCTAGATTAAAGCCCAGTATAAATTAGCATGCTCAAAACCATCAAAGTCACCTGCTTCTTGCAGGTTTCATTAAGAAGCAGATCCCTCTTTGGAATGCAGATTTGGTAACAGCTAATTAGTTTATGTAGCTTATCTTTTACACAGTCTTTCAGGTTATGAAGATAAACTAAACAGCATGAATAGGAAAAAAACATCTACAGCACACTAATAATAATCAAACCCTAGACATTTCCCCAGTTTATTGTACATTGAGACATCTTTCAAAGCCAAATACCACTGGAGCAGCTGAGAGCAGCTGCAGGAAAGCCTGGAGGAGTGATTCACTTCTGACTACTTTGGAGTTAAGTACAGAAGGGCTGCTTACTCTAAGATGCTTTTCAGTGCTGGAATTGGGGGTTAAGAGAGATCAGATCAGAGGAAAAAAATGATCCAGGCAATTGTGGGAAGGGAAGAAGTAACCTGATTAATCTGCCCTGTGGTGTCATGGCAAGAATGAAATAGGGTCCTGTAGCTGTGTTCTCCTCTGGGGAGGCAATTTTCTGAGTGAGATGTGGATGTGGAAAAGCCCGTTTTACAGTGAAAAAAGATCAGAAGAGATTTTTTTCAAGTTGCTGTTCCTTAGGTGTATGTGGCAGCAGTAAGGTTTTAATGACTATTCTCCCTATCAAAATATTTTGTTGCTTCAGTAACTCTTCAGTTACTAGATTTAAAAGATATTTGCACCTTTATTTTTAAAAGAAAGTTCTATTTTTTCAGTGTGTTTTATCTGTAGTTCTAAGTGCAGTAAATCAAATCAGCTTAAACATGACTAGTCTTTAAAAAAAAAAAAGAAACCAAAACAAAAACCCCTAAACAAACAAGTCTTTTTTTTGGTATATGCTTAAGCATTCTAGAAGTATATTTACAGTTCCCTTTGCATACAGAAGTATTTTCAACCTGAGGAGTTTTATACTCTCAAATTCTTGAACTTGTTCCACTTGCAGGTCTATGTCTTCTGAAAATTTACTCTCTGAAGAGAAGATAGCAGATTTAGATTCCGTGTAGTCCTAATGTGGCACTGAAAGTCAGGAATCCCCGAATTCTTTAAGAAAATATGAACCAACTCATTAACAGTAATGAGACAGTAAAAATAAAACTGTCAGTTATTCTACTTGCTTTGTGGCTTGTTAAGTCTTTACCTTTTAAAGTTTCTCTCAACAGCCATAAAACATAAAACACGTTTTTCCAAAATCAAAAGAGAGCTTTAGATACAATCCTGTGACTCTAGGGGGTGGCAGTGTTAAAAGGAATAGAATGAGTCCCTAAAGCAAATGGATGAAAACGGAAAATGATGCAACAACAAAAAAAATAAATGTATGGAAGGGAGCTCCTTCCTGTGGTACACAGCTATGGATGGAAATCAACTGGAACTCATTGTGTGTGGATATTTTGTTTATTAAGCCAGGAGCATGTGCACAGGAAAGGGGCAACTGATGCAGATGATGTGGCCAAGGAAGTGACAGTTGTGTGTAAGAACTCGCATCCAATTTATGTTTTATTGAGCCCTGTCAGTAGAAGGCTCAGTGAATGGCAGAGCATCTGTCTTTTTTAACATAATCTAATTCTCACTGATTTGCATCTCAGATTTGTTCTCCTGATAATAAGCTGTTCTGCAGACATGACATCATCTATTGAAACCATTTGGAACGTCGCACAATTATTAATATATTATCACTAAATTGGTAGTGAATGGTTCTCCAAGTCATAAAATGAGGGACCAGATTATTTTACAATAAAAAGGATGTAAAATAGCTAATTACTTAGACTGAATTGCTTAAATAACTTTATTCTGCACTTTGTGTGTTAAACAGTGACAAAAGAGGGCAATTAATACTATAGTGAAGTTCAGAGTGTGCAGCACCCAGCACTTAGTGCCAAGGGAGGTTATTTCTCAGGTATTAGTGCCCACCTCTTACCATTTCAGCCCAGGTCACAACAGTATATGTCTTACCATGTTTTTATTGTGTCTGTACTTGCCCATATGTGTTGTTTGTGTCATATGTCATGTGGCATGTGCTGTTTGCGCTGGAAAACTTGTGAGTGCTTGTGAGATCTTCTCCTGTTACATGGCTTGACAGCAAGATGGTCCATATCCCTTATCACTTTACACAGTCTCCAAAATCAGGTCCATGGATTGGTTATTTTTGAAATTTGTTAAATATTAATTATAAATTGTCTACATGTCCTCTTCCACGCGTTGCCTTTCTCTTGTTGTGAAAATTTCCTTTAGGTAGGCAGATTTTAGATATAAAATTTCTACTCCAGTCACGTAAGTTCTAAATTTCATTTGTCTAATCAAATGCTGTCTTGCCCCAAGAGCTTCCAAAGGAGGTAAAGGCTCTTTGTTTGTTTCAGAGGCTGGGTCTGGGTTTTTTTTTGTTTTCATGAAATAAATGTTCTTGTGTCTATTTTGCCTTCTTTAGTTAAGCTTGGAGGCTGTCTTGGAGCATATCAAGTTCACACAACCATAACATCCTTCTCTTTCACCCAGTAATGCTGTAGTTCAAATAATCATCCTGTCCCATTCTTTCTGTTTTAAAAAATTATTTAAGCTTCCTCACCCCACCAGAGTACTCACATGCCAAACTGTAGGATACCCCGGGGTAATGGGAAGTCATTCTTACTATTTTATCAAAGAAACTCCAATTTCAGTGTGGAATAAGTGTTTTTCAGTGGACTGGAGAAAACCCTATTTATCAGTATAGAGAAAGCCTGGGGGTGAGGGTGTTGGTGTGGAAACTGAGGTGGGAATACCTTGAGTTTCAGACCCTTGTTGTACTGAACACTTCATTTTTTATCTTCAAATTATCAGCAAAAGAAAGTCTAAAATGCAGGTGTTTTTTCTTTTCAGAGTGACTACTTTGGCCGCTGGGCTATATTCAAGTTTGCTTTTATCCCTTTCCTGACTGGTGCTATGAATATTTAATCAACTCCATGCACAGTGGAGCAAATTCGGCAGGAAGGAATGAGAATTCCATTAATATAGCAGATTGTCCTACATCTGCTTGTCTGGGGACACCTTGAAGGTGGCAGATGTTGTTTTGGATTCCTCAGGCGTGCTCTGTAAAGGGGTACCTCTCTTCTGCATCCCAAGAGATGTGTGCTGGAGAGGGCACTGCTGCTCCTCCATTTTCTGTAGTTTGGGAGGGGGATTTAGGCCATCTGAGTTTCTTAACAGCAATGTATTGGGTATCAGATTCCTGGGAGGGGTCTAATGAAGTGGTTTCTGTGGCCCACTAATAAGCCAAGCCAGCCTTTCCTGAGCAGTGGATTTCTTAAGCAGCTCCTGCTCCAGCTATTAATGACTGTGAATGGTGATTACATGCACACATTCACCTCAGGTGCCTGGGGCTCAGCGGTAGATTTCAGGACACAGTGCAATACTTCTGACTTAGATGATGCCCTGTTCAACACCACGGTGCCTCTGTGCCTCTCCTGCCCTGACCAGGTGCTTCATGGTAAGATTAGAATCCTAATGAGCAAGTGTTCTGCAAAGATTCCATCTCTCCTCGCTCTTTTGGGGGGGGGGGGGGGGGGGGGGGGGGGGGGGGG
>JAYRBT010000010.1:7065810-7077838 GCA_036023395.1 Myiotriccus ornatus
TTTTTCCCCCCCCCCCCCCCCCACGCCCCGCTTAAAGCACTGTTTTATCCACAACAATTTTCAGAATATTCACAGTAATCAAATAAAATGGTTGATGGACGAAACGATGAAAATTACTGCCAATAGTACATGGGAAAGACAAGCTGTGTTTCTAATGATGCAATTTGAAAAGCATATGTCAAAACACAAATGAAACATCTCACTGAAGATCACGCCAGCTAGGGCAGCAAAGCACAGTACTGTCAGATGAAAGGCCCTGAACAAAGAGCTCTGACTTCTGTCTTCCTTGTTAAGCAGCACTTCACATGACCTTCTCCAGTACTTGAGCTGCAAAGCCACAGTAACTGTTGCAGGTACAGTAAAGAACTATTTTGGTCCTGTTTTACAGATGTGATAACTCAAAGCAAAGAGAAGTAAAAGTATAAAAGCAGAGGAGATGTAGAAATATCCTTTGTTTCTTTTAGCTCACAGGCAAACTCTAATCTCCATACCATTAATCCCAGTATGTGTATGCAGCAAGGGCAGAGAAAAGCTGGGAAGTGTGGCCATATTAATTTCTGATACTGTTTTATAGTAAACCCAGATAAGATCCGACCTATCTGAGCTGAGCGAACGTGTCTCCGTTCCAATCCAGATGTAATGCTGCTCTTTTTCCTCAGTAGCCTCTAGAGGCAGTTGAAGCACACTGCCTTCTCCCTCAGTATTTCAGGCAGTGTCTCATTACAAGGTGATAAATAACTCGCCTGCGGTTTCTGCAGCTCACTAATACCAGAGACAGAAATAAAACCAGCCAGAACTTTTCTCCCTATTCATTTTCAGCTTAATGAATACTGAATAGAAACATTTTCTATTAATGAACTTTGATGGCAGCTGAAGCCTGGACAGGATGGAAAGAAATTAGAGAACAGTATCACCCTCTGTGTGCAGCAACACTCTCCACATTCCTCCCATGCAGTCCTACACTTGTCAGCTTTGATCCTTCATTAAGTGCTTTCACCTGCATCATTTTCTTTTTCTGCAGCTTTGTGTGCATAGGATAATCTTCCTGATACAGGCTGCAAAGTCTCTAGCCTTTCTCTGTTTAAATGTTGCTTTCATGGTCCTGCTCTAAGGAAGGAGCTTCCTAGCAATGGAGCCAGAAAGCATTATAAGAGAGTGAAGTCTTGTACTTGACGCAGATGAGTGAAAACATGGGGCAATAATCAGAGCTGCACTTGATTTGCCTGCTGTAGTTCATCCAATATACACCTGTTCTTCAGGACTTTCACATTAAATTAGCGTAAATTAATTAGGATAATTTTGATTGACACTGCTGAGTTGTTTTTCTGCTGCCTATAAAAACTTGTCTATTTTTGCTTAGTTGTACAGTTACATTTTGCTGTGGACAAATCTAATTGGAAGCTGTCAGTGGCATTGCCAGGAATCACCACAGAGGCTGGGCTCCACTTATTAATGGGATTGCTGTCTGGTATTTTCTCTAGTCTCATCATTTTTCTCTACTCTCATTCATTTATAAGTCTTTCTTACACAGCTTTCAGGCAGCCAGGCTTTATTTCTCTCCTGACCTTTCCCTACTGGTCTCAGCGGTTGCCCTCTCATCTTGCTTGGCTCCTTCTCCTTTTCTTCATTTCAAGTGCAGGTTCTCTGTTACTGTTAGATCTTTAAACAGTGAAGCTGCGTGATGGCCTTTTATTCACTACACTTTGTTTCTCGTCTGTCACAGTCACAGTAACAATCCATACCTGGATACCTCCCACACGTTGTTTTCATAGTCATTTGCTACCAGGGAGAGGAACGAGACCATGTAAGGCGATGGCATTTCACCATTTATTTCATGTGTCTAGTAAGTGTAAAACATTACTGGCAACAGTATCTTTGCTGTTGTATGGAAACTTTAGAGTAATTACTGCTTGACCAAGGCATTTCATTTGGCTTCACGTGGAAGCTTGAAATTTTAAATTAAATAAAGAAACCTTCAACATACCCCTCTTCTTACTCAGTTCCACAGTTATTTCATAATAGCATTGCTAGCAATATAATAAGATTAAACTAAAATTGCCTGTATTGAGTTAGATTTTGCTGAAGAAAGCAGCCCGTACCCAAAAGCATGTTTGCTTTTTCAAGCTGTATCAGCTAATCTAATAAAAGATACCGTTTTCACAAAACTCTCTTTGCTTATGCCCATTCCTCATATCCTTCTAAATCAATAAATAAAGTTAAGAGTACCTAAAAATAAACTGTTGGGGCTTGTTTTGTGGCAGGTTCCCAGGCAGATGTGCAAAATACCTTAAGAATCTGACTATGCACCTTCTCAGCAGTATTTCACCTGGGGAACAACTGCTAGGAGGAAAACTAAGGAAGAGACGAGCACCTGAGAATTTTTTAGGATGTAACTTTTCTCATTTTGCATGAAAGACTTATTTTTGTACAGACACTGAATCCCTGAGCCATGCAAAGTGGCACGGTAAATTGTTTACCTCTCAGTGATCCCTTTCCCATGAGCTTAACTGCTTAGAATGGTACAATTTCACACACCACCTGATAGCACAGATGTATTTCATTCTTATATGCTTGATTTGTACTGGACAATTTTGTAATGCTGTAAATAAATGAAATACACGACAGGTAAAGAGAACAGAAGCACATTCCTTTAGTGTAGGCTGGAGGCTTTCAAGCAAAACCTCCTAATGATGAGGTGACTAATTCACATTCATGCAGTTAGTAAGGCAATACTCCGTTGAATTTTTAAATACAATGTAATGAAAATATTCATACTGATATCTGACCTTTTGCTCCTCATCTGAACATTTAAGATTCTGAGATGTGATTATAATCTTGCAATTGCTTACACTATAATTATTCATATGGAAAAGAAATCAGGAGTTCACACATTTTACTCTTCTTTCCTCCCTGCTGAACCTTCTAAAGGAATGACAGAAATTTCATCAGTCATTGAAATGGTTCAGTCCCCACTGTTGATTTAATGTCCATTATTTGAAATCAAAGTACTTCAATGGTACCACAGTAAACATGAGACCAATGTGGTACTGAGGGTGCTCTTTATCACCAGGAGCTGTGAAGTATTTCATAGAACTGGAACCTGAAATTCCTTTTGGGTCATACACTGCCTTGTGAGGTGAGAGAGATGCCCACCAAATGTCACTGCCAGATATTTGGCAGAATATCTGTTGCAAGATTTTATTTTTTTTAATCTCCCTGCCATATTATTATTATTGGTTGTCCTGTTATCCCGAGATTTTGTGTTGATTGAGAGATATGGTAGAGTATGTCTTTACATGTAGTGTTTCAGGTTCTGAAATTCTCACTTTTTCTTCACTAGTTGGTATTTAAGAACTCACAACTCTTTGAGTTACAGCTTGAGTGTTACTGGTCAGCATTTAAATTAACAAATGAGGGTTTTTTCAGATTTTCATTTTGCATTGACCATTGAAGTCACTTGCTTGGTAAGAATTGAAAGATATAACTACTTTTATCCTCAAAAAAGGTATTGAAACACTGTTTCCCCCAACAATACTTCAACCAGAAGACAAAAACCCTCTTACAAAACAGTCTGTTTCAGGAAATTGCTTGTGCTTTTTTTATTTTGTTCATGTTCTGAGATAATCAAACCCCTCTGAGAAGGCAGGTTATCACCTCCCCACATGAAGAGTAGTCTTATGTCTTTAATCTTTCCTGCCTATGTGAAAAGCAGGCAACCTGGAGGGAAAACAACATGCTTTTACTGGTGTCAGAACCAATCATTTACATTACTGCTTCAAGACTGATCTACATTTTCAGTTTTCTCCAGCAGGATTCAGACTTCTGTGAAGTACAATAAGCTCAGTGGGGGAAAACATAAGTTTAGAATTTGTCAACTGAATCTTTTCTTCTGTTAAATCTACCTAAGAGTATAGTAGGAGGAGAAACTTTTCCATAAAATAAGAGAAAATAGTATTTACTTGATTATTATAATTAAAATTATAGCTCTCTCCCAATTTTTCTGTGGGAAACTATTTGGAACCCTCTGGAAAGAGTTCCACTAAATATCAAATATTAAATTGATGCAAATCAAGCTTGTACTGCTTTATACAATGTGAGTATTTGATAACTCCTCTGTGACAGCTTTCAGTGATATTGCTCTCAGACTGTGTTTAACTTTTATACAAATGGTTGTAAATAAAGTTCTGTCCTGGGTTGCACCCAGTGTCTCCAGACTATAGGACATGACTGTAAAAGAAACATGTATAATCTATTCTCTAATGATAAGCCTCACAAATCAGTGGACTTTTTGAGAATTCTGGCTGGTGTGAGCCTGACCTATAACAAGCAGTTGGACTGAGGTCACTGTACTTCACCTATTTTTGTGTGATTTCTGCCACAGTAGGGAGCGAAAAGCTGTGAGTGCCTTTTCTTCTCTGGCACATGACCTGGAAACCTGTTGTGTTGTAAAACACGATATAGGCACAGTGTGTGGAGGGGAAAGCCCAAACTCTCAGTGCCTATTCTCAAATAACTCGGTCCTCTCTGTTCCCTATTCTGTGGCTCCAGAAAGCACAGGGAAAGAAAGGGAAAGAAAGAAATAAGTGGAGCATAGGTAGTGACTGTCAGGAGCAAACTTTTGCTACTAAAGCATTAGTTCTCTCTTCTCTTATTAGTAGCTGTGATTCCATGGTCAGACATCAGAATTTGCATTAATTTACCCTCTGTCCTGCTCATTCCCCTGTGATTAGCACTTGTGAAGCAACTCACCATCCTTTGCTGCACATTCAAAATATAATGTTCCCATTTAACCAGGAAGGCATATGGAGTTCTTTGCATAAACATTGTTAGGTGCTTGTACGCACTTACAAGGCAATAATCTGACTGCAATTATTATCCAATTAAACAAGACAGAACATGACATGAATAATAAAGTCAGCATCATAACTCTAAGGGAGAAAGTGTTAGTTAAACATTGTCCATATCCCAAATACTTACAACATTTCAGGAGTTTAGGGGATTTAAATTTTGTGCTTATTTTATTTCAGGAATTACTTGAGATGGTAAGGTGTAAGTCAGATACCACTGCTACAGTTTGCAAACACCAACCAAGTCCTGTAATCAAGATTATGCAAAATAAGTCCTGATCAAAGTGAATTTTCTTTCTTTTATCTTTATTTCTTTCTTTTCTAAAAGTGAGTTTTGATCAAAAACAAATGATCAAATACCACAGATTTTGATCCACTCCTACAGCATGAGCTGATACTAATTATGGCATTTGTGACATTTATGTAAGAGTGGAGCTGACAGTGTTGTGTAAGGGCCAGGTTGATTAACAGTGTGGCATCTGAGATTATTTTTATTGCTGTCCTGAGCAGACCAATTTGGAAGGCAATTGGGTTAGTACTGGGCTTCCAATTTAGAAATCTGCCAGTGAATTGTGCTGGAGAGGAAACTGTAATTGAGAAACCGCAGTTAGGTGACTGTGTTTGGATATATCTAGACAACCTTCCTTAAGGGGACTGGGGAGAATATAAAGGGAAAGGATTTCCCTTTGCTTTTTCTTGTCCTCTGTAAAACAGCACATCTGAACTGATCTACAGACTTTAGATCAATGGAAAAATCCTGAGCTTAGCTTGTAGCACCCATCTGTTTCAAACTCTCTTTATGTACCCATACTGTTTCTGCACAGCAGTGCTCCCTGCAATGAACCTTCCAAATTCTTTTTGATATGCAAAGATTACTCTGGTTTTAGGATTACACAAAGCTTTTGTACTCAGTTTGGACTCTCCCTTCTTAGGATCTCAAGCTGATCCTGAATCCTAAGGTCTGAAGCACTATATGCCAGTCTAGACAGTAACGAGAGTGGTGCAGGCTTTCCAAAATTGCTGATGCAATACTGAGGCTGGACTTACGACCAAGGTAGATACAAATGTTGCTTTGTGTATTTAGGATTTTTCTCATCCTCTTAGAGGAGCTGCCTTTGCACAGATTGTCTCTGATACATGGTTGAATACAGTGTCATGAAGAGTCTGCATAAATATTAAATAAGCAGCTCAATGATCTGTAGTAAATGACCGTTTGAGGGAAAAAAGCCTCAATTTGATGGATTTTCTGGCTTGCAATGACAGATCTGATGTTGCTCTATGCTAGAGTAGTTAACATTATTTCATTCTGCTGGCACTGAGAGAACCCAAGCGCTTCCATCAGTAGGGAAGGCAGTTTGGCAGGAGTAGCTTGGACAGTAGTGATGTTCCCTACAGTGTTAAATTAGACTGGACCCCTTGGACACAAGTTTGGTTTTGTTTGTCTGTTTGTTTTTGGAAAAAATCACAAATGACTGCATTGATGTTAGGATTATCTGATCGTGGAGAGTGTGATTCAGTCTTGCAAGGAGGTAATCTGGAAGTGTTTGTTGGTAACAGGACTTGGGCACAGAAAGCAGAAGCTAATGCTCACTAGTGAGAATAAGTTGACTGGTATAATTTAAGCAGGTATTCTGAGACATACAATCACTCTTTATATACGTAGGCTGTTACAGCTACACTTTTCCAAAACATTAATTGTCTTTAAATCTCCAATGTTCATGTAATATCAGTGTTTTCCAGATGAGAATTATATAGGGAATAAACCTAGTCTGAAAAAAGGTATGTCAAATAAATTCTTAGTGACAAATCTGCAACAAGCACTAGACTGCCTCTGATTTTTTCAGAAAGCATCCTTTATTTTTTTGACAAAAGATACTGCTGAGAATGGCTAAGACACCAAACACACATATCACCCAGAGACATCAGCACAGTCTACCTGCCCTTTTCAGACCTCTCCTTTTCAGAGAATTTTGCTTATTTTTGCATAATGAGCATGCTACAATTTCTGTTAATGCATTTTCAGTTTGGAGATTTTAAATCAAAATGCCTTCTCTCTCCTAGCTATGACAAGCTTCTTTCTAAGTCATTATCACCATGCGGTTAGTTCTGGGTTATACGATTAAGAATAACTAATTAGACAAAGCAGGTAACAGTGTTGAAAACACACCAACCACGGGCATTTGAAGTGAACTGTTTAACTGGGAATGCACTGAGGAATGCAGTAGCTTGTCTGTCTCTTGTCAAGATTGCTTGGATTTCTGAAAGATGTATTCTGAACACAGCTTTTTGGACTTGACTGAGGAACTGGAGTCTCATTCTTTGGTTTGTGCTACTGCACTGCCACTGAAAATGGTCACTGTCCTCTGCCACCTTCTGAATTGTGCCTGGGAGTTGTTTGGAAGTTAGCAAGCTAACATGGGCTGAAAGCACGTCAGGGACCATTATGGCAGCCTAACACTACAGATTATCACAGTCCAGTGTCCAGGAATTTTCCCTGACCTTTTGCTAGCACAAACATAACCTGTAGGGGAACAGCATTAGCTTAACTTCTCAGACTTTGTGCTCAGGCTTGCTGCCTGGAGGTTGTTAGCAATGTAGGAGTTATTATTTTAAAAAAGAGGGTATATTTTGAAAAATTAAGCTTGAAAGCTCTTTGAGGGCACTTTAGTATTACTGCTTCCTACATGTGAGAAGTGGGAAAAAACTGCATATTGTGCTACTTCCTCTTAGGATTACTCCCCCGACTTTGTGTTTGTGAACCACTTTTAAAGCAGACAGACAATGTGCTTCATGGAGATTTATGGTACAATTGCAGCATGTTGGAGCATCAGAATGAAAAGGCAGCAATGTTACGATTCACAATAGAAAATGTGATTTGTTCATTTGATTAGAAGTGCTGACCACAAATTGGTTTGTATTCTAGAAGCACGAATTTCTCAGACAAATTGTTGGTTTGTGTAGGACTGCAGGAGTTTTCTGTAGATCAGCCTCATACACATATGGCATGGGCTTACTGGAATTGCAAATGCCATGTTTCCTTCAGGCACTGTCTCTTGGAGGAGGGAAGGAACTGAATGAATTAAAAAGGCAGCGTTATTGAGTGGGATTTGGGAGTCAGTGGATGCCTCCTTCTATAATCCAGAATTAGGCACATCACTGGTCCAGTAATGGGGACAGCCTGAACTGGCTCTCACAGGGACCCTGCTGATTTCAAAGGCAGCCAGGGAGCTAATTTAGATACTGAAATTTAGATATAAAAGTTCTGGTGTGTTTTCCCTCTCAGTCTGGGTGTAGCATCGAGAAGTGACTTCTTTCTTTACCTTTCACTGTTTACAAGATGGAGATAAAACTGACACAATTTCCTATGACATCCTGGAAATAAGTGAGAATTGTTTAAGATACTATGCTCATAAAACCACCACATGAGTAAGAAGGACAGCAGGTACAACACCTGCCTCTGCAGCACCCCTGGTGTGGTTGGGTGTTTTCATTCCAGCCTCTAACCAGAGCTGGGTTTCCCCCTCTGCCATTCCCTCCTTACTCCTGTGAGCATTTTAAGGCAGAGCTCTTTGACCACTGTTACACTCACCCTTCTCTGCCTGGGTATGAATGAGATGGGCGTGTATTTAGTGTGTATTTGTCATTCTTTTCTCAGTCATTAGGGGGATACTGGTAAAAATGGAAGAACTAAAGGCATTGAAAATTCATATTTATAACATACCCACAGACCAAAACAACCAGAGAGGGCTTTCTTCTCCTTATACAAGGGTCTGAGTCCCCAAAAAACTTCGAGGAGATGACATGTTAGTGTATCCAGGTCATCTGTCTATAAATCTCTCAGCTATGGTGAAATTTTGCAGTAATTTCTTACTGTTTACAACCTAGATTGAGGCTGCCCATGTGTTTTTTAAAAGATGCTAAATTTTAGGCAACTTAATTTTTCTTGAGTGTGTGGAAAATGAGCAGGTTTTTGCAGTCCACTGGTGGGTGCCTGCAAGCCTGTGAGAAATGGAGTCAGATAAAGAGATTCCCTCTGCAGCTTTCTCAGGCTAATGTCTCACCCCAACTTTCATTTTGTTTTTCACTCTCAGTATCTCTTTCCTCACCAGTGCCAGCCAGAAAAACAGGCTGAAGCTCACTAAGATGAATTAGCTAGGTCACACTGCACAAAGTGCTGATGTGAGCTGTTTCTTAACAGGTTGAGCTGTTTTCCTACACAACCCAGTGGATGTGCTGAAACAATAGATTTTTTTTTAGTTGTATGTATACCCATCTTGGACTAGGGCTATGGATGTACAGAATGGTTTAAAATGGTGCAGGATTCAGCATTTCCTGTTCTATGCCTTCAAAAAATAAATAACTTGCTGTATTGTAATGGTTAACAATTCCCACTATTTCAAGATGTTACTTCAGATTATAACAAACAAAAACCGGGTATGAAGCAGTCTGAAACTTCACTGTATTTAAAATGCCATAGGATTTAAATTCTGTGCTAAAGGGATTATATATTTACAGCAGGACACTGATGGACAAAACATGTGATGGCAGGTCTGAATGGTTTTCTGAGCGTAATTCTACACTGACCAGGTAATGTAGAGCTCTGTCTGGATCTCATTTTCTTACGTATGCATTAAGTGGGGTGGTTAAACTTGCCATGATGGAAGGACTCCAAGAAGAAAAAAATGTGGTTAAACCAGTGAATGAGTTGGGTAATTTCTGCATTTTGTGAGGGGATTTAGAAGGCAGAAAGTGGACTTGAAAAAGTGAATTCTCAGGTGAAAGGCTTCATGATAGGCCAGAAAATCATTTTAAATGATGACATAAAAGTAAGAAAATGGGAAAGTGTGATAGAAACTTCACTGGCAGCTATGTGGAGTCCTGGTTTGATTACAAAATATATGAAAAAGGCTCCAATCACAAATCCTGTTTTTGCATACAAGAGAAGGATAGCCTCCATGCATGCCTTTTGGGAAGCTGGTCTAACTTTTACCTTAGTACCTAATTCCTACCTTTAGTAGCTAATACCTAAGTACCTAATACCTACCTTTTCCACCTTAGAACACCTAATTTGCCAATACTTCTTGCAGTACCATTTCCCTGTTACAGCTTCATTATTATCCAAGGATCTAGAAGAACTTGACCTTGAGATCCTAATAAAAGATCTTTGATATATGCCAGGCTGACAACATACCAATAAATACTGGTCTGAAATGTTTACTCTCACTTTGCTAACTCTGTGCTCTGTATGGGATAACTTTCAGCATGACACTAAAGGTTCAAGACAGAGGGGTTAATAAGAAAATAGGAGAGTCCACGCACAGAGCAAGAATTTTTAGAATTCTTTTGGAGAAGATATTCTGGCATTTGCTGGCAGTTTTGCATTAATATCATATATCTCCTTTAACTTTATTTTTCTGGTTATGCATATAAAAGTACACATATAAATAAAAGCTTGCTCTGCCAAAATGCACTTAGAATTTTAGACTTAGTGATTACCTCTAGTCAAGAGACAGCTATTGATTTTCTGGGGAAAAGAATACTCTTATTATGTAGAGGTTACAGGCCTACAAATTTTCATAATATCACAAAATATTTTTCCATTATAAGTTCTGTAGGAAGTCAGAATGGAATTTTTTTTTTTTGCAGTCTCTTTCTGTGCCCTTCTAAATAAGTCTGTTTAACTCTGCATTTCTCTGCCTGAAGTATTTGTTATACAAGTTGCCTATTTATAAAAGTTCAGTTCTTTATTTCTTGTGTATACAAATGATGTCAGCTTCATGTGAAAACAGATTTTGATTGATTTCTGTAGCTTATTCTTAAATCTACCACTGGAGAATAGTAGTCACATAGTTAAAAGTCACCTTTTATACGTAAATATGGCTGTAGAGCTGAGGATGTTCAAAAGTGTACTGTCTGAAAAAGGTTCCTCATAATCTTGCACAAATAGCTTTATTTCCCACAAGGCTCACATTATGTTCCGCAGTAATTGGGCCATAAATGCTAGTTTTGAAGGAAAAGTTCATTTTTTTAAATCCATTTCATATTTTAGATAAAGTAAGCAATCATTCAAGATACTTGAACTTCAGGTTGCTGCCCTGATAAAATATATGGAGATTTATTTTAAGAAGTTACAGAACAAGCACAGCCTCTGCAGATTGAACTGCAGCAGTTGTGGCCTTGCCCGCTCCTTACCATGAGCTCGGATGTGCAGGTTGATGCCAACCCCCAGAAGGTTCCCACAACCTCAGACTGGCAAACAGAGTTTACTGCTCAGTGTTTACGTGTTTTAAAAAAACTGTTGTCTCACATCTGGCGTCTGCCCCTTCTATTTTTTAGTTTAGTGCTTAGCACATAAAATATTTGGGATCCACAGTTTCAAGGGGAAAGATAAAAGTCTGAGTCTCACGGCAAGGTGCTCCAGCTATTTTGTTGGAGCCACTGGAAATCTGTTGTTTGTTTCCACCGCATTGTCACTGATGTATTGGTAAGTCGTAGGTACTGAATTAACTTCAGCTCGTACTCCATACAGAAAGTACTTTAGACACTATTTTTTGTGGGAGGTGATGGAGTGAAAGTGGAGTAAAAGTGCTTAAAAGAACATTTACTATTACTCAGTAAATTGAGGTGTTTTTTTTTTTAAAGAATGACACTGGCTTATTTACCTGTGCACAGACACAAGCAGTGAGCTCTGATCAAGTTACACAGCACAGTGTGGCAGAACCCCACAAGTCTGACATACAGGGAATCACAAGTATCTCACATAATGTCTGGATTTATTGTATCCTGTTCAGTTTCTGTGAAAACTCTTCAGATAACTCGGTAAGTTGGACTGTCAAAGTGTTATTTAAATACTACTGATGAATGGCATTTAGGAGACAGGCTTCCCTTAAGCAAGATGTCTGGCAGTCAGCATTTATTGATAAAGCTTTTAATTATTTTATCTTTTAGTAATTCAATTTCCAGTAGTTTTCTCACTGTAATTTCACCCCTGATTGTAATAAAATAAGCTTTTAAGAAAAAGAGATATCTTTCCCCAGGAATTTCCATCTAACAACTGACACTGTTCTCCATGTGGAACCACTCTCTGTGACCCCCAGCTGCAGTTGGCAGCTGGAACTGGTCACAGGGCAGAACAAGGACTGACACCCTGTGCTCGGTGGGACATATTAGGAAGAGCTGTG
>JAYRBT010000010.1:7077938-7097516 GCA_036023395.1 Myiotriccus ornatus
TGGCAGCTGGAACTGGTCACAGGGCAGAACAAGGACTGACACCCTGTGCTCGGTGGGACATATTAGGAAGAGCTGTGTTCTAATCTGGGGCTTCACCGCTGGCGTTCCCAGCTGAGGGGATCCGAGTGGATTTGCTCACACGCAGCGAGCTGAATGATGTGTCTTGATTAAGGCTCATTTAAGTGGCTTTGTTTTGAGTAAATACAGCTGCAAGGGAAAGGTGCAGGCACATAATCTCATCGGTGAATTATTATCAACTTTTGCGGCTGAATAAATATAAATAAAGTACTTGGGAGGGAAAAAAAAATGTTATTGGTCAAAGTGTTAGAAATTCAAAGGTGCTGCTTTAGCTAAGTAGGGCTGACAGCAGCCAGGCAGAGATTCATTGCACGACCTGAGGTCTGCTGAGACTACTCTAAATAAAACAAATAGGTTGTGCTTCATAAACAAGTGAATTCCCTATAGAGATATTTTTTTTTGTGCCTTTGTAAAGTCATGAGGGAATAATGAAAACATCCCTTGAGTCCTAATCCAGCATTAAAAAATATATGGTAGGTGCATTTTGGTTTGAATTAATGACATTGAATAACTTCTGTGAAAGGAACTAAATATCCTACTGTCTGATATATATATGAGCTTCTATAACTTAATATTTTCTATCTGAATAGTCCAGGTATATAGTCAAACATTTAGTAACGTATTTTGCGCACAAGGTCACTCCATTTCTGTTCTACTTGTACAAAAAACATTTCCAAAATATGCACTTCATTTTGGTATTAATTGCATGGAAATTACTACTATTTATGTTAATAAATTAGGAGAAGGGAATTAATACAAGAAATTGGTGTCTTCATGGAGTACTGGGACTACTGGCTTGGTTATCATAAATGATAATCAGTGGTATAGTGTGCAATATTTTTCCTTTCCACTGTATGGGGTAAAGAGAGGTTTGTTGTGGAGTCAATGCATTCACTGTTCTGAGCTGTGTCTGTTACCTTGATTTACCAGCACAACATTATTTCCCTTTCAGCTTTCCTCTGGCCTTTTCTTGGCTTCTAACATTCTCTTGCAGGGAGGATTGTCTCCAACTGTAGTCTGCTCAGTGTCTTTAAATATTGATTATTCTTCTTCCCAAATCAGGACACATGTTAACCTATTTCTTTCACTGACGAGTACAAACTTCTTTGTCTTTTGCTTCCATTCTTAGTGTGGGTAAAAATGGTTCTTCTGTGTTTTGCAGCTGGTTGAATAATCTGATTACCTTTCCATGTATAAAAGAGGAGTTTCTCATCTGTAGCATTGTCCAGATTACTGTGAGAGTTGTTTTCAGGCTTAGAGACTGTCACTCCCTGTTGTGTTAATTGGGCTGTGAAAACTCTCATTGCCAGGAACTTTCTGAGGAAATGCTGAAATAGAATTATGATTAAACTACCTCAGTGGGTTGACTGCATTTTGCTTACTGCAATACAGAGATACACACTCCTGACACATACACAGGAATTGATTTTAAATTTGCTCTACGAAGCAGCCTTCCTGTTTTGTGACCCAGGTCTTTTCTAAAAGTTGATTGTAATTCCCTCCTACAAGACTAGAGGTGAAACCCTGGTTCCTGCAATGGCAATAGAAACTTTTACACTGTAAGATGTACATTTTGTGCTGTGTATAGCAAGAGGCTGCTGTTGCCTTGAGGCTTTTTCCTCCAGCTCCTCCAACTGCCAATTTTGTCCACTGTAAGTGAACTGAAATGCTGTGTTGGGAACAAGGAGACACTTTTAACTGAATCTTTCATGTGCTCATTTACACAGGTCCTGAGTTAGCTGCACTATCCACACCATAAATACAATTTCAAGCCTTTTCCGTATAATGAAAAGCTTTGAACAATCTGGAATATCCCAACTGAAATATCTTGAGCAAGTGAGAGTAAATTCCCCAACAGCTAAGTCTTTAAGCTTAAACTAGATATTTTTCCAGAGTATATGCTGTTCTCATTCAAACAATGATCTTGAAGATCACTTGTGTCAAGTGTGTACAGTCCATCAAGGTTTGCTGTGTTACAGTTCATACAACATAAGTGGATACTTCTAGCCTCAAAATCTGTCAGGGGATTGGAATACACCTATTTTGTAACAGCAAGTGTGATCCAAACGTCAAAAACATTTGCTAGTTTTACTATGAGTTGTGCCCCTCAGTATATGTTTATTTGTAATTTTGTCATTGGTACAATGCTGTAGTTCAGTGAGAGCTTCTGCCTGGTTTTGTCTCTACCTGTTCATGGAATATTTACAGAGATAAAAACTTAAAACAGTTGAAACTTCTGTATGATCAGCTTCATTTTTCATGCTACCATGAGGCTGAGGTTCTAGAATTCTAATAACTAATATTTCCTTTTGTTCCAGCTGTTGTTAAATTGGATTAGAATTTAATTTGGAACTCTTTTGTGTTTTCTCCTTTGGGATCGACCATGTGGAAAATCATAAAATAAAATACCTTGCTTGCAGCAATGAAATAACTTTCAATAAAACAGAAAATATCAAAGCAACTTTACTAAGTGACTAAAATTGTTCAAATGAATTACAAATGATACGTACATGAAATTTTAGAAGAGGCTGCCTAGACTTACTGAAAAAGAACATGTTAAGTGAAGCGCTACCACTCAGCAGAGTAGAGCAGAGTACCACTCTAATCAGAGAACAGTTAATTCATTCACTCTTCTACATGTCAAACGATTGACTTGAAAAGAAACCCCTCCATGAGGATGAATGATATAAAAAAGAAAATATTAAGCAATGATTTTTCTTTTCTTTTGGTAACAAGCAGAAGTTTCCAGTGAGAGAAATACGTGATTGCTCTACAGAATAAACCACAAGTAAACAGGAAGTGGTGAGTGAGGGCTGGTTTATGGCACCCTCACTCCGAGAAAAATCTTACTCCATTAGCAGCACCATTAAATCCAGCAGTGTTACTCTTAGGAAAGGCTCATATTATGTTATACATGATCACAATCTGATGCTACAGGAGCACAGTTTATAAGACAGCAATGAAACGTTTCCCCGTGGCTGCTCCTCTGCACATTCATAATACATTTGAAATACCTTTTTCTTCTTTTAGATCTGTATTTATCCTTGGCTATGAGGTTTTGATACAGAATTCACACAACATCCTGCATCCCTGATGTTTTGCACGGTGTTGTTCCCACTGTTCCCCAACTGTAACTGTCTGTGGGTACAATTTCTTTATGTGGATCTAAGCACCGATGTGGTCAAAAGGTTAATACGTCGCAGGGAAGGAGGAAAGGGTTCCCAAAGGGTTATGAGCTTCCCTAAGGACTTCATAGCAGCCATGATATCTATATTCCTCTTAGATGGTAGTATTTGGCAATGCACTTGCATGTTTAAATTATTAGACATGCAATTTGCATTCCCCTAGTTTGCTCTCAAAGCCTCGCTGTTCTGAAGCAATCTATTGCTCGCTGACAGAAGATCCAGATTTCACTGCTCAGCCTCTGAGTGTCTGGAAATGACCCTCTTTTCTCAAAGGTGGGAAATCATTCTGATTCCTGTACCTTACAGTCTCTCCTGCAAGCTGCCTGTTTCTGACACCTATTTATGTTTAGACTCTTTACCACAAAACACAAAATCCTCTTAATGTTTCCCCTCCCCCCCCCAAACTTACCTTGCAGTATTTTGGTAGCATGATATTAGCTCGCACTGGACTTTCCCCCCTGGAGCCTGGCATCAGAGCCCAAAGGAGGTCATTAATCTAAAAAAGTGTGGTGGTCTCATCCTGTTCTTTGCCAGGGACGGACGCCTCGCTCGGTCCTGTTCCCGTGTGCTCCGCAGCCTCCGCCTGGAGCTCGGGGCTCCGACAGCGGGACCGCTAATGGTCAGGAGTGCACAGCTCCAGCAGTGCTGTGTCAGTATCAGGAAGCTTTTACTGTGCCTGGGTTCCTGTCAGTGCTACTAATTCAATCACTTACATATGCAATAAATTCACATGAAAAATTAACAAATACCTAGCCAGCAGCAGTGCCCTCTGGTCGTTCTTTTTGCTTTCTCTTAAAATGTTTGGGTTTAACGGTGTCTGAATGTCTTAACATGTTCTGTATTTCAGCACTTGGTGAAAAAAAACCCATTCTTTTATTCCTAATTAGCTTCTTAAAATTAATCCATGACATTATGTTATTTAACTGTTATTTCTCATATATAATATATACATATATTGCATATATAATTATATATTTCTAATATATATATATTTCTAATATTTTGAATATCTTCCATCAGGTTCACTTCTAATTACATCTGTATCATCCGTTGGACTAAAAGGGCCTCTGCAGATGTCAGGGTGAGGTATAGCTCAGCAGCTTACAGTGATCTATTCCACTCAACTCAAGATCTGTTTGATTCTGTTTTCCATCTCTAAGATCCACTACCAATAATTTTTGCTATCATTAGTAGTAATAGCTCTAAAGGAAGTGCAGCATGATGAGGAAAAAGGACTAGCAACTCATTTACCTTCCTAAACAGGAATCCCTAGGGAATTGAGGTCCAAGTGTCACATCTTTCCTTTTTAACTCTTTTGAGAGATTGGTGATCTTCCCCAGAGAGCTGGTGTGGGAGTGTACAAGCCGTAGCCTACAGCTGACACAGTCTAATGACAACGAACTGCGTTCAAAACTGGGATCTCCTTAACGTAAAAAGCAATGACCTTTAGCAGCAGGTTTTGTTGAAACTGCCTTTCCTAACACAGCTTGAGAAAAGAGGGTGGAAGTGAATGTGTGCATCCTCCTCTGCCCATGGGGCAGGCTGAGATTTATACCAGCTGTTAAAGCAGCTGGTGACCAGACTGACATCTAGGATGCCTTTGGCATATTCCCTCTCCTGTGGAAGTGCTCCAGCAGCTGGGGTGTGTGTCTCATTGCTGCCTCGACCGGCAGGCCCCCTCTCACAGCTGCCTTTCACTCCATAATAAACCAAGAATCACATGGGCAAGGATGTGCACCAGGCAATATAAAGGTATTAGTCTTAAATTGCCATGTTCACTAAAGTGTTTCACCTGAATGTAGTTATGCAGACTAAAATATCTTAATTGTCTCGAAAATGCCTCTTTCCATATTTTGAATAGAAACCTCTTGTATTTGGGATTGTGTTATCATCTATCTTTCAACTCACCTACCAGTTCAGTTCTGTGGAGGGCACTGAATCCTGTAGCATGATGTTACACCATAATTTCTGTGTGAAATCTGGCAAAAAACTTGGATTCAAATTTAAAAGTGTTTTTTTAAGATGACTTTTTAGTTTTATAAGAATAAAAAAATTGGCTGAGGCATTAAAAACAAAAGTGGTCTCCTTAACTGGATGAACATGTGTTTCTATATGTTTTGATACATCTGGATAACATCCTGGGATGAGGGAAGTGCTTTTAGTCCTCTGTCACTGATGGAGGCACATCAACAATAAGTGCATTGTACAAGTTGCTGTAGTAAATCTGTGGCAATAGCAAAGCAGGAACTTAACCACGGAGAGGCTGCCACAATCTTTGGAGGTTACTCCCGGATCCAGAAAGTTACTGGACAGAACTTGAATGCACCACACACAAATGGAGTGTAAACAGTTACAAATCCTCAAAGTAAACTTTAGCCTACCTCCACACCAGCTCTTTCTCTGTGTTCACAGAAGGAAGATATCCCTTTTAAGACTACTTTAAGGCAAGGAACAGTGATTCCCAGTGTGAAAGATTCTTAACAATATCCCAATTGCACTGAAGTTAATGGCATCTTTATCACTGATTTTAGTGGAACCAGGACTTCAGGATTTCATTGGTTGAGGAGCAGATGAACATAGAGTAGCATCTTCGTAAATGAATTTTACAGTTCATGAGTACATGCTGCCCTGGTCCTCTGCCAGTGCTTAAGTATTAATAAGAAGGTGACACAGGACAGAAATCTGCAACAGATTTCCTCTGGAAATTCTGCTTCTCATATTTCAGAAATAATGTTGCTGCACATAAACACAAATTCTGATAGACTGCCCAAAACTAAAGCTGGAGAGAAACAAGTGGTAACCAGATACACTAAATAAATGCTTCTCCTATTAATTAGTGAGAACCTGCAAATATAAGTCAGAGCAAAATTAAGTGTAATGACTGTAATACATTTATTTTTTCCTTTATGAAAATGATTTTATTGAGGAGAAACAAATGACAAGTGTAGTTGAACCCTTAAGAGTAATTTCGTTGCTTTTCAAGAAACGTCAGCTAGAAAGAATCAAAGAAACCCTTGAAAAAATTTGAACACTTAATTGTCTCTGACTAGTAAACACAGAGTATTCTGTAAAGTATTAGCAGGTCCTTGAGAGGTGTGTATTTAATTGTCGGCTGAGGTGAGAATACAGTCCAGCCATCATCTCAATGGTTTCGAAATAAAACATAAGCCAGAATGTGTTATATAAATATCACAGTGAGAAAATGAACAGTGCTAAGATTTTATTTGTAGATGAGTGTAAATGTTTCTTTTGTGCTCCTTGTGGACTCCTGTCCAAGAGAATGTGCAGGTGAAGTAACTACTTTCTTGTCTTCTGAAATGCTGGGTGGGATTTTAATTTTTAGAACCGTTGATTTAGCGAGAAAGACCAGCAAACAAAGACAGCCTGCTGGCAGTGATGTATTGAAAGCACCACGCAGACATCAAACTCATCATAGTTGAAAAATAATCCTAACTGTTTATTGTACAGTAGTGGAACCCAAGAATTCTATTTCCTTGAGAATAGGGCTGTAAAAAAATCAGTAAAAACCTTACTATTCCTGTGTTTTGTATTTTCAATTCCTCAGCCAATTGCAATTGTCCATGGGCACACTATGGACACACATCTTAACCATCTGACAAATTTTGGTTCTCTCTAGTCTGCGTCCATCAGGTCCGGTCACTTCAGTAAACCTCTAGTCTCTTATTCTACAGTTGACACTCATACAGGATGGAACTTGAGCATGCTTGTGTGCAAGAAGGAATAGTAAATACTCATGTTTGTAAATTCACTTAGAATTGCTTTGCTTGGTGCTTAGCAGATACACAGAATATATGTGCAACAACCTGAATAAAAGTTTTTTTCTGTGATGACTAACAAGTCTGAGTTAAATACTTGGAATTTCATTCAAAATTTTATTTCTGATATTTGCTAGTGACTACTTGAGGAAAAGGTAGTGAAATTCAATTACTCTTTGACAACTATAAAACATTTTGGAAATAAGCATTCATTTTTTGTGTACTGACAGGAAAAAGTACTTAACTCATCAAGCCATCACCCTATTTCCCTGCTCAGTAAATTTAGTGATATGCTTTCCCACATCTTTCTCTAGCCAGTATCCAGTGATCTCACCTATTTGGAAAGTCTTTGTTGGTGTGACTTTTGAAATTCTGAAATCTGAGTAGCAGAGAGATGTTCAGTAAACTGCAGTGAGCAACTGCCAACAGCCAAGAGCTGCAAGACTGTACGGATATTATCAAACTGTGATAGAGTGTTCATGGACATCAGTGTGTCATCTGATACACTGTGGGATGCAAATCACAGCCATCATGATCGGACATGAGACAGGAACCCCAGCAATCAGATCCTGAAGTAGTTTCACGAGCCTGAATCAACCCAAAAATAATTTTCTGACTCAGTCTTTTACTAGAAGGGACGTAGGACTGACTCTAAGACGTGGTTCTGTGATCCCTTCAAAGACAACAGTCCAAAAGGAGTTCAGTACTTATTTCCTGGCAGGGACTGCAAAACAGAGAGCCCATTCTCTTGTTTAAGACCATATGCTCTAAATAACAACCATTGCATTTAGTTTTGGAGCGCAGGAGGGAAAAGTGAGCTGGTGGTCATATGGAGAAAAAGCTGTGTCCTGGCCCTGCCAAGGCCAGGGAAAATATCCCTCCTAGTTCTGATGGATTCTAGTTTAGATCCTCATGCACACACACTTTGTCTATTATTGAAATAAATCTAAGCTTACTGTTACACAGTGTTAACACAGCTAGTGATTTCAAGCCCTCAGTGCCTGCTTGCAGGAACATGAATACAAGATGGTGAAAAGCTTCAATGTTTCCAGTGTGAACCACTGAGTTTATCTGCATGGGGGAAATACATTTCCTCTGATTATTAAGGTTTTATATGAAGCAAAACTACGAGTTCAGCTGAGTGGGAGAGTTGATAAGGAAGCTGGCAGAGAGAGTATTCAAACTGTAGAGCTCAGCTCTGAGTACTCAAAATGATGTTTTGGACTAGGCAAAGTGAGACTAATTTGTCACTGCCTGCGTGGGTCTCTTAGCAGGAGGTTAATGAAGCTGTGAAGGCAGTCAAGCCCTCTACAACCATAATAGGAAGACTTCTGACTTCTTGAAGTTGAGTATTTTGGTCTTTCTGAACAAGAGTCAGGGTTTGTCTCTGCTGAAGTCAAAGAAATTTAAGAAGACTTCTGAAAAGCTTCTGAAGACGACTTCAAAGAGGCAACTGAGAGGGGACCTCATCAGTTTGTATAAATATCTGAAGGGTGGGTGCCAAGAGGATGGAGCCAGGCAATAGAAGAAGAGGCAACGGGCAAAAACTGATGCACAGCAAGTTCCACCTGAACATGAGAAAGAACTTCTTTACTGTGCCGTGGCCATGCACTGGAACGGGCTGCCCAGAGAGGTTTTGGAGTCCCTCACTGTAGATATCCCAGAACCATCTGGATGCAATCCTGTGCCGTGTGCTCCAGAATGACCCTGCTGGAGCAGAGAGGTTGGACCAGGTGACCCACTGTGGTCCTTTCCACCCTGACCTGTTCTGTGATTCTGTGAAGACAAGGAGGATGCTTTTGCTGGGTTATTGAGCTCAATCTTCTGGTCCCATAGGCAGCATGTCATACCAAATCTCTCATAAATTGATTGTGTTTCATCTTTAAAGTAATTAGGTTTTTTGCCTCCACTGTTCCAGTTGGAAGGCTACTGGAAGTCTTGATTGCTCTAATGATCAGAAACCTTCTTCTAATTTCCAACCTAAATTTATTCACAGCCAGTTAATATCCATTTGTTCCCGTGCCAGTTTTGTCCTTAGCTAATTTAGGTTTTTCCATATCTGGTGTTTATCTCCCTGATGCATTTATATGCTGTGATTATGGTCCTGCTGAGCTGTCATTTTGTTCAACAAAATAAGCCAAAATCTTTTGGTCTGTTCTCTCAAGACAGACTTCTCCTTCATCATCCTTCTTTGGACCTGTTTTCATGACTCTCTTCTGTACGAGATTCTCAACTGAAAATCTGCTAGTGGCATTGTCAACTGGCATCATTATTTTCCTGACTATTCTGGAAAAAAAAAACAACAACTCTTCTAAAACTAGAACTGCATCTATCTTTTTAATGGATATATCATACTGACAACTTACAGCCATCTTGTATGTGCAGGTCTTTCTTCTTAATAATTTCTAAGCCATAGTTCATGGCTTAGGGTAGAGATTTTTTGTTATTGATGAACAGCAGTACACTGTGCTGTTAAATTTAATCGTATTTGTATTGTTGAAGCACAGACAGTTCCCTCTGTACTGTGACCTGAAACTCGTCAGTACTGGTGATGTTTCCCAATATTGGTGATGTTTCCCAGCACTGAGTAATCAACCAGTGTAGTCACCACCTTCCTGTTTCTGGTACAGTTATGTGTGAAACATCAGATATCAGTTCCAAACGTCACCCAGAAAGACCTTCCCTATCAAACTTTCCTCAGTCTGACAATCCTTTCTTTAATGCTCTATTTTTCATTTCCCCATGAATGAGTTTCTTGTCCTCTTTACAGATTTACTACTATTCTTTACCTTCTCCAGCTTCAATAATAATTTCTTTTGTAGCACCATAACAAATGCTTACCAAAGTTCCTATAGATCAAGGCAGTTACACCTCCCTTGCCTAAAACCCCAGTTACAATAACAGAAAATGCTGTCAGGGAAGCCTGACATTATCTTTTCTTGATAAATGCAAATAGCCTTTTTTCCATTTTTTGGGTGTGTCTATGTTTGTTTAATTTTCCTTAAAGTCTGTTCCCTAAAACCTTAAAGATTATGGATAGCTATGTGGGTATCTGGACTGCTAGCTGTCTTACAATTTTTCTCACTTAATCTTAAATCTGGATATATTTGTTCTGTTCGGATTCCTAACTAGACTATAATGTATTTTCTGCCAAGTCTTCAATTTAATATACCAGTTGCATCAGCAATTTGGGGTGGAGACTGTACAAAGTGCCTCTGCATGACCTTTTGCTTCACACACTTGTAATAGCTGCAGAATTCATACCCTTGTAACCATTTTGGGTTTGCACCATAAATCAGGTTATCCATAATACAAATGCCAACTAGAGTACGTTTTGCTTCTTCTCCACCTTCTTCATCACAAAACTGAAAACCTTCAATGGTTGTTTTAACATACTTTAAAGATCTAAATAAGCTTTATTTTAGGCAACTTGTACTTTTTCCTTCTGACTTTGAGGAACACTTTATCTCCATTCCCTGTGTGTTCCTGGCACAGCCTTAACAATTTAACAATTGAAAATATTAGTTCTGAAGCTTCTTACCAAATATTTCCTCACTTTTTTTGGGATCCATGTTCCTAATACGACCCATGCGTTTGGTTTTCTGTCTTTCCTAAATAGCACATAATTTTTTATTGTGAGTGCTGCAGGGATAATTATTCTTTCACTATTTCTGTGTAGTATTCAGCTGTTTTCTAATAATTCAGATTTCTTTGTTTTATTGCACAGGTTCAGGCAATCCTATACATCCCTTCCAGCTGTATATACCTTGCCACGTTGTGCAACATTACCTGGATTGAGTACAGTGGTAACATTAACAAATTTTTCTACTACTCAGAACAAAACCAGCACTTCCTTCCTAGTTTGCATTCTTTTGCATTGTTTTTCTCTGTTGTACACCATAATTTTCCTCTTCTCTTTTATCTAACATTCTTCCTTGTATTCCTTTTTCAAAGCGTTCTTAAAATTGTCCTGGTTCTTGAACAGTCTTAGACAACAAATAGCAAAAGATGAAAGATCTCATCTACATCTGAAGACTGCAACTGGAAAATTATATTCCTTGTTAAATTTCCATGAATGACAGCAGGGAAACCTGTCACATTGATGAGAAATATGTCTAACCATATTTTTTATTTTAATAATCACCTCTGTGACATTTCTGTCGTTGCTCCTATGACAGTAGTGTCCAAGGCCACAGTGAAGACTAGGGCCATCCTTCTACTTAACATAAATAATATGAATCTGTTCTTCTGCATAAAATACCACAGACCTTCTTTTTCAGATCTTCCTATCAGGATTTTAAAAGATTCTGACTGATTACTATTGTATCAAAATGTGATGATTAATCTCAGTCTTACATAATGTCTCACGAAGCTTTTATTTGTTTTAGTCTTTGCTTATTTCTGTATCATATTAGCAGAATTAACTTCAGGTAACTCTGTGAAGTTAAACTCTAATATTCGGTCTTATTGAGGAACATATCCCTATATTTCAGGGTAGGCTTAAATGGGCAAGTTACCCCTCAACTGATTTTTAATGAACAGTGAATAAGAAATCCTGAACCTTTTTCTTGATACATCTATTAGTTTGAAAATGTTGTATTTGAAAATGCACTTTGTGATAGCTGTCCTGCCCCAATCCAGGACATGTGTACTCCCTACTTGACACTGTAACTTTGGAACCCAACTAGTGACATTTGGAAAACAGGGATTAATGTGGAAAAGGCTTGGAAGGAAATTATTCTTTTTTTTTTCTTTTTTTTTTTTACATCAGTGTAATTTCCACTCACATGTAAAGGTAAGATACAGCTGGTCCTGATGATGGTAAGGCAAATTTTAAAGTTTGTGTCTCCAGCTTTTTGAAAACTATTGAAGTCTATAAAGCCAAACAATTGATAGTAAATGAATGTCAAAATAATTCTGAAGGTCTCATTACTAAGTGTCAGCAAATAAGAGTATTTGAATTTCTTTTACGTATTTTGTAACAGAAAACAAAGTCTTAATGTGATCAAGAAAGATTATTTGTCTGAATTCATTGCACAGTCCTTCCCTTATCACATATGGTTTTGTTATTCTAAATGCACAGCTGTTGTTTTGTATGTTTATTGGAAAATGCTGTCCGAAGGTGTTGGTAATTTGTATCAAATTCAGCATCCATATTAGGACAAGAGGTATTTTAAAGGAATGGCATGAAATTAACACTCCAAGTTCCCAGAAGGCAGTAGACTGCTCTAAGACAAGTGAACATGAACATTTTATAGAGAAAGTCACAAAGACTGTAGTGTGGTTCTTTTTCTGTAGGTATTCCCAAAATAGAGGAGCACGTGAGAAAAGCAGGTCCATGGACATAGGCCTACCCTGCAAACACGTTGTAGTGACTGTAGGCAAAAAATCAGGTTGTTTTTTTAAAGCTGGCTACTTCCCTTTTCGTGGTGTTCCCCTGCAGTTTCCCAACCCAGCCGCAGTGTGTGAGCAGGGAGCTCTGCTGGCAGTAGAGTCCTCCACCATCAGTTTGCTTCTTTCTGCTGGTGGCAGTGAACTTCACTGCGGGGCATCTTTGCCTTGTGACCAAGAGCTGCTGAGAGGTGACTCAGACCCTGTTGCTCACAGCAGCCATGACCTGGCTGGGCTTGGCTGCCCTACTGCTGGCAGCAGAAATGAAACCACGGCCCGAATGTAGCAGGAGGCGAAACGTCTCATGAAAGCCTTCAAACTCAGATAAGGAGGAGAAAATAGGAATGTGAGAGAAGCAATAGTGGCAAATCTGCATGAGTGGCGTGGCAGGCAAGGTGTACATCTACTATGCCAACCTGATGGTAGTTTAGTACAAAACATTTGTGAGGAACTGCAGTAATGCTGAGACATGACTAACTGTGCAAACTCTGGGAAAATCACATGCAGGGGCTAATGTTAAACTTTGGGTTGTGTTTTCTATTCCTGGGCATAGGCAATCTGATGAGACATGGACTTTTTTTCCATTCAGTATAAGTTTCAGTGACTTGATATTTTAGAATTTACTTTATTTATATGCAAATAAACCATTGGAAGTAAAACTCATGTACCAATGACTCAGAATTTCAAAGGCCTGAGAGGAAAGCAATGAAATATTAGACTGTTTGTAATAATCCTAACCTGGTAGAAGAATTTGCTGAATATGCTCTTTATGATCCTCAGGCATTTTGTTGGTAATGCTATTGGACAATGACGAAAATGCATAACTACAGAAAGTGACCTCCTAGTTTACATGTCATGACACCTGATTTGGAAGACAAGTACTTCTTTCAGTTTTGCAGGATCAGCTATTTCTGAAATAGACTATGCAAACTTAAGACTCTGTTATATACAAATAACTCGTACATAATTCCTGTGCTGAGTAGATTAACTCCAAGTATTATTCCAATTTTTTTACCATTTTCATTTTTAACTGTTGCAAAAAGGGTAGCAAATTAAGCTGAATAGATGGTTTTAAATGGAACTGCTTTATACATCAACCTCTTTTTTTTTTTTTTTTTTAAAGCTTCTGGAAAATCAAATGCTTAGAAACAAGATTATTAGAAATTACAAATTATTCTACAGCTGAGTTTATGAGACTGCAATTCCCAAAGGGAACTCTAAATTTGCCTATGTGGTTACCTTACTTTTTCCATCCTTTCATGCTCCTTGTTCTTGTCTGGACAATTCATCCTGATCTAACTTGTGGACTTTATCCCAACCTTTTGTACTCTTCCTTTGTATAGAAAACTGTGATAGTAGTGGTAGAAATAAACCCCCAGCATGATTCTTGAGTAAAGAGTGCCTCCTTAGTGAAAGCTATATCCTGGGTTTAGACTAACATTTATATAAATGTATGTCAGTGCTAGGGACTCTTGTTTTTCTGTGTTTTGAATGAATTTAATTCCAGGGTAGAGGGGTGGATTCTTAGTTAGTACGAGTTCTTCTTCATTTACATCCAGTAAAAATATACCATGTGCCAAGACTTTCTGAGCCTTTGCAAGATTTTCTGCTAAGATCTCGTAAAACTCCCTAACAGCTTCAAGGAACACTTCTCTCTACCAGCATTACAAATGCTCACAATTTGTACAGTTCAGAATGTGCCTTCACCAAACTCTGTATATCACCTACTTTCTTTGAGTGGACTTCTTTCTATGAAAGTGAACTCATTATTTTCAGCTTTTTTTTCATTTATGAGCAGTTCATAATCTGCTGTTCAAAACTTGTAAAGCTGCTCGTGACTTAACTGGAAAATATCAAGGCAAAATGGCAATCATACCAACACACAGACTGCCCTACTGTTAGTACTTCTAGAAAAGGGTTGTTAAAAAAAAATAAATATCAGTTTATCATAAAAGAATTTTAGTTAGGCTAGGATTTATGGTTCATTGCCATCACTAGGGATCAGTTAGCATTCCAGCTATGTGCCCATATTTTTAGAATTTTGTAGCTTGAACTTATTAAGTTTATGTTGAACTTAACAGCTGAGCAGAGATGGAATCTGGCCCTGAATTCAAGTTTATATTGTGTGTATTCTTTGTGAGCTGTTTTATTAACCTAAAAATGCATATGATTTTTTTCTTATTCGTAACTGATGAATAGCTTGGGGTTCATTTATTTCAGGTAGCCAAAAATATTACAGTATGTTTAATAGGTTACCAAGTAAGTAGAAATGGGACTTGCATCTGCAGTGAATCTTGAGGTTGTTCTGTTCCCCTGTTTCCCAGTGAGTTAGATGTGTCTTAAGTGTTGAGAAATCAGTGCAAAAATGGTTTTTTTATAAAATATTTAGCAACACTTTTCAGGCCCACTAAAGCATATGAAGCCCTTGAGGTTTCATCTTGCAAGAATTTCCATGTGTGCATACTTATTTTTCTGTTGACCCACTACTATCATACATGTACGTGCTTAAGAACCGAAATCTTCCTGAAATGTGAATGATGAATATGGGTTATTTCATGTAAACACGAAACGACAATGGTAGACTATTTAATGTCTTTGGTAATAAAGAGCTCAGCACAAGAATTAAGGATGTGAAGTTGATTGCCTATGCAATTAAAAGTTTAGGAGACAAACTATCTGATCTGGAACTTGGCCAAGGCATCATGACTAACAAGCCTGTTCTTGCGAGAAAGTGCCGGAGGAACTCTGATAGCCATGTGTGGTCAAGATTTCTGCTTTGTCTAAATTAAGCCATCTTGAAACATAACACTGCCATATATAAAACCCCATGCAAACATTTGGCAAAGCACTTCTTCTGTTCCAGCATTTGTGCTGGGGAAAGCTGACTATATACAGCATCAAGGCAAACAGTTTTGAAAGCATTTATTTTGAACTTCATAGGAAGCCAAATGCTGCTGAAAATTATTGCAATTTACCCTCCACCCATTTATAGAACTTTCATAAAATTCAAAGGGAGGGAATGGTACTAGGCATATAATATACCGTAAAGACTTTAAAACTTCTTATTGTTGGTTGTTAAAATGACAGACATTTTAGAGCAGAGATTGGGGATTGAACTCAGCTTATGTTCTGCTTCCATCTGGTCTGCTACTGTTTTGTTGAAGAAGATGGAAAACAGTACACTTTGGATTGCACACATTGTCCCAAGAGAGAAATATACTCTCTTTCACCTTGTACAGTTTAGCATTTAGACCTGGTTCTTTTGCCTTATCTGTGAATCCCAGGGTGTGCTCCCGTAGCCATCAGGTTTCATCCTGTCAGAGACTACATTTACTGAATTAAACAGGACTTCTGACATAACTGAAGTGGTGTGTTCGTAGACAAACTATCAGTGCACCTCATCTGAAGTTCTTTCTCATGCAAAAGCCTCACCTCGAGGGCTCAGGCTCCAGGAGGCAGCTCGTGCCTTAGGACCAATGTCAATCCCCACTCTGCTTTAGACGGTCACTGCGTGAACCGAACCGGTTGGTAAATAGGGCTAAATCAGATGCTTAAGCTCATTATGGTGGTGAAATAGCTCTAAAAGAGCTCCTGTGACACTGTATTGCATCTTATTTCTGTTTGTGGTGCTGGCCCTGTGGAAGGCAGCTTCGCCTTTCTCCTTGTGTTTGACGTGAAAGCGCGTGGTGCCCGAGTAACTCAATAGCTGATCTCACAGAAAGGTGCCTGGAAATGTTAAGACAGGACATACTTTCTTTTTAGATTTCTTTTTAAACTGTCTTTGGAATTTGAGCTTAGGACCTGTCTTGTATTTCTGTGTTGTGAGGCTTCATTTGTAAAACAGTAAGAGGGAAACCTAAACCTGCATCTTTGGAATGAATAAAGTGACTTTCTGGGATTCAGAAAAAAACCCAACCCAATAAACTGAATTTGTACTATAAACTAAGAATTAAGAAAAGATACATACATTGTGGCCTGATGCAAAGTACTTTAGGTGCTGGACTTCAGCAGTGCTTAAATGCGAAGTATATTTCATGTACACTTGCAGAACTTATTGAGCTTAGTCAGAAATTCCCACTGAAGCTGATAATGCTTGATGCCAGTTCAAGATAGGTCAATTCCCAGTCTCTGTAATTATGCTTATTACCTTGTTACAGTTGTTAATGTTCTCCCCCTTCAGAAGTATTCCAAAAATTAGCTGAGTTACAGCAGAGTATCAGTAAAACACGAGCTCTGTAAACATCTTTTAAAGTAATTGGACTATAGAATTAATTCTGCAGATTTTACTTTTGCATCTGAGAATAAAACACTAGAAAAAAAAGGGAAATTATGATTGGCAGATCCTACATTTGAACTATAACTTTCAAGAGTGTAGGAACAGGTATTATACATTGGCACATCACTCTGCATTTGGATGTATTAAGTTAGATGCTTAAGTACCCAGCTAAATACTCCAGTTTCTCTCAAAGAAATGTAAGTTCTATAAGTATTCAGTGCTTTAAAAATGAGATTACTTTTGTTTAGGAGTCCAGGTACTGACTTATGTGTCTGACTTGATCTAGCCAAATTTGGATGGTTTTATGGTTTAGTTTATTTTAGATTGGCTGGTAATTGCAATTAATTTTCCCTAAATTAGTAGAAGTGTTGCAAGAATCTTGGATAGCAAGAAAGGACCTGTAATGCTTGGAATGTTCCTACATTTTTATTAGTGTGTGGTTTGATACTGCATGATAACTTTGATAGTTTATGTTCCAACATGGTTTAATAAACATTACAGTAGATCATTTCATTGAAAGAAATTAGCCCTGTAGTGTCTTTGGCTGACTCACTTAAAGGCTCTAATTAAAGATATAACTAAACATAAAAATCTCTCCTAAGGCTTTAGGCTTTTTAGGTGTTATCTATTTGGGTGATGAACTCAGGTGGGTTTTTATTTTTTACAATTATAAGTGTACTCAATAGGAATAGTATTTTTAGTTCAGCAAACCTTTTAAGAGAATTTGGTTAGAATTTGATTGTATTTGGGCTAGAAAAATCAAAATATTTTGAAAGAGAAAAATTAGAGAACATCAGTCACAACACATTTGCATGTTTTGATCTTATTTTCCTATTGCAAGTTTGATTTCACCTTTTAATGACTCAGAAAATTTAAAGTGCTGCCAGGCACCTCAAGATTTCATTAAATTTCCTTTCATGAACTGTTGTACATTTGTTGCAATCTGTAACTCATAGCAAAGAACTTCTGCTTTCTTAAGGGTGTAAATACCTATTTGGCAATGTCCAACTCAGTATCATTAGTTATAGAATTGGTTTTGTGTTTTAACCTTATTTTCAGAAATAAATGCTAATACGTATACTCCCTCCATCGATTACATATCTTGCTCTAACCTGTTTGCTCTCCTATTACCAGCGGTATTATGACACATTATTTATCACTGTTGGATCAGATAACGCAAACATGAAAGAGTAACTGGTATAATTCAGCTCTGGAAAGCAGTGCTGAATCAGAGTCCTCGCTTAACTCATGTGTATCGCACACAACCCTGTGTCTGACATTGACTGGAGTTTAATGTCCCCGGTGATCATTCAGCAGATATTTAAATGCTGTGCAGCATCACACCAAACAGAAGTGGTCAGCTTGCTCTCGGTAAAGCTGCAGTTTCTCTGTAAACAGCCTTAATACAAACACCACCACATGCAAGGCTGGTGCCACTGTACGTGATAAAAGCATTTCATCGTTCCTGGCAGTGAACAAAAAGCCAGATTGGGTCCAAAGTAAAGAAATGAATTTGGGAGATCAGTGTAAACCTTTACTCCACTTTGGCACTTCCTCCTTCAAAACAGGTTTGGCTTTCCAAGGAAGAGCCATGCGAAGGAGAGCGGGAGTCAAGGTTAAAGCCATCACGTCCAAGACAGTTGTATGTTTTTATCGAGGAGAGGCGTATTCTGCCAAGGCAATGTAGGATCAATAGGATCATGAGAAAATATTCCTGCCTAAAATGTTAGTCTCTTAGCCATGTGTTTGAATTCATTCTACAAAGTCATTCTGGGGCACAGCAAAATCAGTCCTCAGCCCGTGCTGGACGGAAGAATACAAATCCATCCCCTTTAAACACAACGCACTGGGCAAATCGACGGTTTTAGTGTGGTGTGAAACCTTTGCAGATTTTGCAAAGCAAGTGCTCTGTCTTTTCCCTTATTGTTTGCCCTTCACTTGACATACAGGAAGAGATGCATCAAGAGGATGGCAGGAGACATGTGTCACTTAAGGCATGCCATAACAATGTTTGCCCTGGAATACTCCCTTGAATCTGTTTGAACAAGCAGGCATCGAACACGGATAAATACACAGAGAACTTCACCTAGTTACAAAGTTGACAGAACCCTTTTGCCATCCTCTCCCTCGAGCAGCGCCAGCCCCAGGCAAGCTGCTCCCTTTAGCCCTGAGCTGGAGTGCCACGGTCACATTGCACCAGGTCACTTGTTGCACAGTGCCAGGGTGGCATCTCCCCTCCGCTCAACCCACTGAAACTTCGCGGAGCCGCGTTTCAGCGGAGCCCGTTCCGAGACTTCCCCTCTCCATCCATCCTGCTGGGAGCCGCTTACCTGCATGTGTCCCTGGTACATTCTGCTCTGGCTGCTTCAGCTGCCCCTCAGGCCGACAGGTTGGGTGTGCGCTGGGGTTGGGGCACTTCTGCTGGGCGCTCGACTAAAAGAAAGGAAAAAAAAAAAAAAAAAAAAAAACCCCAACCCTGAAAGAGCTATTTTTGGCAAAAGCTCAGTTTGTCCTGGCAGCTCCTGTACTGGTTTCAGTAACCCAGAGCTGCTCGCTGCGCTCCTCTCCCCTCCGCGCCTCTCCGGCTGTGTTTCGCTGCCGGATGCGGAGCGGCGAGCTGCTCGGGAGCTGTTCCCGCTGGCGGGGTGCTGGCGAGGCGGGCGGACCCGGGCGGACCCGGGCGGACCCGGGCGGACCCGGGCGGACCGGGCGGCTGCGGGGCCGCCGGGCGGGAGCTCCGCGGGGCGGAGCGGGGCCGACGCTGCTGCCGGGCCCGGCCCGCCGCCCGCTCCGCTCCGCTCCGCGCCTCGTCCCGCTGCAGCCGCCCCGGCCTGGCGGCCCCGGCCCCCGCCCCCCGCCCCCCCCCCCCCCC
>JAYRBT010000010.1:7097616-7114563 GCA_036023395.1 Myiotriccus ornatus
CCTTCCCTCCCGCCCTCCCTCCGCAGAGCAGCATCCAGGGAACGCGCGGAGCCCCGCGGCCACCGGGCGGAGCCCGCCGGGGTCCCGGGGGAGCGGCGCTGCCCCGGCCCCACCGCCCCGCCGGGGGCTGCCGGTCCCACTGCAGGCCTTAAAAAAAAAAAAAAGGAGGGGGGGAACACGGGAAAAATCCCTGCTAAAGCATAACAACAACAGCAAAAATCGGAGCGTCCCGGAGCCAGGACGCGGCAAAACCTGGATGTGGCACAGGGAGCTGCGAGTTTTACCTCCCCGCGTGGAAGCAGAGGGACCGCGCAGGGAGCGCATCCCGGGAATGGTCGCTGCCTCCAAAGCGGGACTCGCTCCCAGCCCTTCCCCGCCGCTCCCCGGCCGTAATTAGCCGGATTTCAGTGATGTGCTCGGGCCGGGCCCTACCTTGAGCTGTGCGTATGAAGAGCAAACGTGATGGGTTGCGATTCCCAGAAGAGATCAGGAGGTTCTCATTCCGGCTCGGTAGCATCGCTTGGTAGCGTTTTTCAACACTTACCAAAGACACTGTTATATAGGCAAAAAGCTGGCAGTGGCCCGTACATGCAAAATTCTGACCTTGCAAACTGGCACAACAGGCCTGGCTAAATCCTGCAGGAGACACTTGCATCATCTTGGATCCAGCTTTTTTCTCCTCTTCCCATAGCTCAAACCTGAAACTTCTAATATGCTAAAAGGAGCAGCTGCTTCAATTTCATTGCAAATTTCTGTCCTACCCAGTGTATCTATACTCAGTAGCACAGGAAACATTCAGCGCTTGGAATTTGCTAGATTTTGTAATTTCTTGGCTCAGAGCTCCCAAGTTTTACTATTAAACTCTACAAAACTTTATGATGCTTTTGATAGACCAGAGCAATCCAATTTTAAGCATGTTCCAGTACTAGAGCAATGCAAAATAGATTTCTTATTCCTGAAACCAGCACATTTGTATCATCACAGCTCTTATTTCAACTGACTAAATAAGCCTTTTTGAACTGCTCCCATTCAGCTAAAAAGTGGAGTTTTGCAGAACACGGCTTCGTAAAGTTGTCAGTGATGGCACAAGCAAAATCTATCCAATTATTTTTTCACTTAAACTTAAGGGGTTTATCTTTTAGATAGATAGCAAAAGTGACAGTTCTCTTACATTCAGTGAATATGTATCCAGCTCACTGAGATTTTCAGAGCAGCCGAGGAGTTTAGCCACGTATCGGTGATAAAAGGAAATAAGAAATGAGTATTTTTTGTCTAAATCCCTTAAGCTGCTTTGAAAACCTCAATTAAGAGCTGATGAGCTTAAAATATTTCTTTGGGATTGTCCATACATGTTAGACATATATTACTGTAAAACTTCACTGTGTAATACATAAGGTGACTGCACTTAGATGGAAGTATTAGATTTGAATTTTTGTTTTCACTCAATATACAGAATACAGAGTACATATTTTGCAGAAATAAATATCTGACTGCCTTTGTGCTCAATTTAGAAGAAAGTTTAGGTCTAGATGAAAAAAAGTGAGTCCTATTTAAACCTGGAGCCCTGGTGCCTTTGCTGTTTGTTGAGAGGAGATTTATTAGACTCTTAAGGTTTTGGTAATCTTGAAGGTGCACTTTTTCACTCTGGCTACAGTAGATCCAGATTATCCATTCCTGTGGTAGTGTGCAGGTTTCTATAGTACCTGAATGTTTCTAAAGCACTTGAAAATGTCCTTTTTTATTGTTGTTTTAAGTAAAGGCTTTTGTGTTTTTCTCAGGGGGGAAGCTGGGTGAAATTAGTCAAAACCAGCATGCAGCATTATTTATTTTTTTTAAACCTAAGAATATGCATAATAATTTAAGTTTTTCCTACAGAATACAAAAAAGTCCGCTTGCAGTAAGAAAAACTGTTAATTCAGGAGTAATTATTCATGCTATTTTATTTTTCATGATACGTTACTTGTAAATAGAATTTATCAAGATCCAAATGTTAGATATAAGACTAATAGTATAGTGTGTATTGGCACAGGCATTTTTCCTAATGCATCAGAAGCAAGTGCATTCATTTCACAATTTGTTGATGCAATGACATACTGATGTCACATTTTGGCAGGATTTGACAGATCCAGTAAAGCCAGATAGATCCGGCTTTTGCCTTTTTCCTTAGCAGGGGCTGAATCACTTGGCGCTGGTCAGTGAGAAAGCTGGCAAAGCAGCATTCGGTGCAGAGGAGAGGTGGAGGGAGATGGATGCAGAGATGGATGCAGAGATGGATGCAGAGATGGATGGGTGGCAGGGGTTTCTGCTTAAGGAGCTGCTCTTCAAGTATGTTTCAGTCCAAGCCACACTCACAGTGCTGTGCTTCCACAGGTGTAAACTCTGCCTTTGCTCTCGCTCTTCATGAGAAGAAGCTTCAGCAAGATTGTTTCCATCTAATCTGGAACCAATGTATTATATTTACTGCTCAGTTACAGTGCAATTTAAAAAATGCAGTGATGGGTGGCACAAAAAACACTGATGTGCAATTCTATACCATAAATATAAAGGCAGGTTCTTTACAGCTTAGAAAAAGATGAGTGCCAGGACCCATGCTCTTTGTGACTCTGCTTTATTTATGAATGTGAAAGTTGGTTTCGTTACAGTGCATATTTAATCACACAAGGTTCACTTGCCTAAAATGCTTTGAAAACATTTTTCTATTGTGGTCCCTTTTGGTCTGTTTGTGCAGTTGCATTAATATTTGAACCAGTGATGTCTGTGTGCTATGAGCTCTCTAAGATTTGTTGTTTGTTATGGTGAAAATGGGAAAAATCATGGTAGAAAATATGAAAGTCTTAATGTTTGTTAAGAAAAAGAAGAGTCACCATATGGCTCAACAGATTTTAATTAATATTAAATTACCGGGAGAAATTCTGAAGGAAGTCAAATAAAAATCCTTTATTTTACAAATAAATGCTCAGATTTTGTTTTCAAATACATTTCTGAGGCTATTAGGAATCCTGAAGAGAGTAATGGGAGTGCAGGGGCATTTTCAGGAACACAAAGTGCATAAGGTGTTTTTGGAAAATCTGGCAGCTACCTAGTTAGTGTCAAAACCCTGATACTTAACTCCCCCTGGGAGGTGGTAGATATTGCATTCCTTTAGGCCTTACTGATGTTTATGTCATCCTGGAAATTAAACAAAAAAAGCAACTTTTAAATCACTGCCTCTGAAACTGCTTGAGACAACGCATATAGATTCCAAGTTAACAACAGCTGTTCTAGTATTCTTTATTAACGTGGTGGTTGGAATGGCAAGGTCTGTGGTTTCCATGCCAAGAAACCACATGGCAAGGGCAAGTCCTGATTTTTATTAAGAAAACTGTGTAATGATAGACAGACCTGCACATTCCATGTAGAAAAGTGAATACAGACTAAATGTGTCGTGTGCAACAAAGTGTTCAGTGAAAGAGTTTAAAATGCAAATCCCGTGTGTGACAACAGGTTGTGTTGCCAGCATCCAACTATAGCACAAATTTGGCCATAAAGACACAGATTTGCTGCTTTGTTCAATAATAGATTTATGTTCTGGTGCACAAACCTTGTATAAAACACCAGTCTATTAGCTCATGTAGCCACGGAGATAATTAATTTGCATACAGGGAAACTATTTGGGTTCATTTAGACCTAATGTCTATATTTGATTAAGAAATAGAGCTTTACAAACCTTAATGAAAATAAATATTTTCATTAATTTTATTTTCTGCTAACTAAGAATAATTGGCCTAATTTGTGAAAACATGGAGCTGATTAAAAATTAAGTACTGAAAATAAGCTAGCTTATTCTTAGACTCCAGTGAGGTGCAAACCCTGTGAAAATTAATGTATTAATAGCCTTAAATTTTAATAATAACATAGAATTAAGGATTTTTAATATTTAGCTCTGAGAGATTCTAATTACACTTTATACTTTGTTTTCTAATTGCAGTTGTAAGGTGTGAATGGTACAACCACAAGTTTGAAAGTGCTAATTATATTATATTATATTTACTCATTGTGTGATTTATATGTGTTTAGGGAATGCATATAAAAGAGGTTTGTGAGATGCTTTACATACTTCAATGAATAATAAATTTGAACAACACACAATCCAAAATTAATTTTAAAAAGCTAAAAGTTTTACTAATGATGCATATAAAACATTTAATTAAAAAGACTCCATGTAGAAACCACATTGAGTCACAGTAAAAAAATAGCAATTGGATTGTAAATAGTGTGAGTAGAATACTAACAGGGTAATTTTTTTTTATGCTGGACTCACACCAATTTTGTTCACGTGTACCTCTGTGTCTGTCAGTGAATACCAGCCTAGAACTTCTCAACAGAATGAAGAATAATTATGACAGATTATAACCAGCATAACTGCAAACTCCCAGTCCTATTTCAGTTGAAGTTTCCATTGCTGTTGTCCTAATTTATGTGCAGCAAGTCTGTTGTTACCCCAGTTTTCTGTGTGGGGTGGGTGCTGTGAGTGGGCAGAGGAGGAGACATCCAGCTGGTCAGCTCATGTCGTACAGGTGGTGGTACCTGTTGGAGCAAGGTTATTTACTGCTGCTACTTCACAGAATCCCAGAATTTTCAAGGTTGGAAGGGACTTCTGGAGATCATTCAGTCCAACCCCCCGGAGCAGGTGGTAGAGGAAGGTGCCCAGGTGGGTTTGGAATGTCTCCAGAGAGGGAGACTCCATGCCCTCCCTGGGCAGCTGTTGCAGTGCTCTGACACCCTCCATGTAAAGAAGATCTTCCTCATGTTGAGGTGAAACTTCTTGTGTTTTAGTCAGTACTTAATCTGTGCCATTGATGCCCACATCTGAAACAAGCACTTGTTTGAAATTGTAACTTCCTTTGGAAAGGTGAGCTCTGAGTGGGCCTGTATTGAGTTCACCTTCCCACTTTCCAGCTCAGCAACAGCTGATGCTGCAACGTGCAGCCTCTCTGAGGGAGGATACAGTCATGGTTGTGCACTGACATATCATCCACATCAGATCACAACAGGAAATGGCCTTTTAGTTGGTCTGTCTTGCCTTTTATCCCACGTGCTTGTGTTTCTTAGCAGCACACTAACTGTTGTTTGTCCAGCCATACAGTCAGCTTCCTGGCAGAGGGGGTTTTCTTTGTTTGCAGAGAAGCTGGTTTTGATCTGTTGTAACACTGTTTTCCACACAAAAATGCCTTATACAGAAAGGATTGTCTGCCTATTTAGACAAATAAAAAAGGAGAAAGCATGTCTCTCCACTTTTGTCAGGCAGCTGATTGCAGATCCCAAGAAAACACCTTTTCAACGGCCAAATGGCCACTGCTTTTAGGTTTTCCTGAATTTAGACCCTGATGCGCTTCTGCTGAAGTCAACACAAACTTTTCACTTCGAAACAGAATGTAAGGATAAAGGCCTCATCTATGTTAAGTGCCACAGACTTGTAATACTGTGGTTGCAGTGTACAACAAATGTATTTGAGCTGATTTTCCCACCTCTTATTGAAAGTTTCAAAATGTGGAAAGTCCACAACCCTCTGATTATCAGCTCCAGTGCTTAACTATCCTACTATTTGAAAGCTTTTACTGTTTTACTATTCACTTACTCAAACATGCATTGATGAAGTCTATACCCTCTGTTCCTTCAGTTTTAGCCAAAAATTATGTGAAGAAGGATATATTCCCTTTCTCTTTGTAGCTGCTCTGTACACATTTTAATACAATTATTGCGTCTCCTGTAATATTCTTTTTTCTAGAGTGAGCAGTTCCTTAAACCTTGTCACATGGGTTGGGTTTCCTAAATCTTGATCATCTTTCTTGTTACTTCCCTTAGACCAGTTTGCTTTAATAACATCCCAAACTGGAGAAGTGCTCTTGTCTACTCTTGCTGAGTAGACCAGAAAAAATTCTTCATGTGTAGATGATTAGTCGTACCTAACTCTGGACTTTTGACACTGTGTTTATTGACTTGTATCCTACTTATTCAGAACCCTTTCTCCATTTTATCTACATGCTTTAAATTCTGAGCACATCCTTGTCTTATTCTCTTAAGCTTTTCTAGTCTGATGTTCTTTGTAAATTTAACAAATATGCTCTCTATTTCTTTAGCCAAATCATTAATCAAAATATGGGATTATATGCCACTTAGGAAAACCGTCTAGTTTGACAATGAATCATCAATAAATTTTTTCTGAGTCGAGCTAAGCAGCCACCTGACAGTGATTTTCCCAGACCATGTTTTCCCCAGCTCTATATGACAATATCGTAAAGTTCTTATTTAAAATACCTACTCTGTTTTGCCTGTCTGTTATAGCTGTTGTGTATATGACACTATTGTACAAAAAATCAGTCTGCACTGCTGATTACTCCTCCCTTTATTTTCTTCTAGAAACTAAAATTGTTTATTTGTTTGTTCTAGTGTTTCTGCTGTAACTAGAAGTAAGTTTTCTAGCTCTTCTTTTCCCTTTTTTTTTTTTTTCTCTTGAGTACAAAAATGCTCTGCAGACTTCAGAGTGAAAATTTGGCCCTTTAATTTTATTTTATCCACTTGTGATTCCTGGTAATATAGAATGACACATAGTCCTCTTACCATATTAACTACTTCACTGTTTTTTGTACTTGATAAACCTTGAGAAATTACTGCATTCAATGAAGCATCTATTTAGTGTGACTCCACATGGGGACTTCCTGGCAGCAGAAGGTTTAATGTCGCCGTATAAATTCTGGGTAGGCAGAATGAAAAAGATATGAGAATGCTTTATACCTCAGATCCTGTTCAAAAATGAAAGAAAGAAGGATTTTTGTTGAAGCAGGAATATTCTTAATCACTCCAGAGGTACTGCAACACAGAAGGCTTAGAAAACTTAAATACCTAGCTCGTATAAATTGTCCTTAAACTACTGAACTTGAAGCATTTTGAGAGTAAGGGCTGTTATTGGTATTTTGTGGAGTCAGGGATAGGGAAATTTCATCACTAACTGTGGAGGTTGTTAAACAGCTACTGTTCAAGTTAAGACATTTTATGATGAGCAGTTCCAATAATGTTCATAAGGGAGTATTCAAGGAACCTCTTAAGAATGTCTCTAGACTGTTAATGTTGTTTTTTATTAATTGACACAGCACTGGGAAGGCAAATACTGTGCCAGAATTTTAAACGGGATGGCTTCGTAATTACAGGCCTTTCAGACTGGTGCCAATCCCTGGCAAAATAATGGAAGACTGATATGGGACATTATTAGTAAAGTAATAATCAGGAATAATATAATTTATGGCAATTCTCATTGGTTTATGGAAAATATAACTTGTCTGACTAACTCAGTAGCTTTCCTATGATATATGAGGTTTGGTCGATAAATGTTGTAGTGCTGATGTAATGGACTTTCTCAGGACATTTGTCATGGTACCACACAACCTTTGATTAAGAAATGAGAATAATGCTAATTCAACCGGGCAACACATTAAAAAGACCTAAAACTGCTTATCTGGTAGTCTTAATATGCAAAGTGTGAATCATTATCTAATAAGCTCCCTTAGGGATTGTTGGGTCATGCTCTGTTGCCCATTTCTTTTAATGAGTGGAAAATTATTAAAAAATAATTAATGCTAGATGGAATAAAGCTTGGTATTTTGGAAATAAATTTAGTGTATGAAATGATTCATAAATCATATACGCTTCAATAAAACTGAAGGTAAACCCACATAACATATACATAAATTTGGGTTGGGATTTTTTGTTTGTTTGCTTGGGGTTTTTTTGGTTGCTTTTCTGTTTGGATGGCTTTTTATTTTGTTTTATTTTGGTGGTGGTGTTTTGGTTTTTTGTTAACATATATATATGTATATATGGGGCTGTCTTATGCCGGACAAGGAGCTGTATTTTGATAATCCTTGTGGGTCTAACTCAGGATATTCTAGGATTCTAAATAATTAAGCTTACTTTTGTAGGATGAATGAGTCTCTCATGAGAAATAATGACTGAAAAGTGTTTGGGAGATCATGATAGATAATTGGTGGAATTACAGTGAGGTTTCACTGTCACACAGAGGCCAAAGGCATGAAGATGGACTAAAGAGAAACTTCAAACAGGAATCATGAAGTTATACTACTCCTGTGTCAGTAGTGATGTGATAATTTCCCAAAGAGCTGAAATCGTGTGAAGATCCAGATTAATATTTCAAAAAGGAATAAAAAGGCTTGGAGAATGATTAATGGATTGGACCTTCTGTGCAGCACGATACTCAAGGACTTGAACCTATTAAGTTTAAGCAATGGTAATTTGTCCCAGCCTGTATCTATATAAGGCACAGAGTCTGAGGATGGAAAACTTTGACACAGCAGTTATAAAGAAGTAAAATGGTGTCAAGTTGGAATTTAGGCAGAGGTAGACTCTAGGTGCACATTTTTTAAATAATTGTTTTTAAAGGATCATTGTGGTTTCTCTGTCTGCAGTTTTTTAAAATCAGGATTCCTCATGTTTTATTTATTTTCCTGAAAAATATATTTTGCTTCCAATAGGAATTGATTTAGACTGGACCTATAGTAGTGCTATTGGAACAAACTATTAATCAGTATAAGTATTGGTTTTGTCATCTCTAAACTGATTACTCAAGACTACCCAGTGGGATTCTGACTGGATAGTACCTGCTCTTACTGATTCCCAAGCTTTGGTGAAATCTTTTACACCAAACAACTTCCTACAAAAGAAGAGAAAGGCTGTAATTTCTTAAATATATATTTCTTTATACACGTGTGTTTGTGTGTGAGAATCCTGCTTTCATGCTCAGTGTGGGAGGTTAAAGGCACTTTTTTCACCATCTGTTCACCTTGCCCAGAAAGAGTTCTCAAGCTGCACTTTGTGTTGTGTGAGCGCAGCAGTGTGGAAACCCTTCACGTGGCCAACCTGAATCTCAGTCCCTTTCCTCTAGACAGCTGATGTCACTCTGGGAGGGTTCTTGTGGGAAGCCAGGGCTAATCTCCCACCCCCAAGCCCGTACCAGACCGAGAATGTGCTTTCCTCAGTTCCCTTGGAGCCATCAAAGCTTTTTTCATTACAGTTTTTGGCCTTCCTATGCTGCACTGGCTCCCAAGTCATTACTTTTTCTGCTGAGTGAGAAGTTCATGTCTCAGATGCTGATTTTTCATAATTCATGCTCAATTTCAACCCGTAAGAATATTTTTAACTAATGGTGATTTTTTTATTTTTTTTTAAATGAAATATCTATGTCGGTTAAAAAGTTTCTGTCACATAGATCAGGAATCTTGGAATTGTTTGCTGGCACAAAAAAATGCATACAATGGAGAGGGGAGCATATATAAAGACTCTTCTAAGACCTGAGTTGGTGGGATCCTGAACATGTGTCTGTCCCACAGCTCAGTTGGCCAAATCCTTCTGTCCTTGCTCTGAAATTTTTCAGTCCAGCTGGGCCCGTTCCTGAGCGATTCCGTGTCGCTCCTGAAGTCATTTGGTATTCTTTATGTTTGGTGTAGAGTCCTGTGGAGAGCCAGCACAACGATCCCTGTATTTTACAGCGTTTCCCAGCAAGGAAGGCAGCCGTGCAGAGAAGTGTGTACATCACCTGGTTGGTAAGAGAACAGCCTCGGATTTCATTCCACACAGGCTGGTGGAGGGAGCTGTGATGGACACCTGCCAAGGGAAAAGCTGCAGGGTCATGAGTTATGTTAATATGTCAGCATCAGCTCATCTTTTCTTCTGCTCTTACAAAAATGGCAAGACGGGATTAATAGCAAGGAAGTAACTTTTAAATAGCAGGAGTTTTTAAATGTCAGACTCAGCGTGGCAGACTAATCTGCCACAAACAAATTGTGCTGCATTCTGCCTTTTGGATTTTCAGTTATTCACAAGCATTCTGTGCTTCAGGCTCATGATTTAATGGTTCTAAGCGTATTCGTAACAGAAATATTCATTTTGACTACACAGTGGGGAAAAAGGCATTTTATCTTTTCTGCAGTTACTAATAAAATAGTATCTATCTTGACATTTTGGGCTGTGTAGATGGTAGGAGACAAAACTTGACTGAGATTCATTGGCACAGACAGAACGAAAATTTCACCCTGGATTTTAATGTTCTTTAAAGAATGTGCATCAGCAGCAATCATCAATTTAAGAGGCTGAGATAGGGCAAGAACAATCAATTACAGCTTACGCCTGTGTGAGAAATGTCTCTGTTTTCACACCTGTGAAACAAGCGATTAAAGTGCACCATTGGGCTCTGAAGTCTGCCTTTTAATAAACTGATTCTCTGAAAGCTGCCTTCTACTCTGTCAGTGTCAGGTAAACCAGTTTTATTTTTGGATTTCTTTCATGCCTACATGATAATATAAGATTCCAATGCAGGGGAAATATTTTTATTTTGACGTTGGGCCAGTTGGACTAACTCTGTCCTGATTGTCAGTAACAGAATAAAAACCCCACTGGAGCAGGGAGAGGTCATTTTCAAAGCAAACACGAGTGATACAATAACACAAGTCTCACAGAAAGACATGGGATTTGCACTTTTGCAAATCTCATTCCAAAAAATAAGCCTGCTCATCTAAAATAACCATATAAAAGAGATTCTGTGGAGTTGTGCAACTGAATAAAAACTAAAAATAAAGCTTCAAAAGACTGTTGTTACAAGTTTTCATTATTCACTTTTTGTCCCCTTTAAAGTGAATACTTGATTTTTGGTAATGATGGTTTTTCATAATTTTCAAAGAGAAACACTTACTTTGTCAGGGAGGTTGTCTGGTCCTGTAAACTAAGGACTTAGACCAGGAACCTACGTCATCTAATCTTTCCTAGCACTGTTTCTCTTTAAAATTGTGACTAGCACAGCCTATTGCTGTTTTCCCAGTTGTAATCTGGGGCAGAGGTGTGTGCATGTCATTAGCTGCACGTGTCCCAGAGCCAGCAGAGAGTTATGAACTCTGATAAAAAGCTGTTACTGACAACTCATCTTAATGGGGGATTTCAGATTCAGAAAGTAACAAGAGCAGATGTGATTAGGAAAAAACCCCCAATGACTAACAGATATAAAATCATGGAGTTATAAATACAAACAAATCATTGTGTTATGCTTGCTTTCACCGTGACAGACAACCTTTCACTACAACAATACATACACAGCAATAAAAGCTGGAGAATCCTGGAGCAGATCCTCAGCAGGGATAAATTCTCATAGCTCCATGACAACAGTGTTATGATAATTTATACCTGACAAAGGCCTGCTCTTTATGGAACAACTCCACCTCTTTCAAGGTGGAATTCATCTTTTTGGAGAGAGGTATTTACCTCCTCTGGTGTAGGTTCAGCAAGTAAATCCTACATGAAGGGCTGGAAGGCAAATAGGTTTTGTGCTGCTTTGCTGCATCGGAGAATTTCACCTGCTGTGTTGTGGCGTTGTTAAGATGAATGATCTGGCCCCCAAAGAATTCTTAATAAGAAAGGCTTTGCTAACTAATGTGGAAATCAGCTGGTGTCCCTTGAGATGCTATAATTAAGATACAGCAGATGCTGAAACTTTTCTTGAGAAAGGACGAGTGATTAAGATATCATGTGTAGCAGACATGCATTTGCTGAGATACAAGGGAGAATATCGGAGGTTTGTGAGATCCCTGTTTCATGAGACAAGGAGGAAGATGCAGTGTGTGCTGGGAGATTTGGTTAGACAAGCTCATGGCAAAAGAATTATCTCGGGAAGTGTCGGGCTGATTAAAAACAAAAACCTTGCTGATGACTGGAAGCTGGAGGGCATGTAGAGAATTTGTGTTTTGGCAAAAAAACTGCTTGGTAGGTCCAAGGAGGAGCCAACAGCCTAATTTTTTTAATGCATTCCCCTTTACTCACTTTATTTGGATTACTTCATGTCATCCTGCTCTGCTCTGTAACCAAATGCATAGATGGAGACCCTTTGGAGATAAGTTTGGATCCTGTCTTTTTCTCTCTGCATTGTGAGCTCTCAAATCTCTTGCCTCTCTCTGAAATACGGAGTGATTTCCATCTGAATTTGCATTATTGCTTGTCTGCTCCTTCCTTTTGCTAAAGATACCTCGACTAGTGTGTATCTGCTCCTTGTGAGACACAGGATATCTCTTTCTGATGTGCTGAAAACCCTTCCAGCAGCTCATTCTGGAATACTGATGTTCCAGTCTGGGTGTCTTGTCATCAATCAGAGCAAGGAAACTGCTGCTTAAGCACTGTTTATGCAAACTTTGGTTCAAAAATTGAGTGGTGTTTCCATTAAGGGTTCAGAAAATGCACTAAGACTGTATAATATTGAAGCCTTTGCTCCAGTGACGGATAAAGAGACTTCAAGGTGTTCAATTAAAGCTTCACAATTCTTTTCACGGTAGCAGATTGTGTTATCACTGTACAAGAACTGTGAGGTGAGTTAATAGTGATCAAAATATCTACTGTACCTGCACCTCAGTTTTCTTACATTACTGGCATGTGAACTCTGCTGTCTTGTCTAAATTCCAGTCTAAGCAATGTTCTGCCCACCTCAATTCCAGCTCCTTCCCAAGCACTCAGCGCTCCCGTTGTCTCCCATACTTCTTTTTTTCTGCTCTAGCCTGTTGAGCTGTTACTGTGAGTTGTCAAGCTCCAGTCATGATTCCTGTGTATAATTTACAAGATAATTTTCACAGTGCTTTCTTAGGAAAAAAGGCAACATCTCAGTTATTCCTTCCTAATACAGCTGTATAATTTCAGATAAAAATCTGAAGAACTGATGTCAGCTAAGTCAATGTGTTTGGGAGCTGTATTGGCACCATGCATTCCATATGCTTTTATACATTTGCCAGTTGCAGTAAATAAATTAAAATGTTTTCAGAACTAAAAAACATTTACAAAATAACATTACGAAACCACCTGTAATCTCTCCAAAGTGTGAACTGCAGTTCAGTGAAGGTCTCACTCTTGAGCTAATTAGTATAGAAAAAATGCTTTCAAATTTTGTAACATTTTTCTCTTAAGCACTGCAAAACATTTTATAAATTTTAATGAATTTAGACTTGAAATATGATTATATGGGTTATCATCAGCTTCATTTGACAGAGGAATATACTGAGTCTCAGAGGAAAGTTAAATGAATTGGAGAGGAAACTTTTAAGTACTGACAACTTCAACTTTGAAATCATCTTCTCACAGAAATGTAGGGTCATTTGTCATTTAACTAAAACAGTACTCTCAAAATGCAATTTGCAATTTTCAAGGGAATCAGAAGAGTGTTTATATAAGCCCAAAAAAACCTAAATATCTTAGGTATGGCTGAAGCCACTTCTCTAGGCTGAGGAGTGAGTAATCTCCTCCTGCCATAAATAGTTACAACCAATTCTCGCTTGGCCCTTGTGTAGGAACTGAGTTGTTAGTAGAAATAAAAGATGATGAACTGTTTCCTGTAAAAGCATGAGCTGAGAAGGGTTGAATCTCTGTTGGTACCTCTTGAGACCTCTTATTTCCCTTTGTTGTTTTTTTTTTCTTTGTGTGTGGTTTTTTATTTGTTTTGTTTTGTTTGGGGTTTTTTGGGGGTTTTTTTTGCACTAGATTAGTATAATGGGTTTCTGATCTGTAACTAAGTCTCCCAAACTGGAGTGAAATGTTGCTGTTTTTGTCATGCCCACTAAAGCAAAGCCTCATTACTGAGAGAAGAGATTCATCTCACCTCAAACCAAAGTTACTTTTCTCAGTTCAGTCAGGAACTTAACAGAGGACTGTCAATGTTGAATTTAACTTCAAGATCAGGTAAACTGCATTTATTCCCCCACCATCTTGAATTCCCCTCACAAATTTAAATCTTAGTCACAAAGGGAAAGATAGAATTGAGAAGAAGAGACTATATCCTGTACTTTGTGTATTTCCAGAACAGAACTTTTTCTCCAACCTTGCTCTGTGGACTTGGACTTCTGCAACCAAAACACTGTCACAAAGTTAATTTTTTCTCATAGCTGACCTCCTCTTTCTTTTCTTGTCCATATTTTAACTGTATTCACTGTATTAAAATGCTACAAAAAATTCACATTTCAAGTGATTCTGCCACAGTGTCCTGCTGGAGTCACAAAACAAAGCTGACACTGAGATACATATGGCCTTTGTTGGAGAATAATAAGGAAAATAAAATACAAGAATGTGGTTATCTAAGCCAGTGATGTGGCCTCATGTGGTGCTGTGCAGCTGATATGAAGAGACCTTCAGGATCAGAACTAGTAGTTTCAGAAAGAAGAACAATTCTTTCTCTAGAGAGAAGGAAGAGCACAGTTGCATGGTATCTGGAAATAAATGTGGGAGATGGGGACATTTCCTTTCCCTCTTACTAGCAACACTTGCATGTTCTCTAAACTGGAAGCTCCCTCTCTCAGAAGGCCTTGGTGTGCTTTTAAAGTCAACTGCTATTACAGACCTCAGGAAAAGCTGGCATACCTGAAAGCCCCTCTAGTTTTCACAGCTGCTCTAGCTGGTCTGAGAAAAAAGCTAACTCTGCTTCTCATCCCAGGTGATTGCAGCTGTATCAGTATTTAATCCATTGTTTGTCTGTTTTAAGGTTGAGAACTTCAAGCCCACGGGGTTTTCTCAGCAGTGTAATGTCTCAGAACTTACAGAATTCAAGCTTATTGAAAACCTGAAATTCTCACACGAAGAGCAAGGTAGTTTAGAAGCCTTAGCTAAAGGTTTTAACTTCTGTTGTCACAGCATGAGCTGTCCATCAACCACGGACAAATGTATAAAGAGTGGTAAAAAAATCAAATCTGCATCTTCTTCATCATCTTCACTGGCATATCAGAGAATAGTAAAAAAGCCCATTGACTGGCCTTTAATGAGCTGTCTCTGGCACTCTGACATGGATTGAATGAGCAAGTTGATAGATCTATAAGTTATATTCATAGACCTATGGTGCATTTAAACCAGATATTCAGTGTGAGCTGGTGACTTTCACCTTAAAAATGAAAAAGAAATTAGACCTCATGCTCTGCAATGCAACTTTGTGTCATAGTCATTTTCCAAATTCCTTATCTATTCAGATTTCAGGGAACAGCTGTAAGGACAAATCAGCATCTAAGCACGTGTTATAGATGTGTCCCAAACTGTGATACAGAGATCAGCTCTGCTGAGCTGAAATAATGCAGTGGAAATCATGGAGAGGAAGTGGATTAAGGCTTTACAGTAACAAATGAGGCCTGTGTTGTCTTGGGTTCATTGACCAGCAGTGGACTGGGATGGTCTGTTAACTTTTCTGCTGATTATTCTGTGATTTTAACATTAAAAAACATTTCAAAGCAGAGGAGTCCACATCCTTTTGATCATAAATCCTAAGCTTTTCTGGGCAGGGACCTGGAACATTTGCCGTTTTGTGAAGAATGAGGAACACATGGCACTTGGTAAATAATAAATGATAAAAATAAAGCATGAGTAACCATGCTGTAAAAAGGGAGCAGCAAATGCATTGAGAGATATCAATTATAGGACCAGGATTACCTAATGAGCTATAATTTATTATTTGTCCTTCAACTTTAGAGCTTCAGCTCCTAAACTTAACTCCTTAACTTCCAAAAGGAAAGAATTTTACAGAAGTAGTTTAAAAAAATGGTACCGACACTAGAAGCAATTAGAAAGAAGGCAATGAAAAAGAATTTAAAAAAGCCAATAAAGTATAGTTTGAACAACAGAAAAAAAAATTAATTCTGTTTATGTAGAGTTTATAAGTAAAATTAATGCATTTTTGTGGGATGTAAAACTACGTATGCTTTGTGATGATCCTTTGTGAATGTCCCTATAATAGAAATTTTTCTTTTTACTGCTGCTTTGATGAAATGCACTTCATTGATTCATTGCATTTAGTTGAAGCTTTTCCACAGAGCAAAATGTTGGCTTGAGCTGTTCCTAGAGTTTGGTGATCCAAACTCTGTGGCATGGGGATGAGGAAGGTGTGAAACTAATATGTTTAGTGAATATGTTTTTGATAAATCTTGGTTTTAATTTTGTTTTCTGTTATTTTGTAAACTAACTTTATTCTCTGTCAGGTCAGTCATATGTGAGAGAAAAATCAGAGAAATTCGCACATGTTAAAGATGTATTCAAAATGAAGTAATACAATTCAGGAATTGTAATTTTAAAGTTTTTATCTCAAAAATAAAACCATTCTTATGTTCAAGGATTTTCTCTTTTTCTTTTTTTTCTTTTTATTTTTATTACCTCACAAAGACCAGAGATCCCTGTAGAACTGACATCTTTTATTACAACTTCAAAATGAAATTCAGAGGCTCATGTTCTGTAAATATTTCATATAACCTAAGGATAGGCCTGATCCTGAATGCCAAATACACTACTTACTTCTTTAAGTAGTCACATTAACCACTCTGTTCTTCTCAAGCTAGAATATAATATATGTATTCAGGATCACATTATAGTAATGTCATGATAAAAAATTATTGATTGCTTAGATAATCTCTTTGCTATAATAAATCTAGCTTACTTTTCCAAGTCTAGCTCTGAGTTCCAGCCTCTGAGTGATCTCAGGAGGCACAGAGCTCCAGAGACACTGCTGTGATAGGCTTTCATGTGTCACTCTTGTGTCTCCATTGTTTATTTATCTGTATTTTGGTAAAATAACATACCAACTCTTAACAGGATGCATTTGGCTGCGTTCTTTGTCAGTGAAATCTGTCTGTGTTGTTTATCTCAAGTGATCTCCACATGCATCCTCTTATTTATCATTTTGTGCACCAAGAAGAAACTTTTTGGTTTTATTATTTGGCTGCATCCCATTGGTACTTCATATTTATCTTCAGAGTCTGATGACTCATGTGTTCCATGTACAGCAAGATATCACCTCTGGGTGTATATCAGTCAATCTATCTATCTATCTATCTATCTATCCATTAAAAGAGGAGAAAAAGGGTAGAGGAGAGAGTGATTGGCACTGGAAATTATTATTTTTTCTGT
>JAYRBT010000010.1:7115906-7150462 GCA_036023395.1 Myiotriccus ornatus
TAAGGAAATGAATAATAAGAAACAGGGAGGATGAAATAAAAATGACAAGTGACTTTGGGACAGTTCTAGCCAAAAGATTAAAAAATTAAATATGTGAGAGCTTACTAGAGTTCTTATATTACTCTCCTTCTTTGCAGGGGCAAAGAGATCAGATATGAACTAGATGTTAAATTAATGAAGGTTAAAGCCAATAGTTTTAGTTGATCTAATTTTACATTGCATAATACAGCAAATCTCTCTTTTGGGGGGTTCCTTTGAAGGTGAACAGGGGAAGTGGAAAGAGAGGTTTCTGAAATGTCAGACCTTGAAGGCTTTATATACATTACCCTTAAATGTAGAGTGGTGCAGAGACTCTTTCTGAAAGCAAATACCAGAAGATAAAGTAGAAAGTTTTATTAAGTAACTAAAAGTTACTTAAGGCAATTGTTCAAACCAAAAAAAGACTAAAATTGCAGAAGAGTAAAAGTAATTAATGGGAAGATTCTGTGATACAAAAGTACAAAACCAAATCTAAGTGCTAGACCTGTCATTTCAAGCAAATAGAACAGTGAGAAATAAGAGTTCAACCATGAAAGTCAGGAAATAGAATTAGAGATGAACCAGAGTGAGAAACAGAATCCTTTAAGGTGACACAAGAGAGCACAGTTGAAAAGTGATAATAAGTAAATATAGTTAATTGTATAATAATTCTAAACTAAACAAAATCTGGAAGGACAAAGTCTGGATCATGTGAAAATTACAGTAGTTTTCATGGTTGTTTGCTCTGGGAAGGATGTGACTAACACAATAACAAAGATGTTACTTTAAATGATTAAGATACCAAGAGCAAGTCTGTTTTCTACCCTGCCTCAGTGTTTGCCTGATTCTGCAGAAGCACACAAATTCAAACCAGCCTGTGTCACGAGCAGGAGACTCAGGCAAGTGCAAATGTTATTGTTATCAACGTTAATCCAGCACTGTGACTCTGAAAATGCTGCACTAGATGCTTTAGCAGAGAGGAACATTTGTGTAGCTAATTATGGAATAACTTGATCAAGACAAGTCTCCTCCTAATCAACTCTGTTAGAGATTGACTAAGGACGTGAGTTATGTGGGTTTATTGAGTCACCTTTCAAGACAAGAGGCTTGAGAAACCAGGCATCCTGCTTAAGACAAGCTAGAGAACCTCATTTAATAATTCCTTTATTTAAGGACAAACATGTATGATTAAAGCCAGAAACTAGTTATTTGAAAATGACAGAAAGAAGAAGTCAACTGCAATTCTTGACTTAAAGGTTTGCTGTGAGCTGTCAGTTTGGTGCAGCCATGAAACAAAGTAAGGCGTAGGTGTAGGTCAGGCAAGACATTTCCAGTGGAACTGTGAAAGAAATTTCATTTTATAAGTCATTGGAGAGATTTGATTTGCAAAATTGTGAACAATTCTTATCACTCAGGTTCAAAAGGAATAACTTCCAGGTAACAGACATCTCTGTTTTTATGATGAGGCCAAAAGAGTTTCCTTGCAAAATGAAGATGAACTTTGCTGTGGTTATAACTGAAGCTACTCTGGACTTCTGTTTATCTTGGTGTTGCAGCATTAAAACACCATGAAAGAACTGTCCTCTATTAAACTCAGCAGTGCTGCCAGAAAACACCATATACAGGGATATGAGCTACATACAAATACATTTTGCTAGTATTTTTTCAAGTTATACAGATATCTATGTCACTGGCTACAATTACTGTTCCCTTCTAAAGTTCTGATCTACCTTCAACCATTTATTTGATGTAATCAGTCCTTAAATAAGTGCAATTTACTTCATTATTTTATCATGCAAGTGAATATGCACAAAGTATGTTCACACACGGTCCAGAACATGCACTAACTCTGCATCAGGAGACCTGACACTAGCAGGACTTTAACACTGTTCAGTACTCAGTAGCTCTGTTTGGGGTTTGAGGTTTGAAGACTTCTAAAAAGCCTGAATTTTTCTGAATGCAGGCAAAATTTGAAAAAATGCAGCAAGTCTCTTAAACAACCCAATTCTTAGTTTCCTTGTCAGTTAAATGGAGTGACAATTTATGACATATTTTCTGGCTCCAAGGTTCTTCACTTATGCTGAGAATTAAACAGGTTTTGAACAAGATCCATTGATTAACGTTTCAAGAAAAGAAATAATTGCCAAGTGTTATTAATTTATTTTCTCTACAGTATTTATAGTTGCTATTTTTCATAATTCTGAATCAGAATCTCTTTTCATATAGAAAAGCTATGCAGCAGACAGAAGTAATGACATACTGCACAAACATACCTTCTTAATGTATGCAAATTATTGTGTTTTTAGAAATTACACACAGCCACTGCAATCTTACAGAAACCTGTAAATTAAAATGAAAGAATATTACTTTAGAACTGCCTTGTTCATTGAACATCTATCTTTCTACCAGACAAGAATATAAAGTAAAAAGAAACTCAGAAAAGCTGGAGGTATCAGCAGAACTTCTTATCATAACAACTGATCCAACTACTTATGAGATGCCAGTTCTGAAAATCAATGAATAGTGACAATATCTTTTAAGAAGATTGCAACACTTAATATTAAGTTTTCTTATCTTCCTAAGGACCAAATCCTGGCTCTTGGTAAAATTACTGAGAGTTTTGTTAATGCCTCTAATGAGAGCATGATCAAACCTCTAGAGCCTAATTTGAAAGCGTATTAGCTTTTTGAGTGTTACCAAGAACAAGTTCAGATTATCTGCACCACACTGTGGAATAAAAATCTGTACTTGTGTTTTGTCTCTTTGTGTCTGGTCATGCTGTATGTATAAAGGAACATTCAGTTCTATAAAATGTAATATATTTTCAGTGCAAAAAGCTAACGTATCTTGAACTGGTTAGGCAATCAGTTAAGCTCTCTGTTGACATCCTATAGCTTTTTGCCAGTTTTAGCAGGCAAATGTTACCCCCCAGTGCAGTTTATTGTTTCTTTTACGTGAAATTATCATTCTTAGAAGTAGTGCTTTTGATGTGATGTATCTCAATTTTATAGGAGGAGGATGTGTGTCTGGATTCTGTTCCTGTGGCTTCTCTCTTTATGCACGGAGCAAATAATCTGAAACGCTAATGAATTCAAGGAACTGATTTATACAGTTATATATATATATGTATATGGGACAATAAACTAATTGCTTTGTTTTCAAGAGGCCTTTTGAATTCCTTTCTGAGAGAGAACTTCACCTGGCTTGGATATAGAGAGAGGTTTGACAGGCTGAGAACTCCTTCATTGCACAGGCAGTGGTGCATGGCTGTTGTTCCTTGGTGGAGCAGTTTGCCTGTTTAATTCCTTTGATCCTACAAGGACATTGAAAGCAAATTCTATACAGAATCAAGCCAGAAATTACTTTTCTTACAGCACATTGTGAGGAGCTGATCAATGAAGCAGCTGTCAGTGATATCAAAACATTTAGCCTGGGCATCACATCTATCATCAACATGTTCTACATTTAAACAGTGTTTCCTGCTCTCGTAGACCTTCAGCATGTTACAGTCCATCACACTGTGGTCAGGTGAATAGTAATACAGGCTTAGTGCTGTACTTTGCCCATTTGACCATGGAGTTTAAATCCACAGGGATTCTGCCTTACTTTATGACATGGTTAACTTTCCACTCTTAACTGAAAGAGAGTCTCCTTTAATATACAGTGCAACTGTTCCATCGACTTGGTTTCCTGGATAGTTTACTAAGGTATCTAAATCTCTCCTACAAGTTTCTCTGGTGCCTTTTATATCCCTGTTTTCCTTTAAAGCTGGGTATTCTAGTCTTTGTACATTTCTGTTAAACTTTTGCCAAATGTTTTCTATGCCATATTGAATGATGCAGTGTTCCCATGTCTTCATCCCAGAAGATGAAGCAGCACAATGTGTTCTTTTGATCCAGCTTTCTATAGTACCCTACTTTAAAGCTTTCTGTCACCACTAGCAAGGTTCCCATCTTGTTTAGGTGATGCCAAACTCATCCTGTGTAAACTCCCTCATTGAATCTGAAATGCCTGTTTTCACGTCATCTTCTCATCTCTACACAGACATTTTGCTTCCGTGTTTGTCCCCATGTGAGGGACTGGGAGCATTTCAGGAACTCCTACAATGGAGATTCCTTATCTTCAGTATCCTGCCTCATACCCATCATATACAGGAGCCTGTATATTAGTCTTCCTTATAAAAATTGTGTCCACAGGAACTGTGACCCTCATAGCCTCCCCAGCATTTCCTACAACCCAGTCCCAAAGTCCCAGAGGTGTCACACCCCAGCTCAGGCCTCCAGCTTGAGAAGTACTCAGTGTGCCCAATCCAGTCCCAGTTCAGCAACATAAGTCTAATGAATGTTAGCAGCTTCTTACATAAAGTGAGTATTTTTTAGATCTCAAAATAAGAGGCAGCTAAAGTGAGCTGTGTAGTGATGGTCTTAAGAAATGAGTTATTTGCTGACAGTATTCTAGGCTAAGGTATGTGATGGGTCCTTTGGAGCAGCGCATTATGCACTTTTATGAAGATTAAATCTACTGAACTTTGAGAATTAATTGGAAAAAAAGTTTTCAGTGAAGATAGTGTTGCTTGCAGCCATGGAGGAATCATAGAGATACTTCTTGGTGTGAACTGCTGTAGAGCCAAAGCTCTATTTCATGTTCCCTTCACATGTCCCTGATGTTATATAAGCAAGATCTATTTTAGAAGGGCTACAACATTTTAATATGCAGTACACAGGAGAAACACGGAGTGATTAAAGAGGGATCACTATTTTGTAAACAAGCTGTGAGTATCGTTACAGCCTTTGCAGCAATTAAAAGGTTATATTGCTCTACAGACTTGTAGGGAGGATGTGTTACATAAGGAGAAAATGCTTAGTGCTTTCACTCTGTTTGTCAGTCTGTGTGTTTCCTCTGTTGCTGCATCTGTACAGAACTGATTGGAATATGAACTGATTTTTCATGCTTTCCCTCTTTTATACCTATTACAGGATCTCTGTGTGTGAGTGCGTGCTGCCGTTCAGGAGTCTAGGCAGAGAGATTGCTCCTGGCTTAAGGACCATGAAATGGGCATGGATGTATGTAATTGGTTGGTTTGCATGCTTAAAAATGCAAATCAGAAACTGCTCTATTTTATGCATCTTCCCTTGTCCTCAGAGAGACATTTTGTCATTTGTAACTTCCTCCTGAGGAGTGCCCCACATGCATTTCTAACCACATACCCTGAAGCAAAGAGAGATGTCCAGGAAAGGATGGGAATCTTAAGAAATGCTGGATAGCTCCAAGCTTTCCAGGAACTTTTCTACATGGGCAAACCCTGTAGATTTTTAGGATGGATTTCTTTCACCAGTACAACATCCACATCCTGTCGTGCATTTCTGAGGCTGCATATCAGAATATCTAAAGGAGGCTGAGCTGCTGCAGACAGTAGATGTGTGTGTGAGGAGCACAGTGTGTGTTGTCACTAAAGGCAGGTTGCATTACAATCTGGTTGGTGACCCAGATGTCTACAATAACTGTTTACCCATGTACAGTGTGCTTGCTTCTAGTAGCTTGGTAACCAGTGGAAATCCGAGATCAGAAACTGTCATCTTGAAAGAGCAGAGAGTAATTGAAATCTACCTGAGGCTCGTTCACAGGGACCATGTGCTTCCACTCCCTTTGCAACTTACCACCCAGTGCACCAGACTGAAATGCCACATTACTGTTCGTGTCAGTGGGAATTGCATGTGCAGTAATGAGAAATCAGTGTTACAAACACTCTACGTGGCTTGTCAGTGTGGGCTTCTGGGTTTTATTTTAACTTTATTTTGTACCCATGGACAAAGTTAAAATCTGTTCTGCGTGAGTTTCAAAGGCAAGGAAGTAATATCCAGCACAAAGGCATCATACTAACAGTAGGGGATTTTTCTATTCCCAGTCACTGATTTGCTGCTGTGTGATTTTAGAGGAGACATCCAGCATGAGGTTCAAGTGAGTGCATTCACCTGAGACAGTGATCCTTGATCTATGTACTCCCAGTACAGACTGAACTAGCACAGATGCTGGGGTTTAGGACATAGTTCATTTCACCCTTATATCCTCCTTTTTTCTCACAGAAACAAAAGGATGGTTTAGCATCAGTCTAAAGCTGTTTAAAGCTACATGAGAGAGTCACACCTCAGCTCACACAAGGTATATGACATTCATATAACATGTATGATCAGTGCCAAATACAGCGAAGATCTCCTGAGTTAAATGGTTCATGTTTTGTATCCAACATTTGCAGCTCTGGCTCTGCATTCAAAGACATCAATATATGTAGAAAAATCGCTGCAAATCATTAGCAATATTCATGAATATCTGACAAGTATTGTTAGGATATCTAGCTCTGATCTTGGGACTTAATGACAAGTGGCACAAATAAGGGATGGGTAAACTGCAGTGGGAAGATTTTACTTTTCTGTTTCAATGAGGAGCTGAAATGATGAATAAAGACTGTAAATAGTTGTCTGAGGGCAAGTGATTACCAAATGCTTAACTTATTCATGGCTACTCAGGTATTTCATTCCCTGAGGATTTTCTGTCTCTCCTGTCCACTGACATTTGGGAGAACAGGATTTCTAAAGAACCCATAGAGCAACCTGGGCCCTCTAAATGCTGCGTCTCTTCTGATTTTTGCTCTTCTACCTGTGTCAAAACTGTTTTGGGGTCAACTTGACTCCTGAAAAAGGACACAAAAGCACAGCATCTCTGCATTTGGGATGCATGCTGAATTCCTGTGTCCAGATCATAGTATGTACCAGGAAGATTAAAAGCTGCCAATTAGTTTCTGATCATTGCATAGAAAGGGTATGGAAAAAACAGGAAAAGTGAGGGAGGACTTTTTTTAGTCTTTGACATCAAACTACATGGCACAAGAGTATAAACAGCATCCATAAAGAACATGCTTGTGACAAGAACAGTAATTGGTTAAATCAAAGGATTTCTCAAAAGTAAAAAGAACACTGTAGTCCTGATTTTCCACTACCTGGCCAGTGCTGTAGCATACTTCTGTGGAAACACTGACTAACGTTGCAAAAATAGTGATTTTGTTTTATTGAGAGGCAATCACTGGACCACTATGTTCTCTATCATCAAAGGCATTAAGTAGTTAATTTTATTAATGCACAATAGATGAAACCTGCCACCAAATTAGAATCATTATGCTTTACACTCATTTTGTCCAGTTAGAAATGGCTAAACAATGTTTAGCAACAGAGAATCACAGATCAGATGTTTACATTATTGAATATGGATGGATTGTGAAAAGAACTTCCAAACTGATTAGCAAATGAGTGCAATAGGATGGTTAATATTTTATGAGTCTCTGTGATTGAGTCTCTCTGATTTCAGAATACAGTTCCCAAATTGCTGGCATCCCCAGTTGTTCTGGGAAAAATTGCTTCAAAAAATAGGAAGTCTGATTCAAGGCTCAAGTCTTCCACAGATTTCTCTGATTGCATGTCTTGTATCAGTGAAATCCGCTGTGGCACAGCTTGTCCCATAAGGTTTGTATGATGAAAGTAAGGAAAGTTTCCACAATCTCATCATTCCCCAAATTTATAGGGATTTTACCAGTTGTGTGGCATATGAATATTCAGGTCTCTTCCCCAGTGTGTCAGAATATGCTATGAATAATTTATAGCTGCAGACTGAAGTCTTGTCCTTTCAGCTTTGGAAATGTATGCATCAACACAGACGTCTCTATTTCATAGTATTGAAACTGTATCCTAAATACCCTTTCTTCTAAATTGCCAGCTTAGCTGAGGAGGCCCAAGACACCAGCATATACGTGCACTGGGTGATGTCGTAATAGTGGAATTCAGAAGGGAATGTAGTACCTCATGTAAATTATTATCTGCAAAACGATAATCCTTCCCATGCTTGTTCTCTGCAGCAGAGAGTAGCAAAAATATTATTTATCCAACATGATGAAACAGGGCTCTAAAGCACATTAAGCTACATGGAAAATATTGTTGCTTTCTAAAGTAAGTGACTACATCTGATTCTCTGCCATCAGACATGACCTGGACTGTTTTATCACTTCATTTCTAGAAATATGTTTCTGTTTCATGCATAGAAATTTCTATCTCAAGACAGTACTAAAGTCTGAGGTATTAGTATATTTATATCTGTGAAAATAGATTGGTGCCATACTTTAGAATTGACCTTTAATTATATTTAATTATAATAGGCAACTGCAAGGCTAAGATTCTAGTAAGGTGCTCCTCAGAATAGTCCTGGCCTTTTTTGCTTCCCCTAGAGAATAAATGGGTTGGACCATATTTATTTCTACATTTAATTTTGAAGTTAATGAAGTTTCTTTTCAAGAGAATTTGTGGTAGACTTTTTTACAAGGAAAGGTAGTTTTTAGGAGAGAACTAGAAGAATGGTGCAGGAGTTTTCATCCTTTAAAAAATGTAAAATAAGCATCGGTACAGTAATTTCCAGTATACACAAATTACGTGAGCATCTCTGGACTATTTTGTTTTGTGGTTAGCTCACTTGCACTTCCAGTGGCAATACTGTATTTAACTACACAATGCTCTATTTTCAATTCATAAAGAAACTTGTGAGACATTGCTGAGATCATGGTTTTATTCTGATATTAAAACCTAACAAAATCATCTCAAAAGACTATTGAATATTTTTTTTTAGTTGAAGACACAAGCGCTTACTTCTGGTGATTCAAAGACAGTCTATTTTAATTTTAAAAATAAATAAGTTGAATAAAGATTAAGCCACTGTTGCTGGGCTCGATGCCCTCGAGCGCGGGGCGCACCGCGGAGCAGTCCCCGTGCAGCTGGCTGTGGTGCTGGCAGGAGGTGCAGCTCTGTGGCAGCTAAGGGTTCAACCTGATCAAACTGTCTTGCTTCCCTGTCCTTCTCCTCTATCCCACTGACCAGCTTATTCAGATGGAGAAGCCAGGAAGGGCAGGGTAGATGTGACTCGGCCACACTTCTTGGTTGGGCTAAAGAACGGAGGAAGTTGCAACAGGGGAAGTTGCTGGAGAAGGGAGACACATAATCTTCAAGGTTTTGGAGCAATTTTACCAGAACTGAGAAAGGAGGACAAGGTTTGTGTGGGAAAGCTCTGACACATATCCAAGTTGAGATGTTTGGAGGATCACAGCAGTTTCCTTTGGATTTGCCCACGGAATCTGAAGATTGGCTTTCTGCTTTTTGCTATGTGCATGTTCCATTTTTATCTTTCTGCTCTCTACTTAGGAACTCTTTTCTACTACATACTCTCTCTTCTCCCTGTTTCTCCTCAAGTTTGCAGTTTTTCTGTTTTAAAGAGCTAAATAAGGATGAAAATGCTACAGTACAACTTCTATTTATGACACTGCTGCAGGTATGAGAGGCTCAGTGGTCTGTAAAAGGATAAGTAACAAATAGTTTAATGAAGAGGAGGAAACCAGTGTTTAATCTCTCACATGTGGAAATTATTGTAGTTTGGCTTGTGTTATTCAATCTGAGGCCCTAAGAAAATATAAAGGAAATACAATATAAATGAGAATTCTGTACTTAATGGATTTGATAGTTATTGCTCTCCAGTTAGATCAACTCTTTATCAGCCAGTGGAATAAAATGCATCTGACAAAGAAAGAAAATTGAAATCAAAGACTTTGAAACTTGAGAACACCTGCACAGATACATTTTCTTTATATTGTTACAGAAATACCTTGCTGCACTACCCATTACGTGGTTCTGAGGCAAGTTTTACCTATCTACCTCAGTGAGGAGAGAAAAAGGAAATACTGCCTGCCTAAATATTCACTTTCCTTCCATTTCATGCTTTGAATAAGGTAATTTAGGCTACAAACTCTGCATAAACAAGAGGCCACATCCAACGAGAGAATATTTCCCTGCATGAGGTTTTCTGTGGGCTGCAGATCAGTTTGCCAGTTCTCAGCAGGATCAGAACTGCCATCTTTTGCAGCCCATAGCATTTGCAGTCCTGTGCTTGGTGGCTGTGGGAGGTACCCCGTTGGCAGGGCTGGGAGCATCTGCAGGAGGGTGGGCAAAGCTGGCGTGCAACACTCTGCTTTGAGTCAACCTGCACCAACAGGGAAAGACTGAGTCAGGTTACAACCACAGGAGGCAGTGCCTTCCCTTAGGACCCTTCCTAACCAGCCTACTTGAACGATGCTCAAATACACAACTTCTACCCTCAGACTACTTCTCTTTTCAGACTGGTATGTGCTTCTTTGATTTCTTATTATCTAAACCCCAATCTCATATTCTAGTCTCTATAGCTATCAAAGCAATCACATTTTGAGATAAAGTTGTTTACTGAATTCTTTATAATATTGACTGGGTCAGAATAAAAATGACAGAATTTCTAAATAAGTTATGTAACTGCAGGATTTTAGTTTCAAATTCCAATATCTTAGATTGACATTTTCTGAAACAATACTTTCAATAGAGACTAGGTGCTCTGTGTACTCTGAACCTCAGCCAGGAACCAGTAGATTCTGTTATGAAAAAGAACCTTTTTTGCTTCAGGGCATCAAATATATTTCTGATGTGATGGATCACAATGGATGGTTTTTCCATCTTTTTTCTTTATACCTGCTGCAAGACACAGGTAAGAGAAAGAGGGCAGGACAAGGAGAAAACATTAAAAGTGAGTGAACACAATTAGTTCAGAAAGTAGATTTGATGCTTCAGTGAGAGCATGACCAGACCAAAAGCTGTTGAATTAAATATACAACTGGGTAAATTTGCAACTGGAACAAGTTTTCATGGTCAATTTTCATTTCAGGCCTGTAACAAAGTATTGCAGTTGGAGTGATAGTCCTAGAAACTTCAGTTCCCTGAAGTTTGTATACCCACAGCTTTCTCTGCCTCGGTTCAATAAAATCTAAAATTAGACAGAATTAATTTACGTTCTTCTGTCATAAAGAAAGAATGTTTATTTCTCATAAGTCTGCCACAGTCACATATCTCAGTAAAACCCTCTAGATTTGTCTGCACCCAATGAGTAACGTTTACTTTTTCTTGAATGTTGGTACAACTGAATGGAACTGTTCAGTGTTCCGCAGGTGTACCCGAAAGCAGAATACATCCATCAGACTTGTTGCTCCCCTATGGGTCTCCTTGTGCTAGCAGGAAAGATCAAAATGGTGAAATGAAGGCAAATAAGCCTGTCTGTCAAATTAGTTATAGAAGTCATCCATACTTGAGAACCAAACCTAAAGCTCTCATTCTCTTTGCTGCTCATCTCCTAATTTATGATAGTTTGACAGATGGAAAGGTCATTGTGCAGGTCTAATTTAAGAGGTTCGTGCCATGGTAGCTTTTCTGCCAAGGGTAATCATTTGCCTTAAGGAATTTGCCAGAAAGAACAAATCTGTCTTATTTATAATTAGCTATGTTCTAATTATTTCTCCTAAATGGGCAGTCAGATAACAATGTGTAAACATAAAATAAGCGTAGAACTGCAATTACTAGACAGAGGATAGCTTCCCCCAAGCTGTGTAATATTTTCAGGCTTAATGGTGTTACAGAGCAAAACCACTCAAATTGGGCAGACCACAAACCTGTCTAAATTTTAAATCATCCTTTTTATCCTGTTGTGCAAAGTAATGGTGGGTTCCTTTTCTGCACTAATTTGCCTTAAGCACCTCATGTCGTGGGAAATGGATCACCAGTGCACAGATGTGGTACTGATAACTGTGGAAACAAACCTTAAATTTCATCTTCAGCTCTTGGTAGGATTAGTACACCGAAGCACAAGCAAAACATAATAAATGCCAGAAAAGAGATTTCTGGTTAAAGAAAGCTGGCTGAAACACCTTATGTACTTAGTGTGCCAAGCTCTTAGTGTAGTTCTGTAAAAAATATTGCACTGGAAGATTGATGAACACTTCAAAAACTGATATCAACCATAATTGATTCCTCCTGAAACCTGGCCTCGATGATTCCAAGTGTGACAGTCTGTGCTGCCATCAGTGAGATTGCTGATGTGTTGCCCATGCACTCTCTCCCCGTTGCCAGAAATGGGCAGAGCTGTGTGTCTTTTCTGGATTTCACATGAATGGAATGTAAAGCATGCCACTGATCTTTTCCAGTAGATTTTAGTGGTAGAAGATTAAATTAAAAGAGTTAAAAACGTGGTTATTTGGGCTGCCCAATAAAAGTGTGCATGAACAGAGCAGAGGTGCCTTTACATGGCCTGTGACCACTGCAAATCTTTCTCTTCCAACACTCCAAGGAATGATGAAGATGGCAGACATCGGAGAGGATCTAAGGCTGCACAGTGATCTGACAAACAGAGGAAGAGGGTCTCAAGCTGCTCATTGTGGGAGGGGTGTAAGAGCCATTTTCTGTGTCCCTTCAGCAGTTGCTCACAGTCTGCTCCTTCCAGATCCTCAAGGAGAAACACATCCACAGGTGGAGCTGAGAAGCCCTCTTTGTTGTTCACCAGCTTTCAGGTAATTCAGTGCAATCCTCACAGGCAGATTCACCAAACAGGCTTCCAAAGACCTTTCCACTACAGTGAAATTTCCATTATGGAGATTCTGGAAACTAACTTTCTTTTAGTTCTTGGAACAGAGAAAAAAGTGACAGCTGCATACATTTAAATTCCCGTCATAAGGGGTGGAAAACATGCAAATGGTGAAACCTTATTAATTTCAGAACAATAATTTATACTGTAATAATGAAATAAATAAGCCTCTTCAAAGGATTTAGGGCAGGTATCTGGAAAAACATTCTGTCATCTACCTTTGATGAGAGCTTCAAGGCAAAAAATAAATGAGCAGATGAATCTTTCTGTAGAAGGTTGCATTTTCAAACATGTCCAAATAACTTCTTCAGTTCCTGATAAGAGTGTGCTAAAAGCAAAAGCAAATCATTAAAAATAGAGAAGGTACTTCCAGATTAATAGGTCTGGCTACAAAAATCATGAAGTCTCTCTTGAGAATTGCCAATGAATAAATTAAACTGGCTCCATTTCCAGTGAATTAACATGAGACTAATTTCTCAAACAGTGAAAATAAAAACCAGAAGAATGAAATTCCTTGTACTGTATCTTTTTTTCCTGCAAATTCTGTCCCCAAGTGTTTTTGCAAATTTAATTAAATGATTGACTTGTTAGAGGCACAAAAAAAGAAAGCTAGAATATATAAGTAAAGGAAAATAAATGTGGTGAGTTTGATGAAGCCATGACCGAACACAAAAAATTCAGTAGTATTTGAAAGAAATCCTGAGTTAGGTAAAAAGGAAAGAAGTCTTATACACCTTGAATTACAGAAAGAAGAAATTACTCTCCTGTCAATAACAGCCAGATTCTGTGATGATTTAAGACAAGATATCCCTGCAGAGTAGAGTGTTTCAGTGATTCAAGCTATGCTGTTCAAAGCCTTTACTGTAGCTTTAGGCAGACTCTCAGACACGTCCAAAGAATAACAGCCAAAGGCTATTCCAGCTCAGGAATAGCCTTAAAACTGCTCTCCTTTCCTCCCTGTAGAGCTTTGAGACACTGCAGTGTCTCAATTCCTGAAACCTGTGGAAGGATTGAGGAAAGACCAGGCCAAGGAATTTTTTCAGTAGTGCACATGTTAATCATTAGCTAGAGGGCTCTAACATACCACTTCCCAGAGGTATTTAATAAAAAAATTATTTACATATGTACAGCCATTGCTGTACCAGATGTACCAGACTCAGAGTGAAGCAACCCATGAACTAATTGGTCTGGTAATGACGTTATAAAAATGAACAGGAAGTTAATTATGGACAGTTAGTCCAATTCAAAAGAGTCAGAGTAGAAAAAGGACCACACAAAAATACAAATCCATTTAGACTGAAAAATCAACTAAGAAAATCAAATTATTTTTGAGTCAGCACTGCATTTTAAGAACTTCGGCAACTTGAGTGCAAGGGAATTACTCCAGCATTTAAAATCAGCTATGTGACTTAAGTGTCTTCCTGAGTCGGGTGTCTTATAGAAATACAGAAAGATAATCCTTAAAATATTTAGACTTCATCTGGTAGAACTGTTCAGTGGTGTGGAAAGTGCTAATAGAAGGTGGAAGGTTATCAGGAGTATTCCAGTTGTGGAGTTGTCATTACAAAATTTAATCCTGAACCTTCTATTTCTCTTCCAGAAATCTGGAGGAAAGGGATGTGGCTGTTTTACAGAACACCAGAATTAAGCTTTTAGTTTGAAGTGATCATGTGAGAAAGATTTGAGAGAAATTCTTTCCTGTATGACTTTTTAACTCTGTCTCCAGTCAACATGCATTTTTCTCCTGCTTTGATAATTGTTACTATTATGTACAATAGAACATGTTCTTACCTTAGTTCTCCTTCTGTGGTTTCAAACTTATCCCGCTGAAATCACAGGAGTAAATTAGACCTATATTTGCAAGAGTGTATTTTAAATCTATATACACAAGGTTGATATGCTGAGTAAAATCCTTGCTCAATTAAAATTCCAGAGAATTTTGCCCATATTTTTAATTGAATCAGGATCCTGTCCCTTGTTAGTTCTGTAGAACTGTACAGAATATCCAGGTGATCCAAGTTTCTTTTCAGTGTGGAGCTGAAAGCCAAACACTTAATCCATTTCAGGACTAAGAAACGTGTTCTCCTTACTAAAAAATGGTTTCCTATTCTACTGATGACTCTATTTTAATACAGAGAGCTTTGTTTTATTCCATATCTGAGATGGGTTTATTTGCAATTTGGTTTCACATGGGGTTGCCCTAGGCCCCTGAAAATCCCTGTGAATGATTGCATTCATTAGCACAGAGCTATATATTTCCTGGAAGCAACTTTTTCAAGACAGATTAACCAGTAAGGAAGAGGTTTTTTTATTTCCCCCCCTTTTATGAACATTCATTTTATGAACAAGGCATTCAGACTTAGATATTCCTGAAAAATTAAAAAAAAAAAAATCTATCCCTGAAGATACCAAATGTCAATTAATTCAATTCAGTTAAAACACTGATTTATGTTCTGAAAGTGAGTCATTTCCCATTTAGCTACAGAATACTTCACTTTCCACTTCAAAGAGGAAGAAATAGCTCAGAGTAAATATTATCTTCCCTTTAAACTTTTTTACTGATAGCATGCCTTGCATGTTAGAACTGTGCAGCTATTTAATCCATATTCTAAATGAGGTCTATCTGGTAGACACATCTGTACAGTGTACATCATAAAAATATTAAACTCAGTGAAAGATCATACAGCACATAAAATACAGTAGCCTTTTTATGACTGACTTTGAATTTGCAATCAACCAAAACGTCATTAGCTATCTTAAAGTCTTGGACACATGGCTGCTGAAAAGCTAATTAAAGGAATGGAATTTGAAGAATTATTTTATTATCTCATATCAGTTTTGATGGATTGTTTTCCTGTAGAGTTTAAAATGTAGGAGAAAAAACAACCCTGAACTGCAAAACAATATTTTCCTTGATCCTCTAACTCTTTTTTTTTTTTATTGTTAGTAAGAGGCCAGTAACCAAACCCTCAGATTTTCAATTTTAATTTGTAATACCTTCCCCCTTTTCTATTTCTAACTATTTTCTCTCTCTGTTATGTTGTTCTGGGGGGTAGTTTTTTTGTGGGTTTGGGTTTTGTCTCTGGGATGTTCTAAAACTCATTTTGTTTATGAAAACCCCTACTTAAGACAGGGAATACTGTTTGCCATCCCTGTGTTCTGACCCAACCTCCTCAAACACTGCTGCAGTCTCAGATGTTATGCAGGACTGAAATTATAACATTACAAAGGAGTGGATCATTTTGAGCAGCTGCTTTTCCCTTTCCAGAGTTTCCTCTGATCTCTTTTTTTTGGGACACAAGAACATCCCATTCTGGAGCTCCTTTCCCCACCCCTGCTGGCACAGGGGATGCTGTCACTGCTCACAGAATGCAAACCCATCTGCTTAGTCTGGGGAGACACCACTTAACCCTGTACCCATTTGTTCCCATTCACTTTGGTTTCTCTGTGCTGTGATTTTCTGGTACTTGTGCAAAAGCTCTGATTGCTGGATTTGTTCATGGAGAAATATGCAGAGGGAGCTTGTGCTCTGATATTTGCAAGCATCAACTCATACATCATTGAATCATAGAATAGCTTGACTTGGAAAGGACCCTTAAGGATCAATTTATCACAAGGATATATTGTTGTTGGTTTATTGCCTGTGTGCTTTCGTGAACAATGGACTTAAATGTATGACTTTGAAATGTATTGCAGGTTCTTGATGGGAAATCGAACACTTTCAATATAAATTTCCAGTTGGATTTAAACCATGGACATATTTCATCACTTATTTGAATTCTACCCAGGCAGTTACTGAATAAAAACCATTCAGGGTCCTGTGAAACACGAAATTCAGTAGTTTGGCCCAGCTCTCACAATACCTCATTCAGAGAACCTCACTGATTCTGGATTCTCCTGCTCGTTGACTCAGCAGAGAGGTCAGGACGGCACTTGGCCTCCGTGCTCTGCATCCAGACACACACTTTGCAAAGACAGCACACAAAGAGTGTGAACCTGAGCTTGAACCTGCTGTAGGTAGAGCCCAGCACCCACTTCACTGCCTGTTTTTCTTCCTTCTCTAAGCCATGCTGGAGTTAGATTTGCATGCTGATGACTAACGTAAATGAAAAGTTCATTAACTTATAAGAACAGAAAATCACAACAGATTGTTTAACTCAGTTAATCAGAAGTAACACAACAGATTGAAGAGTATTAGAAGAAAAAAGGGTGTCCTCCCTGCTTGTATCCTTCCTGCAGTGCAGCTTGCAGATGGTCATCTTTAAATCTCAATTCTTCAACTCTCCAAGAGCCCAAAATGAAGACCTACACTTTCCAGTCACTGTAATCAGCACATGGCAGCTGCCAGTGTTGAGCCCATGGTTACAGCAGCTTTTCCCAAGCTCTGGAAGAGGGAGGTAAGAACTGAGTGACAACCCTCCTCAGGGCTATGCTCTGGACTTTATGGCATTTGTAAAAAAGTTGCTTTATGCAATAACTAAGGTTTTCTGCATTTCTCAAAGAACGAATTTCACCCAGATGAATTCTTATGGATTTTCTTACTCTCTTCCTTCCTCCTCCCACAGCTCTCAGAATGCAAAATCATCTCCAAAGGGGAAAGAAGATCTCTGCATGACATAGGTGGATATTTTCCCTTTCTTTCAGATTCTCACTGAAAACCCATCAGCAATTAGAGACATATCCTGTCTTTAGTTATGGGCGTGGATCAAAGGCCTTCCTCAGTAACTGTGCAGCCACTGTACACTTGTGGATCTTTCCATATTCCAGCATATCAGGAAGCCAAGTGCTAAATGTTTTCACCAAACAGAATCACAGAATCGCAGAATATGCTGAGTTGGAAGGGACCCACAAGGATCATCGAGCCCAACTCCTGTGCCTGCACAGGACCATCCCCTCAGCTCCTCTGTGCCCAGGGCAGGTGCTACAAGGATAATTCACGAGGGAGAGAGGGACACAGAGCAGGGAAAAGCCTTGTGCTGTTTAGCTATGACATTTCACACACCCCAAGTGAGTTCTCATTTCTTCTCTTCCCTGGAATTTGTGGCAGTGGCTCTGAATGGGAGTTCCTACAGTTTGATGCAGAAACACTTTGCTGGGGAAAGAGGTGCTGTTTAATCTCTGTTTAGTATTAGGACTGCATGCCCTTGGTTGCTCCTCTGGCAGTTCTTGAGGCTTAGCTGATTGATTTCTCAACTGGTGGTCAGGCATCTGTACAGAAGACATTGATCTCTGCAAAGCTGGTCACATTATGTCGTAGGATAATAAGCAGCTTAATTCAGGTTTTCAGTGGTATTTATGAATGAAGCTGGGGTCTGTGTCAGCACAGCCCCCTGCTATCAGTTATCTAGTACAGAGGGCAAATTTCTCATCTCCCATTTTCTCTCCAGTGTTTTGACATATCTTGGAAAAACAGGCATTGTAATCTAGATTCATAGAGAATTTTTATTTTTAGTTTAGCTTTCTACAGAGCCCCTCCTTTTTTCTCTTTTCCCTGCCCCTCCCCTCCTGTGTGCTGTTGGTGTGCACGAATGTGGATAAATGTGTGTAAATGAGAGGGCACAACAGACATGACAGATAATGAAATAATTGCTGTCTTTCCCCTTCTCTCCCTCTCTTCTCCAAACATTTTCTAAAACAGCATCAACACGTGACAATGTACATTTATTCTCTCATCCTGCCAGTTCAGTGAAGCCTTTGGGGTGTGTTTAATTTCCTTGTTTTGATGTAGAGATTTTGTATTCTGCGTATTACTGCCACAGAAGGCAGCACTAGAGCAATACATCATCTCTGAGCAGAGAGGAACAGGGTCGAAGCTCCCTGACACACTGTGCTTTGGAGGGCAGACCCCTGAGTCCTGGTGGATATTAAACTAATTCTGCTTTAGTATAATTTCAGTCTCAGTTCCTTTTTTTGTAATATATGCCTATGATCAGTGACCATAAGAGTAGGGAAGACATGAAAAAAGTTGCATTTTCTTTGCATTTTTCCCAGTGAACTGCTTTCAAAAGAAAGCAGAACAAAAGGGAAATAAAGCTGCAGATGATGACAAAGGAAATCAAATTTATTTAAACACAGCTGGAAACAATGCTGAAGATAAAGACAGTGCTTTGAAATAATTTTTATGGTCAGTCAGTAGCTGCATAAGGACTTCCCAAATACATTCAATTTTCTTTCAGGCTGACATGTTTTTGCAGTAACTTTTGGGAACGTTTGCAATATGTCTGGAGACTGATGCAATTGTTAATAGTACTGTTGCCTTCTGCTTCTTGTTTTGTCAAAAAAAAGCACGTTGTTCTCATAGTAGTCCAATAAAATGGAGATTCCAGTTATCCTCAAAGTTTTTTTTCTAGCTGAAATCTGCTCTTTGGATTGACTTTTTTTTCTTCCTGCATGGATTTCCATAGTCCTGATCTATGATGACTATAAACAAATAATGCACAGCTACTTGCTTTGAAGTGCAAGGGAGAGATACCCATAGTCTTACATGGGCTGAAATTTTTTTTTTGTCAACCAAAAATATTTTTCTTTACAAACTGCGGTGAATTTTGATTGCTTTTATTTAAATTGCAATTACTGACTGTCAGGAATTTCAGCAAAATTTGTAGCTGATTGGGAAAATAGAAAAAGAAAAGGTAGAGTTGCATATTGTATTATAAATCTCAAAATTTCTTAATTCTTTCTAAATAAGCTTATGTGCCAGTAACAGAAGCAGTCCTTAGTACAAACCTGAGTTGGAAGCATCTCATATCCCACAGTGCTGTGTTTGCATAAGGACTCTCGGGACTCAGTTACTGATTTTGTGGGTCTTTTGGGCTTCATAAGTGTGGATCAGAGGTGGATGCTGCCCCAACAAATGGAGGAAGATCAGTGGGACTGTGGTCATTTCTGTACCACATTAAGGAGCTTATTCCTCACTGGGTAATCCCGATGAGGAAGAGTAAAATGATATTAAGGTTCTGAGCAAATCTTCTTGTAGAATAAACCTCTGACATGCCATTTGGATGACATTAGAAGCGACGTAGCTTGATGAACAGGTAGTGGGTTGGGATGTGTAGGTTCCTGATTTCTAGTCCCACCTCTGACAGTAAGAGAAAACACAGTCTTGGTCAGGCACCTTGGTTTCCTTCATCCAATCTCCCAGTTTGTAAGTGATAAAGTTTTTGCATTTCCCCTGGTGGAGTCCTTATGCAGAGGAAAATAAGTCAAGTGAAGAGGAGGAAAGAAGCCCTGTTGGTTCTGTTGAAATGTGTTACAGATGAGACTAGACAGTAATGTATTATGTTAAAGGCTTTTATTCTTTGCTACCTTAGGGACAATTGAGCTTTAACACATGCATAGCTGATCTTGACAGCTTGTCTCTTTATCTATTAAGTATCATTTACACTGCAGGTTGGCTGAGAACTGTATTCAGGGGAGTGCAACTTCGTTGCCAGAGCATTGATCAAAAGGATTTTCTTTTAATGCAAAAAGACAAGATACAGACTATGTAAGAATGTAAAATGGATATCCAGAATGCTGAAGGACTTCTTTTCTATTAGAAGATAAATTTGCTTCATTAATGAAGTGGTGAAGGATGTTTGAATTCTACTTTGTACATCTTCCAGTGAGGCAGTGCAGTAACCAGGCACCTCTCTGTGTATGGGATCTACCTATGTCAATGAATCATTAAAAAATCATAGGCATTTGACACTGAATTATTTGACTACAGTGACAAGTCATTAAACCCCAGCCCTGCAAAGAGTGGCTTGATTTTTTCTTTCCTCCTAAAGATAGTTTGTGATGAGCTTCTTAAAGGGGAAACGTGCTTTTTCTGGTCCTGGTACTAGAGTTGGCTCTAAGGAGAGCCGGGCTTAGTTCCTGTCTCTGCCATAAACTCTGTATGATTTAAACAAATCACTTATGTCCCCTGCACCTCAGCTTACTATTAAGTGAGAATAGTATGACCTTCTCTCCCTCTTCTGCATTTGGGGAAGTAGCTGTTGTGGTGTGTTTGCACAGTGTGTGGCACAATAGGGTCCCAGTTTGTGCCTACAGGCACTACAATGAAAAAAAGGCAGTAATAGTAATTAAATGCAAATTTTCATAATTCACACCATGAAGTTTCCTGAAATAAGACAACATTATTTTGTCTGAGAAAGTTCTTTGTAATCAGATGTAGGTGCCTGCAAGGACTAATTAGCTCATGCAATTTCTTGAACATTAAAAGCTGAACTGCGTTTTCTGCTCTTCAGAGCGAGAGCATTTTCGTGCTTTGTTACTCATCATTAAGAAGAGAATACTTTAGTCTACATCAGGGTCACAGTCTGTATTGCTGTTGTAGTCAGAAGATTGCTAATCACTGTCTTACTAACTTGTTTTTATAAAAATATTAATTTACCTTGCCGCTAAACTTCCTTAATTATTTAGTATACTAATAGTAGGAAATGTTGCCAACTCGTGCTACTCATTAGGAAAAATAACTTCTCTTCAATGTGATCCAGGGGGATACTTTCTCAAGACCCTTGTTTCTAGGTTAAAACTGTGATATGTGGGCTTTAAATGCTCAGGTGGAGAAGCTTCCACAGCAGGGGTATTGCAAAGGTGGCAGGAAGGATATGACAAAGATGCTTTGGGGTGTTTGAGGTGTTCAAGGATGTGGCTTGTGCCAGCAGAGACTTGTAATGGCACAGAGTGTTGTGGCAGTCTGAGAAATGCTGCAGTCCTTAAAGCAGCAAGGACAGGCTGACAGTACATGACTTACTGTAACTGCTCTCCATCCCTATTTGTTGGGCTTGTGAGACTGGTTGTCTCTGTGTTTAAGCAAGAAGCGCTTGCAGAGATAGTCTTGAGGGTAGCAGATGCATGGGAGCAGCGTGAACTTACCTGATCTCCTCCTGAGCAGGGATAACCAGCCAAGGGATCACTCTGCAAACAGACCTGTGTTGCTTCCAGTGCTGGAACAAGTTCAGAGCTGTCTTGCATCACAGAGTGTGGGCACACCTTTGGAAAACCAGCACGGAATCTTTCCACGTCATTTAACAAAATAATGTTCTTGCTATTTAAAGGTGCCGGATATGGTCTCCAAAAGTTTCAACCTTTCTTCATTAAGATAGGCAGGACATTTTTCTGCCATTTCTATACGAGGACAGGATGTTGTATTTCCCTTTAGTATTCATTCCTCAGCTGAGGTGGCTGGATAGTGTCAGTGGGTAAGACGAGGACAGCAGTTGACTGAGGACTGTATGGAAGCCACCTGCTCACATCAAATACACCTTTAGATGGCTTTGATATTTGGCACCTTGTCAAGTCAGGACAGAGCTGACCTTGCACTCTAGGCCACATCACAATACTAAGCTCCTCTACTACTTCAACTGGACTAAAAGAATTCTATGGGTAGCTGCTTTTGTTCATTTTTTGATGCTTATCCTGTGTCTAATATCTTGCCACTGATATTAAAGCAGTGTTTTACATACTTCATTACTATTTTAGTTAATGTAGCTTATAAGTCTATGTCAACTCTTTCTGTTTTCCAGACATGTCCCAAATAGCTGAGGGATGTTCCCTTCACATACACCTTCCTGAAATTCAGGACAGAGAAATTAGTTTATCTGTCTGGACTCTGAGTGGTAGGAGCCTTTACTTCTTTTGATGTTTTTGTTACACTGGGAAATCAAGTCCTGAAATCAGAACACCTCATTTATCTCACAAAATTAGATTGGTTTCAGCACAACCCAGTAAAGAACATCTGTGGCTACACACAATATGCCATTAGTGTATCAACCAAATGAAAGGACTGTACATGGTATTTAATTTGAGAGATGCCTATGGTGCAGTTATATTTTTTCTAGTGCTGAATATAATAGAGTATGTGATTGTTTCGAGTAACATGATGTACTTAACTTGTCTTTTTTTGCTGTAACATCTGTAAAACGCAAATAAGAGAAATTCTTCTGTGAAGGTTAGAGAGCTTCTTGTATTTATGTTACCTGTGTACATCTGATCTTTTCTTCCATGGGAATATTTGAAACTATTTTAAAAATAAAATTATTTGAATTGGAGCTGGATCAAGTCCTCCTCAAAGGCCCAGCAGTGGAACTACTTTGTATCCCTTCCTTCTGAACTACAAATGATCTTACCTGAGGTGCAAGAAATTTCATCTCATTCTCTTTTGTCTGGTAAGATATAAAACAGGGGAGGGTACCATGGGTTGATTGTGATTATTTAATCCCTTGCAGCAATCTGTTAAAAGGGGCATTGTTAGGACTCTCAGAGAGTAATTTCTGATGGGTGTCATCAGCGAGTGCTCTTCAGTATTTCATGGTCACCACAATCTGAAACCCAGGGGACTCAAGGCGAGTCAGTCTAAAGTCCTTAGACTTTTGTGACTGCTTTCAGAGTCAGTTTAGGGACAGCCTATTATTGCATTAAAGGAATATACAAAGGCTTCAAGTTTTATGGGATGAAATAATCGGTTAAAAGAAACATAGACAGAAGAGAAGAAGAAAATACAAGAATCCTTTAGTCATTATATGATGGGGGAAGGAGGGGGATTGCTGTCTCACGTACTTTGTGGGATGACCAGGCAGACTCAAGTGAAGATGAAAAATAGCTGGTGTCATTAAAAATTACTGGAGGCAAATGGGGAAGATGGGAATGTAGAGAAACGCTTTTAATTACGCTCACGTTAAAGTACAGCAGAATTAAATGGACTGAGTTGAACTTTGGTGACAGTTTCTGGCAAAGATACTGAAGCAAGTTTATAAAAATAGAGATCAAGGTGCTTTGGTCACATATTACACGAGTGAATAGAAAATACGACCCTGTGACCTACCAAACCAAGTGGATTAGGTAATATATATCTGTATCTGGTAGTTTAATCGGTGGCTTGGAAAAGATGGATGGCATTTTAGGAAATTCAGTTTCAAGTGCACCTGGAATTGAAACTAAGCAGTAAAGTAGAGAACAAGGAGGGATTATAATAATGTTCTTAACTATGCTACTGAAAATGCTCTGTGATTGTTGGGAACCAGACCATAAAATGAGTGAAAATGGGCACCATATTCTTTCAGCTTCAGACATCAGTAGCCAGTGAGGCCTCCCTGGGCAAAGAATATTGTCAGGAATCCGTGATTAAAATCAGTTACTGCCTAGGCATCTTACCATCTGGAGGTGGGAAAGTCTTTCATTCTCTTAACTTGCGCATCCTATTTTTGAGTTGTGAAAAACCTCAGCCAATCCACTGTGTTCATGAACTCAGCTGCTTCCATAGGGTCCTATTTTCAAAATTAATTCTCTAAATTTAAAACCAATTCATTTCAGGGGGCTGTAGAGAAATTACAGGAAGGGGGAAAGTATGTTATCTTTCTGTTTTAATCTAAAGACATAATCATTTTTTCTCTATTCTTGTAGGATGGTCCTGAAAACTTAGAAAGTGCTGCCCTTCTGACATGTGTTGCTTCAATCATTCTGGTGGTGACAATGCACAGAACCAAATCCCTACTCTGATGTTGGTCAAGTGACTGTATGGAGGATCCAATAGGAAAGAAGAGTCTGACATAAATTTATAAATAATTTTTCATGGGTTGCCACAAAACTTAGTTCTGCTTTTGAAATGTGACAAACTGAACATATAAAATACCTGCTCTGTGATGACTTTCATGTATTTACATGAGCTAATTAGTATCTTTCTGAGAGCTGTTTTGCTTAGTGTCTTTGGCTACATTTGATTCCTTTGCTTTATTGTATTTGCATTATTTTGGTTAAATATATTTATTAGGATAGATTTAAAAGCCACAGCTGACACTGGAGTCTCGAGATGTGCAAATGTAAAGAGAAAACTGTGAGAAAAGATAAAGGTGTGAGTGGACAAATAAGTGACAATGGTCTGGTATCAAGTGAGGCAGATGAGACTGGAGGCTCCTCCACTGCAGTCCTGTGAGGGCTTCCAAATCTGCCAATGTTCCTTTGAGATCCCAGTTGTCAGAAGTAAATTGTTACAATTCTGAGGAGTGAGTGGAGCTCAGTCAAATACCTCCTGTGTGTATCAAGAATATTCTGATGTGTTGTCAAATCTTTTTTTTTTCCTCTCACATTTTTCTAAAGTATTATTAAATTGTCTTAACTTTGGTAGCCAGTTCCCTGTGCACTTTTTACAAAAAAGCTTTTTGATGAAGAATAAACAAGCTTGAGTTGGTAATTTTGCAAAATCTTTGACTTACAACGCCTGCCACATTATATTTTCTATAGATCAGTCAGTTAAGTCTTTCATGTTTGGAAGGTTCAATTCAGATGAAAGTGGAGAGGACATCCAGAACGTGTAAAACAAAATTGTATCACACATTTATGTCATCCTGATGAATTGCTTTGCAATAGTCCCTAATATGATTTCCACAAAATATATTTCCAGTGGGTTTTTTTTAAATGTCACTATCTTCTCCAATCTGGGGAGATAACTGTTTCATACCTCTTATTTATGGTCAATTTTCTCGTTCTTGGCTTCTTTCTGCATTGAATTCAGACCAACTAAATTAGCTTTTGGGATTTCAGGTGTTCGTAAATGCTGGTGACTGTGATGCTTGTTAATTGCATAATAAGTTACACAGATTTTCTGAAATTGCAGAGCACCACTTCCTTGCATCCCAGTAGTTAGCTTAAGTATGTACCTGTTTATAAAAATGCTGCATTTAAGTAGTAATCCTAAATCCAATTCATCCCCTGGCTTTTCATATTACTTTTCTTATGAATGATTACAAGATGATAGTTGGTCTTCTCAGATATTGTGTCTGCTAGCGATGTGTAAATCATCCTGTGTGCCATAGATTGATTTTCTGTTGACTCAACATGAAACCATAAATTTATGAGCTGAATATCCACTTCTTTGTTTTTCAGCATTTAAAGTGAAACTCACTGTATAATTTCTAGTTCCTACCACCTTCATGTTTATTGAGGCTGAAACCTTGACAACAGTGCTTGTAAGCTTTTTTCCCAGAGTGAAGTAGTTCACCTGTATTCTCATGGCTTTGTGAAGGCAGTATCTAAACTGCCTGTGGGATTAAACCCTCAGGGATTTGTTTTTCTCCTTTCATAAAAGCATCTTGGGGCTTGGGGCCACGTTCCCAAATAGAAAACAGTAAGGCTGGTGCCTGAAGTTGGGCTTCACGTCCATCTCTGCTGATGTCTGAAGCAGACTGGTGGATTGAAGCAATGGGTGGATTGTCACCCGGTCCCTGGGTGATATTCTGGAGCTCAGTGCTCGCTGATTCGGATTTTATTCATCAGGGTAGCGGAGAACAAGCAAGGCTGTGAGCAGAGTAGGAGGGAATGGCTCAAATGAACAGAAAACGTGCTCTGTCGTGTGAGAGCTGTGCTCAGCCACGAGCCTGTACGCTCCTCTCCCATCCAAGTGACTGAGGAACAGCAGGGAGCCCCATTACATCGCCGTATGGGGGCTTCTTCATCTTCATAAACGGGAAAGGGGCCAACACCAGATTGCTGCTCTCCTGCTATGCGGGAGGGCAAGAGGTGGGCAAGCAAGCATCTGAAAAACACTGCGTCCTGATGTTATGTATCATCCTTTGTAGATTTATTTGCCGATGCTTCTGTATTTGTTCATCTGAGCCACAGCAAAGAAATTAAGAAAATAAAAAAAAAAAAAAAGAAAAGCAAGCTGCCAGGGAAACAGCCAAAACTGTTATCCACTAAAAGCACTAAAAGTAGGGGGTGACTGAGAGAGGTAATGAAACCATATTTTGATTCTTTATTTTCTCAACTGTATTACAGTAACCTGATAATATTTATTTACGTTTACCTGTTAGTAAAAGGGCTGATGTACTAATCAGAGTAACTTTATGGACAGCAGTTCTAGTTTAGAGTCTGCACAGCCAGCTGTGTTGAAAGCGCAGAGATTGCCTTGCAGCAATTGTTCTTGAAAAATGCTTCCAATTTTTGTTACCAAGAGCAAACAAGCTTTTATGCATTAGTGGTGTGATATGAACTGTCCAAGTTATGAGCACCTCTCAAGAAAAAAAGCAGATCCCGATAGCACTGTGTTTTATAAAGATACTTTTCTTACACTCTCAAAATTAATTCTCCCTAGTTTTACAGTTTTATTGCACATCCTCTACTAGCTGAAAGAATATCAGTGATCTGCCAAATTCAGCTTTAGCAAGGCCATCACTTCCAAACTTGTTATATCCTCTATTAATAAATGCTGGTAATAAGAGATATGTGGATTGAATGAACAAGCTGTTTATAAACCTCAGGAAATTTTCAATTAAAACATTTTATCTTCAGGATGACCAACCAGCTAGCTTTCTAAAGTTACAGATATGAAAAACATAGGTTTAGTATTTTAAAATGCTCATATCTTTCCTTGAGCAGTTACATGTTCTTTGTGGTTGCAAAGGCTCTTCTTTATGAAAAAAAAAAAAAAAAGACCTTTCTGTCAGCAAAAGATATTTTCATTGTAAAAGACAGCAGTGAAATAAAAAGAAAGAAAAAGAAAATAAGTTGACTGTAGGGAGAAAATGGTAATGTTTTAGTCAATAGATCAGATATTTTTGGCTGTTAATCAGGTGCATTTACTTTATTGATCAAATGACACCTTCCCACTTTGTTTGTGTGGTGTGATAGTAATGATGCTGCAGTCGCAGGTGAATGAGTTGGGTCTAGTCTGAATCTAGTGAGGAGCATGAAAAGATCCACCTGGTTTATTAACTCATCATTTGAGTTTACAGTGTAGAGGGTTAGATTTTAGCTTGCATGTTTTTAGTAAATTCATTTAGCCTCTGAGATACCATAAATATGCTACACTTTAGGGATGGCAACGGTCTGTTGAAAGATCTTTTTAATTTAATATAAATTTGGGAATTTAATATAAATTTGAGGTAATAAAGCTGAACACTGCAGCTTGGTGTGACACATTTCAGGGTTGGAGCACTGCCACAGAAAGGTGTCCGAGTTATCAAGACCAGTTTTGTCTGCTAAGGCAGCTGAATTGCCAGCAGACTTTTTCTGGCTGGCACCATCCTAACACAAGAGTTCCTGTCACAGACTTGCCCTTTGGGGGATGATTTTGCCCACATTTCAGTGCACCATCTTCCACAAAAGAGCAGGATTCTCACATACAGTTTCATTTTGAGGTTTGCATTCATCATAGTAATGAGTAGCAGAAGCCTCTATTAGATTTATGAAACACTAAATCATCCACTGTGGCCAGGTTGCCCAGAGGAGCTGTGTATGCCCCATACGTTTCTGTAGGTTCTCAAATGGTTTTTTCTGTAGTTTTCTGTCTTTTTAGCTGCATCAGCTCCAGCTATTTCAATGCACAGGGCACCCAAGCAAGGTGAAATGTCAGTTTAGAGATGGAGTGTTGGCTTGGTAACTTAATTTTAGAAGATAGAGATTTTTTTAGGTTTCCTTAAAAAAGAAAATTGGGATCTAAATGAATTTTTCTACTTTTCTGGGAGCTTGAGACTACTATGGGTGACTTCTATGTTTAAATTGCCCTAGTCAGCACAGTAGCAGGTTCTTGTGACTGAAAACTGGTCAATTATCAGTTTCCCCAAGCAAGAAATGCTGTATACCCAGCAAATCTGTCTAACTTGATGAGGAAATCTGGAGTGAGGGCATTCAGCCTTTCTTTACCTGGGGGCTCAGTGCTTCTAAATATCCTTTCTAAATTCTGCTTAAAACATCTTTCACTTCTACCTGCCTGTTTCTCTCTGTGCCAATCAAACACTTCTAACCTCTCCCTTCTGCCTCCTCACAGTAAGTGCACGTGAAGTCTTCTGAGTACGCCACAAATTTTTCAAAACTCCTCTCATGAAGGTTTTTCGTGCCTCCCTGTTTGCTGGGTTGGTTTGGGGTATTTTTTGGTATTATGTATAGGGTTTAAGGCCCTCATACTGCAACTGATTCTGTGTAGGAGTAAACCAGTGCCCATTTACAGCCCCAGTGACTCCAAAGGATGGGGTGGGGGTGCCAGGGAACGGATGGGTGACAGGGTTCTGAGTAGTCACAGCTTTGAGATCATATTATAAGTATATGGACCCCCAGTTATGTAAATATTATGCTAGAGGATAATAAGCCAGATAGTAATTCTGTAAACAGAGAGGCATTAGATACCCTGGGTGAGACAGATTTAATAAAGAGCTTGAAAATTAATCAGATTCTCTGTCCCCTGTCCTTGCAGTCTTGCTCTGAAGGTCAAAACCTGCCGTCAGCAGACATTAAAGGGCCTGTGTTGGACAATCTTTGACCATTTTTGAGCACGTGAGACCTTCAGCCCACGACTTCAGGGCTGCACTGTGGACAGACCCTTCCTCAGCTGGTTCCAGGGTGTGTGGGATTTAATCAGGGGGATGAACGAATTCCTTTGCCACCAGCAGGTTCAGCCTGGCCCAGGGTGCAACAGCACAGGCAGGGTACAAGTCTCATCCTCACTGCTCAGCTGCAGCTTTTTGACTGTGTGGGTGGTCTGCGTTTTTGGCTACACTTCAAACACAGAGATTATGCAATTCTGCCCTTTGTCAAAAGGGTTCCCTGGAGTCAGTGAGGAGAAATTCTCAACTGTTCATTCTCAAGCTGTGATCTTATCATGCCAATAAAAAGGAGGGAGTAAGTACAGCTTGCTCCTAGGTTAGGTGTGGGATCTCATGACCTGTTTGGATCCAGCTGTGTATTTTCCTACAGAACAATGATTCCAGCCTTCCAAGATCTGGTTACTAATTCCATTACATGTTTTGTGTATTGTAAATTCTTTTGACTCAACCAAGTTTTAACTTACTTCACAGAAAATGGTGAGGGATCAAACTTTCATGTCTTGGTGCTGATTCTGGAGATTTTAATGTAACTTATCTTTTGTTCGTGGAGGATGATGAAAAATAGTAAGAGTCATGAAAATATGGTTAACAAGCATCACTGTTTTGCATTTAATTGCAACTTTGTTGAGAATTTATCCATTTTAGTTTAAAAACTCATTCTGCAGTGTAGCCTAACATAGTATTGCGCAGCTCTACTTTGAACTAATTAAAATCTTTGCTAATGGCAGGAAGGTACTGCATGGTTGTGTTAAGCAGATGCCACTTGGATAGTATTTTTTTCCTGATGTTTGGCTTAAATTCATTGGGTGAATATGCACCTCTTATTTTTGACACTTTTGCCTACTTTAAAGAATAACTCGTAACACTTAAGTCATAAGACACCTCCAAGAAACGTGATGCTGTTTCCCCACGTGAAAAGTACATAAACTGACTTTTTTTTTTTAAGACAAATGAAAAGCAAACAGTTGGAACAAAATTAAATTGCCATTCAGTCTTCAAGCTCACAGTAACTTCTAGTGGTTACAGCTAATGTGAATGTACATTTTTTTTGGTTCAGTCATTATTTTTAACAGTGAAGCCTATCTAATCATTAACTGGATCATGAAGTCAATTCCTTTCATGTATTCAGTAGCTCATCTTGTCTAAATTGTTTCAGTTCCTCAGAGATAGTTTTTGAATATGCATGACATATTTCAGCATAATAACTAGGAAGTCACTTTATGTTGCATCTCATTAGCAAAATAAGTATCAAAACAGGTTTCCTTTCCTTTAGAGGAAGCTCTTCAATTAGCTCCAGAGAACAATTCACCTTCAGCTCCCTCACACATGTTAATACCTATTCCTGAATATTTGATCTTAAATACTAGACTAGATTCACTTTAATTGCACTGCATATAATGTACTTTTCCTCTTCAAGGATGATAAAAGACTGGAACAATTTTGGCAGAGTTTTAAGTAGAGTACAAACCAAAGTCCGATCCAAATAATTTGTTCTGTGCTTTGGCACAATGTTTATGGGATGGAATCCTCAGCTCCAGCCTTGAATCAGTGCCATGGTGCCAGGGCTCCAGGAGCAGCTGGTGGCTCAGGTTGCTCCTTCCCACAGAGCAGGATTTAGAAGGACAACATGTGTAAGTGGCAGAGCCCTCAATTCAGTGCCACTCCTGCAACCCCTGTAAGGGAGGGCTCAGGACTTGCTCCCCAATTGTTTGATATAGCACATCAATATATATCTATGAAATTGTATTTATGGGGTTCCAAAATACCAGTCATATTTTAAACAAGTAAATCCTTGAGTACCACGTGGGATGACTTCGCTCTCTGCTGCAGCAGAACACAGCAATCACCAAACTGTGCTCTGTGACACCACACGACAGTTTAGGACAGGAAACAAATCCACTGTACCTTCGAAACTAGAGGGAAAGGCTGTAGGAGTATTTCATGGTGCTTTGGTCAGGACACAGTTACTCGGTCTTTTGAAATCTTAGGATTATAGTCCTATGTAAATGGCCATTATAACTGCAGGCACTTTTTTTGTTTGATGGGGGTTTTTGATGCTTTCCCAAATGGCTATATTTTCATATGGACAGAAATTCTCAGAAGAATCCCTGGGCTCAGGGGATGTGTCCCAGGAATAATGAAAGAGAAGCATGAACAGCAATCAGCTAGAGCCCAGCTCCTGTGCAATGACAGCTAGTCTGTCTGTGGAATGCCCTGAGTAAATACTAATTTACTGTGAGTTTTACACTGTGGTTTTTGTCATGGGGGTCAGGGGAACCTGAATTGGAAGAAACCTCAGGATTTTTGTAATACACCCCACTACTTACCTCGAGGCAGGCCAATTTGGATTGTAGAAATAAAGTGCATGTAGGATTGCTGGCCTGGAAGATGAATGATTGTTTTATCACTCGAACCTGTAACATCACAAAGCAACCTTGCAGATACGGGAATCTGTTCAGTACACTGGCTGTTTGGTACTTACAATCATATTTGACACGCTTTCCCTTCATTTGCCCTCATGTAATTTATCAGAAATGTTCATATTGAAAACAAAACCTTCCTGCAAAAAGAATTTGATGGAAACACAAGACAGGCTACTGTGTCTACAGCATGCTCAGTAATTCAGGGGAGAAGAAGGATTGTATTTCTGGCTTAAAATTCTGACCTGACTTACAGTAAAAACTGCACATTTATAACCCTCAGCTGTGATGGTATCTTCAGATACTGCCCACAAACATGTTTTGCTGCATTTTGTACACATTTTGTGAAGAACAGATGTGGAATTCAGAGCCTTATGTGCTGTGGGTTGTTATGAAAAGTCAGTAAAATACAGGAGTGATGGTGTAGGAAAAAAGATGTGTGATGTAAAAGAAAACAAATTGCATCTCAGTGGGACATGGCCTGGACAAAGCAATCGTTCTTACTCCTCAAGTAATTTCCATTTCTCCAGGGAGCTGCTTTATAATTAATGTTCTTTTTGTTTATGGTACACTTATGTCTTAAAAAAACCTAGAAGTAGACATGTCCTTCATCAAGTATCACAGCATGCAGGCCAGCAATTATTCTTATATAACTTGTATTGTATGTAGGATAAAGCTCCCATGCAGTGCCCAACACTGAAGGGCTGCTAAGTACATTCACAGTACAAGTCAGGAAAAAATAATTCTGTTGAGTGGGGCTAGGGAGAAAAGAACCAACTTTGACTCTCCAGCCCATCTGTACTGATGAGTGGGTTTGAGGTTTGATGCTGTCATACTTGCAGAAAGTACAGAAGTACCAGGAAAGAGCTCTTCTCTCCCTCCTTCCACCCTTGCACTGCCTGAGGAAAAGCTCAGGTCCTGTGCTGGAGGGCTGGGAGAGATCTCTGTGGGAAGATTCCTCTGAAGGTTTGGAGCAATTCTGATAATTTTTATGAGTAAACTTGTAGGAACTGTTTCGATTCCAGGCCCCTTTGGACCAAGCATCCTGATCCCTAGAATCCCTTCTTTATTCAAACCCTGCAAGTGTAGCATAGCACTTCCTCTGAGCTTAGCTCCTGTGAATAGACACTTCTGTGATGCTGCTCCTGTTTTAACTACATCATCTGTGAATGTACAGTGAACTAACATCTGTTGAACAAAGAAGATTATAAGTTGGAAATATTTTGTCTGGGCATTAACGTGTTTAAAAGTTTTATTTTGATTAAAACCCCTAGCAGTTGTCACTTTTTTCACAAATTCGTTTAAGGAATGTCTGACCTGGTTGACTCAGCTGCAGAACGCTTGGCATTGTGAAGTTTCTACTACTAAGAGAAGATAAGCTCACCACCACTGAGATTGTCTGTAACTTAGAAGAGGAACATGTATTTCTGAACTAATTTTAAGAAATAAAAGCTTCTAAGTCAAAACTTGATCCAAACACTTCTTCGTTATAGGTGTATTGGATAAAAATTTAGATACCAGACAGACAGACAGACAAGTTTGATACGTGTGAGTAGTAGATCAAGGTTACTTGATCAGAATTCAGTTAAAAACCTCAAACATTACACTTCACTTACATCCTCTTCCAGCAAACAGGACTTCAGCTTTGTGCAAGCAATAAGGAGAAAATGGTCCATTTCTGTGCTGGGATTTGACGTGCCACATTCAAACTGGTCTGTGTGAATCTTGTCTCTCTCCCATTGAAAAGGTTCATTTTAGTTAATCCATAGTGTAAACAGTTCTTAGTACTGGCCTGGATCTTGTCTTTTGGAATACAAATTCTCAGGGCTCTGTGTCTCTCCTGATATCTGGTATTTTTATTCAGACTGTGGCTTTTACAGTCTGGTGGTTACCTGGTTAAGTATCTCAATTTCAAAATGTGGCTGGTGTACACTGAAAATATCACATGCACACTACCAAAAAATGTAAATACATTGTTTGTGGGGGAAAGATTCACATTTTTACATAAATCTCATAGATTTTTTTAAGGCCTGACTCACACTTTTAATACTAGTGTTGGCAATATTGCTGTTTTTCTCCAGATGGTTCTATTTGAAAGGAAAAAACTAACAGTACCCAGTGGGACACTTATCCTGAAATTCAAATAGCAATGGCAGATATGCAAAAGAAAGAAGATGAAAAAGAAGAGAATGCACAAATCCAAAAATCCCAGGACAGATGTTTAAAGCAGGATTATATCTTTTCTACTCAGGGATGTTCAATAAAATTAAACCAAATGAATTTGGATTTGAAATATACTCATGAAATCACATTAAATCGTTTTACGTACATGCAGTCAGAATTTAAAAGGTCTCAATTTGCTTTAGTGTAATTCACTTTGAAATGAATGAAACCAAGTTACGCCACCTTTATTTCTGAGGTAAAATCCATCCTCTTAGTAGAGCTGATCTGGGCAATTTTCCTTAAATTGACACCTTTTTGGTTAATTCAGCTTCTTTTCCTGAGTGTCCTTGACATATCTGGGAGCTAACAAAGGGATGAATGACTATCAGATTCAGGAAGCTTCTTTCTTCGTTATGCTTACCTCTAGATTTTGCAGACTTCTAATATACCCCGTGGAACACTCTGTCTTCCTCCCCCGATGAAGTCAGTGAAAACTCAGCTGCAAATGGTCTGAATTATATATATTGCAGATGACGTGTTTGTGCTTCTTTAAGCAGATGTGCATCAAGCCCCAGCTGAGGTTGTTCCACCTTTGGAGTGTGGAGCTGCCAGACAAGGGCATCTTCCCTTCTCAACCTGCCTGCATTGCAGAAATATGGGAAGAGAAGCTGGACAGGAATTACACCACCAGTACCTGTGCCCATTTTCTATAGCTGAAATCAGGTTAACAATTAAGCAACTGTGCAATGGAGAAAACTGTGCAGAAATCATATATAGTAATTTTTCTACCCAATCACCAGATCCAACACAGAGCCTGCCAATGCAAGAGAAGATAGATTTTTTTTTTTTTTACTAGTTCTAAAAAGCAATAAGAAGTTATACCATATCCTCTCTTACTCACGTGATGACAGGGTTTCTGATTTGGTGCTGGGAGATCTAAAGGTGGATTAATACAATGTCTGAATGAGACACAATTATCCTTGCTCGGGGTTGTTGAAATGGAACGCCTGGAAAATGAGCCTCTGTCTTTCAAGTAGCATGTGGTTATGTGAGACTTGGATTTAATGATCCAGGAGATCCTTTTCAATCCTGCCACACATTTCAGTTTTGGTTTTGCTTGTTTGTTTTTTTTTTT
>JAYRBT010000010.1:7150562-7194651 GCA_036023395.1 Myiotriccus ornatus
CAGTACCTACAATTACAGTGGTACAGGTCTTTAAAAAAGCACTTTGATTTTAGTAAAATTGTAGTTCAAAGAAAGCAGGTTTTGAGAATCTGTGGTGGCTTTGAACTGAAAAACACAGCTAAAAATCAGGAGTCATATAGATCTCACTAGTATCTAATCTACCTTTAAATTGCGCTGTAAATGGGCAGTAGACTTGGAAATGTTTTAGAAATCTAAACTGCTTTATAACAAAAGTAGATCCCTATAGGTATGTAATGATGATAAGGTAGATTAATTTAAATATGCTTCCTCTGGTAACATATGAACCAGCCCATTTAACATATTAAATCAGCCCATTTTTACAGCAAAACCTTTTGTATCTTCCTCAGCATGTAACTGGAAAGCAAAAAGCTGCATAGAACTTTCAAATCTGGTGGTGGAAGGGTTGAAGTTTAATACAGATTAATCTTTGGGATACCAGCCTTCCTGTCCTTAATACCAAGAAAGATTTTCTCATAGCTGCATTCCCATTTACCACGTATCGTGCCAGGAAGTGTGACAGGATCAAAAGTGTGATTTGATCCCCACTGGAAAGTGCTTAGGCAAAATATATTATATTTAGAAAGCAACTGATACCATTTACACACCCTTTGAGATGATTCTTTATATATTTTTAGTGCAAGTTGTATTTTGGACTAGCAGTTCTCACTACATGTTCCTTTGCTCTCATCCACTATGGAGAATATATGGAACACTGGAGCAGATCCCAACAAGCCCGGATGAATAGCTGTGAGCTATATATGCTTCTGTGGGAGTGGGGTTGGGGTTGTGGCATTTTCACTAGTGATTAAATGTCTTCCAAACCTATTCATGCTGCAGAGCTATAAATTATGGATTTTTCACATTAATGAAAAGAGCCCTCCGAGCCCTCTGGAGTGCATAGCTCTATTTTTACATTTCACTATCACAAAATGAGGAGAGATAGGCCAATGTGTTTCTTTTTTTAAAACGGCAGGAACAGAAATTTGGCCTGTTCTGGTCGTCATTCAAGTGCCAACGTTGATAACCATTGTGGGGGGCACGCTCAGAGTTCATCCTCGTTACATCATTTCATCAGGGGGGGTTTTGTCACGTACTTTGGGCTCCTTAGCAGACCTGAACTAAAAATAAACATGCTCAGGAAATCTGAAACTGCTCCACTACGAAAATGATGTGGTACATGATCTTAGAATGGGGTTATAATTAGGAAATCAAGCTTGAAAGTTCCCAAGAAATGGTGCTGTGGTTTATTATGTTGCTGTTTGTTCTGTACTGTTGCCTGTATCTTCTTTTTTAGGAGTATAGAGAGGGAAGAAAATTTAATCCCCTGTGTTTGCTTTTCAAGGAGGGTTCTGTCATCCTTGGGATGTCTTGAAAAAACTTTTCATTAAAGCAGAATAGAAAAACCCCTGCTATTCTAAGATCACTATGATGAAAAATAAATTAAGGGCAAAAGCCTAAAATCATGGGTCATCTTTACTGATCACCTTGCAATCAAAAGGGAGCATAGAATATCATCTTCACACCATCTGTCTATAAAAGTGGGTGTCGCTGTATTTGCATAAATAGTGCTCTGTCATCCAGAATTGATAGAAGGGGAAATAATGGATCCCAGACAGCAAAACTGAAGTAATTTATTCTTTTAACCTCGTATCACAACAGGTTTATTCATCTTCTTTTTTTTTTGTGAATACCAAAGCTAGATCTGCATACAAGTAAAAGGCAGATTTATGCCACTGAGAGAGCTTCAGCTTCCAGCAACTGGCACTTTGGACAAACAGCGTGAGTGAGAGATCACCAAGTTTCAGCTCTCTGTAAAGAGGAAGAAATTGTATTGAAATTGTTATCCTAAAAGGGTTTGCCAAGTGAAGCTACCTGTGCATTCCTATAAGCGCAGACGCAGAATCTTCTGGGCATCTCAGCAGGAGGCTCCTTATCAAAATACGGTATTGAGTTGTTGTTGGACTGGTTCTCCTAAAGTGGTTTCAGGCACGTAAAAAATGAGCCAGAAGTGAACAACAGCAATAAGTAATTGCATGCAGGAAAGAGGTGCACCCTTGAAGCCTTTGGGAATTGTTTAAAACATGCTGATTACTTCAATTTCCCACGTTTTCTGGCTTTGGTGAGAAGATTTTAAAATATGAGAGGAGAAAAGAAAACCAAAACAAATTAAAAAAAATAAACCAAACCCCAAACTGTACCATAAATACAAACCCAAGGAAATAAATTAAGACACTAAAGCTGCAAGAACTTTACAATAAAAATCACGTCCCCAGTGCTACCAGAGACTCATTCTCAGCAAGCGGCCAAGTTACATCCCTTGGAAGGAACAAAGGTCAGGCTCTCTGGAGAAATCATTATATTAATCACCAATACATGGCAGTCTAAGAAATTGAAGAGATTAATTTAAAGAATTAATATATTGTCTATAGCACCTTAAATCAGCCCTAGGGAAGAACAGGGAGAATGGAGGACCATAGTTGTTTCAAAGCAGTTTTCATCTTGATAAAGACCATTAGAGTTGCTTCAAAAATTACTCATCTTTGATGTTCTACAATGCCATAATTTGGGTAGGTGATAGACTGAACTGCAAACACTGTTTTTGATAACTGCTAAATCTATGTTGCTATTTTAATCATCTGTAACACTTAGATTTTCAGCTGATAAAAATGTGTGCAGAAGACACGTTGCTGGTGTAAGTGCAGTGGTATTTAAAATGAATATAAACCGAGGAAAATTCTGTTCCTCTTTGCTTTTCCTAGGTTTCTATGGAAACCCTCTTGGAGGTGGTCTGAAGAAAAGAAATGTTAAAATAGAACAATAAAATGTGTAATTTACACATGCAAAGTAAATATCCTTCCTGCATTTTTTTTATGGAGTTGAAAAAGTGATGTCATCATTTAACATTCTCCCTTGACAGCCAAGCTGACTGTGACCAGTCTCCTTAGGGTTTACTTTTCTACATTTGGCTAACATGTTTGAGAGAGGAAAAGCAGTCATCTTTTATGCTGAGCATCTATTATTTACTTGCTGTATTTTACTAAACTATCTGTTTTTTTTTTAACCAGCAACCTTTGCAACTTATACCATGAAAAAAATTGTCTAAAAAGTTACTTTGAAATTACAGCTCTGTCAACCTCTTCATGAACACAACGTTCCTTCAGAGTTTTAGCCAGAAGAATATGAAATGCAAACTACATTGATACCTCAATATAAATAAACATTAACAGCAAGGGGTCAGGATGTATTGTGTACTTGTATTCAATTCCATAGAATGACTTTTATCTTAAAACAATTACATATGCCAGGGGTGACTACTTTGATATCCAGCACTCTTCTACTACATTTAGTGGTTTTGTGCCTTTGTATTTTGATGAATAATTCTGTTGTTTGTGTTCCCTTTGCCCTGGTTACCTGCCTTTGAAGGCTGGCTGTTAAATCTGTTAAAAACACACAGTCTGGTCAGTTCTGTAGATATGCAGCGACTCTTTTGAACAGTGTCACTCTGAGGAAACATTTGGGGAGCTGCTGGGTTTACTTCCCTGGTGGAAATGGGCTTTCCAAGAAAGATGTTCCAAGACGCCACAGCCACTCCATGCTCACTGTATACACAACTGCTGATTTGTTTCTCCTCCTTAAAGCTTTGCAAAACCTCTCCAGGAGCTGCTAATAAGGCTCTCCATTCAGTATTACTTTATCTTCCTTGTCTCTCATGTGTTGTCCTCCAGTCTTGGCCCATTAATAAACCTCTGTAATCAGAGGGAGGTTTAACACTCGCTCTGCTGTCAGTGTGTGTGTTTTCTCAGGCTCTTTCTCAGAGGTCCAGTGCAGAAAGTTTTAGGGAGCCTCTTCCAGCTGTTGTTTTTGTGCATGGCAAAAATTTAACTTCATAGTTTTTTTATTCCTACAAACCTGAGAAACTGTGTTGCAGATCTTTGAGCCTCATCTAATGAATCTCCTCTGTTATTTCCTGGTATATACCATTTTATTCCATGGGCACTGCGCTGACAGGTACAGGTGAAGGTGGATAACATTAAGCAAACACTTTGCTCAACAAAAAATATATTTTTAGCTTACTTAATGTTATGATTTATTACAATTCTTGATAACAGTATAAGGGGATTATTCTCTGCAGAACAATTGAAAATGTTTTGTACTGCTATTTTCAAAATAGAAGATTTCAGCTTCTTTCAAGTCTTTTGATTTGAAGCTCAGCTTGCTTTTCTTTTCCAGGAAAGGCTGTTTCCAGAGCACAGAGACATTCAATGTGCAAGGGCTCTAAAATGATGCAGCCCCTGTCCTAACCTTTCATGCACTCAGCCCTGCCCGGTGCGGTGACAACGTGCAAGGAAGAGCAGAGAGCGATGGCTCAGAGCCTGGGGGAGTCCAGGATCAGCTTTCCTCAGCCAGTTCCACACCTCCGTGTACAGAAACCTTCCTGCCAAGTCTGCTTCTTTGATTTCCCTGCTCCCTACTGTCTGTGTTGCCTTCATGTACCCTGTAGGACAGATGAAACACTCATTCTGTGCTGTACAGCACAGCTGTTGCTGCCTTCCCCAAATTCTTCTGTCTTCTTTTCTTTGTGTTTCCCTTCTCTCTGTTACCATTTCCTCAGCCTCCCTAGCTTAAACTCAATCTTCTTATTTCATCACTATCTGCAGTCCTTGCCCTTTTCAAAAACAAAAATGAAATTTGTCATTACTCTCTATTCTTTATGTTATATTGTGGTTAATCTTTTTCTCATGGAAAAGCAGTAAATTTGAGCTCCCCAGTGTGCTGCCTCTGGCCACGCTCAAGGCTGAGGCCAGTTTGAATTTGTGTTATTACAGCACTGAACAGGTAAACACAATCCAGCTGCTTACTTTCCATTTGCAAAAGAGTAATCCCACAGAGCTGTGAGAGCTAGTGGCAGGAGATACAAAAGCTTTAGTGCTGTGTTTCCAAAACTGTCTGAGATTGCCAGAGGCCTTTGTCAATGAATGTCAGAGGGGCTGAAGCAGAAATTGGTCTCAAAATCATTGCTAATCACCATAAACCATTTCTAAATTAACACAGCATAACTCTACCATAGAACAGTGTGCTGTTCTTGTATCAAGGGCCTAGAGCAGCATGGTATTGTAATTTGGAATTTGTGTAAAGAAGAAATCAGCCTTCTCTCAAGCCTTCAAGCCTATTATTTGAGAGTCCAGTGATTTGGGAGATAAATGGCTTGCATGATATTTCTGATACCTTAAGCATGAAAAAGCAGGTGGTCTGCATGAAGGCTCCACGTGAATCTGGGCTATGGAAAGGTCCTGGTCAAACTGCCACAACACACAAGGTGACGTCCTGCCCGAGGGTGCACGTGTTTGGGAAAGAGGCAGGGCGTTTCTGCCTGTATTTTTACAGACCTTGGGACATACCTTTTCAGGAGCTGGAAATTCTGTGATTGATAAGTTTTGATGCTCAAAAATGTAGTTTAAAATAATTGAAGCACTAACAAGTACTTTTTAAATATTTTGAAGAAGCTGGAGGAAGCCGGAGGAAGCAGAGATCTTATCCGGACACAGGAAGTGGAGAAGAAGAGAGGAAAGGACAAGGACAGGGAAAATGGTGTCTGAAAGAGTGAGGCAATGGATGGAAAGACCTGCTACTTGTACAGAGCCTAGGCTGGGGATGAGTCAGAGGTAGCACAGCTCTGCCTCCTTAGAGCAGCATTTGTGTCTGCTCAGCCCAAGTCACAGAAATACCTAAAAGGCTGAAAGTGCTGTAGCCCTCTCAGTTCACCACCCAGTGAAATCTGCATTGAGTTATGACGGCAACTGGTAGGGGTGTGCACAATCCCCCCATCAGCACTATCTCTCTGATGCCTCCTAAACTAGAATGATTTATCTCATCTCCACTCTGTGATCTCATTTTCTCTCTCCCCAGTCTCTCTGCTGTGATGCTTATGTTGAAATTGTTCAGAATAATGCTCTTGAACTGCATCTGGACTTCATCTCCTCTGTCACTATGACTCTTCCATTTATACTTCTGATGGAGATTATTGATCTATCTTGAAGACTGTCCTTTTCAGTTCTTCTGTAATGTTTTTAATCATATAACCTAGTTGAAAGATTGCCTAAGGAATTTGTTCAGATACCAGCTAATCATACTGAAACACAAAAATGACTGATAAATGCACTAAATGCAAAAAAGCCACCAAATATACAAACCTTTGCCAACTTAAGAAGCACTGACAGTGAATAATGGAAGCAGTATGAAAATCCAGCAAGTGCATTTATTAGTGGTTTCCAAATGCTTGCCTTTGCACAATGATTAAAAAACCCCATTATACAGCTTATTCAGTTGCTACTTAAAAGCTAATGGCTAAAATCCTTAGTAAGGCCTTTTTTTCCTTGGATGCCTTTCTGTATCCAGGTCTCCAGCTGCAGAGATGATTTGCCACACCAGGCCTCCCTTGCACTGTGCAGAATATAGAAAAGTTCCCAGCACTCTGAAACCAACTAAGCCTTTTCTGGGATTCATATCCAGAGCCAGTCTGTCAATGGAGCTGTGAGGAGCAGAACACCTGGTCAGCACAGAGGAGCACAACGTTTAAATTTAATTTAGTTTTTATATCTCCATTTGAATGTTTGTATATTTGAGATTGGTCAGAAGTTGAATTAGGAACTTTGGGAGCAGAAGCAGGTAAGGAAACACTGGTTTAATTGTGCCAAGGATACCCTGGAAAGAGAATGCAGTTCTAGGTTATCTCTTTACTGGCGTTCTGGGTAGTTTATCCCCAGGACAGACATGCTCCTGGGATACTACTTATCAGAGCCATGGCAGAACATCTCAGTGGGGAGATGGCAGGGATAGCTTTACCTCTTTTCATTAGGTGGTAAAACCTTTTTATGTGGATGTAAGACACAGCTGTGCTCTTGGACTGTGTGTTGGATTGAGCAGATGAATCCAGGAGATGTTTTTCTCCTGAGCTGTACAGACCCTACCACCCTTTATAACCATGGGAGGAAAGACAGGCCTTTACTGAGGCTTGTTCCTCAATAGACACTCACTAGGGCAGTGTCAGGACTTTTCTGAAAATTAGGAAAAGCTCCAGCTGGCTCTCTTTCTTCAAAAAGAAGAAAGGACTGTGAAAGGACTTCACAGTCAGGTGCATATTCACTCTATGTTTATACGAGCACAAATAAATTATATTAGAAAACAAACAAACAAAAAAAAAACAATCAAGAGACCTACACACTGTCAAGTTACACCAAGAATAAATAAATAATGAGAGAAGCAAATCTGCAAATGTAGCTGCAAATGGCAGTGACATCACATGTCCTGAAAGCTGAATCCAGTGTCAATCCCTAAGGGTTTCTGCCCTGGAGCATCTCCAAAAGGTGGAGTCCTCTGCTAGACCTGTGGCACTGAGAGGTGAAGGTAGCACAAATAATCACTATAAAAACTGTGAGGAATATTAAGCACTAACATAACACTCTGCCTTCACAGCTCTGAGAAATCAATGAATTGTTGGCTCTTCAAACAGCCCTGAAAGGTAAGCCCTTGCTGAGCTCTGCCCTGGGGAAATTCTGCAAATGCCATGAGATGCCCTTTCAGGCAAACCAGTTTGTGCTTTAGAATGATTTCTGAGGCATGATAAAAGTCAAGTCTGGCAGTGTCTATACAAAAAGATGACTTTCTCCAAGGACAGGGCAGTCCATCTCTGCCTCCCAGCACCTCAAACATCGACTTTTATCTGATGCTGTGTCTATGTTCTCTTGTATCTTCTCTCCTTAAAGCCTGGGCTTTCTGAGAACTTCTGAATGTTGCTGTACAATCAAAAGCTGCACTGCTAATATTCTGGGTTCTGCATAAAATAATAACTTAGGAGTGCTCTCACATTTGTTCCTTATTAGTAAAATTTATCATAAGTTAAATGAACATTGTGAAACTGCAACCATAAACACTAACTTGGATTACTATCGCACTTTTTCAATAATGCTTATATTTCTTACGCTCCATTTTCATAGATATTCCAAGAAAATATTTCCCTGATAGAAGCAGCAAGTATAAAACAAATATTGAAAGGGACTGCAGAATGGAGGTTTTAAATTGATGAAATATGGCATCAAAACACTAGCTTAGAATTTAATTAATTAGAATAAAAAGATCTATTTTGTATGACTGGAACTTACAATCAATTCACATCGGACTTTGAATATTAAACATCTCCCAAGAAAGCGCAGTTGCAAATCAAGAGTTATAGTTCTATTATAGTTCTAAGGGACTGGAGGATGCAACTGGAGAGACACAAAACACAGAGACTTGAAAGCTGTGGTGACTTCCTTCATGCCCGCCTTTTTTTTTTTTTCAAGGTCTTTTGACCAGCTGCAAAAATTTTTGTTGGCCATTGGGTTGCCCTGGGTTTACCCCACCTGACAGGTGACTCTGCTGCAGTATCTGACCTGTACAGGGCACCTGTATGAGCAGAGCAGTGCAGGGCACACAAAGACAGGGGGACAAATATTGCCTGTGTGAAGGAGCTGTGAAAACTCACCAAAGAGTGCTTAGTTTCGTTCTTTTTGTGCTGGTTTCATCTCTACAGCTCCCTGACACTGAGTAACCAATATCTGATTGTGTGGAATTAAGGCATTGCAATGTATCTAAAACTTGCATTTTGCCCCATGTCTCAAGCAAACCAAGCAATAGCACAGACAGAGAAATGCTGTGAATTATCTGTTGTTTCCTCATAAAAGCTTCTGGTCAGAGCCAGAGGAATTATTAAAATCGTATTGAGCTGAGCCAAAAAGAGTCTCTCAGTCTATTATAAAAACTGCAGAAATATATTTTTGCTCATATTAAAAATAGTGGGAATATTGCACATGCCATGGCTGACTCCTCTTTTAGCACAAAAAGGCAGTAATGGAAGATTGCAGTGTTATTCTGATGTGCCAGCTACCTCATTTGCTTCACAGCCCAAAGCTGGTTTTAAAAGTAATTAGAATGAATATACAGCCAAGATTTTAAGCGCTAAGTAGTATAGCATTTTAAATTCAAGTATCTTACAAAATAGGGAAAGATATTAGCCTGTAAGGATTGGACAAATTTCTGGTCTCTGGAGCTCATAAGGGTTTTCCTGTTTAGACAAAAAAAGTTTAGAATCGATAACAGGAACCACTGAAGAGATTATTGATTTTTAACTCCCCATTTTTTTTATACTTTGTGCAGTGTCTAAATGATCCATTCTGTTGCTTAACATTTCTTTGCCACAAGAAGAAATAGTCAAACAAAACTTCATCCATTCATTCATCCACTGGCACGCTTTCCCGCATCTTTTCTCCCATTGGATTACCTTTCCTTCTGAATAGGAAGTCTTGGTAAGTTGATGTCACTTTCAAAAGTGTATATCTTTGGCCAGATTGTGAACTCTGTTTTTCATCAGGGAAGTCATGAAAGTCCACCTCTAGATGACTGTTCTACTGGATGTCCTTTGAAATCAGCTTCCTTTAAGTGGAGCAGGATCCAGCTCGTGCGAGCTCAGCTGCAGCAACATGGCAGTGCTGCCAACATCAGATGTTGGAAATGTCTGCCAGGCATTTGGGAACCCCTAAAATGGCGTGAGGATTACAAAGTGTAAAAATAACAGCTTCGAGGTTTGGCCTTCTCTTCTTTGAGCTTTGGGCTGTTTTTCAGTCAAATCATAAAAACTGGCAGGAGTGGGCATGGTGCTGGGAGAGGAGGGAGGGATTTTTCTACATACATTTTCAAACTCTCTTTGTGGATGGAGCTTCAGCCAAATGTGAATAAAAACAGAAGCTATGAATCAGCTGATACACAATTAAAGAAACGGCAAGTTATTTTTCAGTCAGCAAGATTTTACCCTTAAATATATGTGCTTTGAATAAGTAGGACAGACTGGCATGTACTCTGGTTGCCCCTTGAGGCAGTGTGGGCACTGTCTTTGAACTGAAGTGGATGGTAAAATTCCCAGTTTTGACAGAGTAATTCAGCTGTTGAAGTGTGTGGTGAGGTAACACATTGGCCACCTTAATTTTGACACATGCACTTGAGATTCAAATAGGCCAAGGCTGGCCCAGGCCAGTGGCCATGGCTGCACTCGGGCAGCACATTTTTCCCTTGCTGCGAGCTCTGGCACTGCTCCAGTTCCTGTAATGCAGGGTTCTTTCATCCCTAGCCAGGCAGCTGTCTGAGCAGTTGTCTGGAAGAGAAGAGGGTTCTGTGCTCATGCAAACTCACGGATACAAAGAGAGGAAATAAATGCTGAGTGAGAAGGAAAAAGTCCAAAGGACTGAGACAGATGTGCCGTTCGGAGCTCAGAACAGAGTGTCTGCTCCTCGAACTATCTTTGGTATTTCAGATGAGCTATGCTGTGTTTGGGTGCCATCCACCTTTTAGCATTATTACCCACTGAGACACAGGCTGTGACTAAAAGCAAAAAAAATGAAAAGGTGGTGGAAGAAAGGGTCTCTAAAAAGCACCTCTTCTCATTCTCTATTACTTTCTTTTCCCAATTTCTCTTTATAGCCTTTTTTCAAACAAGAACATAATATTTTCTGTGCTCTAAAAGAGAATAAGGAATATAAGAGATCCAGTGAGCTGAGAGTAGAGTAGGATGGCTTTCAGGTTTTGTAAATAAAACCCACCATGTGTTGTTTGGTGAGTGTCATTGGGTTGAAATCTTTGTTGTTCATTCATACTTGGCCAACCAAGGAGCATTCACTGAACCTGTCTTCAGATACAGGATGTCCTACAAGATATTTAGCTAGATACCTTTTTATCTTCTCTGACATGTCAGCATGCCTCCTCTTGTGCCAATTATTTTTTTTTGTGAGCAATGAGCTACAAGTGAGCCAGTAAACTAAGTAAGTTATCAGCTTACACATAGAGATGGTAGTTCCTGAATTTTTTGTAACCTATTCTTCACTACAGATTTCTTTTCAATGGCTATTTATGTGTATTCTTAAAAGTTGATTCAGAGTCTCCTTCCAGGATCACCTAGTGCTGGAGGCTCTGTGGTTTTGACCAGGGTCTGCCAATGGTGCTGGGAAGGTCAGGACTTCTGCTCTGGAGTCTGAAATACCCACTGCAGTCTTAAATGGGACGTATGAAAGTCACCTCCTCCTCAAACCCTACATCACTCTTCAGTTCAGCTTAGTGCTGGGATTGCTGCTCAGTCACTTCCTTCCTGTCTGTGCTTTTCTGTTTATCTTTCCAGGGCCACCATCCTTCCTTCTCTCCAATTCACTCCTCCGAGTTCAAGAACAATGGGTTTTTAGAGACAGGGGACCATCAATTCAAACTTCCAGATTAAAGGACAAATTTTAATCATGGCCTAGAGGCATTAGGAAGCACTAATGCATTAAATGCTGGAAGATAGCAGGAGCAGAAAAATGCTTGATTTAGAGATAAAGTGACTCAATGCTAATTACATCTGTTAAGCAATCCAAAAACATGTCACAAATTGGAAAGGACCTTTCCCAGTTAGTAAAGAGTTCATTAAAGAAAGACTAAAAACCAGCAGGAGATAGAAAGACCTTGAACCACACATATATTTTAACTAGACTTGAAAAGAGAAATGTTTTTCAGAAAAAATCTTCTGTATCTAATTCTGAACAACTGAGACAAGTACCAGAATCACAGAATATTTTGAGCTGGAAGGGACTTATAAGGATCATTGAAGTCCAGCTCCTGGCCCTGAATAGGGCGATTCCCAAGAGTCACACCATGTGTCTGAAAGCATTGTCCAAACACTTCTTGAACTGTGCCAGACTTGGTACTGTGACCCCTTCCCTGAGGAGCCTGTTCCAGCATCCAACCACCCTCTGGGCAAAGAAGCTTTTCCTAATACCCAACCTAAACCTCCCCTGACACTTCAGGCCATTCCCTTGGGTCCTGTCGCTGGCCACCAAAGAGAAGAGGTCAGTGCCTGCCCCTCCTCTTCCCCTCATGAGGAAGCTGCAGACTCTGATGAGGTCTCCCCTCAGTTTCTTCTTCTCCAGCTAAACAGACCAAGTGCCCTCAGCCACTCCCCATGTGGCTTCCCCTCAAGGCCCTTCACCATCTTCACATCCCTCCTTTGGACATTCTCTAACACCTTTCGTTTCATATCCAGTAAGGTCCCTGACTAACAACATCTTTTCCCAGGTTCTTAGTTCAAAAAAAAAAAGTGTTCAAAATATGTGCTTAGGTTCCATCGATTTAAATAGTTACTTATTATTGTATCTATTAACATTTGCAAGATTTATGAACTTATGAACTTTTTTTCTAGTCTTTATCCATTTTATATTCCTACTTCAGGATAATCTTTTTTCCTGAAGAAGGGCTACTTCCTTTGCATGGTAATGGAGAATACTTAAAATAGTTGTTTAAGGCTTACAGACATACTATGACTTAAAAAAAAAAGTGAATGGAGATGCCAGTTATTGTTTCTAACAGAAAAACCTTCTTTTGCAATATGTTGTCCAAACCATGAATAAAGAAACAAAATGGGCCCAGGGAGTTTAGATGTCCATTACAGAGGAAAGATTATTTATCAACACAAGGTGGATACAACAAGCATTTTGTGAATCCCCTCATGAAAAGCTCTCCCTTTGGAAGCTTCATTCTGTTTAGCTGCTGGGAAAGCTTACACAGGGATGGCTAAAGGTTTGGCAAGAATGTTTAGCTCATGAATCTTTATGTGACCCTCCCCTCCCATGTCTCTGACAAGTGTCTCTTTTGTACTATCCACTGAGTAGCTTTAATTGCCTTTAGCACCAAGTAACTGTACCAACAGTGAGCTCGACCCTGCTGCCAGCAATTAGAGAGAGCTGCTTTTTGAATATTGTCAATACTTTGATGCTTTTCTGGGCACCCAAAGAGTTTGTGATCCACAGTGAGAGAAATGCTATTTTCACATGGAAGGTGGGTTCACAATGCTAACAAATAAGACAGACACATGTGCACATGAATGAGCACAGAATGTGCAGGCATGACAGAAATCAGTGTGTGCACGCACAGTGAGCTTCAGTACTGGGATCCTGACTGTAGTGCAAATCAGTGGAAATGACTGCAGTTAACTAACAGGTGGTAAGACAGAAGAAATCTAATTCTTTGCGTATTCCTGTTTGCCTGTGATTAAAAAAGAAAAGATATGCTACAGCTACATGGTAATATATGATGTAATTCTGCAGCCCTTCTCTGGCCGGACTCAGACAGGAATTCCAAGTTGCTAAGCATCCCTAGTTTTCTAGGGCATGCAGTGGAAACAGTGAGTTCTTAGCCATTCTGCAAATTGGGGTCTATTAGACTATAAATGTGGCCTGAATGGTGGCTTTAAAACCACACCACTTCACTGTTATCTTGCAGAGTTTAGCAATCTTACCTCACATACAAACATCTGGCACATCTGTGGTCCTGTCATCTGTGGTCCTGTAGATAAATTCATATCACCTGGAATTCACTTCCTCCTTTTAACACTTGTATTGCTGTTTTCTGTAATGGGACACTAAAAAAGGTGCAGATAGTCTATTTTATTAATGTATCTGCATGTGTTTTCTATTTTGGAACCTTTCAAATTACAGCTTTTGATTGTTGTAAAATTCTTCTTTACAAATTCCTAAACTTATAATGTATCTGGAATTATGGCTGTCAGTTGGGCTGGTGAGTATATTTCTTCCTATTATGTCAAAATCAAATATAGAAAGGTTATGGATCTCACCCAGTATCTAAGGAGAAAATGGAGCTCTGGGACTTCTGCGCATTGCTTTCATATTAGAGCTGAGAGTCTAAAGGTCTTTGTACAAACACTCTGCTCCTGCTGCTGGTGAGACAAAAAAATATAGCAGTCTTATGTGTAGACATAATCATCCTCCAAATACAGGTATTTCATTTTTTGATTGCACTCGCACAGAAACCCGGGATCAGAATAACAAATTTTGGTCAAGCAACATTTTGCCTTCAAACATGACTGTTCCCAAATTAAATTAATTCAATTTTAGATGAATCAATTCATGCTTGGCCTATGGAGGGCTGTTGAGTTCAGATTCTCAAAAATCAGCTGGAAAGGATAAAGGTTGAGCAGTTATTTTTATGACTGGCTGCCCATTCAATTTCTGTTTCTCTAATGGGATTGTTCAGTGAATATTCTACCAAAAGTGAGGAAATTGGTTCAGCTAATTCCACTCTGAAAAAAAAAAAAATTAAACCCATAACATTGTATTTAGCTGCTTGCTTTTTATACAGGTTCTCCCTAAGCTCTTGTACTGCATTTTAATCTGTATAACTTACTTGAGATAGATGTGACAAAGGAAGATCCGCTCTGACCCTCCACTGAGCTCTGGTGCAGCAAAACACCTACACATATTCCTCAGTCCTGCTGCCTCTGGTGAACAAGCAGGGAGCTAAAGATATGCTGTTGCTTAAATATCTCCTTGCCTTTGACATTAAGGCAAGAAGTTATTATATATAACCTGTTGCACACTGTTATTAATTCATTGATCTGCGGTGAGCAACAAGGATTTGTAGCAAGTAGGGACCTGGATAATTATCACAGGAAGAAATGTGATGCTTTTAGCCAGAATTAGAAACCTGACAAGGATCTCTGGCAATCTGTAAAATCACATTAACTAGAAAAAAAACAGGTTACAAAAAAACCCCACAGAAAAACTAACAAAAAAACCCAAAAAAACAATCAGGAAAGTTCAGAACAGATTTACTGTAGGGTGTACAGGGCAATAAAAAAGGGTTATCTGAATAAAAACCTTCTCTCAAATATTAGCCTGAAACCAAAAAATAATGACTACTTGAAATAGAGGGAAAGCAGTGAAATTACTCTGGAATGAAGGTGGGTGTACAGTGCAGAAGGTGGATGCAGAAGCAACTCTCCCCTGTAGAAACAAGTTGCCTGAGTTGCTGCCTGACTCCCCACCTGAGGCCTGCTGATTGTGGAAGCAAAGCACTGCTCCCCCTTTCCAGCACTGATTAATGCTATTTTAGTTCACTTATTAGTAGGAAGAAAGCTGTGGGGCAGATTTATAAAGATACAGAAGTACTTAACTCCTGTTGTTAACAAAATGCCTTTAAAAATCAGCTATTGTGTTCTAACCATTTAATTTCTCTGATTATAACTTGAAGTATATTACTCCCTACTTAAAATAACTAGTCAAGTCATGAAAAGGAAAATTATTTCCTTACTGAATTTTAATTCCTATTTAATTATAGGCTCTAACTGGCTTTTGAATGTAGGATCAGTGGAGAGTTCAGCACTTTTTAAGATATACCTCCCGAACAAAAAGGGGAACAAAGCATATTGTATTAGAGCAACAACAAATAAGTCTTAATCTTGAAATCCAAGTCCTGCCTCAGTCTTTACATCACACATATTTCACACTCCTAAATTCTGCTGTGACTGGAGTAGATGGATCTCTTTTCAATCAGGGAAGAGGCGAATTAGAGAGAATGCTCATAACCCTTGAAGAAGAACGAATCACAACCCACAAACTCTGGGGAGCGTCACGTTCTACAAAAATTATGAGAATCCTTGGGAAATGTAGAGATATCTCCACGAAAAGTTGCAGGTTGTGTGGACTCTGACATCCCCTGTGGTTTATCCTGCCAGCAGGTTCCTTTGTGGCTATAGTGACAGGGCTTTGCAAGCCACAGATGATTTTTTCATACTGGGAAGGTCTGCAGGGCCTGGGCTGTAGGAAATTATGTGCTCTTTGTCTGCAAGAAAACACAAGAGCGAGCAAGTGCTAGAGCTGCTATTTCCTTAATTACCAGCTACATTCAGTTGGACTAAATCCTCTAAAAATAGAATTAAATTTATTCAAATTATCACAATAGCTTTATTTAATCTAGAGCACGTATGAACAAACCTTATTTAAAATCTGACCAATCTTTTTAATTATTCATTGTTCTTCAGTTACTTTGTAATGTGGGTGGAAATACATTTGAAGCTTTTTTCTTAAAGTAGTTAAATCCATATTCATGTTTAGCTTGGTTTTCCCATTGCTTTTGAGGGCAGTAGTGAGTTTAAACTGTGTCAGCATTTGGCTAAGAGTGAATTGTAGAAAATTATTTTAATTGATTTTTATGTTTTGAATAATATGTTAACAGGCAATCACTGAATTTCGCTTATGCACATAAACAAACGAAACTCATGGGAATGTGCAATGTTAAATCAGATGTTTTACATTTAGGCTCAAATCTAACTAATAACTTCTAAATCCGCTTTTGTATGCTCATGCAAATTCCCATCAAAAGCTGTGCCAGGGACTGCGGGGTTGGCCTACTAGAATATTTTAGCACACTTTTCTATCAAGACTGAGTTCTTAGACCCAATTTTCACTTGAAAGCAGAAATGAGTCCATAGAAGTCAGTGGAATTACACAGTTGTAAAATTGATCTCACCCCTGAGACCTCATGCAAGCAAAGGGCAGAAGGAAAGCCTGGACTCCAGGCATCCTTTAGATGCCCTTGCCCTGAAAAGAATGGGAAACCTGCTCATTTTCTGGCATGTATTGATCAGATTTGGAGGTACAGCAATTTAATTTGTTACCCCAGGATCCTTTGGCTCTCAGGAGGTGCAGCAAACACCCAGCACGGGGGAGTTTGGCCATGACCTGGGACACTGAAAACAGGCTGTTTCAGTGCTCTGCATGCAAAGAGGAGTCCCTGTGCTGACGCTTCACCAAAATAATCTCCCCTTCTTTATGGCCTTTTTTTCACCCAAGTGCCATTAAGAATCATTAGCATCAGAAGAGTTCAGTACTCTGAACTACAGGCTTCACTTGTAATGTCTGCCAGGATCACGTCCGATGTAAATACTAGAAGAAAATTCAAGGAAAGATAAATTCTCTGCTTTTGGAAAGGAATATTTAAAACCTATTAATTGAAAGAATCACCAGGGAGGAAGAGATCAGCTGCACTGGAAATGAAAGATATAAAAGATAAATTCTTTCCATCACTGCAGTTCAGCAGCATGCAGGACTTGAAGGTAGATGCTGTGTGATTTATTATTTTTATGTGTGAGTAGTTCATATATGGCCTTTGTAATATGCTGTAACTCTGCAAAACATATTTGTGCCTTCCCTCCCCTTTCTCTTTCTATTTTATCTCCTATATAAATGAATTCTCTATGCATTTAATGATTAGGACATTAAAAAACTTTTTGCCAGTTAAAGACAGGTATTACGAAACACTCATTGACTCTACTGAGAATCTCTATTAAGCAGTCTCTATTGGGTGTCTGTTAAACAGGGAATTTAAATCATGTAATAAGAAAGTAATAAATTTATTATTGAAGCATGATGTAGTTGCTCAGAAAGACTGGCTCTCTTTCCTGCATTGCCACTCTTGCTTCAAAATCCTTGGCAAATTGCTCCAAGTTTCTGGGTATCTATATTTGATTTTTATCCCATTTTGGGTTTGTCTACTTAAACTATTCATCAGGGTAAAGAATTTTTCTCTGTCTTTCTGTGCATTTTCCTTTGTGCTTTAAAACCCTGATCTAAATTTGAGTTGCAGGCGCTGCTGTAGTTCAGTAATAGTGACAGATAACGGTGGCAATAAGTCAGGATTGAAAAAGGCAGTTCCTCTGACATTTGGCATTTAATGTAATGTCAATATGCTGAGAGATTTTAAGAATGCAGCCTGAATCATGCTGCTGTCATTTCTGAAATCTCTGTGCCAACTCAAATTGAGAGTGGCATGCATGTCTGGTATTGAGATTGAGAACTCTGAGAAAACTTGAGTGAGTTTTATTAGAGCCTGCATGAGACTTATGACCTTCATACCATAATATTCAGCCCTTGGTAGCAATTGTGCAACCAGTGGTAAGGACAGAGTCTGAGGGTTTTACAAGGATGACATCTGACAGACTCAAATATTTTATCAGTGGCCTCTGCAAGAATTTCTTTAAGCACCACTGTCATGTAGCTGATTGCAATATGAAAAAGGCAAGACGGGAGGATGCAACAATACTCAGTTCCTTACTACATTACAGCTTTTGCAGACCAGTAATCATGGGGTCAGAGTGAATTTTAGCTTTGGAATTAACTAATAAAAATACACCCTGAGTCAAAGTAGGAAGAAATTTTCTTCCTCAGACTCGATCTGAACAGTTTATCATCAGCAAAGACACCAAGAAACTTTCTGTAAGGATACAGGTATACGATTCTGATATCTCAGGCAGCTTAATATGCCCAGCATACACCAAAGCACAGTTTAAAGACGATAAGGATTCCATAAAGTTCGTTGCAAGGATAGGCAAAGCTGATCCCTTCTGAAGTAGGATTTTTTCATAAATTCTCATGGTGGTTTCACTTGGATCATCTGTTCCTTTATCTGCTATGCGACCCTGTGTGGAAAAAATTTTGGAAAGCCCAGCATCTTCCTGTAGATCTCTATTGATATGATTTCTCTTTTGATAAACGGGTATTTTTCAACAAAAATATTTATCATCTCTAATGGTGAACTGGTCCTGATTTTTCAGGGTAGAAGACAGACATCATTTCAGGCTGTTCACATGTTTTTCATAAAGAGAAAACCCACTTGAATCCATTGCTTACATTCTGTGTTATTTACTCATTTGTTCTTGAGAAAATGTGGTGAAATCAACCCAATAAAGTTCAGTTTTCAAATTTTAAAAATCATGACTCTTCTCCCTTTCTCACTGCAAGTTTGAAGCCTTCCTAGAGGCTGCATTTACACTTCAGCTGTAAGGCATTTGCTAAATGGAATCACAGCAGTTAGAGATGGTAAGATCTCCCTGAGCCGTTCAGTTCAAACCCTCTCGTGGGTTATAATTGAAAAGTAAAAGAAACAGGCCTTTTACTTAAGGATCCTCCTGATTCAAATGGTGACAAGTTTACAGGACTGGTGGCAGAGGACTGTGTATTTTCTTAAATAGTTTCACCATATAGGAAGCAATATCATTCCTGCTAATGATGGAAATAAATGTTTGCCTTATACCCTGGCATGATTTATGGTGGAGTGCAGCACACTATAAATTCTTTAGCCTTTAATTCCACCAAGACTTACAGTCTCTACAACTAGAATTCTCAAAAATTAATGAATGTAGAGTTGAATAAGTGTGAAAAGGATGCAGAAATTATTTCCTAATAACTTAGTTAAAATGTTTATTTTAATCTTCACAAGGGACCTTGCTTTTAAAAATTAAGATTCCTCATGGAGAAACTGGCTCTGAAACAGAATTGGTATATAGGATAAATTATTTGCTACATTCCTAACAGAATCCTGAAGCATTAGAAGTTTAATTTTCTCTTACTTTGCAGACAGAATACAATTTGAACTTCCTCTAAATGTGTTTTTTCCCAGCCAAATGTGGTGTTGCCAGTGAAGCTGACTCAGACTTCTTCATCATTTTGTAGGTAACAGGGCCAGACAGTGCCACTGCTGATACCTGTGGGACTTCTTTATTGCCAATGCAAAACAAATGGCTTAAATCTGGGAAGCAAATCTGGTGGAAAAGCAAAAACTGGAACAGCAGGTCAGCTCCCAGTCCTTCAGCTGTGCCTCTGCAGCAAAATTTTGGTTTTGTGAGTAGCAGAAATAAACTGTGGTCTGGAAAACCAGCAGTAACAAATCTTTGGTGTGCAAAATTGATACCCTCAAATATCCTAATTGTAAAGTAAAAAGGCATTAATTTATTTTGGTGGCTTTTGAATGTCAGGGTACTTAGTGTTATCAAGCAAGCAGTGGTGAGCTTGTGAAAAAGCTGGTTACCTGGGGGCTGTACATTGCTGTGGCTGGAAATACGTACAAGGGAGGATAAAATAGGCAGAGTCATACTCTTCTGGAAGTGCTGCCAAGTGCATAGCTTTCAGAAGAGTTACTACCTAAATTACTGTCTCTAAATATCCTTATTATCCTTATCCTCCATTTAAATGAAGTGCAGAAACAAGGATATGTGCAGCCCTCTCAACTGGGCACTGTAATATGCTCTCACAAGAAGCCAAGGCTGAGAAAGACAGTTATCAAATGATAGGTAATATGGATCCTGTTTGCTTTTCCTGTCTGGGATTGAAAGAGCCAGAGAGAAGTATAGTACTTTTCTATGGCCTGAATATTCCTCATTATGAGAGTCCTATCTCTTTTGCACTAAAATGGTGCTGAATCAGGCAAGCCTATGCACAGTGAAGCAAAATATAAATGAATACTGTTTGAGGATGGAAAGATAAATATCCCATTTCCAGTCAAATTCATGGTTCAGCACAGAAGGATCCCAAATGGGCCAGTCACTACAGAGGTGAACAGTAGGTCACCACAGTTTTGTTGCTGCAGAATTTCACCTTTAAGAAAGAACAGTCGAACTAAAATCCATAATTGCCTTTTGGAGGTACCTTCTCCAGCTCAGTTATATCGTCCTGGATGGTTTCCCTCTTCTTAGGGAGCAGAATAAACTCTGGCTCTGAAGTGTATCAATAGGGCAGTGAGGTTTTATGCTAATCCTGTCCATTATCCACTTATCATTACCTCTGCAGGTCCCTACACTCAAGCCAGACCTGTGTTTTTCGTGCATCAGTGCACAGCTCCATGACAGTTTTCTCAGTCTTGCTTTTGAGCTTTGTGGGAATTCTAATGGAAGCACTAAATCATTTTGCTATGGAAATTGAGTCTGCTTTGCCTATTAGCTGTAATTAACATTCACCCTTCCTGTTTTAAATGAGCACACTGCTCTGGGATCCTCCTCTGAAGACAACATTTTGCTCATTTTAGGTCTTGCTTGTCTTTCTAGCAAATAGGTACCTTGAGAATTGCTCAGAGATAATCGCTATCATAGCTCATCATTCCTCATGACTGGGAGTTTATGATGAATTTGTACAATATTTGTATAAACAATGGCTAACACAGTTGTGCAAATTATTTCTTTTTGTACTAAAGAATAGATTATTAGCATGGACTTTTAATCAGTTAGTTTGTGCTCTGCACATTGTTATCATTTATGTTTATGAAATATGACAGTAGGAGGCTTCCAGCAACATTGCCTTTGCCTTGTGCTCTAGGGATCAGCTTATGAGACGCTGGAAAGTAAAGCCCACTGAGATAGATAATGACCCTTTCCAGCTCCATCCTGCCATCCCAGTGACTAAACTTTCTAAATTCCTGGTGTGTATGGAAATTTTTTGTTAGCATCAAGGTGGGACAGTGACAAAGTGGCAGCACATTATTGTTTGCCTTCTACCTCCTGTCCTTGAAATGTGATCAGGGAAATGCCCGTCAGCCACGGCCTATCCTTTTCTGCAAGAATATCCCTTTGGGGCTGTTCCAGCCCATGATGTACCAGAGCAGCCTCTATTAGATGGCTCTGTGCCATGAAACCAAGCCAATCTCCAGCTGAAGAAGAAAGAGAGTGCAGATTTATGGCCACTTTACCCTAAGCTGTACCTGCCTGAGTGCAGTTTGGAGTGCAGAGTTGCTGTAGGAACCTGGCGACAGCACCCAAGGTCCCCTTGTGTTCAAGTGCCGTTTTCAGTCCCATAACAGACACATTCATTTACATGGGAAATGATAACTGGGATGATGGGTTGATGCAGTTAATCCCTGTTGGGAGAATCCACTGAAATAGATTCAGAAAAGAAAGGGTCAATAGGAAGAGTAAGAGTTTGAGGGAAAAGGGTACACTTTTTTTTTAGGGTTTTTTTACGCATGTTTTCTCTTCTTCAGCATTTGAAGGTGAGATAATTGAAAAATTTTAAAGTGAGCAAAACACAGTTTCGACAGGAAAAGAAAGGCTGTGGCGAACATCCAGACCATGAGGAGCAGGAAGCTGTGCCTAGGTACTCCATGACAGGTCAGGGAACATGGGGTGTCAGAGCAGCAAGGTTTGGACTGGGATTTTTAAACCAACTCATCTGCTTCGCACTGGAGCAGAAAGTATCATTTGATCCATATTGTTATTTTACTGTAGTAAAGTCCAACAGAAGGTGACTTTACTCCAGTGCAAAGCAGTAGTGAAGCACAGAGGTTGCTTCACTGTGGAGGGTGACGTTCAGAGGCAGTGTTGATTACCACTTCAGAGACACTACTAAAAATACATCTCTCTGCCACCATAGTTACCTGCCCTCTATAATATCAGTGCCCATCTCCACTAAATTCTGACCTCTGTAGTAACAGCTGCATCTGGGAATTAGGGAATGCTCTATTTTGGTCAGCATCAATCAGGCCTGATTTGGATTAAATATTTACCAAACTGTTTGCAGACAAAGGGACTGGAATAGCTGCCTGCTTCATCTCCTGCTGTTTGCACAGTAAATAACCCAGGCTTACATCTGTCCCCTTCATGTACAGGTGCTCTCAGTACAGGAAAGTATAAAACCTAGGTTTCTGCCTGCCTGGGTGGGCTTCCAAGACACAGAAAGGATTGAACCTATGAGGAAATATTTAGCTGTCAGAGATAACTTCTACCCTTCTGCGCTCCCGTCACATTCAGAGAGACAGCTCATCCACAGAACACTTGTTTAAAGAGAAGAGGAGGAAAGCAATTTCTTTCTGAGTGCCCAAATGCTTTGGTAGGCTAAACATTAAATTAGGCTTAGATTAAAACAGTTATCATGTAGCAAAAAGTTATGGAGTTGCCAGGTTATATGGAAAGAAGTAAGACTCACTGCTGTTCCCCTTTAAACTGAAAGCTCACCAGGATGAACAGGCAAAACTCACCATTTTTGTACATGGCCACAATCCCCCAGGCTCAAACAGTGCATCCTTCTCCCACAGAGGCTCCCTGCCAAGGTGATGGGCTACTGCCATGGCAAGCAGTGAAGCAGAAATAGCAGAACCCCTCACCTACCTCACACAGCACTTGAGCTGCTGTTTAAAAGCACGGCCTTAATCCTCAAGTATGTAGCCAGCTAAGTCAAATCTATGTCCTGAGCCAAAACTTTGTCCTGAAACCACTATTGTGACTAATCTGAGGTTGGTATTAGAAAGTACTAAATATTTATCTGGGGATTCTGTTGATGCCGAGTATTTTTTTCCTGGAGAAGTTCCTATCCCAGTGACCGTAAATGAAGAACAGGGCTTGGATGAAGCAGATGGTTCAGCAGATGGTGACTTGCTCCTTTTTTAACCAGGCTTTTGTGTAAATGGAGTGTGGCATGGATCTCTGTATTCTTTTTGACTTTGAGAGTGTGTATGTGTGCTTTAGGGTTTTAAAAAGTGTTTAGTTATGAAACCACGCATCATGATGATGGCATGTATTTTACTGGCTTTTTAAAGATTTTGGTAGTTTTTGAAAATTTTGTTTGTTCACTGATTCCTGAAGCCAACACTGCCTTTGTCAGAGGAGTATTTTGGTGCTGATTTTTAATTAAATGGGAGCAGCCGTAATTTTTGACTGTGGGGTTGGACAAAACAAGATTTTATTACAGCCTTTAATTTTTTTTCCCCTCTCTGATTTTGTTTCTCTACCGTTTGGTTTAACTTTCCTCACTGGCCAGAGCATTTAAATGAAACTGAAAGAGGTGACTGAAGAAGGGTGAGGTGTGATGTTCGCTCTGCAAACAGTTCTGTCGAGCTGTCAAAAGTTCAACAGTCCCCGGCACCTACTTACCATTCCTGAGCTGAGGTAACAGCCCCCTCAAACCTGCCAGCAGGACTGCTTGTGCTTGTGCTCCCTAACCCATTTTATTCAAACTTAGATGGATTATTGAAAAAATGTACTGTTGAACCATTTCATCTAATGTGCCTCATTTAGACCAGTAAAGGTTAAGGAAAAGTCACCTCAGCAACCTGAGCATCAGCAGATGTGAGGCAGCATAATTTCTACCACAGGAAATCTGAGGATTTGCCGTGAGGATTAGGTTGAGAGTGGCAGCATATTGCCCTGGCACAGCTGGAACCAGAGGAGCATGTCCTTTTACTGCCTAAGAGTGGTTAAACCAGTACAGTGTCTTCTACCACCTTAAAGTTCATATTCCTGTAACTCACATGTGAATTTTCTTCTAATTTCACATTACTTTTTAAGGCCACAGAGTGATGTCCCAGGATTCAACTTTGTAAGTAGGATTGTAATTGAAGGTGGTCTTGTATCTCATTTTATGTAAATTCTCCATTACCTAGTATCCCAGTGTCTTGTAACCTTTCACTGGGAAATGGGAATTTTTAACTTTTGATCTTTGTTTTTTTGCTCATTATTATTCCAGGCAGGTGACCCTGTAGGCAGAGTGGTGTTTCTGCTGCCAGAGTTCACAGGTTTAGCAGACTGTTTTAAATTACACTAAAATATATTTTGGTTTCCAAGCCAAAAGACAAGCTATTTGCAGAATCGTCCAGCTTTACTTTGTCTCCTGCTCAAAGTGTTTCTAAGCTGAATATAATGAAGATCTATTCTAAGAATTCCTAAGGGATCTCTTTGCACAGAATCTGGAACTGATCCATGGGTTTCCACACTTTAACCAATGCACCATCTAATATTGATTTCCTTCAGAAGTCAAAGCAATTTGTTTTCCTTCCCTGGAGACTCTGGGTTTCTACCTTTGGCTGCAGTTCTTGAATTAATATGGAAATTGAGAACATCGCTTAGGACTAGTCTCACATGCAAGCCCAACGTGCAGTCACACAGAGCCAGGTATCCTGTGAACACTCCGGCACTCAGAGGATGTGCTTGGTCTCCTCTGGCAGCTGGACAACTCACGCAGCTCTTTGCTCATCTCTGAGCTTCTGCCTGAGGAGCAGAGTAGTAATTGACTTCTAGCTGATCTCTTCTTTATTTGTTCTCTTTCTTTTGATAGCTCTTCCTCATGTCACTCCGGGGTAAAGGCCAGCACAGTTCTCTGGAAATTTGCTTAAGCTGGTAAGGTAATAAGGAGCTGATTACAAGCCAGAAAGCAGCTCCATGGAAAGCAGCCATCTCTCCCATCATTTATCCATAGTCACCTACAAGACACTGTCTGTAAAGCAAAAAGTTTCAGATTTACAGCTAAAGCCTAATACCTTTCTTCTAATCAGCATTTCTAAGCTGCCAGTAAGTGTGGGCATTGCCTGGGCGAGGCTCCTTCCATCAGCTGGCAGGGTCAGGGCAGAGTGGCTCTCACCTGCTTTATACCACGTAAACCTAGAAATGAGATACTGGGGAACCAGACGTCACATCAGGGTGTTCCATGTTGGAATTGCTCGTGCAAGGCTCAGTATCACAGAGGACTGAGGACCTGGTGCTCCACTGTCCCTGTGTGCAGGCTCTGTGCTGTGCACATGGAGATGCAACTGAGCATGAAGGGACACACGGAGAGCACGGGCACTTCCAGCAGCACAGAGGTCATAAAATTTGCCCTTTTAAATGGCATATGTGATCTTGTGAACTTGCAACGATGCCAAGGGAGCTGAAACAATTCCTCCTGGACACAAAGACACGAGTACAGGCAGTGATGTAATCAGTTAGGATCGTATCCAGCCTCTTTTGAAGGGTAAGGTTCTTGGTGGTGCTAAATGACAATCTGTTCTGAATTTATCATGCCCATATGTCATCAGTAACTACTTACAGAACACACCTCTCATTTTAGATCCAAGTTTGCATCTGCTCCAAGCAAAACATGTGCCATCTCCCTGTATATTCCTAGCAAGTCTATATTAGACAACACAAGTGTAAGGTGAAACAGGAAAAATCCCTTCCTATATTATGGGGAAATCGATCAAAAATCACTGTCATTTTTACATGACTTTACATGAATATAAAATCTCAGTGCAGAAAATATTTCAAAATACTTCACCATATTTCTGTGACATGTGAAGGGATATTGTAGCTCAAGTACTGTCCCTTATCAGAAACATTCTTTTACTTCATCTGTGATTTGTCTATCTGTGGTTCATGGCTCCATCATAGAAGTAAAGGACATCTTTAAAATAAGGATCCAGGCTGAGAGCAATCTATCCCTGAACACCGTGGTGCCAGATAGCTGGTAAGGTTTATGAGAGGTTATAATGGCTTCAAAGGAACTGATTTGTAAATGTTTTCTATTTTTAAATATGCAGCTGGACATCCAGTATAATTTACAGAAGCATCTGACTGGCTTATATACCTAATTTTCATTGACTAACAACCAACATTTAGGTGTTTCTATAAATCTCGCTGGGTGTTTCTCTTCACCTTTAGGCATGTAAATGCTTTGAAAAGCTGAAACAAAAAATTCAGGGCCTGATTTTCAAAATCTTGGATCTCGTGTGACATCAATCGCCAGATTTCAAAAATGCTCTTTTCTCAGCATCCTTAACTCTTGCAAATTCTGCACATTTGGTGTCATTATTTGACATATACCTTTTCAGGAATTTTAAACTTCTAGTCTGAAAAAAAAAAAAAAAGCCATATTGCATAGAAATCTGCAATCCCAGAATATAAAAATTTTAACACTAGTATTTACAGTTAAATGGGGGTTTTTTTACAGTTACAGTGATGCAGAAGAAAAAAAAACAGCTATAAAGTACAATTCTGCTCTAAGTAAATATCGTTGGTGCTTTGTTTGCTTAGCCTACTGATTTTCTATATCAAAAAGATATAGAAAAGATTTTAAAATATCTTTCCGATGCAACCCTTGTGCCTTCAGGGAGACCCTCAGAGGAAGATAATAAAAATGTAGCAGTTCTGCTGTTGTACAAGGCAGTAATAGAAACAAATTTTCTTCCTCTTAGATGCATCAATTCCAGGCAGAATGGGAGAGCAAAAGTTTGCTTTTAGCATCTAAATGAGGAGCCATGTCAGACAGCAGCCTTGTTGAACAAGAAGGTGCCATGACTGCTTGTCAGAACAAGACTGCTTTAAAGGGTTTAAATGACTGGGGTTTACTCAATATTCAGAAGAGATTTGAATTTCCAAATATTTTTCTAAGGGATGTTTCTGCTGAGCTGGTGCTGAAATTCCAAGCTGTAGGACCAAGGAAGAGTTTTTAAGACCCAATTAAAATGAAAAAAGAAAGCAAATGATGCCCTACAGAAATGCTGACACCAGTGCAAACCCAGTGACATTCCCCAGTGCTGCCTTTGTTATTAATGTTGTTATTTACTCTTTGGTGGAACAAGGTCACGTGTGACTTCTGGAATTTTTTTGCTGACACGAATAATAGTATCTTGTAGAGCTCCTTCCCTTTCCCCATCGTCCCTGCTTCCTGCTAACGTGCCCATGTGGATCGAAACTAGGCCAAAATTATTTTGGCGGTAACACCTGAGATGAGTTATAATTAAAGTGCTAGAACTGCTGTGCTTCGAAACATTTGGCCAAGCTGCTGAAGGTGGATGGAATGCACTGCGCCATTCCATCCATCTGCTTCCCAAACCACAAGTCTCCCTAATAGGGGAGATGTTACGAGTTTCTCGTTGTTTCACAAGGATATAGTTAGGGCTGCAAACTCCTATTTTTGGACACTTCAGCGACTACTGTGAGAGTTTGTGTGATAAGTAAGACAGGGAAGGCAAATTCACATCTTCCCAAATTAGCAGCCTCCACGGACCCACTTTTCTGCTCTTTGTCCCATTTTGTACAAGACCAGCTGCCCTTGTGAGGGTATAAAGGAAGGTGTGATCCATATGGACTCAGTGTGGTGTGCTGGAGGATCTGAATGGCTCTGCAGCAAGAGCTTCAGAGTGCCTAACAGTATTGGGGTTATAGTTAGGCCTGGAATATATTTTATTTCTTTAGAAGTTTACTGGTTTTCTGATTATTGATTTTTAACTAGAATCAATATTTCAAAACCAGACAATACAATCAGAACATTTTTGGAGAGAAATTTTTCAAGAGAAAGCAAGAAAACAAGAAGTTTAAAAATCCCCGTTTTCTGATGTTTGAACTCCAAGTTTAGGGTTTTAAAATTACAGCAATTCAATTTAATTTTTAAAAAATTCAAGGATATTTTAAAAATTAGTAAGAACCTAAAAGTGTCCTTTTAAAGAGATACCAAACATGTATTAATGTGACTTGATCCAGTATGAGATTTCCTAATTCAAAATAAGCCAAATGCAATTTAAGCTCAATTATACATGAAAATTACTCAAGAAATGTAGGTTTAAAAACTTCCAATAAATTATATATAAAATTGAGCTATTCTGCCACCTCGTCAGAAACACATGTCAAGAACACCACACTAAAAAAAAAATTGTGGGTAAACGTAGAAAACACAAAATGTAATTAATTCTGACTGCTTTTAGACTCGCAGTTTTCTACCTGATTAAAATTTAACCTAAATAAATTAAAAATCATTGGAGGGGCAGGGGGGAATTGCCCAGCAACCTGAAGCGTCTTCCTAATCTTTGCACAGCTGCTGAAGTCTACTTCCTGTAGTTGTGTTGACTTCAAATGGATCAGGGCTGTAAAGGTTCCAGACAAATACGGCATATCTGCAAAGGTCCCAGTAGGGAAAGGTGAAGAATACAGTCTTATCCGGGTAGAGCACAAACATGCAGGGAGATCCCCAGGCAGTAATAACCATGGGATGAAAGGAGTAGTCACCGTCCCAGCAGCTCTCACACTGTCAGTGCTACTTGCAGCAGACAAAGTGTGTTTTTCAGCTCAGCTCATACCCACCAGGACCTCTTCCCACCCAGCCCGGCCTCTTGCAGGAAGATTTAGCTCTTGTTAATTCAAAATTGACAAGGGTGATTTCACTCACACCTCTTTTATAAGCAGGCCAGTCACCTCTCCCTTACTTCCTTATCAAACAAGAGCAGTTCCAGGGTTTTATCTGGTAAACCTGAGAGGGGAAGAAAAGAGGTTTGTGGCAGAAACAAAACCACCTGCGACGAAGAGCTGCAGCCTAATTAAACTTAACTGTCCCCCAGTGCTTTCTTGAGAATAGTTGCTCAAAATTACCTAAACTAATCCACTTCCTTAAAAACCCCTGAGATTTTGTTTTCCTCCCATTTATTAGGATTCTATCTTTCTAATACCCACAACTGTGATAATGTTGCTTTTGATTCATGCTGGGGAATCTGTAGGCAAAATTTGGCCACTTGGCATTAAGACTGAAGTGCTCATCTTGACAGCTCTTCAGCCTAAGGAATGTTTTCATCCCTTGCCCACCAGCATAATCCCACAGCTCTCCATCTGACAGCAGAAGTTGCAAGGTAAACTGTTTATTAGAAGCTTTTGAGAATAACAAAAAGTTAGGCACTGAAAACAAAAGTTCCCACTGACTTAAACAGCAGATTCAAGGCCCCAGAAAGAAAATGGAAAAAACTTTCTTGTTAATGAGAAAATATAATCTTCTATTTATATAACTCCTTTTTATTCTAGAGAACCTCATCAGTTTGGGCTTGACCTTATCTTTCTCCCTATTTTGTTCACCACTTACATATTTTCTGTGCAGTGTCTCACAATTAAGTGGATTGTAAAAGCAGAATTAGGCCCTTTCTGAGTCACAATCTAACTATAAATGAGCGATAATCTAGCACTTGGAAAAAGCCTTTCAGAGGGCAAAAGAGCATTGCAGTGTTGTATAATTACTGTCACAGCTGAGTTCAGGACTAGAGGAGGAGATCCCAAAAGGAAAAGGCAGAATTTGGGTACACAGGTAAAATGAAATTAGAAAAATGCAGTTTGCCTGTGCTGGCATTTCAATATCAGCACACTGATATTGAGCTCATTGGAAATACTCGGGTGGAATATGTTTGGCTAGTAAATGTTTGGCTGGACCGTGTGCTATGGCAGTGCCCAGAAATCAGGCAAGGAAGGGAATTCTGCCACATGCTGCATTGCCCAGGTTAGAGCTCACCCTTTGCCCAGCTGTGTTTTTTCCCTGAATTTCAGGCACGGAACAAATATCCACTCTGCATGCCAGCAAACAGAATTGTCCATGCCTTCCTTTCTCAGGCCACTGCTAAAAAAAAAGTTTAGGTATTTGCAGCTTTGGGGCAGGACTCTGTCCCCCATCTCTCCACCATCACCACATCCCAGTGGGTTGGCAGTGCCTGCCCTGAGGCTCAGAGCAAGGGTTTCTTATCCCGTGCCACGTGCTGTGACGCTGGACACACCCACGATTCCACACCTCATCCCACGTTCACAAAGGAGCTCCCTGTTCTTGAGAACAAACTGAATCGACCTGGCACTGAAGAGCTGGGCTGGAGAGTCTCACAGAGATGGAACAGAAAGCTGCTTCTTAGTTAATAAAAAGTTGAAGGGACTTTTCTCCCAGTTTAATAATGACGATGACGATCATAATGATTTAGTCTTCCTTTCAACAGGAAATGTTGAAATTCATCTTTCTGTAAAGAAACTTTTTTGTTTGTTTCAATAAAAAAAGTTATTTTCTACAATAATTATTTATTTGATCTAATACCACAAAATTGAGCTTCTGTTTTTCTACCAGTGAAGTCTTCAGTCTTCTAGTCTTTATGGAAATGTCAGAGAACTCAAACATGTGTGTGTTTTATTTAACTTTAGGAATAGATTATGGGTTTTATAAAGCCTGATGGATGCATATACTTGGCCCTTGACCTCGTGTTTCATTTCCTTGGTATTCCATTCATTCTTCCATGGTTTTAATGAACATATTGTTTATAGTCTTATCTTTATCACAGAATTGCACTGGTAGAATTTAGCATATGAGTTTAATCTAATATGTTTAAACCACAGCAGAAAAACTCATGTTTCTTTTAATTCAATTTGAGTGGCTTTTTTTTTCATTTTATGTGAAATTATTAGAAATATTTTAATCGGTTGGTAGCAAGCTACTCTTCTCGGTAAAGAACAGGGTATTAAATCTTTTGCATTGCTGTAATTACACTGATAGGAAATCTGGCTTACCTTATATGAATGCTGCTTTCTCATATAGTCATCCTCTGTACACAAAGAAAATAAAATTAAAGAAACTTATACATTTTCTTAGTTCTGATGAAGGATCTGTTTGAGAACATTTGGCACTGAAAAATAATATAGCTGTAAAAAGTCTATATTATCTTCTTAGCAGTCAATTTTCTGTTTAGGTGAATCTGAGTAGTCATGTCAAGGATGTTTTTTTCCATTTCAAATGGATATATGACAGTGGCCTTCTGGATCTTTCCTAAGAAACATAAGACATGCCTAAACATTACATTCTGCCCTCAGAGGGTGAGTTTATGCATAGAAGTAACACTTCTGTTCACAAAAGCAGATCCCGGTGCCATTTACATTAACAATTACTCTGCAGGGTTTGCCAAGGGCCTTGGATGCAGCTCATCCTTGTGCTGTTACAGCCGTGCTGTGCTGGTTACTGAGTTTGGCAGCTTAGAACAACGTGGAGAAGGTAAAGGGGAAGCAGTTGTGACCCAGCCTGGTTTATGAACACCCCTGAACTCATTCAGTTTGCATATATATAATGAACACTTTGTAGGAAAAATTGGAGAAGAGAGACAGAAAGAGGATAAACACAGACTTATGTATTCAATAAGATAGAGGAGATTATTTTTCTATTTTTCAGTTGGATATAGCTGCATCCCACTAAATTCAGTCTCTGCTTGATGGGATTCTTTGTATACTTTGATCAAAACCACGGGAAACCACTAAGAAGAATACAACTCCTTCCCAGCACCCCCTGTTATTTTGACTGGCTTTGATCTCCGAGACAGCTGTTACTTGAAAAGTTTAAGAGATAGATCTGTAATTAATAGCAAGGGAGCCAAAACTGGGAAACTCTTAAGATGTAAGAAAGAATTTTTGATAACAAAAAGGAGTATCATTTTATCTCTTAAAGGCAAACACTATTATTTACTAATTTTGTATACCATACCTGGCATATGCCAGATGTTCGTTTTGAGTGTCTGGGTATTTGGAGAACCTGAATTTCATTTTCAGGTTATGAATGGACCTGAATATCAGTATTTTCTCTTTGGAATTCTTCGACACATTAAGCTGTTGCAAAGGTTTTGAAATCTGCTCTTTTCACTGATATTTCTGACCCACTGGAGGATTTTATTCAAATTACTTCACCTATATGTATTTCAGTTTCCCCACGTAAAAACTGAGAATCATCTAATTTCTGCACATTACTTTGAGGCCTATTGATTGCAAGGGCTGTATAAAGACAGTACTATTTTTATGAGCACTATTTTTATTGTTCTGCAATACCTCCATCAGAACAGTTTGGCTTTAATTCAAAGTGATAGGAAGAGACTTAAATGAAACAGGGCAGTTTGTGGATATACAAGATTCATACTTTTGTTACATAATTCTTTTCCATATGAGTGCACATATCTCTTTGGGGATTTCCTCTATACAAAGTCTTCCTGAATAGTTCAGAGCTCTCACCTCCCTAAAGTGTAAATTATTGCTCTGTGCAACAGGTTAGACTGTGTGTATCTAATGGTATTCTTAGAAGCCTGTTTTGATAATTTCAGAACGTTGATGACATTTTTAATATTTTTAAAGGTGCAATAAACAAGATGTTAAATTACCTAAAGCAAAATTATATTCTGTGTCTCCAGCAGACAATAATTTCAGTCAAATTCAAGCTCTGTGAGTCAGGTGAGATTTACTCCATCCCTCTTCACAGTCAGTGGAGAGGGAATTTTTGAGTGCAATTAGACCTGAGGAGCTGGGCTCCCATTAGGAGCTTGCTCATGAGCCAGAGAGAGGTGAGCTCTTGTTGTTTGCATCTTTGCTTCTCCCAGCCAAGGATCCAGCATTAATGAGATGTTCCGGAGATCAATAGTGCCCTGGTGACACTGGAGGGAACAGGAATAGCAGCAGTGGTGTTGCAGGTAACCCTCCTCAGCCTTAGGCTTCGCTGATCAATCAGCAGTGCCTTGCAGAGCCGACAGCCAGGAGGGTTTGGCTCTTTATCCCTGCATGATGATTTCCCCTCTGCCTCATCTTTGGCATGTTTTAGTCTGGAGCTCGTTAGATCTGTGACTCAAAGCGTTGTGCATCAGAACCCGAGCGTACAAGCGCGGGCAATTAATAGTAAATTTATAAATGTCACCGGCTGGTGTCTTCATTGTTGTGGCACACAAAAGGCTATTCTGAACTGACTCCTTAAGGCACAAAATCAATGAGTAAAATTGTTTAAAAAATAACACGTCCATAGCGCTCCTTGTGCTTCTCGCTGGAGTAAAACGCATTAGCTCCCTGGGGAACTGTGGGAATTGCACTAATTTTCTCAAGAAAAGAAAATTTAAAAGCCCTCAGCAAGCACTCAGGAAATGGCACTTTGCATTTGATGCTTGGTAATGATAAAAATATTTATTCAGTAGAAGAATAACTCTAAGAAAACATTTTTAAGAGCTTTTATAGGGATTTTTTCCACACTGACTTAGGTCAGATATAGGTCTGTCAACCACCTGAAAAGTGCATTGTAAAAATTTTTCCAAGAAATAAAATAAAACTATTCTTTGAGAAACAGGAAACTTCTGAGTTGGACTTTTTTTTTGTTGTTTTTTGATGGTAGCTGTTTCCATTGTGACATTTGAATGTTCAGATGTGACATTAATGGTTTGTGGGGATGAACTGACCAGTGACTCACAAATGGGTCCTGAATTTGCTGTTCCAGGAAACAGCAGGCAAAGGAAAGCTGCAGAGTCTGTCAAGAGTTCAGCTGTTTGATCTACTGCCTGGTAAAATCTCCAGGCACTATGCCCTGCTCTAACCTGTTTCTTATTATTTGTAGTTGAAGCTATTTTTGAGTCAGTCAGCAATTACATATTGTGCTTTCTATTTGCTACAAATCTAATTAAAATAATACGGGTACAGGATCTAGTCATGTTCATTTTTTTCTTGGAAAAATGTTTGCCTGAGCTGAAGTAGAGGTAATGTTGAGGCCACAGTGTGATATAGTTCAGCCCTACTTTGCCACCTAATGCCATACTTCTGAGATTAACTTTTCCCAAATGATTCTTCTGCTCTAAGCCATAGGCCTCAAATTCAGGAATGAGCTGAAATAGCCGCTGGCTGGAAAAGTTATAGCTGATACAGACACCCACCAGAACTGGATTTTAGAGAGAACATTCAGGCTGTACAGAAAAGAACACCAAATTATATGATATTAGTCATGGGTACAGTAAATGTTTTGAAAAATATAATTGTGGGCTAATGCATTTGGGCTATCTCCACTGCTGCCCCAAGTGCTGTGACTTCAGCAGTGTTTGATATTGTCAAATTCTGATCTTCCTATATCAACATTTTCAGAAAACTTCTGGAGACTGACATAGATTTTGGAATTCCTGGGGATTTCAGTATGTTTTGAGAAAGTCCCAGAACACTGCAAAACATATTCAGGGGAAGATCACTAGAGAATGCAGAGGCCATTCCCTAACAATGCATTCCTGTTCAACATGTACTTCAATATATGCTTCATCCAGAGGCTTACAGATTACAGTGGCATGCATCCTGATCTCTCCTGATTTCTTTTGTCTTGTATGTGATTTAATCTGTAGGTTCTGTTGTTACATCTGACTGAAAGAAGTCCGACAGCAGCGGAGAGCGACAGCCAGGAAAAAAACTTCCCATGCTCCAGGTCATGAAGGGCACATCTATCCCACACAGTGAAATGGAGAGCAGTGTAACTTCTCTAATCAGTGCTCCTGAACTGATGACTGCCTGCAGAGCTGGTGTTATTGCCTCAGATTTGGCACTGCTCCAAGGCACTTACGTTGCTGTCAAGCCCTCAGTGCTCTGTGCACAGTCTGAGTGTCCCCGTGCTGGTTGGCAGCGATGGGTTCTCCTAACAGAGCACAACTGCGTGTGGGATTTATGTGTAAAAGGCATATCAAAGTTGAGAGATATATCACAGATCATACTGTGTGGATCCTGAATTATGTCAGAGCCCAGAGAGCTCGTCAAACTTAATTTGAATCCCCTATTTCCCCTGAGGCAGACATTCCCAGGGGGCTGCACGACAGGAACCAACCACAGGTATCCCTCGATGTGTTCACGTACCAGGAGCAGCTGCACAATCCATCAGCATCACTCCAGCTCCGTGTGAGCTGTGGGCTGGGATTTCTGTGCTGCATTGCTCAGAGGCACAGAGCAGGAGATCACCACTCATTTTTCTCCCCTGGTGTTTGGCACAAACAAATAATAGCTGGAACTAAAACGGTTAGCATAGGTTTATTAACTTTGAGGGAAACAAATCATAAAAGGGTAAATTGAAATTAACTGGGTAGAACACAGGGTGAATCAATGGGATTATACAAGGTTCACAAAAAGGGAGGACTTTCTTCTATTCTCTGACCTTTTATGAGGACAAGCTTAAGGAAACACACAAGAATGAGAAGATTCTGAGCTCTAGCTAAATAGCAGTAACCAGATGTTTTTAGCAGGTGCTCTAAGCCCTGAACAGTGGGATTTTGCTACATGATGTCTTGTTTGTTGAAATCCAAAAAAGGACTTGACTAAGGACAGAAAAATGCAGGTGGCTATGGACTCTGCTTCCAAAAGCTCAGTGGCATCTCAATTGCTCCAGTGGGAATGCAGATGGAAAATTTCTTCTCAACAGACAACTGATCTAAGAATAACTCCCTCAAACCAATTTTCAGGCTTCTTTTGTATGTAGATATTAAACAGAAGTAATTCTATGACTACTAAGACAATTTTTGTTTTTGGGAATTTTCATTTGAAGTTGAATTGGGAAAAACTTCCCTCCAATTTATTTCCCTCTAATTTTAATTCCCATTCTGAATTTTAAGTTCTTGATGATTTCAGCTCACCATTCAGGGCAGTTTGTCTTAGGGCTGCAGAGTGTATTATAGCAATGACTACAGCTGCAAGTTTGCCTGAGCTGTTGCTGCAGGCAGCTGTTGCTGCAGTATCTACTATATTACTAGAAACTGATTGAAATGATTTTGAGTATGAAATAGAAAATTGTCATCTGTGCAGTGAATCATACTCATTTTCATAAATATATCTGTGCATATATATATATATGCTAAAATTGCAGACGTTTCCATTCCTGAAATAAGATTCAACTGCTATCACACCTTTTAATGTAGCCAAACAGTTGTTTGTTTCCTAAAGCTAATGGTGAGTCAAGAGTAACATCAAGATGTTACTCTCAGTTTGATAAATGGGTGAAATGCTGGGTTAGAATAAGGTGATTAACTGTACAGTTGAGATCACTTGTAGCTCCTGGGAAAATGCAGTCCAAGACAAAGAAGTAAATCATATATTAATGAAACCTCCCATCTGTGCTTTGGATGCACTCTGGATGAGTAATGGAAAAAAGTAGAGAAAGAAACTGGGAAGCAAACAGTCTGCTTTTTGGAGGCCTTAAAAACTTGACAAAATGCAACAAAAATTGGATTTCAACCTGGGAAAATGCCATTTAATCTATCTCAAGGAAAAGCATTCAAGTTGTACATACTTACTGTGATGGACAAATCTGGAAAGGAGTAACGGGAAGGACTGAGAAATTGTTGGAATGCCTCTGCTTGTGCAGCAGGAATAAGGAGGTATTGTTCAACAACTCTGGCAGAAGAATACATATGTTTCTAGGTAGCTCATTACAACAAACAAATTGAAGGTCATTCAGTGTAGGGCAGAAATACCTACAGAGGGAATTTTGTATAGACAAAAAGGAAAGGTGGGAATAGATCAATATTTATAGGCTGGTGAAAGGAAGGTTAAGTGGTTGAGAACAAAGAACTGCCAACAGTCTACAAATGGGATAAGCAGCAAGAAGAAATTAAAACTTAGGCTGAATACTAATATAAAAACTCTGATACAGAAATGAATTTCTAAAAGTCTCCCAGGGGAACTATTTGAACCTCATTGCTTGAAGACTTGGACTAAATATGTTTCTGGGAATAATTCATTTCCATTAGCATTAGGACACGACCTTCTCACCAATTCCCATTAACTCCACAGCACTGTGTGTGTGCCTTATGAGGTGGCAGCAGGGACTGGGCTGGCTGTTAGTGCTTGGCTGGGCAAAACTCCAAACAAATGCAATTCAGACCCATGGCAGGACCTGGGACCAGTCCCACCTCCAGGATGAGGATCTACATTAAGTACCCCCAAAAAACTTGGAAACTCATAAGTCATTTGTATTACAATAGACACTGCAGTAATTAACTTTTTTGATCTATAAATAACTCCAAAGTGAACTCAGATTAAAAAACAGTGTCTGTCTTTTCTGTTTGTGAGTTTGCAGACTGCGGCTTTCCTTCTGGATTTACTTTTTGACAACTCAGTGGCTTTCTCTTCTGGTCCTTAGGAATTTTCCTCATGGGAGCACTAAGTGTCTCACTGCCTTTGCTTGGGCTGCAGGCAAAGCTCCTGTCATTTTCTCATGTCTCTTCTGCCATATTGTGCCAGTGGGACCATCTTCAGCAAACAGGCTCAGGTGCTTCCACGGGAAGGAGCAGTCTCCCTGTGGGCTAGATGGGTCCATCCAACTCAGACACAGTTTTAAGGAATATTCTCAGACTGAAAACACTCAAATCAAACACTTACTGTACGTTGCAACCTCCCTCGTTACTCATATCCCACCTCTAGTTCAGGAAGGTTCAGAAAAAAAGCCTTCAAACTATTTGGTAACATATGTGAAAGTAGTTGTGACCTCAAATCACAGATAATCCAGATAAAAAATACTAAAAGCTACTGCAGAACCTGGCACTGGCAACTCTTTTGGAAGTCACAGTTAGGTGTGTCACTGAAAGATGAACAAAAGACAGATTTCCCACAGCAACATTTGCAACCCAGTAGGATGCTGATGGGGGGGAAAGCTTTTGCTGTTTGTGTCATATGATGCCAAGACTATATGATACCTTCACATTATTATTAAATTTAGTAAATAAAAGTCTATGCAATTATATCCCAAATCATTGAAGTAGCACAAAAGCACACCACCTTCTTTGTGTTCTAGGACACATGAAGAGAGAGTTTTCACCAACAGGATCTTTTTACTTTTCACGTATGTTTTGCCCTGTAGAAATGTCCTCTGGTGTGTTTTGTTTGGGGTTTTTTTTAATGTCACTGTGGGAGTACAGCGTGTGCCTGGGAGCAAATAATGACTCTTAAGATGATTAACATGTTATTAAACTATGGGATAATCGCTGTCCTGTCAAGTGTCCGTGTGTGTGTTTCATCAGCCCCATGTGACTGCACTGGACTGCCCGTTGCTTTCTTTGGTCTAAGGAGAGTATTTTTCATGGTCAGCTGCTAAATGTGACCCCTTCGGAACAGCAAAGAGCATAAAGAAAACAAAGGTGGATAAACATTACTAATTCACTCCAAAACAATAATGCTTTTTTTGTAGCATTTGAAATAAGCCCAAGCTGACTTCTCACGTGGCAACATTCTGGTGGGACTGGAGACAGTGAATAGCTGGGGCATAACAAAGTGTGAACTTCGCAAAAAATTCTTTTCAGAGTGGCTGATGAGTCACATACAGGCACCTGCACAATGAAATGGACCTGTACCACCTGCTACAAGTGCTTTTGCCTGAATTCATGCCAGGGCCTTGAGTACATGCCCTTATGGAGTTTAGTTGGATGAGTTAAGGGGTTTAGTGTACCAAGCTCAAGATCAACGTCTTCACTAACAAGAACTACTGAGAAGAAAACCAGAAGTGGGGGCTTGCCCCTTCTTTCCCTTTGATGTTGCTCTTAAATTGAGGGATTGCTCCTGTTTTTGCCATGTTATTTTGCAGCCCTGTTACAACTGTGTCTGCACCAAGCTCTGACCTTTCAACCTGAACCTAGACCCAAACCCACCGGCTACTCTTCCAGCTGGAGCTGCCTCATCCCTGAGGGCTCACTGGGCTGTCACTGGGTTGTGTCTGGCCCTGATCACTGTCCCCAGCCCTGATCCTGGTGCTGACTTGCTGACCTGCATCCCAGCTCCTCACTGGGGTCTCTGCTCCCTCCCTCCTGTTGTGCTCAGCACTCAGCTCACCTTCCCTTCCACACACAGGTGCCCTTTGCCACTCTGGAACAGTTTGTCACTTCACTCATTTCATGCACCTGAATAACTGGGTTAAGTCTGCTTGGCTTGGGGATTCCAAATAAAATAACTGAATGGCAATAATAATTCCTTTCCAAGGTCCAGCATGTTGCATACTTAACAACTGAAGTCAAACTTTTAAGTAATAGTGCATTTTACCCCAAGAGATGAGTGGGACTGAAGGCAGACAGAGACACCCTGTGAAGTGGTACATTCAAACTACGGTTCCCCTGCTGAGACACTTTAATTTCTACCATCCTGGGGCTGCCTCTTTTCAGCTCTGAGAAGTACTGTATAAGATAAGAGAACAGCGGCTTCCTCCACTGAAAAATTCGTTTGTTTTGTTTTTTGGAGTTTTCCATGGAGCCAGCTTTAAATCACTAAGATGTGTCATGCTGCTAAGCTGTCTGACAGCTCGATTCACTAAGGGATGCTCCCCACTGAACATGCAAACTATTTATGCTGTATATTTTTCTACCTAAGGAGTCTAAAGATTTCTGCTAGTTACAGCTTTCCTTTTTTTCCTGTTACAAAACAGTGTCTGCAGTTTTTCTAATTGCAAAAAAGTGTCTGCATTTCCATTTCAGTATCAGTGAAGCTAAACACCTCTTGTACTCTTATTTTACTTTGCAATATATTTTTCTTCTCTGTGATTGTTATTGCAGAGCACAAAGGCAATAATATGTTTTCTCTGGGGAAAAAAAATATAAATATTTGTATATCAGACTAACCAAGCTTCTGCTTTCTCCCGCTTTTTTCTGGCTTCTAACACAGCTTTTAGAGACCAAATGACTGTTTCACCTCCCAGCTGTGTGAGCTGCAATTTCTGAAGCTGAGTACAGAGGATTATGGCCCATTTCAGGTACCAGCAGGAGCTATTGCTCAGAGTTGCATCTTAGAGTTTCACAGTGGCCCTTGTTATATTTTGATACCTTCATTTGGTCTTACTGAAAATCTTATGTATCTTAATCTACTTAAAATCTTATATATCTTAATCGACTTTTTCCCTCTCTGTTGGGAAGTGGACGACGGCACCTATCCTCCATTTACTTGTTGTTGAGTGGGGTTTTCTGGCAGCATTTTGCCAGAAATGATTTGCCAAAGACTCTATATAGTTTCTGACCACCTGACACTGTAAATCGTTTCTCTGCTGCCCACTCCTCACAAGAAGGCACTGCTAGCTCTGGGTGGGGAAGGCTTTCTCTTTCATCTTGGCACTCGATGCAAAGATAAACCTTCGTAACCTTCGTAGTCTACAAAAAAACCCTTCTCACATTTCGAAATTTCCAAACCTCTTCGGGATTGCAGGAGCCAGAACATTCTTTGGATGCTAAATGTTATTTAAATTAACTGATTTGAAGAAAAACTGTTCCTCATATTTTTCAGATGTACTTTGTGATCACTCCTAACCCAAGGCAGACTTTTTCAGTTTTACAGAAGCGAAGCACTAAATTTGCATTATGAGATTACAAACCAACTTAGAGAGGTGAAAGATAAAAAATAATAGAATGCTGCATTTGAGGACCTGACAATAACCTGTTTTCCTGGCTCCCACTGAAATTTCTCAGAGGCACATTCTGGCAGTGGGGGCTGACAAGGCAGTAAAACCACATCTGCTCGAAGTGTTACTTTTCAGAACCAACCTTCTCCTGGACTATTAACCTTCTGTTTAAACCTCTGATTGCACATCTGGTATCTGGCATTACCCAAGCCTTACAGCATTTTTGAAAGTGCTACATCATTTCTTTCCAACTTCTCAACTAAGGAAACACTGTATTGGAGCTTTGATTTGCTCTCCCTGTCAGTGAAAATACAGATTAGAATTCGAGTAGCCTGGATTGTGCCTACAACGATTTTGTTGACATCTTTTTAAAGGCAGCATGTTGACATTTTGCACAGATGGAAAAATCTGGATTTGTTTCTCCCACTTACTGTTCTCCTACACATGTACACACAGTCCTTGATGTATATATTTGCCAGTTTTAGGAGGATCAGATCATCAGAATTACAAGAGGGGAGTTTTAAACACCAGTGGTTTAGATTTGTATGTTTATTCCTCACTCACAGTCAACTCAGCACAGAGCTACATCTGTAATTAGTTCCGACAGCAAACAATTCCATTTGCATATGTAAGAACCTAATTTGTGGTACTAATTATCATCCTTTCTTAGCCCATAATTGCAAAGGTATTTACATGCCTAACCTACTTTTATGGTTTTTTGAAACCTTCTTAGGTACCATTCTGTGACTTTAGCTGCCAGTACCTTTAAAAACAGAGTTTGGTATCAGTGTCATAGAACGTGCTACAAGAGAGAGATGAATAAAATGCATAATTTGCATTTCAGTTTGTCTCTGCCTTTGATTTTGGACATGATATTAGAGGTTGGGGGGTTTTTTGTTTGGTTTGGGTTTTTCGTAAGAGAGAAATTCTGGCCCTTGCTGTACTTTTGGCAGGGGTCCGTCCCTTCCTCCTACACTAAATCATGGTTGTTACCTGGGCCCATACACATATTTCTTTCACAGCTGTATTGTTTTTCACATTTCAAGCTACCTCCTCCTGTCTCTGCTTTAGATTTTCATCTGTTTCGGAACTTCTGTTTCCTCTGATTACGTATTTGGTTCAGTGCCTTAATAAGACAAGAACTGAGAGGAAATCAACAGCTGTTTGTTCCTTCCATTTCAGCAGTCTCAGCCAAACAGTGTCTGGACTTTGACACTCGGTTGCACTGATGTATTTTGATTAATTTGTAATTGTAGACAGCAGGGCAAGCATAGCAAGTTTAGTGACTGATTTCAATCTTCCATGCCCAACCTGGAACTTGCTGAAGTCAACGGGAGCCCACAATGTCTCCATCCAAAATCCCTCAGAGGCACTAAACTGACCATTAAAACCAGCGGCAGTTTTTTCTCTCCGACTTTGTAACTTTTTCACTGAGCCAAAAGGCAGAATGGAACATCAGGCAACAGGTTTATTGACAGATTTTAAAAGGTTTATGATATAAAATGGAAACCACTAATAATAAATTATAAACCTAAAGATAATATTAAATTCAGAGCAGATTTTTTTTTGTTTGTTTCCCATGGCTTGATTATTTATTTGCCAATCAGTCCAGCTTTCTGGATTTAACACTGTGAGGAATTTACCTCACAGTTTAAATGTTTAAAAAAACAAATATCACATACATACATCAGTTTGGCATTTCACTGTTCCATCTGGCCTCTGTTTTTGGTTGATTGGAAAAACAAACCTGATCTGTTGAGAGACTAATGAATGTCTACTTATAGTTGTTACTTACTGGAATTATACTGGTCAGATAATACTGGAATTAACTTCTCTTTCTACTTCTAAAAGTATTTCTTAATCACTGTATTTCCAGACAATTCTTACTGAGATAAAAATTAATTGGAATCATATCACACCAATTCAGCTTATCTTTAATGAGAGTTTCGCCTGCTAAAGACAAAACTAATTTTTCAATACATTTTATTTGTTTTAAAGGTAGGCTCATGCATTAAACGGGAGCAAACATGGAGATAATTAATCTGTGTTGTGAAGTTGCCAACTGTTTAACTCTTCAAAATTTTAATAAAACAGTCTAAACTTTTTAGGTTTAGTGCAGTTTAAATAGTGACAAATTTTAAAGAAATGAGGAGTTTGCTAATTAGTTTGTGACAATGGTTGCATGCCTGGTTCATTGCAAGCAATTAAGAAAACAACTTCTGATATCTGCTAATTGCTATTTAGGCAGTATTTACTGCAAATGCTGCACAAATGGAATGTTAGAGCAACTGACCATGAGATACATAAATAAGTAGGTTGTTTTACCAGGAATAGAAGAACTCCAGCTGGTTTAGATCCTCGAAGTATTTTTAGAGACTTCTTTGAACATCTTTGGAAAGTTTATACATGTGCTATGGCAGTTTAGAAAGATGAAAATTGCTGAAAAAACGATTTTACAATGAAAACATGAATACTGCTCTACTATGAATAAGAGACTTAATAACCAAGAGTGGCTGCATGCCTAAAGATCTCCTTATGGTACATGCAGCCTTGAGGTCAAATATTCATACTGCATTTTGCCACACCTTGGAAATGTAATTTTGGGTTTTAAGAAGCGATCTACTCTGCTGACTGGAAAGTTGTTATTTTTTCAATCACTTAATCTAAAACTTAGAAACCAGGATGACTCTGCTTTGCTATAAAGCAGGAGATACTGTCAGTCTGTGGAGTGTTAGAAGCTGGAAAATCCATGAAAACCTCACAAAAACCTGTTTACTTGGCACACCTTCTGCTGAGCCCTCATGAATCAGAGGAATTTGCTCTACAGGCAGTATTTCTAGAGGTACTGCAGGCTGCACAGGTGGGTGTATGTACATATTGTCTGTGTCACGATCAGCGCTAAGTTGCCTGACTGGCGTTCCTATCAAACAAGCAAACCTTCCTCCACCACAGCTTGTTTTTCGTATTTAGGGTAAAAAATGCCAATGCCAGTGTTTCCTCCAGCAACGTTTCCAGTCTTACCTGAAGCCTTTAAACACTTGTCACTACCCTGCAGGCACAAAGCGCTGCACTAAGTGCACAAGCAGCACTGCTCTCAAAGGCTCAGCAGTGCCACTGCCTGCAGCTTGGCACAAATCGACAGCACTCAGAGGGGGCTCTCCCTTGACGTTTCTTAACTATTATTTCTGTTGTACTCCAGCAGGGTCTAATTGTTGATTCAGAGCCCGGGCAGTTTGCACAGCCTGTCTTTGCATATTTATGACGTGAGACTGGCTGTTCTTTGTCTACACGTTTCCAGAAATCTGAGAAGTGCAAAGGTCGGTGACACCAGAAGCAGCTGCTGAGCACGCTCCAGGTAACTGGAGCTTGGTTTGTTCCATCACTCTGAATTTGGGGTTGTTTTCACATTTCCTCCATCAAATTTGGTGATTATGCCTGCAGATGTGTTTTCCTCAAAGTAGGGGTACTAACTGGTTAGCAGTTATTTTGTGCTGAACACCCCTTCATCACTCTTGAGCTAAACCAATATCTTGAATATCATACCATCTTTGGACAGTCCCTTTGCTGCTTCATAAATTAGCAAGTCTGGGCAGCAGGACTGCTTTTGGCAGAATTTGCCAAAAGTCTGACACAGCTAGAAGTCCAGCTCTTCATGCTCATTCTCATTAGCACTATTAATTCCCTCTTTCTTAGCCCAAAGAACATATTTAGCTGAATATTTCACTTCCATTTTCAACAGGCTAAAA
>JAYRBT010000010.1:7198421-7225910 GCA_036023395.1 Myiotriccus ornatus
ACGGCCCCGAGCTGCTGTCGCTGCTCCGCGCCGAGCAGCACGACAACCCCGACTTCCGCGGGCTGCTGCCGCCGCCCGGGGCCGCCCCGGAGCCGCCCCGCGGGGCCCCGCCGGCCGCCTGGTGAGGGGCGCCGGGGCAGCGGCCGGGCGGGCCGTGAGGGGCCGCGGGGCGCCGCTCACCGCGTTCTCCTTCCCCCAGGAAAGACAGGGCGAGCCTCGACACCGAGATAAAGCGCTTCATCGCCAAGAAGGCGGATCTGCTCTTCGCGCACTCGTGGAAACCCAACGGGCCGATCGAGGACACGATCGAGGAGAATGAGGGTGGGTGAGGGGGGTCGGTAACGCCCGCGGGCCGGGTGAGGACACTCTGGGTAAGCGTGGGACCCGCTGCGTGTGAGTGTAAGGACACTGCGCTTGAATGAGCGGTATCTTTAAAAACAGGCCTAAAAATTTTCGTTATTGCTTTATGTGGGCTGTGCACGAGCTTCTCGTTGGCGCAGGTAAGTCAGGTTGTAACGTGTTCTGCTGCCGTGATGGATTCTGTGCTTTCAGGCAGTACTTCGGTCGTTTGTAACCGATTCTGTGCCCTGTGTTGCAGAGTGTTACGCTGTCATGCCGCCCCTGGAGAGGTTCATGGAGGTGCCCAGGGAGGAGAGGAGGGAATTGCTCTTCCGTGACATCGAGCGTGGCGATATCGTGATCGGGAGGATTACCTCCATCCGGGAGTTTGGCTTTTTCATGGTGTTGATTTGTCTGGGAAGTGGTGTCATACGGGAAATTGCAGATTTGGAAATCACTGTAAGATACAGCTTTAATCAAGGCTCCGTTTTTGACATGTGTTGGTTGCCTCTTGCATCTCTTAACGGAGTGGTGTGTGTGAAGGTGAAACTGAGCTTTGGGATGATGGGTGGTTGTCTGACTTTGTGGGGAGCTTATGATGCTTTGCTGAGCCAGTGAACACATCTTGTTATGACCCACACTCTTACTTTTGGGTTGAAAAGTTCATCATTTGTGGATGCATGAATGTTTATTTGAACCAAGCCAATTTTTAAGTGTCACAGTTCTGATGTACATTAAGCTTAAACCAATCTTTCTCTGGCTTAACCTTGTGGAGTGAAAAACACCAACCTTTTGGCTTCATTTATGATATTTGTCTTTCTTGTGTTGCAGGCTCTGTGTCCTGTGAGGGATGTGCCTCCTCAAAGCAACCATGGAGATCCTCTCTCTTATTATCAAACTGGAGACCTTATTCGAGGTGAGTAGCTGCAGAATTGCCGGGAGTTGATTTGTTTGGGGGTCTGAAACGTTTCTGTACTTTTGTCTTACCCTTCATGACTTCTTTAGCTGCAGTCAAGGACGTGGACCGTTACCACGAGAAGCTCACGGTGTCACTGTACGGCTCAGCTCTCCCACCCAACCTTTCCAGTACCAAACTGGGCGTGATCACCTCCGACGACTTCCCAGTGCATTACAAGTAAGGAGGTGCTGCCTCTCTGCACTTGCTGGGCGTAGCCACTGTGTCTGAAGAGCGTCTCTTGACAGCTTGCCTGTCCCTTAAACTTGTCAGTGGTGTTTCTGGTGTAATTGGATAATTACATGCTTCTTGTTGTTCATCTCTTTAACATACCTGCGTCTGGATAGGTGGGTGTGCTTGGTTTTTTAGCTGCTTTCCCAAATTGTAAGGAGCAGAAAGTGTAGCGAGGTATCTGTTGCTTTGGGACTGTGTTAACAAACAAATGAAAGAAACAAAAACCTCGGGAGACTGGGGTAAATTATGAACGTTTCAAAACTCCCCTTAGAAGACAGGAGGACAGAGCTATCTGCATTTTTATAATATTTTTCTGTGTTCTGGAGATACCTAGATGGGTTCCAAAGTAGGCTTCAAAAGCTCTCTTAGGGTGAAGGATATAAGGGTTGCTAAATAGTAGGAAAATAAATGCCTGTAGAAGAGAATGGCTTGTGAGCAGTAATATAAATATCAATATAGACATTTTTATTCTCAATATAAGGATGAAAAAATTGAGTATAGAGCCTGTGAGGTTTCATTTGTGTACATTGTTGCTTTTTTTAAGGCGAAGCATGGAAGTTGCTAATACAGGAGAGACATTTGAAGAGGTTTTGCATCGTTCCCCAGGATTTGCTAATCCATCATTAGTTGAATATTTAGCAGAAAAACTAGGACTAAGTGAGTCAAATCCACCGTCTTTGCTGAGAAGTCTTCAAATGTAAGTGATTTTTATATTGTTCCTATAATGTAGCTCTGTGGAGATTATTCTAATCCACTGAAATAGACTTGTGAGTGGAAGTCCTAGACCACTTATACTTAAACCTTTTTCATTTTGACTTGCATGACTGCAGCTTACACGTCCTTAAATATTTAAAAGCAAACTCCTCTACAGTATGGAATCTTCATTTGAAATTCTCTTGCTCTGAATAAGCAAGACACCTTATCACACACAATGTTTGATACCAAATGCTTTAGGAATTTACTGCTTAACTCTTGTCATCTTCTTTGTATTGAAACACAGGATGTTCAAGTTTTAATGTTTTCTGACTGGTGTTTGTTTTAGTAATAGATCTGACCTCTTTAATAAAATCGGGTCAAATACATACAATGATTGATGTTGTCAGCCCCACAAATTTTAGGCCCATAATAGGTGTCAACTTGATATGTTTTTATTAAGTGTACTGCAGTTGTACTTGTTCAATTCAGCACTTTTAGTATGGTTTGGGAAAAACTATATTTCAGAAATAAATAACCTTCCTGACCTACAGAGAGCAGTAAGGCGTGTATGAATAATACTTTATTTCAAGTGCACTACATATTATAAGTTTAACTTTGTAGACTCAGAAGGCCAACTTGAGGTTTTTGTTTGTCTTTTCCTTCAAGTAAAAATTTCAATGAAGAAGATTTTGCCCCTGCATTGAGGAAAAAGCAGTCTGCATCTTGGGCCCTGAAATGGTATGTGGTACTTCTTGTCATTAGGTTGGGTTACAGGTTAGATTTATTCGAAGAAATTACACATTAAACCAGTTTTTCCACCACATGTGTAGCGATCTGCCAAGTGGGTGTGTGATTAAGATAAAAGTCCCAAGATTCAGTTCCAAAATGCATCTCAGGTTTAAGGGAGAACTTCTTAGAATGTTTGTAATATACTGGCCCATTCATGAGATCGAGAGCAAGATTTGTGGTAACACCAAGTACCCAATTTCCTGTTTTACAGTTGGGTGTTGAATGACCTCATACTTGTCAGGTCGTTTAAGCCTTAGGCTGTAAATGTAACAAGTGCATTTGCTGTCTTTGGAAAGTTAAATGTATTTCCCTTGCTGCATTTGGAACAGCAGCCCTGGATAGGTGCTTCTGCTTTTACACTATGCAGTGTATTTGCAGCTTTGATTAACTGCAAAAAAAGTTGCTTATAATGTTAATTAAATTTCAGTTTTTTAAAGAAGTCTGTAATGAAAAGTTCCTAAAATCAACTTACATTATTCTCTTTCAATAAGTTAATCTCTTAGCAAATGTGGAAGAAATGTTCAGGTAATGTGAAATTTAAAACTTAAAAATACTGTTTAAGATGAGCTGGCCCCAGTGTGTGCCATCTGCCCCTGTCACCTTGTGCAGTTGGTCAAATGGGGTTTTTGAGCTTTGAGTACAATTAAGCCTGTTCCAGGTTCGTGGTGGTAGGTCACACACAGTTTTGTGCAGAAAATGACTTGAATAATCATTCCATAAATTTAAAACTGTAATGTACTAGCATCATCTGCAGAAATTCTCTTGAGCACCTTAAGATTTTGGGTTAAAGACAGTATACTGTTGTGGAATTATGTCATTACTGTATTAATTTGAAATGCCAGTGTGAAGTCCATGATAACAAGGCTCAGGTTTTATTACCTATCGCTTGTTTGGAGTCATAATTTGTGAGTAACAGTGCAAAATCTGCACAGACTAACTGTACATAATATTCTCTAAATGTTATTTTTCCAGTGTGAAGGCTGGGGTGGATTATTTCAAGGTTGGGCGCCACGTGGAAGCCATGAATGAGTACAACAAAGCTTTGGAAATCGATCCGCAAAACGTTGAGGCTTTGGTAGCACGTGGAGCTCTGTAAGTCTGCTTGTTTCACTGGTTTATCTGCTTTGTGAAAGAGAAACCCCACTGCAATCTGTGCAACTTTCTGTTCTAGGTATGCAACAAAAGGAAGTCTGAACAAAGCCATTGGGGATTTTGAAATTGCTTTGGAAAACTGTCCTACCCACAGAAATGCAAGAAAATACCTGTGTCAGACCCTTGTGGAAAGAGGCGGGCAGTAAGTGTTGGGGTTAGGGGTTGGTTTGGTTGTTAACAATTTTTCTCATAATATTTTTTTTAAATACCATTCTAGTTAGGATAAAGAAAGGCATCTTTCCTTCCTGGCACTGTGTTTATAAAAAAAAAAAAAAAAGTCCTTGGAAATATCCCTGCTCGTGTACTTGGTTTACACTTTGTCCTCTGTCCCAGTTAAAATCCTGGCAAAATGTTTGAGGTTTAATCCTCAATATCCCTATTAATCCTTTATACTCTTTCACTGCTAGGACACCAGGCTTGCATAAAGTCCTGTGAAATGTTTGAATATATTCCAAAAGGCTGTGGGGTGGGGTTGGTTTTTTTTAATAAAGTCTTTGTAATAAAATGATGTACTGTAACTCTTCTGGAATATTGGTGAACCCCAATTCTAACACAAAATTTTAATTTTGAATATTCAGGGAATAGGTTTCTTTTAATCTCTCTTTTAAGAAGAGAGAGACAGTATTATTAAAACTGGAACTGACATTTCAAAGAGTAGTGTTATGGATCAGGGTTAGGAGATGATTATGTCAGAAACACCGTTCTGGTGGGCTGAGGTGATAGAGGAGGTCTCGGAGGGATACAGTAGTGTCATAGTGCAAATAAGAAATATCTGCAAATAAGAAAGTCCTAAAAATAAGAAAAAGCTGTCCAAAATCTTGTCTCTTCATTGTATATGAATTTTCACTTGAATTTTAGGTTGGAAGAGGAAGAGAAACTACTAAATGCTGAGAGTTATTATAAAAAAGCCTTAAGTTTGGATGAGACTTTTCAGGAAGCAGAAGAGGCCTTAACAAAACTCCGTAAGCACATGCAGGTGATTCTTTACTTTCTTTTCATATGGTGCTCTCAGTGGCAATAAGTGAACATCAAAAATCATATTAAATCTTTTGAGCAAGCAGGGTTTAAGTTGATGGTTTGTCTTACTCTCTGCTTCCCTAGTCCACTGTAAATCTTTTCTAGTGAGCATTATGGCTGTACCTACCAGAAGAAAGGTACCTCCACTGTTTTGAAAACAATAGTAAAGAAATGCCAGACAGTGGAGACAAGGAAAGAGCAAAGCAGGGATAAGAATATCCTATCACACAAGTATTATTAATGATGGTAACTTCAAATGTTCTGTGAATACAAAGACGCAAAGTGTAAAACACTTCTGCAAGCCAAATTAACATTGTCACCATAAAGTGACAGATCCTTGTCACTGGCCAGATTCTTGGCCTTTGGGTAATTACAGAAAGATAGAGTAACACCAGGCAAAGTTAAGGCTTGGCCAGTTCACAGGAGAGGGGAAATTCTGAGGTAATTTAAAGGAAAGCAGCAGGAGGTGGAGGGTGGGCGGGCAGACAGTTTGAATATCTCAGCTTTCTCCTCTGCTGTCTGGTGGTTTTTCCCTCTCTTCCCTTGCACACAGCACATTTCCCAGGTGAGCCTGGTGGGTCTCTGTGCTAATCTGAGTTGTCATCTTTTGTCTTCCATTCACCTCCTTTGCTTGTGTTGTCTTCCACAGCAGTTCAAAGAGTAAAACAGAGTACTGAGGAACAGGCTTGTTTTGTTCTGTGCTTCTGCATGTGAGGATGTAGGGTAGATGGGGCTGGGGTAGATGACCTTAGTCAGCAGTTCTTCAGTTGGTGGAGCCATAATGCTGACAGGTTGTGTGGAAACAAGGGGGAAGAGGAGATAGGACAATCTTAATAAAACTGAATTATACTATAAATGAACAGGTGTATGGTATTTGAGCAGTATCTGCATTTGGCTGCTTTAGAAAGAGGTGTCAGTCAGAATGATAAAGGAGATAATTTTTTCTCCTTTAACACTTTCCTATCGTCATTGATGCAGCAAAGAACATAATAGTTGTTGTTTGTTGGTGTGCATGGCCTTGGCTGCAACAAAGGGCTTCCTTTAGCTGTTAGCACAGTTGCTAGGTTTTGAAAACTCTAATCAGACTTTCTGCTCACCCTGAATCTGAATAGAGCTGCTCTGTAGGGCAGGAGGTGGCAGAAGTCTGATCTCTTACAGACTTAAGTAGTTGAAGGATCATTTATCTGGTGAGATGCTCTTCTTCATTTACCTGTAACTTAATACATAAGTCTGATCCTGTCCCTGCTGTGCTAGAAGGGCTGAAACGACACTGGAGTGTGTTTTCCTGTAATACTGATGAAGTGTTTTTCTCCAATGCATTTTCCTCTGAATGGGACCGTTGCTGCTGTGTCTGACGTCCGGTGCTGCTCGTCACCACCAAACCCTTGGATCGTGATTTCTTACGTAAACTCTGCGTCAAACCGGTCTGTGAAATGGTTACCAAACGGTTTGTATTCAAACGTGGCCAACTTGAATTCATCTGAAACTGGGTTCTGCCATGTTTTACTTGTAAACTGCAACACTGATAATTTCCCTCTTCTCTCTGTTTGGTTTTGGTTTTCGTTGTTTGGTTTTTTCCTTATTTTCTGCATATTGGTAATATTGGGGATTTTTTGCATGTGCTACCTGTAACTTTTGGGCTCCGTGCTTCACGGTGTGCTGGATCACGGGCACCACTGCAATGACTGGTCAAATATACTTTTTAATGGAATAAAAACTGCAATATGGTCCTTAAATATAAACCTGACTATCACAATGGCCGATACCAAACTCCTGAACAAAAATTAATTTTTGGTCTGGGAATACTGGTAAAACATCCCTGGTGTAATTATACATTTGAATGGGGTTGAATGGGGGAAAATACCCACGTTAACACTACTAATGTGATCTTTTTTATGATGCTTGGGTTCAAAAAAGAAATCTTTGGAAATGAGGGAGAAACAAGCTGCCAAAGAAGAGAGACAGAAAGCAAAGAAAGTAGAAACGAGTGCAGAAAAATTGCGTAAGCTCTTAAAAGAAGAAAAAAGGTAACTGTTACATTCAGGGTATTGGTTATGGGGCAATAAGTGCAGACAAGACTGTGAACAATCCATTCCAGACACACTGTCCAGCAGTAAGCTAGGGAGAACTTCTCCCTGGGTAAGCTGCTTTTCCTCCAGGATGTTTTTGTGGGCAGTGTCCTTTAGTGATGCATGTGGAAGAGTTGTTGCTTAAGGAATACCATGCAATGTGACATATTTCCAAAGTGTAATGCGATGTGAAATTGGGAAAGATGCTTTTTATAACAGACTGTTCAGTGGATTTAATCTTAATTTTTTGATGAGGAAATGACATTTGGAATTGTCTTGCCAGGTCAGGCTCAGTTTCTGTTCACACCTTACAGTCCAGATTGGGGTATACAGATTTGCTTTCTGCATATAATTTTTGCCTGATACTGAAGATTATCTCACAGGTTAATTACATTTTTTTAGGTTGAAGAAGAAAAGGAAAGTATCGACTTCCTCCTCCTCCTCTTCTTCATCCTCCTCTTCCTCCTCCTCCTCATCATCATCAAGTGATTCATCATCAGATGAATCAGTGTCTTCCTCCTCTTCCTCTGATCACAAGAAACGTAGGAAAAAGCGTCGGCATAGATCTGAGTCCACTCGTAGCTCCAAAAAAAGCTCATCTAGAGCTTCTTCCCATTATAAGGATCAGAATAGGAAAGAGGAGTGGTATTCCCCTCCGGCTGATACCTCTGCTTCCTTTCTTAACCAAAATTTTGAAGTGGAAAAGCTGCTGGAAAGGCAGGACAGCTTAGCATGTCCAAAAATGGAGGTAAAAGAGAAAGACAGACACTGTTCTTTTTCAAGGACTTCAGGTGATGATGAAGACACTTTCGGAGGTAGGTCTGAAGATTCAAGAGATTCTTACAGTAGCTCCAGAAATCAGCCAAGTCATAGCAGAACTGAAAAATATGGTAAACCAGAGAGATTTTTCTCCAGCTGGAGGGGTTCGTCAGGTTCGTATCATAAGTCATATGATAAACCCAGGATACATTATTATTACAGGAGGTCAGAAAGGGACGTAGAGGGGAGAAGAGAGCAGTTTAGAAGACATGGCTCAGGTCAAGACAGGTATTACACGTCTCCATCAGGATCTGACTATTCTGGCAAGTCGTGGGGGAAGTACAGGTCGTACTCTAGCACCTGCTCACGAGAAGGTGACAGAGGTTATGACAGTGACAGGCACACGTCAGGTCAGTATAAAAATGAAAGCGAGGCCAAGAATAGGAAAAGAAGTTCTGAAGAGAGTGATAAAACGAAAGAACCAGATGAGGAAATGTCTTTGAATGGTACAGAACAAGCAGAAAGTGGCACTAAAAGAAACCTGCCCCAGAACTTAGTTAACATATTCAATCAAATAGCTGAGTTTGAGAGGGAAAAAGGAAGTAAGCAGAAGAAACAGTGAAGTACCTGAGAGTAGACTGTTTGGATGAGTTAACTGAGTATCTTATGAGGAACTGCACAGAGTGATAGAAAGGCAGGATTTTTTCTGTACTGCAGGATGTCAAAAAATTCTAAAAGATTATGTGGTGGAAAGAGATGGAAAGGTATCTTACATAAAACAGCAGTTATTATTAAAGTTTCCTGTGCTCTTAATTTGAGGTGTTCCTGTTCTGTCTGATGGGCTGAAATCCTTTGATACCCCTGGACACAGTTAGCTGTGACTCACATCAAATAAGCACTTTAACAACAGATGGGTTTGGTTTGGTTTTTCTTGTCCCTGGGGTACTACTGACTGTTGATATTTTTCTATCAAACTTCCAGCTATAGAAAAGGGATAACTGAATGAAGTCATGTGCCATCACAATGTATATAGTTCATCTGATCATTAAATTTTCTTAATTTTTCTTCCGTGTCTGGGTTTTTGTTAATGTTGCTGGGATGTTTCATGCTGGTCACTGGTCCAATTCAGGGGAACCCTCCCATGTCTGTGAAGGCAACTGTATTATATTCTTTAAATATATCAAATGCTCTCTAGGAGTAATGTAAAAAAAACCAAAAACAACTGAAGTAGAAGAGAGGTTTTATAACAGCATTTATTATCTAGGTAAGTTTAAGTCTGAACCTTTGGTTTTGAGCATTGTTGTTGGGATTTGCTTTACAAGCAGCCTGAAGGCAGTGGTTGCATTACTGAAGGAAAAGGTAACGCTGTTCCCAGCGAGGTCTGCAAAAGTGGGTGTCAGAACCAGCTAAGGAGCAAATACCTGTCAGCCCACACAATAACAATTGTACTTCTGCTGCAAGTTGTCCAGGTGACTCCATGGATAGAGGTCAGTTGCAAAAATTAAGGAATCTCAACTAGATGACTTACAACTTCTTTTTGCCTTTAAAAGTACTGGAGGTGCTGCCTCTGCTGGGTGGCTGTGAGCCAACAGCTGCTGCTTCCTCAGAAGTGGGGAGAGGCAAGGTCAGCTCAACGACTTTGAGGGATGAAGCCTGACTAGAGACTGAACTTGTTCTTCTGAAGGATCTGAAAGACAAAAATTTACTCATCAGGATACAGAAATCCCTTTATCTAAAACAGAGCTGCCAAGGGTGGCTCTCAGAGCAGCCACAGAGCCCTGTTCATTCCAGCTCAGATCCCCTGCAAAGGTCTCAATAATGGCTTCAGTAACGTCTTGGAATGTTGGACCATAACTGGTCAGCATGGCACAGGCACTATGTGAGCATACCTTGGACAGGAGAAGGTATCAGTAAAAGCATATATATATTCTCTATTTAATCAGGAAGGGGAGTTCATGCTACCACATGTAAAATGTGGCTCAAAATTGCGCTTTTATATTGTAAAAACACTTTAAATAGAGCATAGTTAGGAAATGTAAATGCGATTATTCTGTAATTACGGTTTTATTTTAAACTGATGGATGCTAAAGTAAACTTCATCATGTGCTAGAAAAATCTGGTAAACTTCAAGGACAGTGTAAGAAGAAAGTTTTTAGAGAGTCCTCAAAAAGTAGAGACAATTGAGAAGACTGTCAGGAGTGAGAAATTCTGTCAGGGACCGATTTTGCTGGTTTAAACTTTATCTGAAAAAAACTCCAACCAACCAATGCTAGTACTTACCTGGTAGTAGCTCTTGTGGACTGAGAACTCTGACTACCATCAGAAGCAGTAGGAAGTTCCAAATTGGACTAGAAAATTTGGAAAGAAAAAACAAGTTGAAGTGGTGGTTGTATAATAAAACTGGGATATCAGGAGGGTTTATAGTGCTGTATTTGCAGAGCTGTGGAAAATGGATGAACACTTTCTTATTTTACTGTAGGTATATTGTTGAATTTAGGAGTTGCCCTTGAAAGACAGTCAGCAGTAGGCTGGAGCTGTCACTCAAGATTTTGGTGGCAGTTAACTGGAAAGCTCACCTGGTCAAAGTACATTTGAAAGGTTGCAGTTAAACCAGGATTTGTTTCTAGAACATCAGCTATCACTTGGTTGACGGTTCTATTGAAGCTTTTCAATTCACGAAGATCAATGTCTCTCTCTTCCTCTGTTTTTGTTCCATTTTGCCTCAGAGACTGAATTTCTCTGGATAGTCTGGAACACTTAACACAAATGTTTTAAAGCATTGCTCTTACGAAAATACAACACTTTTTCAGAACCCTGCTAAGTTAAAACCACAGAGTTTAACCCACACTACTCTTTATCACTACAAAGAAGTTGTCAGTAAATACACAAACCTGTTTTATAACCCTTTCTAGTTTTGGCTTCTGTTCTTCAATGTCCTTGTTCAGCTGCAGAATAAGATCTTGTTTTTCCTCCTTTTGCTCTTGAAAGAGGGCTTTCTGCTTCTCTGCTACATCAAGGTGTTGTTCCATGCACTGCAAATTCATTTGAACAGTACTTACTGTTAGTTTATAAAGCAGTTTTGGTTTCCTTTCACTTTTTGTATTTCTTTGTGGAAGGGTCTGCTGTCATTACTACTTGTTTCTAAATGTAGCTCAAGCAATGAGTGCCATTGGTACCTCAAAGCTTTCTGTTTAGTGGCACAGACCTGGATAAAGTGACTACCAGGTAATTTACATATCTCTTAAAAATTACTTTAAAGGTACTGTGAATGAAGTTACAGGTGTGTGTTTTCAGATGTGCCTCTGAGCAGTGTCTACAAAATTACACCACCACTTTACTAGTGCAAGCTATCCTAAAAAAGCCCAACATTGTTTCCTATGGAAAGAGACGGATACCTTTGAGTGGAATGAATAAAATTAGCTCCATGAGGGCAGCTCTGTTTTTGTGGGTTTTTAAAATAAATAAATAAAAAGGCAGTAAAGGGTGTGCTGTAACACCTCATTATATCCCAGGGTCTACTCCCTGATGAAAATCTGTGTCCCTTTTCTTTACCTTAAGAAATAACATCTCTGAAATAAGAGATACGTCCTGCTTTGGTAGAACAAGCAATAGGAATGTTTGTTGACTGTAGCCAGTGACTCAGGGCTTAGAACAATCGTGCATGTGTAGTGTTCCTCGATTTCTTCTGCCTAATAAAGTTCTAACTCTAATGTCACACATCAGAATTAAGTGTTGCTCTTTCTTAAGGTCCAAGTGCCTTTTTGATAACCAGGGTAACCAAGAATGAGTCCTTGCTGTGGAGCCTGATCACAAGCTCTCCTTTGCCTGGGGTTAGTGCTCAGCCTGCTAAGTTATGAGTTAGTTAAATTAATTCTGTTTAAACTGAAGTACCATCAGTGCTAATAAAACTGAATCTGTTTCAGAAAAATCCTGGGACGTAGATGCCAGAGGACACAAGATGTGTGGATTTTAATCTGCACTGCTGGACAGGTTGATGCAGTAGTGGTGTGTGCTGCACACGAATACAGCTGCTTTAGTGGCTGCCAGAACAGCATCTGTCAGTGCATTCTGGACTCTGGAACTTCTAGATGTAGGTGTGACTATAAACCTCAAGGTTTGTTGTGATTCAAGAAAAGTCAAGTAAGCACTCAGTTTTTTAAGGGAGAAGTAGAGCCTTCTAAAAACCGTATCTATATAAAAGATCAGACAAAGATTTGTACCACAATCTCCTAGTCTTCCTCTAGGATGGCTTGCATGGATTTAGCCACATGCTGCAGTCCTGTCTGTTTGACTGGAGCTTTTATTTTACCTGGAGATTTTCCTGAAGTTCCTTGATCTGTCTTCTTTTGCATCTGTATGTTTCATCAGCAACCCTTTTCTCCTCCTCTAGTTTCAGTCTTTCCTCACGTTCCTCACCTGTGATCCCAAATAATGAGGCAGCATTATTGCTGTGTATACAACTCTGTTTTCACTTGAAAATAAGTTGGACCTTAAAGGAACTGCATCACAGAGTACTAGTATATTAGTGTTGGCAGTATTTCAGCAACCTCAAGGTTTGAGGGTTTTTTAAATACTCTCTTACTAATTCCAAATTACTGTGACAAAGTAACTGGCTTCATGAGGGAGAATGATTTAAAAGCTACTGGTTCCAGAGCCAGCAGAGGGCACAAAAGTTAAATAATAAGTATTATCTAGAATTGAGTTTATGTAATTTCTCATAATGATGGTTTTTAGACACTGAACAAGAAGTTCCACTGTGAGAGAGAGCAAGGTTATGAGGTCTAAGTGGCAGTGCAGTTATCCACTAGACCCACATACTCCCGTGGGCACTACTTTTTCCCAGTAATGATCCCCCCAGGAATCATCTTTATACTGTGCCTCTCCTTTCTGTTCCTACTTACGACTATTCACAAAGTGTATACAGGCTTAGAGATTTTCACACAAATCCGAGAGAACAACATAAATCTCAGTTAATTACACCTTACTACGCTTCCTCCTATGCTTGTTCTGCTGAGCTATTCACAGCAGCATGGAAATTACACTCCCTTTTGCTACTCTCTGTTTAGTCTCTCTCTCTGATTCGTTCTTTTGTGCCGTGGAATTTCCCCACTACATACCCGAGCTGTGTGATCATCACTAACCCCCACAGCAATCAGCAATTCCTATTTTACATACTTGTCTCGGTGACTTCCTTGAAAGAGTTTCGGAAGTTGCTGTTGCAGTTATTAAGAACACACAAAGTGTTTTCCAGCGCTGCGATTTCTTTTTCAGCTTTGCAGATCTTTGCCTCCAAATCATCACCTTCTTGTTGAAGTGCTTGCTTTTCTTGTGCAGCCTGAAAGCAAAACAGGTATTTCAGGTGACTGCATATTTTCTGAAAGTATTAGGATCATTATAGAGAAAAAAATGCCAGCCAGGGGTTAAAGTCACTTGAACTGACTGGAAGGACTAGTTATTTACAGTAGTGGAAGTTCTTTGAGGCATTTCATTCATGTTCATTTCATGATGGATATCTGCCTCTCCACCTAAGCCCTCCCAAGTCCTGACCAGCAGCATCCACAGTGTATGGAACAGTCTCCGTGCCCTGCACTGCTGACCTGAACTGCAGCACATGCTTCACATCTGCTTCCTTCTCCCACAAAATACAAGTAAGAGTTGAGATTGTACATTGTATAAAACCACAGAGAGACTGTTAGAAGTCATCCAGTTTGGGAATTGTAACTCTTCATTTACCTGTCCACTGAGATTTAAGAAACACCCAACAGGTGAAATATTTTCTATTCCCTCAGAAAATATGACATTGAGAAAAATCTCTGTAGGTGTGGAGGGTATTTTATACACCCACAGTGACCATATGGGTTCTGCTGAGGATTTTCTGCTGTGCTGGAACTCACAGTAGCAGAAATACTATCACTAAGAAATCTAACCTTAAGGATTTGAAAAAGATGATCTTCAGAGCCAAGTTCACAGCTAGAAGCATTTTGTCTTAACAAGAAATCAGAGAATATGTGGAGATCAAAAATAATAGATTCCTGTTCCAGAACGAGGGTATTGCATTATGGATAAAAACTGGTATTTTTTTTCCAGTTAAAAGCTGAAGTATGCCTAAGTGATTGGTGAGAGGGGAAAGCTGACGTCCTTCAAGGTGCAAATACCGTGTGATAAATGCCTAGAAATAACTCTGACAAGTACAATTTAAGATCATGTGAGACTATGATAAACTAGTTTTCAGTTCACAGGATTGCCACTTGGTCAGTAATTCTTGTGTCTTTGTAAATTAACGAGTACTGAAGTGAAATGTTCAAACTGCTCAAAATTAAGGCTCCACAGAGATTCATGTGAAATGGCTGTATCATTTAAATAATCAACAACATCAGATAACATAAAACAATTAGACTCAAAGTAAGCAGTAAGCGAAGAGATTGCCTTAGTTACCTGAATAGAGCCCAGGGAAATCTATATATACTTGAATTATAGTGAAATACATTAAGAAAATACCTTAATCACATAGTAGGCTTGACTTTTCTGCTCCTCTCCTTCAGGGGGCATCATGGCAAGAGTGAAAATTTCATATCTGCATCTCAGTTTGTCAATTTTACTTAGGCATTCTTGAAATTCAGCACTGATTTGTTTTGGGAGAAAAGAAATGGGTTGAGAAGGTGTTTATCTGGTGGTGGTTTATGGGCAGTTCTTCCTGTGTCAGTTTAAATTCCTGGTGTTATTCCAACAGCCTGTAGCAGGAGGCAGGCAGGGCAGCAGTTGTGCTGCTATTGGTCGTGGTTGCTTTCTGTGTTCTCCCATCCACAGACATCCATTGTTCTCATTACCTACACTGAGTCAAATCTATTTTGACCTTCCAGATCACTGCATCCTGGGAGGCTGTGCCACAGTCCTTCCCAAAGTTTACAGGTTTGGCATTTCAGTCCTACGGCTGCCCCGCTGATGGTATCTTAACATTGCCACTGCTGGATGAGCACAAGCAACAGCAGGGAACGACCCCCAATCAAATTACATGGAAGTATCAATTAGCTGGGTAATTACCAAAGGAAGAAAGGCACAGTCTGCACTCTTGGTGAGCAGTTAAGCTTCAGTCACTCTAAATCACTCTAATTTCCCATTTTGTGGGATGTGGTTAGCAGGGCAGTGCAGCTGCTGGAATCTTCATTTTTGGCTGGATATTTCACTGGGATTTCAGGGCTAAAGCTGTCCCAGATACCTTCCACTGGTTATTACAGGAGGGAAAAGTTATTTTATAAGAGGGTACGTATGTAATTCAGAAGATTTATGATGTTATGCATTATGTTTCCACATAATGGAAAGCTCAGTAGTTAAAAAGAAGAAAAAACCCAACCAAACAAAACATCACAAACCTAATCCGACTTACTGTTTGAAGAAATTACAGTTTTATCAAGCAGTTGAGAGTAAACCCTCTTCAAAAGCAACTTTTCTGTTTTATATACTTTGCCATACCTCCAGACATGTGATTTCACATTTCCCAGACAACTTTGAACAATGCAGGGGCACACATACCGTGAGAAGGTGTCTGTGACTGAGGTTTGCCCTCAGCACTGCACAGGATCCTCACCCACAGCATAACCTGTTCACCCAGGGGCTAAAGCTGCAGCTGCATGTCCGAGAAGGGATCTTTTGCTGGGCTCCCCTGTCTTAGTGTATAACTCTGAGCAAGATTTATTTCTTCTTCAATTTCTCTGTGGGTGAAACTGGGTAAAATGTTCCTCTTTTCATTAAGTCCCCCTATAAAATGTACTCAAAGCTACAGGTTTAATTTATACAAATACAGTTACCTTCTGCGTTGCCGTTCCTGCTCCACGAGTCTTATCTGGGACTCCAGCATTGCCTTATGGATCTTAATTTCCTCAGTTCTTTCTGCTATGGCTTTATTTAACTCCAATCTTTGTTTTTCCATTGACAGAACTTTCTCTGTCTTATTACACAGAGTATCTTTAAGGCGCTGCAGTTCTAGTTTTAAGAGGTTAGTGTCGACCATCATGTCCTAATAAATGCCAAAAAGGTACCAAAAGTAAGATTATTTATAAATTAATAAATCAATATTTATTCATTATTTTACCTTTAACATATATATAACTGTAGGATTCATTCTGCTCTGCATTTCAAAATGTTGCCTTTTTTTATTTGCCAACAGTTTATATGGTGAGTGTGACAGGAGTAGATGATTCTTTCCTGAATGGTTTTGTACAAATTCATCAGGCTTGCTAATTCGGTCTGAATTTTGGGTTGTTAGACTTTTCCATCTACAACTTTTTCAGTGTAGGTGGTTTCAAATAAATTAGGAGACCTTACAAGGAATTTTCTGAGGCAGGTCAACCATTAAAACTGCCTGGGAATATGTTCTAGATCCTGTAGGTCTGCAAGTCATGTTGTTACATGAGCAAACTTTTTATACACCAAAGCTTATGAAAAGCAACAAGTGGTGAACTTCCTTAGCATGCAAACACTTGGAATCATTTTCTTCAAATCTCTTATGGATCCCAAACTCTGTACTAGTTTTTATCTGAGTTGTTTTAGGCCATCAGCTTCTTTCAATTGTTCCCCTGAATTTCACCCCCAGAGAAAAGTCATGTTAGGAAAAGAATTTTCATTAAGGAGCAAGTGCAAAAGTTAAGTCAACAGCAAAACCCTTTCCCCTGCTACTCAGACCCTGTTTCATTCTACTGTGTTAGTGCTTCCTGAGGAACTAAAGCTTATTGCAGGAAAAAAACTGCAATAATTAGAGGAGTGGGAACCGTATTTTTTGTTTATTAACATGGGGAAAAGGACTTCCATTTTGTTTCTAAGTCCTTAAACTGGAATATGGATTGATACAAACCATCTGCCAGAAAAGAACCTCACAATTTAATAACAAAACTGTGCCAAACTTATTAGTAAGCATCACAGATTAAGACTAAACACTCAGGGCTGGGTAAAGACATCCTTAAACAGTAAATGCATTTTCTATTTTAAAGGTAATTGCTTCTCAGAAAAAAAAACAACCATCCACTGATACTCTGGTATAACTAATGTGGGATTAAACTGATACCTCATCAAACTTTATGCTTTATAGGGAGGAGAAGCAACACTTTGCCTACTAAGACAACAGTGATGAGGCTGAGAGTTTGATAAGTTAGAAAACCTACAAAAATATTTTTATGGATATAATGAAGTAGCACTGTGGGAGGAAGACACAGCCCAAACAAACAGATGTATTAGTAAAGTTGTGAAATAATACTGTACCTGCTTAACAGCCTTAGCTTTTTTTAAATCCTGAATTGATCTCTCATTGTAAAGATTTAGTTCATCTATCTTCACCACCAAAGCACTTGTTTCTTCTCCTGTCTTATGAATTGTTCTCCTCATGAACTGGACATCATTCTGTGAATGCAATAAGTTGCAACAAAAGCTACCAGTTAATTTTAAATGAGATATTTTTAAGTCCTGGAAGCAAGAACCATCGTCATCATGTGTCCATCCATCTGCTGCTCTGCAAACTGCATGGCATGGCCTCAGGCAGAGTGCTGTTGCCATACTAATGTCATTGCTTGTTTTATTTGGAGTGCACTCGTTGTTATTTATACAATATAAATTGTTCAGCCAATAAGGCAATTCTAACAGAATCATGTATTTTATTTTAGATTAAAAAAATCTCCTACATATCTGACCATGACTTTGGTATCTGTAGTTCATTGTCATAAAAACAGCTGTCTCTGATAATACTCCAGAGTATGAACAAATTCCTGGAGGGGGATTTCAATATTTCATTGTATTCACTGCTCAGTTTCCCATCTCTTCAAAACTGAGGTGTGGGCACTAGTTGCCCAACATTAACTGGAGAGGCTCTCCTATAAGTAGTTTCTTTCCCTTACTAAGTCAAATTGTTTCTTAACTACCACTTTGAGAAACCAGTTTCATTCTCTGGCTTCTCTTTGAAAAAAGTCTTCTAAATTTATTCCAATATAGCTGATTAATACACAAAGACAATACTTATAAGAAGAAATTATAAACTGGCTACAGAATAACTCATTGTTTTTTCTCTACAAGAAAGGTAAGTGCATTTTTAAAGAATTAATGATGATCACTGCATAGAAAAACCAGAGGACAAGCACATATATGCAAAATTCTCACATGGGAATAAAACCAGCAAAACAGTATTTCCGAATTATGGATCAGGATGGGGTCAATTCACTAATGTGACGTTGGACAACTTTAAATGCAACTGTACTTATGAATTTATGAAAAATATAAAAGTAACAGGTTCACAGAACAGTATTCTCCTATTTCTGCAAGGTCCTAACAATAAACTCAGACATTTGCAAGGAGTCAGTAAGACCCTGATGAAAGTCTTTCCAACATTGTAATGCTGGTCCTTCATGCTCAGGTGTCTCAGTTGGGCAGTAATAACCTATTTTTCTGGGTAGAGGGAATATATGAAGTTTCCCACATGGGTTACATAAAGTTCAGATGCCTTTTAATCTAATACCATGTTGTTGATAAGACCCAATGTCCTTAATTTCCTGAGGTTTCTGGATGTTGCACAGTCAGCCTGACGTGTTAAAGAAGTCACCTGAAGTTTCCTGTACTGTGCCTGTAGAACATCATAGCCATTTTTCTTTTCTTCTAGTGTTTTCTTAAGTTCAGCAACTTTTGCTTCCAAAATTTCTTTTTCGTTTGAATTAACCTCCCCTTCTAACCGTGACAGCCGTCTCTGTATTCGCTGAATATAAAAATCCTGTTAAAATAAATTTTAAGAGAATTAATAGTGTGAGATAAGCAATAAACTTGGATCTAAACGTTGGCTTTAGGACAGTCACCCAATGAAGCTATTGTTTTTATAATCATTTCTGGCTTATAGACCTCATTAGCAAAGTATCTTCGATGACTGATGAGCAGTGATGGTTCAGGGGTAATCTTCTAGAAGAGTAACAAAGCACACTCTGCACAGGCTGCTGTAGGGAGGCTTACAGTGGAGTTGCCATCTTGCTGTTATCAGTGGATGCTGATATAAAAGAGCAAATTTTCAAAGTGGTGCATAGGAAATATGCACATAATCCAATTAGTAAATAACAGGATTTTGGCATGTACCTCTTGTATTGCTTTAAAAATACACCCTGAGGTGTCTGTGGTTCAGAGGGATCAAAGTAAAGAATGGATTTTAGAAATTAGTGGGGAAAGCAGCAAATGCAAAAAAATAATGAAATGCACAAGAGTAAAATGTAGGTGATATTTAGCAAGTTTCAGTAATTTCAATTTTATCTATACATCTAGAGACAGAAATAAATGCAGGCTTTATAATAAATTGTACTGCATGGCATTTCTGAAATGGAAAGATGTTAAAGATTACAGAATTAAAGCAACTTGCTATCAGTAGACACAAACAATCAAGAAAGAATCATAGTGTGAAAGTACATTGACATTTTACCTGGTTATATATTAATTCCTGTTGTTTAAACACTTCTGCATCAAGTCTGCGCAGTCGACACTGGAGATTTCTAAGTGATTTTTGAGCTCCCTCAATTTCTGATAGAGCAACCTTCTCCTTATCCTTCTGTGCTTTTAACTCCTGATTCTTCTTGAAAAGTAAGTCCTTCAACTGTCTCATTTCATTTTCTTTTTCCTGGTGACAAATTGATCGTTAAGCAGAAAGAAGTAATTAATCATATCAGAAGCAATTTCGGGGGAATTACTTGCTTTTATTAATAAGATATAGGAAAATTAAAAATCTTAATACTATATCCATTAGTGTGAACATGAAATTTCATAGGTTTTCAAAATGGTTGGCAAGAAGAGTATTTGACTTAAAGTACTATTATTTTTTTTTTTAATCTAATCCTACTGTATTATTATATGACTTTTTTCCCAGTTATGGGAATGCTACTCTTTTCAACCTTTCAGAAAACTAAACTGCTGTCATCTTTTTAAAAAAAACTCCTTATTGCCTCCAACATATGTGAATATTTGGAGAAATTAATACACAGGTTTTCAATGGTTTATTAAAACTTGTAACCCTGTGTGTGTACATGTGTGTTTATATAAGCTGGAATAATTCGGTTTGAAAATTTACACATTTTAAAATCCCCTCCTTATTCTCAGAGGTAATTAATTGCCATTAACACCTAAATCAGTGCAGGAAATGAGGTTTTAGTAGGGTCTGTTACAGGAAGAAAATGCTGAAGATTTCAGGCAACCTGAAATGTACTGAAAAGCAACAAATTTGAGATTCTTTTTCTTTTTATAAGCCTAACAAGGAAGACAATTTTATTCTGTTCCTCCCTCTTTCCACTTCCCCTACTCAAATAACCAAAGATCATCCAAAGCTCAAGCCAGTTTCCTATAAGGTGCATCCTAAAATGAGTGATGTGACTTCCCATTCCTGTTCCAAAGGACTCATTTACATTTAGCTCAAGTCTGGTACAGAATTTGAAGATGTACGTTTAAATTAATATGCAAAACACCTGAGAGCAGACTTTTCTATGTTGATTAACAATATGTTTATTCTTGATTTATATGTATACAACCATCTTGCAGGCTTAAATAATGGTGAAAGATAACTTAGCTCCTTCTCTAAGAGTTCACAGTCACAGTCCACGTTCTACCAAACAGAATTTTTCTGTAGTTGAACTTGCTGTAAGTGCAATTCCAAATCCAAAACTCAGGACATAAAAGGCAACTGTAAGTTTAATAAGAAGTTGTTATAGACTGCAGCACATGTCAGTGGCCTTTGGATCATGCCTAAACAAAGGAATTTAATTTTGGAAGCAAACTCGTTTCTAAGCATGTGCCCAGTGCTGAGCTGCATCTCTGAAGCTGATGGCAATGGTGAATTCACCCACTGTCATTGGATCTTGATTTGACCTTCACTTTGTGGTTTTTTTGTACGTACCTAAATTAATTTATTTAACAGAATTGTTTCTCTCCCTTTAAGTGAGGTTGTTAATAGAGATAAGATATTCATTAAGCTGCACAGTGCAACAGTGTTTTGCCAAAAATTGAAGAGGGAGAAGTATTCCAGAAGTAGAGCGCAAAATGGGGACATTTCATCCACATTGTTCCTGTAAATATCTCTTCACAGTAAATTAACAGATGCAGCAAATAGCCCTGTGTGTCTAATGGTGATGGAAGGCATGCTTCTGACTAATACACTGCAGACATTGTTCAAGAGCAGTTCATCCTAGCTAAAACATTCCCCTGGAGCTGTGGAGCTGCCAGGCTCAATGTCATCTTGGGTTATCCGCCACAGACACAAGTAAAGAAACCCTGCTAAGGGTTTAGCCACCCTGAAAACAGTCTTAAGGGGAAGCAAATAAGGTTTTAATGAAATGTTACACCATTACAACTTGTTTTCAACTTATCTGAAGACCCAAAGCAGTATGGCCTGTAAATTAAGAAGCTCTCTATAATGGGAAGACATCCCGTCTCTAGTTTCTGAAAGTGTATTTAAAGTGTACAGTTAATGCCTGTGGAGTTAAAAAGTTTGAAAAATAACATTGAATCTACTGCAAGGCATTATTTCACATGCATGCTACATAAAACACATAGGGGGAAAGAAAAAAAGTGTGCAGTGGTGTGCACAGATCCAGCTTTGTTGTCACTTGAGTGAACACCTGCGGTCACATTAATTTAACCTGGTCATTCTACAGTAATGAAAGCTTCAGCTTATCCAGTGCTCAATCACGGAGAAAAATGAAAAAATATTTCTCTCATGTTCAGTCAGTAGCCATGTAGTGAAAATACTTTAAGAGAATTAGTAGCACAATGACAAAACAGCAGAAGCATTTCCTGAAGTGCAGGGAAGTTCAGATGATTGCATTACAGCATTGCATTTATTCAAATGCCCTCTGCAGCACATCAGGTGATAAAGAAATAGAATATTTTATTCCTATAATTAATTTGCAACATAAGAAGTGGGGTCTGAATTTAAAAGGAAGTATTACTAGACATGTTAAAAAAAAAGTCACCTTATTACAGCTTGCACCTGTCACTTCCCAGATCAAAATCTTTACACATCATGAAATCTAAAGCAAGCTAGTAATTGTTTATTAGGCTACAACAAGTCAGATGTTACAGAGTGTCATGTAGTAGAATTAAAATAATGAAGAGCAGACTAGGCCAGCCAAATCTGATTAAAAGATTTCTAAATCTTTTTTAATCTGTTTGTCAAAATCACAGCTCTCTGCAGGTTTATAAGTTTTGGTGGTGTTCTACCAGAGCTAAGATGTTTTCAGTGGCAATGCTACTTGAAAGTCATCCTGACAAGATTCTCACTCTAACAACCTTATTGATGAGTATCAGTATCCTATGTTAATATACTCTTCTGAATTACTAGGATCTCTTATTTTCCTCCAGTTTTCTCAGCACAGATACTGACATATCTACGTGCAGGTTACTTCAGCCTTTGATGAAACAGCTATATGTCATATTAATACTTTCATTCTAATAGAGATCATTTTAAAATAATAGTTGCAACTTCAAATGAATCCTTATTTATGGAAACCACAACAACATTTTACCTCAACAGCTTTTTCTTCTGCTTTCAGTATTTCTTCCATCCTCAAAGCTTTCTCTTCTGAACTGAGTGTCTCCTCAGTCACAAGCTTCAGTTTATCAGAAAGATTTAGATTTTCTTCAATAATAAAGCTTAATCTAAACAAAATGACACAATTTAACAAGTTAAATGTAGGTTGTCTGTAGAACTCTGCCAAATGCAAGCAGCAAACCTGACTGAGCAGCTGCCATATGAAGTGGACTAAGCTTCAACCTGTGATAACCAAAACCCTGTTTTTTTCACACCCTTTAAAAACAAGGATTACTTTGAGTATTCTCTAAATTGCCCAGTGCCAGAAACTATGCAGGACATGAAGAAACCAGAAAGTTGGAGGCTTTAATCATCAACATTATTTAAGGTTCTTCACTACCTGAAGGATTTGGTTGTATCCTTACAAATGATATTTTTTAAAGGTCTGTTTCTTACCTGGCCTGTTTCTTCTGAATTTCTTTCTTCAGATTGGTTACTTGTATTCTCAAAGACTCTAGATCAGAAGCAGTTCTGTCCACAGTGGATTTCAAAGCTTCCAGCTAATAAATTACAAAATAGAGCAATCGAGCTCTTATTTACTTTGGTACGTCAGGATAATTAAAATTGTAAGGGACCTATTTGTTGGAAAGTATTCCATTACTTTTTAACAGTGCTTTCCAAATGAGAAGTAAGGCTCTGTAAATTGGTACAGCTAGTAAACTCAATAGACTAATTTACATCATCTGAATACTGGGAGAAAATACTTAATAATTGCAGCTACAGAATGGATCATGAAGATGCTGTGGCTGCAATGGTTTCCCAACAGCATCTGTACAAGTGGAATCATAGTTTTATAGTGCACAGCTGCCTTTGATGAGGTTCTTTGTGAAACATGAAGAACATGTTATACAAGAATATATCTAATAAATATTTCTGTGTCAAACTTTGTTGGGAACATAAAATTGCTTTGGTTAAGATAACGGATCACTGTGACAAAAAATGCACAGATATTTAATTTGGTAAAAAATACATGACACTCATTAAACACAATAGGAATGCTTTACAACCAGTAGCTTATTCATCTTCAAGGTATCGCTTAGCATAAGTGCAATTGTCCTCAGCTTCACAGATGAAGAAACCTGATCAAGTCATGTATAGCAGGTTTCTTAGAGGTCACAAGTTGGTGGCTGAACTATCTCTTTCTTTTTCTTTTCTCTTTCTCACATGCATGCCACAGATGTTCTAATAATGGGAGAGTGTTCTATTATCCCATTATGGAGGATTAATTCTGAAAAACTTCAAGTAAGAGTCTCACAGTTTGAGATGAAAACATACCAATTCTAGGAACCCTCAAGTTAGCATGAATTATAGGGTAATCTAATAGCCTACCCCTTGTTTGAGCTACCTAGTTTAATTAGGAGATCAGTCTATGAACCACCTGCTACAGGAAAACTATCCAAAGTTAAGGCAACAGCAGATGCAAGGTATTTAAAAATCACCCAGCTTGCTGAGTAGCCCAGTGTTACCATTTTCTTGTTGAGAGAAAACTTACTCAGGTAGTACAAGTGTATCCCTTCTCAACAGAGCCATGAAAGTTGAATTACCTCTTAGAAATACTTCTACGGGCTCTTGATTAGAAAGCCATGTGAAAGCATTTGGTGTTTTCCCCAGGAATTCTAACCTGACCACAAGGCCCATCAACACACACTTCTGAGAGCACAGGACAGGAATTGTTTGGAAACTGGAAGAGATTTCTCATGCTTATACAATACTTCAGTCTGTCCTTCACTCTCAGTGAAAGGATTGAGGGTTCAGATCCCAATAATCAGGAGTAGGCTGAGAACAGCAACATTTTGTTGAATTATTTAAGAGTCTAGTACAAAACAAAAAAAAAAAAAAGGAAATGCTATTTCTGTATTTCCTCCATCTGGACCACAGTTTCAGTCTGTTTTTCTGAGCTCTTTGGTCATCCTTACCTCATCCTGGAGACGAACCCTGTTGGCTTCCTGAGTTTGATACTCAATTCGGAGGCTGTTGGCTTTCCGTTCAGCAGAAGAGATTTTCTTTTCATATTCCATGTTATTGAGAGTTTCATTTACCAAAAAGGCAGTCTTCTCTTTCAGCACAATTTCCTTCTTTCTGATCTCCTGTTTTATCTCTGCAATTAGCTATCAGGATAAAAGTATTTTATATTTGCTTGCATTAGTTAAGATATGTTAGATTAATTAAAGGTACAACCAGAAGACCAATTGCTATTATAACTATTATTTGCATGAGAAAGCCCAGTTATCATTCTTAAAATTAATTTATTCCACAGATCCTTCACAACACCAAATACTACAATTGTTTTGGATTGGAAACTTCCAAAATATTCCAGTAATTTCAAAAAAAGTGGCACTATAAACTCGCATGAAAATAATTTTTGATTGATTGAATAGCAGAAAAATAAAAGCTAAACAATCTTTCAGATAGACTTGAAACAGATGAAATGCAAGAGGAAAATTATGAACAGTAGTAATGCTTCCTTTACCTGACAGATTTATAGCTATTCAGTGAAAACTGTGTATTTTGAAAGGTTAAGTAAAAGATTAGCTACTGAGAAAATGATACTGTAGTTCTGACGTTAAAAAAAAAAAACACACAAGCAAAAATGAGATATGGATCAGTTACAGCAGTTTTACCAAAGCACAATGGTCAATCTGTTGATCTCTTTTTTGCATCTGTTGTATTGCATCCTCCCACTGCCTGATGACTTCTTGCCTTTCTTGATGAACTCTGCGAAAATCTTCAGCTGCCCTGTCAAGCTCCATCTGTTTAAAAGAAAGAACCCCCATCATTCCTGGTGTTAAAAATGTCACATATAACCTGGAATCTCCAAGAACCTTAAGCACAAACCTGAGCTGTTAAGGTCTCTGTAAGCTCATTATCAAGAGCTCTGCGCTTCTGATTTGCCTGTGTGGTCAGCTTTTCTACTTGAAAGGTTAATGCCTAAAAATGAAAGGATATGAAAATATCATGTATTTGAAAACAAATAGATCACATCTTGTTCTCTCTGACCTTTAAAACGAACCTCATATGGAATTGCACCGTTGTGCTAAATGGAAACCAGTTTAAAAGCACTGCTGTACAAAATCTTGTCTCCCTCTTATCTGACTCAATAATATACCAAGGTCTTCAAATGCTAAAATGGTTTTCCATTTAGCTTCTATTTCTACTTACCCCTAGTTTCCCTTCATCTTGCTGTGCATACTTCTGGATTGCGAGAGCATCGTTATCTGTGCGATTTAATTCCTTCAGCCAGCTCTCCAGGACCTCCTCATCACAGTTCATCTGTTGCTTTAAGTCTTCCATCTTCTGAATTGTTTTACTTATAGTATTCTAATGAAATAAGAGAAAATTAAAGGGTCAATACCAAATGTCTGACATTCATTGAATAGTAATTGAAGCAACCAGTTCAGGTTACTGTAACAAATTTACACACATCTTGTCCATAGAATTGCTATTTTTTTTATTAATTGGGTGTTATACTTGAGGGCTGTCCTGGTCTCAAAGAAGAAACAAGACAGTAAGTTGCCACAAATTTGAAATGCAAATAATTTCAAACAGAAAAGTCAACCTCTGGCAAGTTATACCTATACCCAGGATATTTATTCCACATAATAAACTGATCTGAGGCACCAAAAGGTAAAGTTCCTCCCTCACATGCTAAGACCAAGCTCTTAGATCCTTATCCTACATGTCAATTTTCAAATGGCCCCACGTGACTGTGAAGAGACTTCCTGACACAAAAATGGGACAATCTGCATCCAGCTGAATAGTGAGAACATCTTCACCCGGCTACCCATTCGGAGAGACTGGAGATTACAAACAGCCTTAATCAGAAGAAATAAAGCAAATTTTAAAAAATAATTTAAATAATTCATAGAAAGAAAAAGAGACATTTCCAAACCCAGAAAACCACCCATAATTGGAGAGCATTCGATTACTTTTTACAATTACTTTTTACAAACAAATGTTTGCTCTTGAAATCGTGCCCAGAGTTCATTTTATGTGGAGAAGATTTGCCACCAATTTAACTTTTAAATCATAAAGAAAATACCTGTGAGAATTCAGAAGACGGTGATCTGGATGTGTGGCTGTGTATCTGGCAGTAGGAACAGAAGTCTTTCAATATCTAGTTAATATTTGTTAAGTCTTGACCAGCCTAAGCAAGGAGATTTCAGTGTCCTTCTTTCTGCCTTCAACAGGGAAAACCACATCCAGATCATCGACTACAGTTCAGAAGTTTTAATTATAATTAGCTATTCTTGACTTAGACTATTGTTTCTGTAAGTGCAAGCGAGGACAAGCCATAAAATTTTGCAATACAGGTGTTCTCTTCCAAAAATTTTAAACCTTACTTCTTGTCTGTTTTTCTTTTCTCCTAAGGAAATCAACTCATTTTGCAGTCGTTTAAGGTCACTTTTGAGACGTCCATATTCTCTCTCAGCAAGAGCTTTAAAGTGTTGTTCAGTTTCAATTTCATTCTCTCTGGCACTGTAAAGATGCTGCAGAATAATAAAGTTCAGCATTTTACAATAAACAAAAGGTGTATATCAACAAACAAACTTTTTTCGACAAACAATCAGATCCCAAGTCAGAGATGGTGTGATTTCACGGTGTAAATGAAGGAATTTTCAGAGAACCTTTACTGTTTGGATTTTAGTATCTCAAATACATGTGTTCTTATATTTTTATATATATACATATATATACACACAATTACACACATTGTATCAAGTATTCACAGATCAACCATTTATAGCCCCGAAAACTTAAAGATTTTTCACCCAAGATTCAGAAATTTTAACCTTTCAGCATCAAAATCTTAGAATCCTAGTTTCTTGATCACTAGTGACTTTACATCAGATTCAGCAGGTGCAGAAAAATAAAAATAAAAATATATTGTTTTG
>JAYRBT010000010.1:7228155-7257165 GCA_036023395.1 Myiotriccus ornatus
GGGGTCACACAGCGGGACAGCTCACCTGCTGCTGGTGGCACTGAATAACGGGGCTGGGAGGGTACACAGTATATTTTATGTTTCTGAACTACCTCCACAATTAACAGGTGGGTTCCTGAGCCAGGTTGCATTCAGGTGACCATAAACACTAATGCTGTGTCCATATGAACTTGGATGTTACCTTTTGAACCCATCTGTACTGCTGGGCTGCACATAATCCCGTGTCATTGTGCTCCACCATTCATCGATGGAGACAGGGACACCGGTCCTGGAAGGAATCGTAGGATCACAGAATGGTTTAGGTTGGAAGGGACCTTAAAGACCATCTAGTTCCAACCCCACTGCCATGGGCAGAGAGACTTTCCACGAGCCCAGTTTTCTCCAAACCCCGTCCAGCCTGGCCTTGAACGCTTGCAAAGATGTGGCGTTCACAAGTTCTCTGGGCAACTTGTGCTAATGCCTCACCACTCTCACAGCAAAGAACTTTCTCCTAATATCTACTCTGAATCTATTCTCCTTTAGTTTGAAAATATTCCCCCTTGTCGGGTCACTACATGCTTTTGTCGAAAGTCCCTAAAAGGAGGAAGCATAGTCTTGATGGAGAAACCCTCTGTTGGTGACTATTGTCTGGCTGAAGCATCTGAAAAGACAATAAAGGAATTAATCAAAGCATGATTAAAAAGTGCCTGAGCGAAACAGCAATAAGCACTGGCAAATGGTTGGGAGATGGTTTGCAGGAGCAAGGAGTTTGCAGTGAGGTTTGTTACACAACGTGAGCCTGTGGCATATTAGCAACACTGACCATAGCAGAAGGCACTGTTCTTGCCAGATAGCTGCATGTGGTATGGGGTATTTTCAGAGAAGAAAAGATTGCTGAAGAACAGTGAAAGTCAGACCTGATGAGGAGGCACCAAAATGGTGACTTGCAGTGTTGTGCAGGTTATTGCTGGTCACTTCACTGATCATCCCCTGAGAAGAGTCCCACATTATTATTACTGTAGCATTGAAAGAAAAAATAAGAACAATGTGGGGAGGTAACAGTTTCTTAAAAACAGAGGAATGGTACAGGGTTCAGTGCCTCAAGCTACCTGTGGAACAAATACAGACCTTGGGTGGAAGATCTTTTTTGCCACTGTTGTCTTACCTGGCATGGTGGGCTGTGGATGTTTATAGGATGTGCTGATAATATTTTTGACCTGCTGGAAGCTCCATGCCAAGAGCCAGGTATTGCAGAGTGCAGTGTACATGGTAGCAGCCCCTTCCTTTCCCACCCAAAATGAGAACCTCCTTTTACTCACTGTATGTGAAAAATAAATGCAACTTGCCTCGCAGGGATTTTAAATTGACACCTGTAATTCACTGTTGGCATTACAGTGATAAGCACCTGATAATCTTGAATTGAGCTTGTGTGTGAAATAACACAAGACCATGTAGTGCCTGAGAAGATGAAAGCAAATTATTGGATAGCTGTTTGTTATTAGGAGAGCAGGCAGTCCTGTTCACTAAGCAAGGCTTCCAGTGAAAAATGGTGATTTATAATCACATGCCGTAATGTATACATGCAAGAAACGTAATTAAATCAATCTTGATTCAGTTATTTAACACACATACCAAACTTTTGAATTTTTGTAATCATAAACTTTCTGTTCACGTTTTTGTGACTGCAGATTATACATAGTGTCTGAAAAGTATAAAGTCTTTTATGAGTAAAGATTATTAATTCACAATTTTCATGGAAATTCCAGCCCTTCAATTTCTCTTGCCTGACCCTGACTAAACAATCTCCATGATATGCTTTTCTTTATACAGCTTTTCCCTTCTCCTGCCTGTGGTAATGTGTTCTGTAAATGCAGAACCGTTTGCCAGCCGTGCTAATCCACCAGATGGTGCTGCGTGTCTGTGGTTTCAGGGGGGTTTTGTTGGTGTCTCTTAGCAGCAGTTATCAACTCCTCATTTAAGAGGGAATATATAATCCCTATTCCTAAATATACATATACACACAGAAGGTTGATTTGTAGGTTTGTTTGTTTGTTTTTAAATTCTAGCTCTTATTTTTAAAGGTGTTAGAGAAACAGAAGTACTTGTAACATAACAAGCTATTTTCCTGCTAACATCCCTTATACATTCAGTTTTCACTTATGTAGACTGCTGTGCCCATTTGTTCAAATTACCTACATGTAAAACCGCTGTTTCTGTCGTTTAAAAGACTTACAGCTCCTCTTGTTCCTGAAAAAAAAAAAAATGTTTATTTGTTTATACCCAAGCTCCTTAAATGGTTATCTGTGTGAAAATTAAGATTTCAATTATGATTTGCTTTCCAACAAGTGATACTTTTGTTACTTAAAATACAGTAACATCTTTTCTTGACTACATCTGAGCTCTCTGCTGAAAAAAGACTCATTTAAAAGGTTATTGGCTTATTCATAACTAACCCAGTGTAGCCAGTTTGTGTCATTTAATCACTGTTTATAATAAATTTCCCATGTGAACCTGCAACTCACAGGGTGTTTGATAACGGGATGTAACGGCCCACACTGTATCTTTTCTTTCAGATTGGGCAATAAGGCTGCAGACACAATGCAAGAAGCAAAAATGGGAGGAAAGATTGAAGGGATCGCACAAGTCAGTGTGAGATCAGAACACGTAGGAAGTCTGAAGGGTGGAGGACCTTGCACGATAATGACTTGTGTATCTCCTGTCTGTGTTGAAATCTGGATCTCCTGACTGAGATAGGAGAAACACAGCTGCCTAAAAAGGGGAATTGCTCATAATCCAGGTCTGATATGTTATCAGTTACATAAACTCTCTTCCTAACCAGTGAATGATATAAATTGACAGCAATGTAATATATTTGTCTTGGGTGCGGGGGGAACCAACAAGAATTTTTGAGCCAAAATGAAATACCTCTGAAGTTTGAGGAAGTTTAAATTTGTCAACAGCAGGTTCTCTTTGGCCTGTTCTCTACTTTTTGAATAGTTGTACTGGCAAAGGCTGTGGTTTTGTTGGTACAGCCCAGTGGCTTTTGTGTGGTGGAGATGGGTGGAGAGGAGAAAAAACCCCATCCTTTTGCTGCAATATTCATTTGAAAAGTTACTGTAAAACATTGTGACATTAGGGTAATTTATCTTGTAGGACCCGAGTTTCCACCAAGCCCTGCAAGGGGCTGTGACAGCAGTGCCTGTGGGGCAGGCAGAAGTGCTTTTTGGGGGGGTCTGTGCAGCCCCTCCAAGCACTGCCTGGCAAAGGGCGCTGCTGTGGCCGCCCAAGAGCTGCCCAGTGGGTTGGGATGTGCGTTTGCCAAACACTGTGCAGAAAATGTTCATGTAAAACCATTACCAGGTTTTATTTAATAACCTCCTAACCCTCTCTCTCTCTCCTCCTCCTCCCCTCTGTTCCTCTAATGCCTTTTACAGCTCTTGCTGCACAGCGTGAAGCCTTAGAGCTGTATTCATCAATGACTCACACCCTTGCTTAGGGGCCAATTTTCATGGAAGCTATACAGGAAAATTTTGAAATGCACCTATCTCATGCAGGGCACAAGATGATTTCTCTATTCATTACTATTCCAAAAGGACTTGTTGTCCTTTGGAAATGTTCAGATATTACTGACATTTGTGTGTGCGTGCATACGTATGCAGAGCTAACTTGCCTTTAGATTTGAGTGGTCTAAAAATAAAAATGTATTGTTATTATCATTGACACTAGTCAGCTGAAAGGCAACTAAGGGCCTGCTTACACTGAGTGGAAGCAGGCAAATGCAAAAGGAAATGCAGCACTGTGCTTTGGGTGAGCAAATCCTACAGACCCAAGCACAAAACTTGTTTAAAATCACCCTTTTGTTTGATGATATGAGTATGAGCCTTCTGAGGAATTTGGGAGTAAAGCCACGGACTTACTCTGAGAAACCAAACTGCACTTTTGCCTCCAGAAGTTTTTCATGTAGGTCATGGTTGTAGTACATTTCTAAAACAGTACAAGAAAACATTTTCCTTTTCTTTAAGATATCACGTGTTAACTCAAGCTTTTAACTTTGGGCAGGAGAGAGAGGTAAAATCACAGAAATTATTAGCCCAAATGACCTTTTGGTTTAAAATCCATATGATAGAAGGGGAATCTTTACTGCAAAATTGCCAGTTATAGAATAATTGCATTCTCAGGGGTTGCTAATTATACCCAAAATTACATTAAACAGTTTTGGGGAAGAGACTGAGACTGCTTAGCATAAAGCAGTTTATTTACGCATGTACAAAGTAGCTTACATCCCTAAGGGATTATACTAATTGCAATATTTTACTGTAAGTTGTAAAAATTGTGTCATGCAATGATGAATCAGAACTGGTAGGGAAAAAGAGGGCAAAATACACTTTTGCTTTTCATAATTTTTCCAACAGGCATTTCAAATCGTAATTCTAAAAATAGCTTTTTCCTTCTCTTTGTTTCTTAAACAGAATAGAAAAATCCCTTTCTGCACATCAAGCCCATCCACTGACGTTAATTTTTTCCTTTGGTCTGCTCAGGTGAGTTCCTCAAGAATGTGTTAAAGACCAGATTTGTTTTTCCCTTATTTGTGGATGGATGTTGTTTTTCCAAAGTGAATTTTGCTAACATAACTTTTTGCTTGGCAGATCAGTTTTGTCCATGTTAAGAGGGCCTAACAGGAGACCACTGTCTTACAATAGTGCAGAGAATTACCAAGCTCCACATGTATGTTACACATACCAGGAAAATTCATGACCCTGCCAAAAAATAGGCAGAGTCCTGTGAATGCTGAAGCATGATCCTTGTTCTAGAGATGACAAAACAGAGGCTCAAAGAGGTTAAGTGAAGTCCGTCGCATTGCCCAGAATACAAATAGGATATTAAATTTTTTTTTCTTTGGTTTTTATTCTCAGGCACAACTTTAGTACTTCTATGAAGTAATTGCTGTTTTGTTTACCTGGGTAGCCTGTAAGTTCTTCCTTTCCAAAGTGCATTTGTACTGTAGAGAATATGCAGGGATTGTAAATGTACTCCTAAGTAGCATTCCACAGTTGAACTAATTGCCAGGCCAAGCAAGAGACCACAGTAAAGGGGTGAATAATTTGATCCAAGATGGATTTGTACTCTACCAACACAGCCTGAAATCTTCTAATGCTTTTGAATTTGACTGTGAGCTGTTCATTGTTGTTTGAGCCTGTTCTTTTCTATTACCATATTTTCTCTGGATATCATTTCTGTTTACCTTATCTTTGTATAAAAGGCCACATCTTTACCATATTTCCAAGGAGTAGTCAGTAGAAGCATAGAAAATTTACTGCTGTAGACCAAAATATGACAGATAAAGGTAGTGCATTACAAAGTTCTTGCCCTCAATCATGCAGAAGGCTCTCTATGCTTCTGTGAGCAGTGGTACCTATGGGGCTGCACTGTAATGGGAGAAGGGTTAACAGCAAACCAGGACATTTTCTGCAGCAAAAGGAGATGGAATCTTCTCTAAGCAATTACCTTTTATATGATAAACAATGTCAGTGGTCAATAGAGGGAGTTTTCTTACCCTGATCCTCTTCCATTTAGCTTAAAATAGAAATGCTATTAGTTTGGCTAGCAGGTTGGTGTATCTTGGAGCCTGGTCATACTTGTTTGCATCTTACATTTGTCTGCCAGCAGAAGGATTACTACACTAGCCTTTGTCTCTGCTTTCCTTAAATAAAATACAATACACTAATAAATGCATGTTACAGCCTCAGTGGTGTTAGGTGCTTTTGTGAGACACATCTATCGGTACTCTGCAGACTTTTTGGAATACGGAGTGCATTGCTATTTATTACATATTCTATTGGCATCATGAAGTTGTAAGTAGCTTCTCCTGTACTTTTAGCCTTTATTGACTCTGAAAATCCAGCTCTAATTACTAATGGATAATTTACAAAACAATTTCCTTCTGGCAAAGGATGCACATAATCTATGATCATTAGATATCTGCTGGCACTACACACAGCTTGTGCTTTGACCAACCCTTAGAGAAGGGGAAGGTTTGATTAAAGAGAAAAGCCAAAAGCCATTATATGTACTTAAACTGCTGAAGAATTTAAAGATTACAACAGCATATCCTTTTGAATGTATGATCTGTGACTTTCAATGGATTTGATGTTCCTCATGGATGTGGTGAGATGTGACAGAATGGCCACGCAGCTGAGTATTCCATAGCTGAGTAGCCCTCAGCTCAGTTACAGGACACAGAAAAATCAGAGCTTCAAGGCAGCATGCTTATAGTTTTCTCTGTCTATTGTTCTTTCTAGTGGAGTGCAGCTGTTGTGACCTCTTTCCTGACCATCAGTTTTCTTGCGTCTTCTTTTTTACTTCAGAAATACATTTTTTTGAAGCAGAATTTAAATGAAAAAATAAAAATGAGGCACAAAATTTGAAATAAAGAAAGTCCTACTTGATATTGTGAAAGGTTACATGCGACAGTAGTGAAAACTGCAAATGGATCCTTTTTATTTTTCTTTAAATATTGTTTTCCTTTTGTTGTTTTTTTTTTTACCATTTTCTTTAAACACAGTGTAATGATAAAGCAAGGGCAGTGCCATGGAAGGCCAGAGGCCTTACAGTTACAGGAAGCTGATCGAAGAGAAGAACCTTAGGCTGGCCTTAGCCACAGCCATTCCCAGCTCTTTGCTGAAGTCTCAAGCAACTGCGATTTCTTCTATTTCCCCACTTGTGTCTGTGAATCTTCAATGCTTGAACCCTGCTGCTTCTGGCTTATAAAATCTTGTGTCTGTAGAAAGTTTCCTCATTTTCTTCCCCATTTTGGCAGCACTGAAGAAATCAGAACACTTACCTGTTTAATTCTTAGGAGTATTTTGTGGAAGGAAATTGGCCTTCCTCTTACTGGCATGGGTGGAGCCAGAGAAGCCCCCAGAGTTGTCAAGGCAACAGCTTTTGCTTGGGGAGCCGCAGAAGAGAAGGGGACAGGAACGTCCTCCAGAGAACCAATGTCTTTTGTTGCATGTCAGAGAGACGTGTGTGGGGTTAGGGAACGTAGGAGTTACACACAGGGCAACATAATGACGTGGAGCTTATGCTTCTGAGAACAGCATCCTAATGTATACTCGGGTATATAACTGCAGACCCAAACCGGGCTTCTCTTCAATGTATTTGTTCTGTTGTTCAAGGCCATGTTAAAATACTGGCGTAAGTCAAATGTTTGTAGACTTTGGGAAGGGAAAGTAAGCTTGGTTTTCTGTACTATCTAGAAATTTTAGCAAGCAAAAATTTCTTCTTGGTACTATTCAGTGCTCCAGAAGGAGGGTGTCTATTGGTCTAAACTACAAACTTTACAGTGAACTATTTTCTTAGCTAGAATAAAGCACAGAGCTCCCCTGAACCAACAGACTTATGCTACAATTTACCTGGTGCAGCTTGTGAACGGCATGAATTCAACAAGGAAAATGCCATTGTAAGAGTGAGAGAAATGTGTGTAACCTAGCAAAAGTACCTTCATTTTGTCGCAAGGGCAGCATCCAAGGATTCTATCTGCATTGTAGTATTTCTGGGATTTCTTCTGCTTCAGCAGCCGACAGTTACAAAATCTTACATCCGTATATTATAGTTGGAATAGTCCAATGTACATTTCTATGGAGACATGAAAAATTATACATTCCCTATCAGTCCTACAATGAGGCTATCAGGTGTTTTGTATGAGGGGATCAGATGGCCCCAAGACTTGTTGCTGTGCTTAGTATTTGGCATGGAGTGTCACCAGCTTCACGCAGTAGTTACTTGATATCTCTAAAGTGCATATTTGCTGTCAAGTTACTGCTGTGTTTATAGTAAAATGCTATATAGGACATAGCATAATCTTGTTTGATATTATGATCCTGTAATTTTCTTTACAAAGATTAATCTTGTAAATACTGTAAATTTATATTAGTAGTTGCAGTAAGCTGTTTAAGGTTTATGTGGAGCAGCATTATTTATATTTATAGTCAGTGACCCTGATACCTTGTACTTAGAGTTGAGATATTTTTATGTTAATTTGTTTCTTTATTTCCTTGGCCTTGGTTAAAAAAAAAAAAAAAGCCAAGCACTGTTAGACTTTTGATTTTCAAAAGATCTTCCAAACTATGTAGATCTACAATCTACACACAGATTTCAGAGGTATTTTAACACTTATTGCCACTTCATGTAGTCATTTAAGTCATTAGGGGGTAAGGTACACCTAGAGATACAAAACATTATCTATGAATTAGCGTCTTTGAAGTGCATTTCACTGCTGTATCAGTCATTGCAGAGAAAGGTTCTGAGCCCAGGAGTACAGATGAAAATAGATACAATCCCTTTAAAAGGTAGAATATTTGAATTTAGGTTGCAAAATAGACAGTTGCATGAAATTATCACTCCTGTCATGTCAGCTGAAATATCAGAAATCCTATTTCTAATCCCCTCCATGCAATATGGCATGGGGACATAGATACATATCAGCCATAAAGAGACAGCACAGCCTTTCCAGCAGACTCTGCAGCTGCCTGCAATTCAGTCCCCCTCCTCCAGCCTCTCCACCCACCGGTTGAGCCTCGTGTTGCCCTTCCAACACCTAATGCACTCCTGACACAATGGAGGGGAAGGCAGCAGCAGTGTGGTGAAAAATTAGGCACTGCAGACAAAAACTTGACAGACTGTCTTGCTCCAAGTGTCACAATATGAACTGGCCCAGTGAAAAGTAATGGTCATTATCCTGTCTCACTGAAGGACTTAAATGACTTACAGCCACACACAGAGAAAGGTCTTGGCACTATTTCCATGTTTTTTTGTTTTTTTTTATTTAAATAAGACGTACAAGGCAAGGTTTTTACAGTTTAAGCAGCTTCATTTTTCTCTGACTCCTGTATAAAGTAAGGATAATTTCACTGAAGTCAATGAAGTAACTTCATTATCAAATGGATGTTGCGAGAGCACTTTCACAGTCCTGAGGCAACTTTCTAGTTGTTGCTTCTCTATGCTCATGATAAGCTCCTATTCACATCTCCCCTAAGGCTGGGGTTTCTAGGCACACTGGGCACTCCCCCAGCATTGTGCATCTGGTGTTCTCAGGAGAGATGGTCTTCATGGATGGGGTCAGTGTTGTACAGGACATAACTTGGATCAACATCCAAGAGTCTCATGCACCCAAGCAGCTTCTATGCTGGCAACTATCTGGAAAATGTAGGTATTCTAATAAGTGCAATGTTGTATTTACATCTTTACAAATGCTGCCTCAGATTCACTTAAATGTTTTGTCTTTGATTTTCCAGGCTAGTACCTATATCCTGGGTTGCTGGTCACGCCTCTCGTTCGTGCCTTTGTCAGAAATCCTGTCTTGGACTTAAGATACTTTTCTCTCTGAAAGTTTTGCTGAAATTGGTAAACTCCCGTGAAAAGTTTCAGTTCTGAGAAGAACAGTTTTCTTGAGGAATTCCCAGCAAGTTCTTTACAAAAGTTCTGGTAAAAGCAACTGTTCTCCATCTCCATGTCCAGTTACTCCTGCTGATTTAAAAGCATAACCACGGGCTTGAGAAGAGCAGCTCTATGAGCAGAATCAGGCACAGTCTAAATGTAAGAGGAGAGGAGAAGGACCACGAGCTGTGCAAAGCTGCAAACATTGTACCACATGGGAATTTGAGGCACCAAGCCTGGCTATCCCCTGTTGTGTCCTACAGCTTCTGTAACCTGACCCGACCAGTAAATCCTCTAATTACTTACGACTGGGGCCGTACATTTATACATTGACAAAAGCCAGGAGAAGGTTGCTTGTACCTACTCAACCAGTTGCTGTCAGTGGGTAAAGCTGTTAAAAAGCACATGTGGAACAGCCACGAGCATGATGTGCTTCCTGGGCTTTTCATCTCCCATCCACCCTAACTGCACCTGGAGTGCCTGTGGGCAGTGTGTGTGTGCTGCGTTTGGAAGGCCTTCCAGCACGTGAGGGCACAGCATGCATTGAGCATAAGGTTTTCTCTGAGAGTACCTTCAGCCATGCTTATATGAACAGCATGTCTGCTCTGAGAGCACACTGAAGTATGACTTGAGAGGCAGCAGAAGGTGCTGTTTGTCTTTTATTTATTGCTACTGTAGATAAGACAATGTAAATAATGGCAGGCCAAAAAAAAATTCAGATTGTTGCAAGTGCAACATACCAGGAACTGCTTTCTTCCCTTTGCAGTAGAAATGTATTTAGCAATCTCTTCCCATTTATTATTTCTGATAGAAGCAAAATCTTACCACATAATTAGCCAATATTTCACATACCTGAGTCCATGTTCATCCTTCCAGCAGCATTCTCCATCTTTCCTCTTCTTTTTTTCTTTTAGATTTGTGGTTAGGGAGGGTTTTTTGTAAAATAATATTTTTGTGAACTATTACTTGCATAAGATCAAATACTAATGTGTGCTCTTTTATAACCCTTGTTCTGATGTGCCAAAATCATATTTTTTGGCAGTGTAGCACTCTGTTGATGAAACCTGATGGACACGACAATATGACTGGAATTCATTATCAAGCGAAGAGTGCAGTGAACTTTGCACCAAATCATCACAAAGTAATCTTGCTAATCTCTCTGTTCTTCCTATAAATGTGATTTGCACTCATGGAAAGAGGACTTTGTGCTGGTTTTGATGGTACATACAAATGGCCTTGCTTTGTAAAATTTTCATTATGCCTGTTTACGTTTAGCAGCAGTGCTATCGATTCAAGCTGTACTGATTGGAAAGTAGAAGTCTGACACTAAGCCCCTTCAAAGTTTTTCATAAATTTGTGGCATTTTGCCAGCACTGCTCACAGAACAGCATAGAGCTGCAGGGAGGAAATGCTCCAGCTGCAGGGATAAGTGGAGCCGAAAAGTAAACATCCAAGTAGAAATTATCCAGTTCGTGATTTCACTTTGATCACCAGATGTTTGTCATGTGACTTCAGCACTAGAGAATAGGAGAGAGGAGAAAGTGGTGGTGTGGTGCTTAGCTTAAATCTGGCACAAGAGCTCATAGCTCAGCAATAGATATAAACAAACAGTTACTGGCTTTTCCTATTTTGGTTGAGATATTCCTTGATTTATCATGATATGGATTGGAGCAAACTATGTCCTCATGCAACGTTTTGGGTTGATTTCTTAGTTCTTTAAACTCTGAAAGACTGTGGAAGCAGAGCAAGATACACTCCAGATTACTAGTATAGTTTATTCTGATTTGATTGGTAATTTGTCTCTATCAAGAGCCTGACTGTTGTGTACCGGTTAGTGACAGCAGCAGAATATAAAGAGCACTGTTCTTGGCTCCTAAGGGTTGCAGATTTAAATTTGTATCTTTTTCCCAGTTTTAGCACTGGCATTCCTTTTGATTTAACTTGCTCCAATACAGTGTACTTGAAGGAGTTTTTTTCAGCTTCTCTTGGTTAAGAATTAGTTGAGCCATTTCAAAATGCATAGAATCGAAAGGACATGTTAGAGTTTTCAAGTCATAACCCTTTATCATCTCTGTCAACCACCTCATATAATGCAAAGCTCCATCTAAAATCTCCTTATGATTTTGGCTCTTATTAACCTCATAGGATGGCTGATGCAAACTTTTGGTGCTCTAGGGATTAAAAAGTCTCTTGAAATGTCCATCGTAAACTTATCCAGGATCTATTTATAGCTACTTATTCTCGTAATTGAAAACTTATATGATGCATGCCACAGAATTTCTAAGTGAATGATGATAAATGACTTAATCTTTATGTTTATTCCAAAGCAGGAGTCCTCCCCCTGCATCCTCTCTCACCTGGCCACACATTTGTGTCCCTTGCTGCCTCAGGTGTTGGTCAGTTCCTTTACTGACCTGTGTCAGTACCTTCATGTAACAGAAGTGTCCTAAGTTTTCAAGGAATATTTTTGTGCTGGAATAGTGAACTAGGCCAGCTCAGCAGGTGATGTAGGAAGCACATAGAGAGGACAGAGGCAGGGCCTGGCAGTTACTTTTCTGGTTAAAGTTGCTTTGGAATTATAGCCTCAATTCTAGATCGATAAAGGTGTGATAATTCTTTCTTTTCCAACATTTTGATCGTATTATCTGTTTAGATTTTAAGTTCTGCAGATCAAAGACTGTGTCTTTTAGTGACTTGCACAGTGACAACAGTGGACCCCCCCATTTAGATATCAAGACAGTACAGATACAAGATCACCATAAAGTCTTTTTGATCACTGACCTTCTATCACCCTTTTTGTGTTGTGCTGAAAATGTATCCAGCTTTACTGAAAACAGATTGTATTCTCTGCTGTTTGTTTTCAGCTTATTATTTATCATTATGTATGATATAATGTGAATTTTTGATTATGTGGACTTCATTTTTCAGTAGTGCAACATCATAGGTTTCACTAAGATAAATTCCCACTTTTCTTTGTAACATGAAGTTTTTTTACTTGTGAACTTCCTTGACCTACTTAGCAGTCCTAACAGCAAATAGTATTGATCCTTTTTCTTTTTAAACCTCTGGAGTGTGTGATATAGGCTTACAACATAGGTTTTAATGTAAGATAAAATAATAACACCTATTAGTTTGGAATCTGGACCCCAAAAAAGTATTTTATAGTAGGTGCTTTTAGGTGAAACAAAATATTCTTAGTATTTTTTACAATTCCTGAACGTACTGCCTCCACCCTTCACTGTAGAATTTTGCATGTCTGGTATTTCTGGGTCTGTTTCTCATAGCAGTGTTGAGAAAATTTCATGCTTTCACATTTTTCAGCTGTAATACTATTTACTTTGAAGAGAACTGAATATCCTCTAGTATTCTGCCAGGTCCCTCTCTAGACTTCCACACTGAGGTAGTTTTATTTGATCCTTTTATGTGAAAGATTAAATTGCCTCGTGTTGTATGGTGAGATACCAGTGCTTATTTTCAGGGAATAATCTCATGGAATGTTCTGTGTTCCAAATTATTTTCACTCAAATCCAAAATGCCAGTAGCCTTTGTCTCAGTAACAGAACATCTGATTTGCTCTTGTAGTTCCAGGGAAAGCCCATTTCCCAATATTTACATATGTTCTCCATCTTCCATTATGGAGCCAAATCCTTAATTCTTACTTACGAAAATTATAAATAATTAAGAATACTAATATTTCAAAGATAAATGGGTAAACTTGAATTGATTAATGGGAAGGAATTGACTGAGGAATTGTGAATGTTTGTTGGTTTTCAGGTGTATGAGTTTGAACTGCTCTTAAGGCATTCATTCCAAAACTTTATGCAATTCAGTAATTCCCGACTTTCTGAAATGTTCATTTAGTTTCCCATGTAAATGATATAGGTGTTTCAGAGCCTGATCACACTTTCTATGGTCAGACAAATATCTCCTGTCTCCAGTGAGGAATTTTACATTGAAAGGAGTTTCCCCTCTGATAGGAGTTTTGACTGAAGAGAGGAAGCTGGATCAGTCCCACATGTTGTAGAGACTTAAAATCAGGAATTAATATGCAGTAGAGCTATGACAGTGGTTTTAATTCTACTCACATTAATTTTCACTGTTATTATTAATTAAACCCTGAAAATCAGGGATTTAATGGAAACTGTGACAGACCTTTAATTATAGTATTTCAACAGTCTTAGAGTATAGGATGTCCTCTACTAGTGCACAGGACATTCTGTACTTGAGAGGGTATAGAAAGAAGTCATAGTTTTTAGTGTTCTTTATGTTCAGAACATTTCTTAATTCATTATAGGCTTTTACTCAGTGTTGTCTGCTGCATCTGGGTAAGTTATATGAAATGAATACTTTAATTGTTGTGTTCAGGAACAGTTTGGAAACAGATTTTTAATTTTTTTTTTTTAATGCAATTGCTCATTTTTGTTAAAAATCATCTGTCATTGTTTTAGGAGAATGTATTTCAGTCTATGGATTTCTCATGAGCTATTTATGTAGCAGAGTGCATTATGCTCACAGATATGTCTACAATTTATATTATTTAGATTGCAAATTCCCGACAGGAAGGATGACCTCTTTTATTCTCTGTCTGTCTAACATCTACCATAGTGGGGTTCTGACCAAAATTCCTATGTGTGCCTGTAATATGAGCCATAAATTACAGTAATTCATCTCAAGTGATTTTACATCACAGTGTTTAAAGTCTTTGCATTATGTGTGTTCCTTTAAAGCCTCAAGATGAACTGCTCAGGCCTTGACTGCAGGATGGGAGTTATATCAGAGTGCATGGTGTGATTTACAGATACTGATTGTCAGGAGGGAGAGGAAACCATGGGGAATAGTCAGATACTGTGGACAGCAATAGTATTCTGTGGTGTTTAGTACATTGCAGTTCAATGCATTCAAGCATACAACCATATAATATTCATCTCTGTGTGTGAAACTCAGTATTACACCCTACCTGCTACTTTTCACCATTTTATCACAAATTTTGCATCATATACATTCCATTAAAGAACATTCCTGGATTCACAAGAATCTGTGATAACTGAGATTGTCATTGAAGCGTGGGGGGAGATGGATGTAAAGTTTTAACCCCGGAGAGTATGAAGAAGGTACAGCCTATAAGTCTCAAAACCAAAGACAAATTTAAAGTATTTGTAGCTATTAACAATAATTATAGCTAAAACAATGGAGAAGCTAGTAGTGAGTTTTTAAATATTTTTTTATATTGTTAAAACCTGATGTTTAATAATTAGCCACCTGTCCTCTTGATTAGATAACAGAACTGCCAGAAATGAGAGAAAAGGTGCATATTCTAAAATTAATAGGGAAAGGAATTTGAGGATGTTCCATATCAGAAAGGATTTCAACTTTTATGTGACTCATTCTGCGATTTCTAAATTTGTACAGTATAAAATAATGTTTGGATCTATATGTTTGTTTATATATGAACCAATTCTGGAAACATTTTAGGCATTTTCACAGATGGAGATTTTGAATATCTCATTGTGAAACCATTTGCTCTTCACTGCCAGTCACATGCTCTCTCTGCTACTATTATTCCACTTTGGCATTTATTGTCTCCTTCTAAATCACTTAAGGAGCCTCAACTTATCAGAAAACTAACCCTACCGAAAAAGTGGATGGTTTTCTCCTGGATTGTTCCTGTGAACTGAAGTGTGGAGGCAGAGGAAGAGCAGGACAGCCCCCCCTTGGTGGCAGGTAGCCCTTGGATTTACAGGGCTGTGAAACAACAGCCTGAGCGCTGGCCAGCACTGTGTGCCTCTAGTCCCTCCTGGGAATGCAACGTGAAATTAAATAATAACTAAGGCAGATAACAAATAAATATGCATTTCACCTAAATTTAGGGGAAAATGCCTCTGATATAATTACTTCAAGCCATTAGGAAAGCTACTTTAGTGTAAGAACTATAGAGTCTTCTTCTTAGCAGGACCAGCTTTGCCTGGCTGGCTTTAGCAGAGCGCTGGGGGTGTCAGCCGTGGACAAAATTGTTGTTAGCATTAGGAATCTGCCTGCTGTGTGGCCGGGCTTAATGCACTGTGATACGGTAGGGATGCAAATGTAAAGGGCTTGAAAATGGAGAAATTGAGTCTGAAACCTGTAGGGCACGTCCTTGGCCCAAACTAACCCACAGCACTTCTAATCAGTCAGTCTACCGAAGTGGAAGGTATTAAACCAGTAGCTGATTAGAATTGGGACCCAGTTACTTAAAAGGGAGCTTTGACTGAGCAGGTGACCAAAACGGCTTTTTTATTATATTTTTTAATATATTTGTATTTTTTTCAAGGAGCAGAGTGGCTAGCCATTTAAATTCACATGAAATACAAAACCCAAAGTGTTAAAATGGCATTTAGAAATAGCGTAACCATACAGAGACAATATTAAAAGAATGCAATTTGAGAAGGTGTCCTTCCTCACACTGTAATGGGATTGCCACTGTTGCTCAGCACATCACAAGAAAGTTTTATCTTAAAAGAGCAAAATAATATCATTAACAGAAAATTAAACTTAAAGTCACCATGAACTATGGACTTAAAAGACCCTCAAGAAATGAAAACCAATTGTCTGCTGGAAAGCCAGGAGGTCAAGTAGTCATTGACCAACCAAAAGCTGCACCGATTGCCGAAACGTACAGTACTTTCAAATCCAATTAACTGTTTCAAGCAGACAGTCCTCATTTTCTCTTTCATCAGGAAGGGAAATTTGCAATCATATATTCCAATGAAAGTTAAGTTGTTTTGATCTGATAATTGTCAGATGTATTTATCTTAATTTGTAAGTTTCTAATGCTAAAGCTCCAAGCTGTTCAGATATAGTACTGGGAAATGAGGTACAAAATGCTGGAATTCAAATTAACCAATAAATATATTTTAATATATATCAGCAGGACTCTAGAGGATTCCATTAATGTTGAAAAATAGAAAGGATTTAGGTTAATTTGGTAAGAAGGCAGGTCAGAACGTTTACAACAGTGGCATAGAATTGTATAGAGATGCAAAATTTTTCAAGAGAGCAGAATTTTTTCAAAAACGCTGACTCTAGCTGTCACAGCCCTGCCTTGGTTAAATCCAGTGGAGAGATATGAGGACTTTCTAATTTGCTTTCCCTCTATTTTAATAATAGCTGTGCATAAGTAATTTATGAAAGGCCAACCAGGCAGTGGGCAACAGAAAATTAAACTCATTTTATCTGAAAGCAGGTGGATTTCTATATATCATTAGCATGCATAGAATTCTCACAATGTTATTTCTCATACTGATGGAATGTAACCAAATAATATATGAGTTTTTTGCTTATGCACGAGTGAAATTTTTAGATAAAAGTGCCAGCCCCAATGGCAATTTTCTGCAAAACGAAAACTAATTCTGCGAAGCTTCTTATTACTGGGAAGACTCATTTGGCTTGCATTAGAGACTGACATAAGTGACTTTAGGATTTTACTAACAGATTAGATGAGATGTGCTATATGCAGTAATATCATTAGAAAATGTAGCAGCGGAAGCAGAAGAGTTTGTGGCACTTAAGGACATGGGCACAAGTAAATTGTTTTCATTTATGACAAGCTTTTAAATGATTTTTTTTTTTCCTCCTGATGAGAATGTGGTTTAGTTTTAGGTTTCTCTCACTCATCCCCAAGACTGGAAAAAATGCTTCTTGCCTAAATTATTCCTCATATTATTTCATGTCTTGATACTAAATCATATATGCCTTATCACCTGCATCGCCTTGAGAGGGGCTAGATCTTTATGAAGAAAACAATACTAAACCTAAGAAAATGTAATGTCAGTGTTACCTAAATAAGGAGACAGAGGCAAACCACATATTCTCTACTTGCTGTATTTGCACTATTCACTAGTAGAAATATATTTGGGATCTATCCACAAAGTGCTCGAAGTATTTAAACCCAGCAACAAATATGCTGCAATCATTAGAATTAACCAAATGCAGCTTTCCTTTTCTTACCTCATGAAAGGCTGTTAAGAGATTTTTCTCTTAATTATGACACCCAAAGGTACCTCTTGCATAAGACTTTTTTCACTCTTACATCTCATTTAACAATAAATGGCTCTTGCCAAGCGGTATTTTTCTCTGAGGCAAGAAAGACTAAAAGACTGTGATAAATCCATGTCCCATATAATATTATATCATGTTTTATAATGAGGATGAAGGAACAGGTAATTGGTCTCAAAGTGAAACTTATCCTTTTATTTTTCTTCCTTTAATTCAAGAAGCAATAACAAGAGCTACCAGGAGTTAACAGTAACTACTCCTGCAGTGGGTTGTATTGGTTTGTACTGCCAACTTTGTAGTTCCCAATGTATTTTCTTCACATTTGAATTTCAAAAAAGAGGGAAGATATGACTGTGTTGTTGGAACCAATAACACCGACCCAAGTCATATGACAGAGATAGTCCTTTGTAACCATGACCCATGTGAGGTGACTGTGTCCAGCTGTTCTTCAGCTGCTTATTCAGTCTCTTATATCAGCACTCATGTATGTCACACTTACATGACTTTTTTATATTACATGACTTTTTTATTGGTTTACTCTGATAGCAAAGTTTATATTGTCCTCCACAGTCGGTACTTTTGCAGAGCTATCTTGACTACTAAAGGCCCTAAGAAATAGCAAAATAAAATGCTCAGGCAAACTGCATGGGTGTAAATGCAGAATGACTGTGTTTACCTCAGTGCAGCTAATCTGGGTATAAAGTGCTCTGCTGAAAAAGCAGAGTTTGACCCGGTGTAACCAATACTGAAAACAGACAATATTAGAGAACTGTAAGTCCTCTTCCCAAGGGAAAATGCTGGTGTTGGCCATACTGATGCAAAATTGTTCTGCTGAAATCAATATATTTCCTTCAGACATTGCTCAGCACAAACAGGGACAGATTTTGGCTCTGCTGTGACATGGACTCAGGGAGGGTATTAAATCATAGAGATGACAATTCTAATGGTGACATTCAAACAGACAGATTGCAAGGCTCTTTACACACTCTGGGTCATAAAGTCCCTGCCTGTTGCACTTGCTGCTGTTAGCAAATGAGTAAAGGGGAGAAAATAATGAGCTGAAGAAAAATAAAAAATCTGAAACTTCTGTACCGAGGTGCACGGACATTTTGGCAGCAGCTGCTGAGATCTGGCTCCTGCTATCATGGGAGAGCTGAAATACTAGGACAGGTGTATGTCCCCATCCCAGATCAGTCCTTCTCTGTTCTGTGCCTCTTTGTACTTATCTCAGCTCTGCAAATGAGCTGAGCAGTGCTCATTTTTATATGGTGCATACCTAGCATAGAAACATAGGACAAGACTATCTGGAACATCTTAAACCACTAAATCTGTTTCTTGCAGAACATTTGAGATGTATCATATAATTCTTATAATAAATATCTGAAATTCCGTCTTAAAGCAAGTTAGGTTCTCTGCTCCCACATTCTTTGCTGGAAAGCTGTTCCAAGACATCCTTCCATGAAAAATTCTCATGGCAATATAAGAGTAAGTTTGTTCTAGTGCTGTCTTCTATAGGTTAATTAGCTGATCTTCCTTTGTTATCTTTGCTCAAAGTCCAGCATTATTTATAAAAGATCAGCACACTAGACCTGGAGCTCTGCTCTGCTATTCCTTGGACTGCCCAGATACTTCCTGAGTCTTCTGGCATTATCCAATTGTACATTTAAAAAAGTAACTCTTAGAAAAACCAGTTCAGCTCCTTCAGTGCTAGGAAATTCTTTTTCCTGTGAAATATTCCCATTTTATAAAATCCTTCAAATACCAAGAGAACTGGAGAGGGACTTTTGATAAGGGCGTGGAATGATAGGACAAGGGGGAATGGCTTTAAACTGACAGAGGGCAGTTTCAGATTGGATATTAGGAAGAAATTCTTCCCTGTGAGGTCGGTGGGGCCCTGGAACAGGTTGCCCAGGGACGCTGTGGCTGCCCCATCCCTGAAATGTTCAAGGCAAGAATGGATGGGGCTGTGAGCAGCCTGGTCTAGTGGAAGGTGTCCGTGCCCATGGAAGGGGGCTGGAACTACGAGATCTTTAAGGTCCCTTCCAACCCAAACTGTTCTGTCCTTGTATGGTTTACCTTCAATGCTTAACAGCCCTGTGAAGTGAGTGCTCCAGCATTTATGGCCTCAGCAATAAGACTTCTGCAGGGTAGGACAAAGTATTTAAATCTATTATAAAACTGACCAGAGCACAGAAAAAAGACAGAGAACAGAGGAAGTAGATAATATGGTGGAGGAATAATTTTTTGCTGCAAGTGGACTAAGAGAAGGTGTACATTTTTCTCAGTTTGCATCTTCTTTTTTGTTGTCATATTTTATTCCCCTACTCAGAACATGAAAGTCAAAACAGGCACATGGATATGTCTTTATTTTCTCCCATTTTCATTTAAATATACAACATTTGAGGGCACTCAACCATGTGCTTTTTATTTGCAGCCAGCAATCAAAAAGTATTTTCACTGTATTAGTAAAACTGAAAAATAAATACTATATTTTTAATCTTAAGCATTTTAGAAATGGAAGGAGATGCTTACCAGTAAGTGTCAGTAAGTCTAACTCTAAGTTGCTTGTGTTGACATACTGCTGAAGGCTAAAAACAGCTTATACAGATTTTATTTGTTTATAGGGCAAATTATAAAATGTTCCACTGAAACAAGTAATGACAATTTTTGTCTACACAAATGTGCATGTAAATGTAATGATGTTTGTTGTCATTTCAACATGACTGCCATTATTGAAATAGAAGAGCCAGTACTAATTCTTGCTGTCATATTTCTTAAAAAATGAAAATAAGGCATTTAAAGAAGCGTCAAGGTTTTCAGTGTAGATCATTCATCTCCTGCATGCTCTTAGAATAACACCCTCAGCAAAGCAGACAGACAAAAGCTAACTAGAGTTCTGCTTTCTAATCTTTTTAAGAAACATACATTTGAAGATATTTTCCAGCTTCAGAGTGTTCTGGAACTCAGTGAGACCTTAATGAATAAGATGTGAAGTTTTATCTTTGTCTTAAAGGTTGTGTAACTTGGGTATGGGGTAAAAACCTGCAAAAATCTACCTTTGCCTTTGTTTTCATTGGCCAAAGGAAACATTTCTCTTTTTTCAGCTGAATCTCAGATGTGCTGTGATGAGCTCTCATGGTGCCCACCCTCCAGTGAGACTATCCACAAGGTAATAGCTGACAACAACATGCAGGCCAAAAAACTCTCAGCCCTGAGCTTTTATGTGATTTGAACACAGCAGAGTGTTTTCAAACCCCTTGGGAGTTCCTCTCCTCCCTTTCTCTCACGGTGTCTGCCCTGAGCTCTCAGTCAGCAGTGGTTCAGCAGGGCAGGGCAGCAATTCCCACAGTCTGCCATGATCTCCACCTGCTTCCATGCTCCACAGAAATGGGGTGCTTTATTAGTTAAAACCTTTCATTCTTGAATTTTGCCATGGTTCCTGCAGCTCTCATCAGCCACTCAACCCAAGCTGGTAAGATCTCGCACTGGCCACTACCCAGAGGTGCCATCCACCTTGTGGGAACATCTCACTGTGGTCTTTGTGGTTTCCCCCTTGGCTTTAGCAGTTGGCCGAAAAGTATCATTTCTAGATCAAACGGGTATTTTAAGTAGGTTTGATGGCTGAATGTATTTAAGAACTGAGAAACCTTGAATTCTAAACTTGCCTCCACCACCAAAGTGGCACATGGGAGGGTGTGCAGGGAGGGTGGTGTCACCTGTTTTTTGAAGGAGTGTCTTAATATTTTGTGCCTAAGTAGCCATGCCTTTAAAAGGCCTGAGTATTCACACAGCTTGAAAATAATTTCAGCTAAAAACTGCCAACACGCAAACTCTTCGAAACAAAATACCTCACACGTTCCAGAAAGCAAAATCTGACTTTGAAGCATTTTCTTTTCTCCATGCCTCAGTTTCCCCCCAGTGCCAGCAGGGTGAGAGAGAACTTGTGACATGAAGTTAAGCGGGATACTAATTTCTTTATATCTGTGAGAGACTTAGAATATATGATGATATTAAATACTACCATGTGCTTTTCTGTTGTGAGGGCTCACCAAGTGCTGGGCAATGGGACAGGCAGCAGTCCCACACTGACGTAACTGCAGTGACTATATTCTGCGAGGTAGGGGCTGACTCCATCCAGTGCCTTTCCAGAGCAGCAGAGCTGGGTCAGGGACAAAAGGCTGCTTTCCTCATGGACTAGAAAGGTGGAAGATGAAGGGCTGAAATCATAGGTTCAGTTAGATCCAGGAGTTCTGTGCTGGACTCTGCCTATGTTAATCCAGCAGACCTTCTGCTAACTATAAAATAGCAGAGAGATAAAACCTAAGAGACAGGCAAACACGAAACCAGCGAGCCACACGGAATTACGAGACCATTTCAGGGAAATGACTCTGATATAGGTACCAGACATAGCTCTCATCGTAAAACTCAGGAAAAATATTGGAAAAGTTTTCTTCCTCCTTTCTAAATTGATTGACTCCCCAGATACTGCTGTAATTATTCATGCTGGTGCGGCGCTGTGTTGCTCGGCGGTCTCTGAGAAGGCGGCACCACAGAGTGCTCACCGATTGTTACTGTCATCAGAAACTTCCCACCATCTTTCATCTTATGTAAATTTAATTCCAAACACACCTCTTCATGCTTTATTATCTCACAACAGCAATTGCAGTTGGCCCTTTGATTCATCTGTGGAGAATGCATTATGAAGCAAAGCATAAATATCATAAAGTGGTTAGTTCATGGGGCTTCTAATTTCAGGAACATCACAAAATGCTAATTCGTAGTCTTCATACTAGCACAAAAAATATATTTCAGTGGATGTCGTGAGGGTAAATCCCTGCTTTCGTCCTTCACTTGGAAAATGCTGCAGCTTAAAGAAACTTAAAAACTCTAGTAAAACTTAGAGCAAACCAACTTGCTGGAGTGTTCATCTACACTATGGTATATTCTGAGTAAAAAAAAAATTAAAAATTAAAGAGCCTCCATAATAATTAGAGGGGAACTAAAGTAATGAAAGAATAAGTTGCACTTCCTTCTCTTTTACCTGCCATATATTGTGTGGTGCAGTTGTTTTCCCATTGATGTAGTTCATCTTAAAGTGGTGAAACTGCACCTTCCAGGTCATTTGCTAATTGTAGTGGTACTGAACCACAGCAAAATCAGCTTGATTATACCATGTGTTGGTCTAGAAAGAGAAAAGCCATTCCCTTTGGGCAGAACCCTCTGTGTGCATTTCCAACTGGGATTGTACAGCAAAGGTGGGAAATCTGGTCTGGGAGAAAAGAGTATATTGAGTAGAAAAAATATAAAATACGTTGCTTACAAATGCTACTCATGTGAAGGATGGAGAAGGCACTCAGTGCTTTTCCACTTTAGGTTGTGTGTGTGAAAACTCCATCCACAGATGTTGCCCTATTTATTTGTCCCTATTTTCAAGCATAATTCATTTTGATGATTTGTGGACTGGGCAGACACATAGATTTATTTTGGCTTATATGTAACACCACAAGTAGCAGAAAAAGTTTAGAAAAAACTTCCCAACTGCTAGAGGTGAGTGTGGAGTGTGCCTGTGTGAGAGCACAAGAGGACTGAGGCAGCTGAAGAGCTGGCTAGGCTGAGTCTAGGCAGCCCTGCCCTGCCCAGCTGATCTTAGGTCTTAGTGCCATGTTAGAATTTATGAAGTGATCTTTCCAGAAGATAATCTCCTTTTCAGCAGTTACCAACCCAAAATGCTGAATGCTACATTTCAATTTTCAGAAATATTTGCATTTAATCCCTTTTCCCCCCCATATTTTAACCAATATATTGTATTATTTAGTGTTCTTTGTGTCTTTCCAGTAGCAGCCCAAGGTAACTTCTGAGATGATGAAAAGCCCTGTCCATATGGAACAGCTCAGTGCAAGCTGAGGGAAAGTGGTTACCTAAAGAAAGACTGAGTCACTGAGACTGCTGCTGCTGCTGCCCTGAAAGAGCAACCTTTGGACCACCCCCAAACGTGGCACATTCCTCATGTCTTTTTTGATTTTGTCACCTGCCTTGTGACGATGGGGGTTGCATTTTGGTTCTGTTGGCCATTTTTCTCTGTAGATGGTTGGCAGTTTGAGGCCTAAAAATGGTGCACAAACAGCGAAGGACTTGTTAGCTTCTGCTTTTCTTGTCCATTAATTACAAAACTTTTCTAAAATCAGAATTAAATCATTTTGCTACACAATGAAATTGGGCAGGTATTTGTGTGTCATCTTCCATGTCTGGTAATTAGCATAGCAAGTTCAGCCTGTGGATGTGTATGGATGTGGTCCTTTCAGAAAAAGAAAAAAAGCAGGTTCACCTCTTAGTTCATATTTCTGGAAGTCTAAATCTGAGGTAATCTGCTCTTAACCATAATTTTCAACATTGAAATCAGGATTGTTTTCTATCCTGGGCTCAGAATTACTTGAAAATTCATGGAGTTGGATTACTGACTGGTGTAAATTCAACCTACTTTTGCTGGGGTGCACAGAGATACATCGATTTATTTTAGTGAGGATATAGTTCATTGTCTCTCAAGACCATTTATGCAGCAGGGCCATTGTACTCCTCAGTAGGAATTCTGATAAAAGCTCCTGCTCTCCTGCAGCAAGTCATAATTACATATGTCTGTAGGAAAACACTAGCTACTCCTTTTTTTTTTTTTTTTTTAAGTTGGGAGGGTAGCAATTGCAATAGGGAAGATATGGGGTCCCTCACCTGCTACAGGAAGTGCTATTTTTTTTAAATTTTGCATCACGCTTGCTTAGGATCGGAACATTTCTTTGTGTAATGCAGCAACCTTGATTTTTATACTGGCTATCAAAACTGTTGAGTTTGTGATTTTATTCTCTGCAAATCGTCATCATTATTTACTCTTAGATGAATAATTTAGATATGTTACTTTTACGAAGACTGGAATGAAAATTGAGTCTGTATCTCCAACACCAGCAGAGAGTTTGTAAATTGTATTAGGATGGAGTTTCTGAAATCCAGTCAGTTTTGTAGATTATTTTATATGTGAATGGAAAGAGGTAAAGTATATTTATTGCAAGGTGCATTTAAATTTTCAAACCTGTAGGTAAACTTTAACTTCTTAATATTAATAACATTGCACTGGTAGGAAAACAAAATTGCTCACCTTGTGTTTTTATATTTTCTTTAATTTTGAATATTACAAACAACATAGGCATGGAAAGCCGTAATAGCCCATGATTTCTAATATTGGGTAAAGCACAAATATAAAATATACTTGAAGCTCAACTCTAAGTAGATTATAAACATTTAATATAGAATGTTATCATAATATTCAGAGCACCAAATTGCAGACTTCTGTCACCCACTTTCAGGCATGCTTCTGAAGATCATAGTTAATTCTGCTGATTTATGGTAATGCTGTAGCACTATCATATGCAGCATCAGAAACCACTAACAAGCTTAGTATAAGCTTGGACTGAAATGGTTTGAGGTTTAAATTTCTGTAACGATTATAAACTAGAGGGAGTGAAATCCCACTTCAGCAAAAAAATAAAAGTGTCTTGTTACAATTCAATATTGCATCCTCTCTCTCTCTCCCCCTCTTATTCCAACCCCCCTTACTTTCTCTTCTCTCTTTAGCTTCTCTGAGGAGCCATATTTGAGAAAAGTAATTTTAAATTGTGACTGGCATTTTTAAATTTAAAAATAATCCTTTTTGTATGGTAATGCGCTTTGTAATTAGGAGACACAATGCTAGCATTTATTGGAACTAGAAAAAAAAGCTAGGCTGAAAAGTATTAAAATCAACTCGATTTTTTTTGCCCATATCATTTGAAATGATAGCTATTTATAAAACAAATCTAATGACTTTGCCAACACTTGCCATAAACATTTTAATAACAGATGTCATATTTGACTGTCTCAGGGATGCTGTGGACTGCCATTACCACAAAATCTGCTTCGAAACTCACTCTGAACATAGGGTTAACAGGAAGGTGTGCAAAGAGAAAATATGATGAACCAGAACTTTAAGGGATGTAAATCAAGGTGCTGTTGCTCTGAGATCAAACCCAAGGAGCCACAGTAGCTTAGAGCTGTTGAGAATCCACCTTGGCTTGTTCCCTGTGCACACTGGGCTCCTCTCTCCGTGCCTTTGTGAGAGCTGCGCTCAGCAGCCAGTCCTGGCAAATGGCTGACACTCAGCCACAAACACAGAACTTCAGGAACCTTGGTTCAGGCAGCATATTGTCATTTTCAAAACCTAGATTCCCCACTCCCGTGAGCCAAAATTGCTGTTTCTCTCTCTAGCCTTACGAAAATGTGGAAATCGCCCAAGATTTTGAAAGGATCTGAAACATTTACCATGCGGACATTAAATTTGATAGCAACAAATCATGATTTCTGAGTATCAAATTTTCAAGAAAGCTGGGTTTATGTTATCTCAGTTTGGTCAGGTAAAAAAATTACAAACCATCACTGTCTTCCCTTCCACCAACCCTTCCCCCTTGGCCAAGGGCCATCATTCATCAAAATTAAGGTCAAGCAAAACACTGCAAGGAAAAATTTCTTTTTTTTATGAAACTTGTACTAAATGATTGTTCTACCTTGGTGCAACCTCCTTGATTTTGTAGTGTTCTGTTACTTGTTTCCCATCTCTTAGAAAACAAATCATGAGGAAGCATCAATGATTATTTTATTGGGTCAAATTCAGGTATAGCTCTTGATTTCAATAGGCCTATGAAGTTTTTTAAGGAAAGGAAATAATCATTATTAAGTCTTCGTAATTTATTGAAGCTGAGCCACATCTTATTTACAGTAATCCTAATTGTACTTCCATGCTGCCTTTTTCATCCCAAATGATTTAAAATAAACATCATGACAAACAAAACTCCTAATCATTTTCACTAGCACTTTTCCAAGTAAATTCCATAGAATTTGTCATCTGAATCCAACAGCATCAGGACATGGTACTGACAGTAACTGACTGTATGGCAACAAGTTTTACCTTCATCATAGGAAATTGGTGCAGCCACCAAACATGTCATATGATCAGAGCCCACAAGAATCGTGGGTTGAGATACTTCAGCCTATTTCCCATTTAAAGAAGCTCGTGGAATCCACTGCCTTTCTGTTGAAAGGCAGAGAAAGGGAATCAGCTCCTCTGGGATCTGAACCTGTGCTTCCAAGTTGTTCCCCTGCTTTGTATCTGCTGCCAAGGCTACTGATGAGGCAAGCGGTCAAAGATTTTACTCTAAAAATGGATCTAACTGGCTCTGTTCCTTTTCCTCCATCAGCCTAGCAGAGCTGTGAAAAGGAAGCCACCAGGTTCTGTAAGATTTGGGAGTGCTCATCATCCGGTGTTGAAATACCCGACTCCACATGCTACAGCTTTCTTTTCAGGATGTCACTCTCCCGCCTCCACACTCACCACCAAACAAACACAGAAATCTACTACTGTTCTCCCCATGCACTCCATTTTCTTCCAATCTGAGAGCCATTTGTGTGTATAATTGAAAATTAGCAGTGCAGCTGTTTGAAGAGAGTAATTTATCACAGCACATTGTTCGCTCCTGACACTTTAGACCTGGCTCTAACAAGGCAGTGGTTGCTGGGGGTTGAGCTGCAGAAAGTGATTCGGCTGTAATGCCGCGTTTCCCCTGCTTTGTTGCTAATTGTAGCCTCTTTTTCTCCATTGAATTGGGAGTTGAGTAAAAGAGCTTGTTTGCTCTGTGCGACGAGGCTGCCAGGGCCGCTTGGGCTATTATCACAAGATACTCTTGATCTTTTGAAAAGCAGGAAATAGAATTTTTCTCCAACAGGGAAAGTAATTTGCGATGCGTCCATTAGTTCTTCATTAAAGCAAGATTAAATTGCACGGCAAATCACATCTGTGTTTGGATGATTAAAGGGTGGCATTTTAGAGGCCAAAACTAATTACTAGCCAAAATGAATGGGAGTGAAAAAACAGTCATGTTTTTACATTAGATAGTGTGGCTTGTAATTAGATTCAAGCTAATTCCACTATTTCTTCTCATTTAATGAGATGAGCCTGTCCTCATCTTTTTCTAGGCCATGCTAACAGCCCCAAATGTATAATTTTGATAATACTGAGAGTTTACTTTATTGAAATTTCTTAGCTACCTGCCACAAGTGACTGTTCTGTCTAGTGGTGCTTCATTATACACCAACACAAGCCACTGTGCATGGCCCAAGCAACATCTCAAGCAGTCTCTGCACATTTATATGCATGTATATTTATGTAGCTATGAATTTGTGTGACTCTATATGCCCACACATGTATAAATATAATGCCCATAATATGTGTTTATGTTTTTGCTACGTGAATACAGAAATGTTTGAAAGAGTATTGAAGGAAAGGAAAGTAGGTCTGGAAAGTACAAATCTCCACACAGAATTCCTTTAATCCTGGAGGTTTGTGGAGGTAGTTTTTCTTCAGGCCCGAGAAGAAGGAGTAAACAGGGGCATCAAGTGGTGAGTGATTGAATTAACACAGTTATTTCCTTGATTTTTTTAAAAATGAGGGTTTGCTAGTTGTTTTTAAAGTAATATCTCTCAGTAGATGTTTGGAATTGAGATCTAATTCTAAATGGCCTAGTAATTCATTGACTTTAGGATATATTATATTCCTAAGCTCAGCAGTTCTTGTTTCTCATAAAGACATGCTGCCAATGAATTGTGGTGCCATCTCTCCTCTTCTTGGGTGCCTGTATTGAGAAGGAAGGAGATTAATGGGCTGCAAATTGGATGAATATGAGGCTCAAACTACACACCTTGTCTCTTGGTTCTTCTCCTTGGGGATTCTCTGGAAAACAATAGTTTGGAGATTTGTTACCTGTTCCATAAAATTTCATTGCAGTTGCTCCTTGAGACAGACACACACATGGCCATGGGTCTGTTCACAGACCTCCAAGGAAACATGTTACTGGGGGTGCAGGGTGGTATCTGGAGAGGGGCAGAGGGGAAGGAGAAGTGCAGAGACTATTATTTGATGTATTTCCTTTCTCTTTTGGTTCATCAATGCTATTGATGGAATTTGCCCTTGTCTATATTTGCCATCCTTACTATTCTCTGAATCTTTGCTGTTGGCCACAGTCAGGAGAGAGAACTACAGGAGAGACCTTTGATTCAGTCCAGGATGGCAATTCTTACATTCTCAGCCCTTTCTGGTGGACTAGTCACTACAGGATGCTCTAAATATATCATCATGGAGACCTTGTGAAAAGGCTATAAATTAATTTATAATGTAGAGCTGTACTTTGATAGAATAGTCACCTGAGCAATATCAAAGGGTTCCCACTACCTGCAAAATTCCCTTCATCCTCAGTAATTTTTAGGGCATTTTTTGCTAAATTTTCTTTCACTGCCTTACTGTCTCCTATGAAACTTTGGAGAGTCAGTTGTGGTCCATTTGTTTGCTACATTATTTTTACTAGATCATTGGTTTATATTCGCTATATTAGATTTTCGCTGAAGACCATATTTATAAATAAGAGCCATGAAACTGCCTCCTGGCAGAATACCACAGGGGCCATCAAGCCTGCTTCTGATTAATTTTTAGAGGAA
>JAYRBT010000010.1:7269999-7283276 GCA_036023395.1 Myiotriccus ornatus
CAGGGGTTGGACTTGATGATCTTGGAGGTCTTTTCCAACCCAATCTATTCTATGATTCTATTCTATGATTCTATGATTTATTTTGCCAGAAGTGTGTGTGCACATTCTCTTTTTTACTCCCTCAATCTGCAGGCAAAGCTGTTCCACTGGTGGGATGAAAAAGCACAATAAAAATAAGGGTGCTGTATCCTTTACCTGGGCAACACTCTTTGCTTTGAACAGATTATTTTATGGCTTGGACAACTCTTGATAGTGGAGATCCCATTGGCTGATGCCAGGTAATGTTGTGGGATGAGGGCAAGGACTGCTGCTGCCATCTCCAAGTATTATGAAGATATATAGTAATAGCAGCAGTGTTATATTCTGCCCACCATTTAATTTGTCACTTGAATAGCAGCGATATACTGCAAGAGACAAGTCAGCAGGGTTCATTGTTTTGTTTATTTCCTCATTATTGCAAATGACTTTGAATATTTCTTTTGAGGGGAATTCCTGTGCCTGGGAGTATAACATACTTACCTGCTGTCTGACCTACTGTTTAGTTCTACAGAGAAAGGACTGAGGACACATTCTAGAAAGAATACCTTGAAGTGGAGTAATGAAGGAAGAGGAATGATACAAGAAGGCTATAGAATGCATGTTTTCTTTGGAGAGGAAAACTGCATTAAGGCGCAAACATTTGCTGCATGTGCAGAAGTGCCCGTGTCGCTGATACAAAGCCACTTGACTGAAGTGCTGCTCTCAGCCTGGGAGGTACCAGCGTCAGCCAGAGACCTAAACCACTCCTTGCTTTGTGAACTCCTCTGACGATCAAGCCTCGAGGTGCCTTAATTTCCTGAAGTGAGACAATGACTGAAGATGCTGAAAAGCACTGGCTGAGGTTGTCACAGAACCATTCCAGCAGAACCTGCCTTCTTTGAAATGTTCTCCATCACTTCTTGCGTTATTTTTTCCTGATGTTTTGTAGATCATTCCTATGGTTTCTAACACACAGCTCCTCTCTCCACGACTATAGCCTCTCGCTGTAGGCTACACTGGGTAAGCAGAAATCTTAAAGAAAGTGATTCAACAGCTCCTCAACCTGCCTCTGGCAGACTTTCTCTCATGTTAGTGCCTTGGAGGTATCATTAGGTGCAGGGAAATTCTCCAACTAATATTTGAGTGAAAAAGAGATCTTCGCTCAATGGCATGTGAAGGTTATATAGTGAAGAGGAATTTTCCGCAGGAAATATAACTGATCCTTACCAGAGGTGATCTTTCATTAGAAGTCCGTGAAATAAAAGCAACATAGATAAAATTATAAATTGTTGTATCAGGAAGATAAAGTGCAATTTGGGCGAAAGCACAGTCCTGAAACAACTATCATATTGATCAGCAAAAAGGTTTGGATAGAACTGTTCTGCTAATTTGAATTCACCTTCACTGCCTCACCTGGCAGCAGCTCTCCTGCCCTGTCCACCCTGCCCAAGCCACCTCCAACCTCTGCACATTGGCATCTGCAGCAGCTCCTGGATCATCTCCCGAACAGTTTCCAGTCACCTCCACTGCATGAGCAGCCAGACTCTGCCCTTGGCCAACCACTCAGCTTTCATTTCCCCTGAAAGGCCCTGCTACAGACCTAATTTCCTGCATCTGTAGACAGCTGCTGCAGAAGAGAGGAGGAAGAAGCGGGAGAGGGTCTGGGCAGAGAAGGTGAATGGCTGGACCTAGGATGGGAATATCCTATGGACCAATTCCAGCATAAGAGCTGTCTGGACTGTAGTGTTTTCACATATGGAAAATGAAGTTGGCCTTCTCCGGCTACAGGTCAGATGTACCCCAACTGAGATGATGATCTTCTTCAATCCTTGTAAACATCAAAAATTTCATGTATGCTTTGAATTGAAGAGCTCAAACCTGGGAGAAGAAAAAAAAAAACCTCAGCATTTTATACTGAAAGCAACTGTTATCTTTGAAGCTTGAACAAGCTGCACCAATAACACTCTCAGCTGAACACGCAGATTCTTAGTTTGGTTTTGCTGATAACTAAAAATTAACAATTCAACATAAGTCTTAATATAGGCATCTTTCTGTCTGGCACCTGCAAGATTTTCCTCCAGTAGTTTCTCTCTCTTAATGCTGCAAACATCAGTAATAGCAGTGACTGGTTCAGCAACGTATACCTTGAACTTCTCTTAAAAGGTTACATGTCAAAATGTCACCAGACTGCACTCCCAGTGTTCAGAAAATGGAGAGTATCAAAGTAAGATTGGGTATTTGGTTTATGGTATTCCTACTCTGGTAAGTGGATTTTGGTAATAAAGTTAACACTTTCTGTATGTTCAGTCTTATCTGCTGCCTTCTAATTGCAATTTACTCCACCTTTTCCAGACCCAACCAGGTGAGAGAAACAATTGTTTTCACTTTTTTGTGTCCTGTCAACAGCATTATTTACTGCATTTCATGTAATTACATGTACACAAAGGTATTGAATGGGTAAATGATGCAAGTTGAAGTTTGAAAGACAGAAGGCTTGACTAATTGGAAGTAAAAGTATAAAATATGGATGCACATGATGCAACACTAGAAACACAAGCTCTAACTACAGTTTCAACTCCAAGGTTATGGAATAAGGTCTTGGATTGCATGTTTTCTAAACCCAGTGGCATAAAAAAACTATCCCTTGCTTTTAAACAAATTGAATTTTGAGCAGAATCATTGACAAACAGTGGTAATACAACTACTCTGCAGAGAATAATATGTAGAAAATCAAGTATGAAGTGTAATCTCATTATCAAAAAGAAGACAAAGCTTTGATGCCAACAGGAGTCCTTCTGTGGACTTTGATATAGAATTAATTTCTGTAATCTTAATTATTTTGCCTCTGTCTTACTAACTATATGGCACCATGAAATAGTGTTTCCCTCAGAGAGAGCAAACAGTTTGGGGATTTTCTTTTCTCTCTTTTTCAATTTTGATTTGGTTTCAGTGGGAGTATTTGTTGTTGGCTGAATTGCTGAGAGAGAAGTTAAGTGCCTCTGTCCTGGGGGACAGGAGAGTATGTGTGTGTCTTGTAAGAGAGATGCTGGTGGCATATTGGCCTCATGATGGATGCACAGGATTGAAGAGTGATAATTCATTCGAAATCCCCACTTGCGACATTTTGATGTATTATGACAATATAATCTTGTGTGTTAATAACAGATTATAAGATGTATATTTATGGGGCAGTATTTAGCCAGATGACATTTGCTTATGTAAATTCTACTACCTGTGTTTGAAACTGATAGTGGCTGTTTTTTAACAGTGCTCCAAAAAGCATGTACAGCTTCAGACTTAGGTGAGAATGTGGGTTTCGAGAACTCCCTCCATGTTTATTTTTTTCCTACTCACTCCCTCTTCTAGAGGATTTCTAGAAAAATATATTGCCTCCAAGAACTCCAGTGTTCTAATTTGGTGATAATAATTTCATTTAGTTGTTTGCCCCTTTTTACAGTCTCGATTTAACGTGCCATTTTCTTCTGCCACACAGAACAGGGATGAGTGAGCAAGAACCAAAACTTTTCTGAAAACAGAAAGAAAGGCTTTATTATATGAAGCTTAAACAGAAAAGCAAGAGTGACAGGATTTCCATACAACTGAAAGATTATCTTCTTTAAATGTGTAACTCATGTTTGCTCTTTATGGGTAGATTGTTAGACTGTATGTTCAGCTCTCTCAAGAGGCATTTAGGACTTCAAATACAGTAATAAATTAATTTGCAAGATAGAGACAATAATGAAAGATTCGATTTCAAACCAGTGACGTGAAACTTTTGTGGAATTCTCAAACACTGAAAAGCAGAAATGACAGCCTTATTTACTGGCATAAATGAACCCACCAATGAAATAAAATAGAAGATTGACAGCGTTAGGAAGAGGAGATTTTATTTTTTTTAATCTACAAAGAGAAGTGACTTACAACAGCATTACTGCCAGCTTTCCTCCACGTCACTTGGCCACCCCAACTCCCCCAAGAGGCCAGTGACAACAAAGTGAGGGCAGATGAGAGACCTGGTGTATGCAGGCCTTGCTTTTTCTGAGATAACTAAGGTTACTCTGGGCAGCAAGGAGGTGATGAGTTGACACCCATCATCTCAGAAAGGAAACCATTAGTTTACTCAGAGGCCAGTACAAAGCTGCCAGATGGGAACAGTTTTCTGTCACTGTCTATCAAGGCTGGAGCACAGCTCTCCAGCCTTCTGTGACATCAATTTTATGCTGAGAGCACAGCAGTCTCAAAAAACACTGAAGAGCCATTTACTTGTAAAGTATAAGAAACATCTGTCAGGGGCTAAAAGTGTTAAAGAAATGCTTAACCATACATTGAGTTGGCAGATTCTTAGGCTCAGACTACAGGAGAAACATTAGCAGTGAAAGTCCACAAGATTTATCCTAATTTATCAGATTACTTCCTCAGAAAGTCTCCTTTTGAACTGCTCTTCAACAGAAGAACAAATGTGTAGACTTCAATGCTTAATAAAGCTAAAAGCTTCTCCCTGGGGTAATTGAAATTTTTCTATCAAAGGGTAGATAGACCTGGTTGCAGCTGCAACAAAGAAGAAACATATAAAGCCAAGTGGAAAGCAGTTAGACAGCATTGGTGGTGTAGGACCATTGAACATGGTCTTGCTAATTGGAATCTATAGCACAGGACATTCAACTACATGCTGGGCAAATGACCCTGAAAGTTTCAAGTCTATCTAGTATAAAAAAAAAAAAAGTTCAGATGTAAAAATAATCATAGGAATGATGGATTCTGTATCCTTGAATGGGCATAACCAACCAGAGATCTGGGTAACTGGCAAATTTCTTTTTTAAATAAGGCCCTTTGAGTCCCATATATGCATCTACTTTCACAAGCATTTCAAAACCCGTCTTCTAATAATTTCACACAGAGCTTTCAGAGCAGCAATGTTCAAAAGAATGAAAGTAATGAAACACAGCAAAGTTTTACATTTTTATTTCTGTACTTTGGGAAAATTCCTATTGAAGACAGAAGGCAGTTCAAATTGGAATTGCTTTACTGCCAACAAAAATGTGTGACTCTTGATCTAATGAAAAATTAGAGAGATTGAAAAGCAGAAGTAGACTTAGGAAGGATTTCAGCTACAGCAGGATGCAGCCCTTATTGCATTTGTAGTTCAAACTGTGATCTCTAAGGAGATCTAAATTGCTCCAGAGTGTGGAATTTAGGGTATTTGAGACTTTATTTTCTCAGAGGAACAAGTATGGGGAGCTAAGACATCAGGTTTTATTGTCACACATTTAGAAAGCACATTTTCTTTTAATTTAAAATAAAATGTCATTTAATGATGAAAATGTTAAAGTCTTAAAATCCTTGTCATGTGAATTAAAAGTTGTTCAAAATAGTTCCATTAGATGGAAATTGTGAATTATATTTTTTTTTTAAGTTTCCAGTCCTGTAAACTGATTTGGATAAGCATACTTTAATTTTATACAGAAAAAGCTGTTTTATTTGTGATTGTTACTGGTTTGCACGGGCTCATTGGCTCAAAATCTAAAGAGTCGTTCTCACATGCCCTGTATCTTTGTGAGCACTGAAGTACTTCTGACAAGTGAAACAGCTGCAACCGAAAAAGCTGGAATTACACCTTTGCTTCCCACTGTTCTAACACACAAGGCTGTCAGAAGAAGGGACCTACAAACTCTGTGTCTCTGCTTGTTTGGTGTCCCCCAGAGGCAAAGGACTCCACTGAAAGGAGGGGTATCTTAGTTTGGGTGCAAGGCTGAGTTCCAGGCTGTGCTGCTGGCCATGCAAATCCTGCCTCATGCAGAGCTTATTCCAGGATCTTGATGTGATGTAGCATTAACTGGGTGGTACAGACGTGCTCACACAATCCAGACAGTAAAGGAATCACAATCAAATTCCTGCTCTGTGATGGCAGAAAAACAGATTTTAACTTTGGATCTCAAATACCAGTAAACATTATATAAGATATAAATTAGTCTATATTGTTGATTTCTTCAACCATCTCTTCTTCCACTCTTTTTAGTGAGAAAAAGCATGTGAATATCACAGGTGACCATCATGTATTTTCATGTATTCCCCAGAATTGTTTTCTCTTTTGCTTTTCCTCATTTATCACTTATTTTATCTATCTTCCTCTCTTGCCTCATCTTTTTCATTCATCAAACCTTTCTTTATCAAAGCCTAAACTTTTAATTTCTCTTCCACTCCTGTTTGAACTTTTCTTTCTTCTGCTGTTCTTTTCCCACTTGACTTTCCTCTTATCATTCTCCTCCTCCTTGTTTCCATTTCTTTTCCTGCATATTTCATCCATTTGCACTAATCCTCCTCAGCCCCTCCTTTTGACAGCTCTAATGCAGCTGGTTTCTGGCAATTAGCCACTTCTTTTCCATTGCCTAAAGAAGCATTTTAAACCTTGAACAGAGGGGCTCCTTTCCAAAGTACCAACTCATTCCAGCAGGAAAAGTCCAGGGCTGGAGATATAACTCCACTGAGACAGTACAGGACAAGCAGGCCTGTAAGCTTGTGGAAAGAGCAGGTTAAAGCAGTCTCACCTTTTAGGGCTCAGAGGATGAGTCTTATGGCAACAAATCACTGGTGAAATCACGTGCTGCAGTGTCTAACATGCCAGCAGCCTACAGCATTTGGCATCAGGGGATCAAACAACTGAAAAAAAGGAAGTGGAATTATGCCAAAGATGTGACGTCCTGAGCACTCGTGCAGGAATGTTACTGATTAGACCAAAACGATGGTCAGTTTTGGTGCATTTATCAGAACTGTCTATTTTATCACCAAAGTAGCTTAATGAGCTCCCTTTTTCATCTCAACAGACAGGCAGTCTGGGAAAATGCTGTGCTATTAATAGAACAGTATTTTTAGAAAGATGGAAAAAAGAAAAAGGCAAGAGTCCAGATTTTATCCCCCCCTCTACAGTGGCATCTGTGATACAGCTGGAACACGCGTACCAGGGGAAGGTCATCTCAGTTGAGAGACCAATCACAAAACCCACAGGAAACATATTTGAACTTCTCAGTAACTCATTTCACTGGAATACTGGCAGTCCCACACTGGCCCATCGTATCCAACAGCAGAGCTGGGAACGAAGATTTGTCTGAGTTACTAGTTACATCTTGAAATCATCAAAATGTGCAAGCCTAATCCCATATTCTGAGCATTAGTATTTAATTCCTTAAATCAGTGCCTATAAGGTTCCCCTGATTTTTTGAAGGAGTTGAATGCAATCCATTTTGGGAGAAACTGATGTTGAGATCCTGCCATTGACATTTCAGCATTCTTAGCATTTTGTCTGTAAAATGCTTTTCTTTGCTCCTAGGCCACCAGGAGTCTGTATTTATCTGCAGTTTCTTTATACATACACATAATAAGAATACATAAACAAATACATATATATGTAATTTATATATACACATAGTATATATCTGTTGCTTTGTGGGTGGGAATTTTCAGGGAAACCAGAAAATACATGTACACAGAATGCTTTACGTTATTGTTCTGCCAACAAATTTGAAGAAAACTTTCTTCTTAACTCCTTCCTTTCTTGAAGAGCACAGATTAAGCTAACTATTTAAAGACATTCTTATATTCCCTCAAGTCAGATGCTAAATAAAACTCTTGCCTAAGTAATTTGCTGTGTTGGGGCCCTCAAAAAGTAAAGTGTGGCAAGACAGAAACCTGCTTTTGGAACTCTTGACAGCAGAGTGCCTTGAGCTGACAACTGATCTCTTTTTGAAATGAATTATTTTGTGCTTTAGAGCATATCAGGTAATCCTGTAGGAACACAAATGAGCTTTTCAGTTTGTTTGCTTAGAGTCTCACACAAATGCATTGCTAACCCTCCTACCTGTGAGTTCCCTCCTCGCTCTTCCATACTGCATTTCTTCATTTGGATTGGGGTGCATCCCTCTGCTACTCCTGATACACCTTTGTTTAAGTGCTACTGTTTCCTGTTTCGATGTCCTGTGGCACTGAATTCCTACAGCTCTGATCATGGATTTATGGCAGTAACGTGCCCACTGTCCACACTCTCTCACAAATTCTGCTCAGGACTTCATTGCCTGTCTTTAACAGTAGGCCCTGACTTCAAGAAATGAATACTAATGCTCAGAACCAGGTATTAAACATGCACATTTTGATGATTGCAGGAGGTAGCTACTAACTCATAACACGTACATCTACATTACCTGAAACCCTGTTCTGGTCCAGTCCAACACTAGAGATGCAGATATTTCTGTACGTGATGCTGACACTAAAAGTTGGTTCAAAAGTTTCAAATCAAAACAAAGGTACTCTGAGAATCAATAAAGGACAAAAATAGGATCAGCGACAAAGAAAAGCTCTATTTTCCTTTCCTATTTTCCACTGAAAGTATTCAGAAGACAGAAATTATTAATTTGGGTCTGTGTGGGTAACAAGAGTGATAGGAAGGATATAACTCTTAATACTTGGAGGTGAGAACTTCTAGGATTGCCCATCTAAAGCTGATTGTATGGCAGGTTTCCCCACACCATTACATCACCAGGACTGCAGACTCACCGCCGAGATCCCTCTGGTGCTCTGTGCACTTCTCATCCTGGCTTGGAACAAAGCCAAGCACAAGGTTTGTTTTTTCAGATCAGCTGCATCCACACCAGCGTTCAAAAGAGGTAGATGTAAAGTGATAATGAATATTAGCAAACCAAGCCAACCCCAGGGAAGGCTGGATTGCGAATGGATGAGTTTCCGCCCATTGCATAACGTCCATTAACCAGCAGAGTTCTCGTCGGAGTTCATTAAAATTTCAGAGAAATGATTTTGCAGTTTCTTCCCGGTGCCAGGATGAACACTGAGTTTACAGCAGGCATTGCCTAGTGCTTCTCAGTGCTTTTAGAATGACATAAAACTTTTCATTTTATTTTGCTTACTTTCCTGTGCTGCTATTGACAAAAATGGGAAGACCAGTCAAGCAGTGGTAAGACAGAAGTTCATCCAGTGTGAAAAAAACAAGGTTCATATGTTGTCATTCAGCGTGAAATTACTTTCACATAGTAGTCTGTTGCCTGGATGTATATTTTTCTTTTGCTGAATATGCATATTATCTTGGGGACTTTGAACAAATGAAACCTGAATGATATTACTCATTATTACTTCAGCAGACTGTAATAAGACTAAATACAGACTGTAGTCATAACCAATTTTCTTTTAATATCATTTTGTGATGTCTTCCTTATGTAATTTAATTAGCTCAGTGACTGTTTCTTTTTTAGACTGCAGTAACATAAAGGAGAAAATAATAGTAAACACCTACTGCATTCTGTGGATTCTCGACACTTTTTATCCTTCTAATCTTAGGAGGTTTTTAACCCTATAACTGCAAATCATTTTAAGTTCATTGTGTCTAGACAGATCAGTGTAAGTTTTATCAGCTGTAATACACAAAAAATAAATTAACTCCAAAGATTTTTCCCTTTCAACATAGGTGCAAGTAACTACAAAAGTTCATTTACAATCAGAGGAACTCCTATGATTTATTTGTGCTCTGATTTCCATACCAGAGGGTTTGAAACCGCACTGCACAAAAATGCTTTTACATACACTCACTTAGCAACACCTTTCGTGGGTCCTATTTTCAGAAGCGGTGTCTGCTTACAGTACTTGCAGATGTGGCTGGGCATGGAATACGTGGTTCAGTGAACCTCCAGACAGATATTCATTCATTAGTAAAGGTCAGGAATGCAGCTGTGAAAGGCTGATGAAAAATGGGATGAAAAATGGTAGAGATTCTTCTTCAGTTCAGTATTCCAGTAGTGCAAAAATCACAGTGAAGGACAGACCAAAACAAAACACAAGTTTTTCTACAGGAGTTTTCTTTCCATTTTTACAACAAATTACAGGCTCCTTACACAGCCCAACAGGACAATTGGTGTCAAGGCCATATGTCTTTATATTGGTGTTGTACACTGGATATACTGAAGGTGATTTTACAATTTTCATAAACTTCCTTCTCCCACACAAGCACAACTTGTGGAACAAAGAAAACATACATATAAATGAGTAAACTCTGTACACTTGGAAACAGGTAATTTTCCAAAAGAACTTCTCCAAGACTTTTCCTGAGTTGTAATGTAGTTTTGTCATTTGGTAAGACACGAGGCCAGTATGATCTTGTCTCATGGTGTCTGTCAAATATCCGTGTTGCTTGTCTCCGCTGAGAATTAGGGATGCACAGCAATTCACAGAAGGTCTTGGTGCTGCCTCTTGCCTAAGCTTCTGGTTGGAAGATTGGAAGTCTCTGTGTGGATGTCTCTCATAGGTATCACCCTTCTGCCAAAATTTCAGAATGAGCAGCGGAACCAAAAAGGTTTTTACCCACTTAAAAGCAAAACTAGATTAATTTTTTATGCTTATTTTATTTTTCATGGCACAAGTTGCTAAGTGTGTCAGCATTTCCTTTCCCTGAATGGAGTGTAAGACCCAGGTTGTTACATTGTGTTTGCAAGTAAAGGCGTAACTCTGAATTTCGTTGACTTTGATTTTTGCCTTTTTTTTTTTGTTTTGTTTTACAAAATGTGCTAAGAAAGGCTGCTTCTGGGATTTTATTTTACTGAAGGGTAGGCAATATGCTCAGTAAAACACAACAATGGCCCTTGTTTTGGCATCAGAAAAGTCACTAAAGTTAATTGCCAGCAGAGTAACTAGTAGTTAAAAATTACATTTTTTCCAACATGAACTCTCAGCCTACTAGCAGTGTAAGAGGGCTACCAATTTCTGCATCTTTCCATAGCTAAAGATAATCTTACTTTAAGAGGTAACTATTCTAAGCAGCTATGTTGATTATTTCATAGTTGTCTCACTCTTCCCCAAGTCCTTGAAAATGGCTAAAATTTGTCAGCTTTTGGGTGAGGTGAACCTTTAACAAAGTGTGATGTCAGAAGGTCCCAGAAGGACAATTCCATTACGACCTTTAGTTACACAACTGACAACATTTCCATGAATTCATTTGTGTATGAACTGGAGCAAGCTCAATATCGATTTCAAAGTTGCTAGTGATAGGAACCTAAAGAGGCTTTATATTTTTTTGTTCTTTCTGGGTACTTGTAGATTGTAGAAAAAAATAATTCTTTCCATGTATTAAAACTCTGCTCTGATACTATTTTACAGTGGGTTACATTTTCAATCTTTGCTTTTACGGCTTTTTCCTGAGCCCTCTCCAGCATATCCACATACTTCTTGAATTTTAGACAAGGCATTTGGAAGGATGGGAGTATGAGTTGGTTGTTTTTTCGCAGGTGTCAATAGTTTGAAAGTTTTCTATCTTGGTTTATATTGCTCATGATATGTCGCCATCATAAATGCCTTTACCATCCTAAAAGCAGGCAGGCTTTATTAACTTTCATTATTTAATTCTGAAAGGCTGTTCCTGAAACTTCCTCAACCTCCCATTCTAAAGTCCCATTTCCAAGTTTATTAATGCTATTTCGGAGTCTTTTTATTAGTCATTTATTATTTATTTTCTGCCTTTTGTAGCCTCAGTCTCTCACTGATCGTTATCCCCTTTGTGTACCTCGATGTATTTGAAGACAACAATCTTAATCCCTCTGTGTTTAACCCTTCACCCTTCACTTTGCTCACTCAAAGAAGCAAACCTTTTTCTGGTCTTTCCAACCAAGAAAAGGGTACAGAATCCTGCTATTTCCTGCTTACTGTCCTTCTGGCATGTTCAAACTCGCTCTCCCTCCTGAGCTGTGGAAGTTTCAACAGAGGACAGAGAGTGGTTCAACCAGATTTACCCAGAGCATCTCCCCGACCAGAACGGCTCTAGGAAATGGAGGTGGCAGTTTATCACTTATTGCAAAATGAAACCGAAAAATTAGTCACCTTACCACGTCTTGTGACGTTGTAAGTAGCTACTATCAGAGGAAGACCCTTGAGTTCCTGAAGAAGAATAAAGATCCTCCTTTATCTTATTTCATTAAATACTTAGAGTAATTCAATTTAGTAGTTACTTCTAATTTATATTAAGTGAAAACTAAACTTAGAACAGATTCATCCTCTACATTCTGGCTGATGTGCTGCAAACTATTATGGCCCACAATCTGCTAACAGACCTCTTTTACCCCCATTTCACCCAGGCATAGCAATCGCCTCAATATTAACATGTAAACAACCCTGCCACTTAACCACTATCATCCACCTCTTCCAGAAAAACAAATTTTATCAGGCAAATTCAGATGCAGATTGCATTGGCTCAAGCCAGTTCTCCTTATCATTAACGACCAGAACTGTCCCCCAGTTCTGCAAATGTGGACCCAGGCACCTCACTCAGTTCTGGAGTGATTGTTTTTGTCTGTGTCCTGTTTTCACTCCTGAGGACAGCAGCAGCTCATATGTAGTTTATTTATGTTTTTTTTTTTCTTTTTAAACCCCATACACCATTTTTTAGCAGTTGACACTGAGACTCTGCTTCTTAGTAGCTAAATAAATGAACCTCAGGCTATTACTCTTGGAGTGATGAAAATTTTTGGTGTTGAATTTTTGTAGCACAACTGTTTGGTTCATATTATCAAGTTCCATACTTATCCTGGGAAGTCCTGAGCGGCCTCTGCCAACAGAAAAGGGGGCACCTACCATATTGAAGAAGGGTCCTCTTCCCCATGCATGGCCTAGGCACCATGGACAGAATAAATTGTGGGTAGTTTATAAAGATTTAAACAATATTAAGAACAAGATGTACCCTCCAACATTCACGTGGAATGTATATTATTTAGGAATGAGAATATTCATGTGCACAGCATGGGGAAAAAAGTCCATGATGTGGTTGAACTTGTATTTTTCTTTCTGTTAGGGCACTTCAGAATCACAGAATCATAGAAGTGTTAAGACTGCAAAAGCCCTCTAGGATCATCAAGTCCAAGCCAGTGCTGTGCTGTTCCCTGCTAAACCATGTCCCCAAGTGTCATGGCCACATGTTCTTTGACCATTTTGAGCATTTGTGACTCCTTATTCACTAGCCAGATTTCTCAACACTTTTGGGACTGTATTACCCAAAATCCTCACCCCTCTGACAGACATGGCACAAAAACTACAGTGGGAGATTAACATGGAGAAACTAAAAATGAAAACACCTGACGGGTAAAATACCATAATGTACCCCCGGTCATTTGGGGCTGATGTCCAACAGAAAGGATCAGCAGAAAGGGCATTTGAAAGTGCCATTATTGAAATGGTCCTAAGCGGAGACAGGGGAGGTTCAGATCAGATGTTAGAAAAAA
>JAYRBT010000010.1:7283376-7324220 GCA_036023395.1 Myiotriccus ornatus
AGCTAATGCAAAAACACATGCATTTCGGCAAAGGCACAGGCCGTTCATCGGGCTCTGCGTGACTAAGCTTATGTGAGCATCCAGCTCACAGCACAATTCGCGTCTGAGCGTGTGGCGAGGGCCACTGACCGGCACAGGCATTTTACACTTTTTATTTTTGCTGGGGGAGGCAGGCAGGACAGCCCACAGCCTGTGCGAGCAGGGCGGGGCAGGGCGGGCACCCTCGGGGGCTGCGCGGGGGACAAAGCCGAGCCCGGCGCGGGGATGCCGGGCACCATCTTGACACGCCCGGCCCCGGAGGCAGCTCGGGAGCCGGAGGCGTCCCCTCAGGCCCGGCCTTTTGAACGACCGTCCGTTAAAGCAAGAGCAGCGCCGCTCCGCGCTCCCCCCTCAGCGCCGCCGCCGCCCTCACGCGGCCGCTCCCGCGGGGGCTCCCGCGCTCCCCCCTCAGCGCCGGCGGGCGGGGACGGAACAGCGGGGAGCCCTTCCCGGGAACCCCGTCCCGCAGGGAACGCCCCGCTCAGCGCCGGCGCCGGGGACTCCTTCCCGGGACCCCGTCCCGCAGGGCCCGCCCCGCCGAGGAGCGGGAGGAGCGGGAGGAGCCGGGGGGCGGAGGGGGCGGGCGGCGCTCGCTCCCCCCGCGGTGACAGTTTCTAGAAGCTCGTCCCGGCGTCCTTTGCGGCCCCAACATGGAGGAGCTGACGGTGGAAGTGCGCGGCTCCAACGGGGCCTTCTACAAGGTACGGGCGGCGGGGGCTCCGCGCCCGGCGGGGCCGCGGGGAGGGCGCGGGCAGCGGGGAAGGCGCGGGGGCCGCGGGGCCGGGGGCGGCGGGGAGGGAGCGGGCGGCGGCGGTGACGAGTCTGGCGAGGGCTGCGCTCAGGGGAGGGTCGTGTGGGGGGAAGGCAGAGCCGCCGGCGGGGCCGAGGGGGGAGCAGATGCGCGGCGGGGTGTGGGGCGGAATTCCCCGGGCCTGCATTTTGGGGAGGGCGGGTGGGCGTGTGGGGATGGGAGGGGTTGGTTTTTTCGAGATGTAAGGGCTTTTGGGTGGCATGGGGCGAGCCGGGGCGGTAATAATGATTTTTAAAATATTTGAAATAATTTTTTTTTTTTGAGATTTCGAGTTTATTTATGCCGTCAGAAAATCTTCCTTCACCATCACCCTCTCTGGAATGTCAGGATGGTACAGGATCAATGCAGAATACTCTCAGCTGTTGCCTGTCAGTCATTTTCCCTTAAGCCTGGCTTCAGATGTTTAAGAATCCCAGCTCTTTTTATGGCAATAGCCTCCTGTCTTCCTTTCCAGAAGGGCTGATTCCAGCCGGTATTGTGAGCACGCAGCGTGGCTGTGTTCTGGGAGGATTTAATCTGGGGACTCTCTTTAGCTATTGTGCCCAACCACATGCACAGCCAATGTTGCACTGAGGGGCGTGGGGTTGTCTTTTTTCTTCCCCCCCCCCCTCCCTCCGAATTTCCTGTGTGCAGCTGTGGATTTGGCTTGGAAGTCATGTGGTAATTGTACAGTATGTGCAGGCAGTTGGTTTTAAGGGATTGTAACCAGCTGACTTCAGGATTTAGTTTTTTCGACTGGCCATGACAAATGGGAGATACTCTTATGGGGAAAGAATGCAGTGGGGTAACCTCCATCCCCTTGGTATGGAACCCTCTGAAATTTTTTACTACAATCAGTGGATAATAAATTTTCTAAATCAGGTACGTTTTTTTGTTAAACTCAAAGTAACAAACAGAATTCCACATTAGAACCATTTGCATCTGGAACAGGATGCTCTGAAACAGAATTTTTTCTTCACTCCCTCCACTGCCCCTTAGGAAGCCCAGAATTTGGAAACACTCTTCTTAGCTTTGTGATCTTGGACAAGTTTACAAACCATGGATTAGTTGTTTCTTCTGCTTAAGAGGAATGTGAGTCTCATGGGAGTATGAGCAGGTGTGCTGAATTCTTGGACTGAAGGGATATGTGTGTGCAGAATTTACTACAGTAAGCATGATGTAAAATCTGCAATGATGACGTCTCCTCCTAAGTCAGTGAGAATTGTCGGACTTGGATTAGCACCATCGTGTTTTAGCCATATGAACACTGACTAACAAAAGCAGAAGTTTTAATTAAAAATGGCAGAATGGCTTTGAGATCAATGAAGTGAGGATTAAGTCTAGTGGTGGCGTCTTCATGGTGGATGAAGGCAGGTTAGAGTGATTGGATACACAATGATCAAAGCCTCAATTCAGAGTAATCCACTGTTAATGTGGAGGGAAAAAAACCCGAAAAACCCAAACCAAATAGACCAAAGAAACACAATTTTAAAAGATTATTCTTGTGAGCTACATGCAGTGAAATGTGTCGGTGACTCCATTTTGTGGAGTTGAAGTAGGCAGAGGTTCTGCATGTATTTTGGAACTAGGTAACAGTCCTAGCCACTTGCTGTTTAAAGTTTCTGAAGCAAAGGAGGGAGGTGTGTCAGTCTCATTTAGGAAGCACTGATCCTACTGTGTGCAAGATAATGAGAAGAGGCTCGTGTTGTCTGAGACACATGACATTGTATGGAAGGTGGCAAAAGTTTTCTGAAGAGAAAAGCAGAATTTGTAAGATGGGATGAAATTGAGGTTTGCCCTTAGTCTGAATTCAGAGTCATTAGCACAACATACCTCTGGGTACATGAGGTGAGAAAGATCCCGCTATGCTAACAGAGATAAAAACCAAAATAATTATGTAAACAGTAACATGACAGTTGTTTTTTTTTAATGAGTTGTTACTATGGTCTGCAACTTGGCTGTAGTAGAACAAATGTAGTGCTTAAATTTGTTGGAGCATTGTAGTGGGTTTTCAGTACTTACTGGAGGTATGACCATGGTAAATGATATTTTACATAGATTCTTTTGTTCCTCCAGTAATTGCTCTTCAGTTTTAAGAGGGAATTCTTCGTACATGTTGGAAGAACATACGTTGTATGTATGCATTATGAACATACATCTATGTTGATACACTATGGTTGCTATAAATTTTGAGTACAGAAAATTAGGTTCTTTATTAAAATACATGAAAACTCAAAATGCTTTTCATGATGCATGAATCAGTGGACAACAGTTGTGGTTATGGTAGATCCCAAGGTACCTTTTTGAGTTTTTGTACAAGAGAAAGCATAATTATGATCTAATTTTAAACTCCTAAATAACCCAACTTAGTTTATGCTTTCTTTTTTTTTCATTGCTTTCTATAAATGATATAATCTGGAGAACAGGACAGCATTTACCTTGAGTTTTATCCCAGGTTCTCAACCACTACACAGCAGAGCCAGTGTTCAGCCACTTCCTGGAGTTCAGAAGACTTTGCATGTATATATTGACGATCTATTGTCTGTGGAGAACAGATGGCACTGATGGGACTTGAAGTGGTGATGGACTTGGGAAAAATGGGGAGTTTTGTGCTATGGAACAGAGGGGAGAACAGACAGGGTTGCTGAAGTCCCTTAGTTAAGGGTTTGCATATGTTTGAGGTGCATTGAGGGCTTCCTGAGAGCAGAACAGTTGATGGTTTTTAGGCGAGGGCTGGATGGCAGCTTAGTTTTTGTCTTTGGGATGTTAGACTTTTTTCGTATGTGAAATGGTCAAAAATACCTGGATTTCTTTGGCCCCTGTGTGAGTTGAAGAGAGTGGAAGCTGAATACTTCCAGCCTCCTTTTGGCCTGACTGCAGCGTGTGCAGGATGATGGTTCTCTGTGTCATTAAGATCACGAAGTAGTTCACGGATTCACAGAGGGTTGAGGCTGGCAGAGACTGGGAATTTATCTGGTCCACACCCTGCTCAAGCAGAGCCACCTAGAGCCAGTCATCCATGTCCAGATGGCTTTGGAATATCTCAGAGGATGGAGAGTCTACAACCTCCCAAACAAGCTGTGCTTCTGCTCAGTCATTCTCACGGTAAAAAAAAAGTTTCCTGACATTCGTACAGAAATTTCTGTGTTCCAGTTTGTGCCCATTGCCTCTGGACCTGCCAGTTGTAAAGGGCTCTTGGAAGAACTGGGCTAAAGCTTGTGTTTCACACAGCATCTCCATCACCCTGTGTGTGCTCCCTTGTGTGCAAATCAGAGCCCTGGGGATGCACTTTATTCACAAGGACGGGTGTCAGCTGCTGTGGAATAGGTTGGGCCTTACAGTAAGATCCAAGGTACATAAATTGAACACCAGATCACTTCCTCTACTTGAGTCTTTCAGTAGAATCTGAATAGCTCTGAAGTCCCTTGCATTCTTCCTTGTAGGGACTTGAATGTGCTAGAACACATTCAGTAGTGCTGCATGCCCTTGTGTTCTTCCAGTAGTAGCTCTTTAGAATAAATAAGGGCATAAAATAAATAAAAACATGAATTAGAATGGAACCCAACCTTTAATTTACAGGATCTGAAGTGTTTCCTTGTTGCTCTGTTCCTGTTTCACGAGGTGCAGTTGTTCTGCTAACAGGACTAAGCAAAGTGCTGGTAGCGGGAGTTGGCACTGGCCTCAAGGTAGAGACTAGCCAAAATATGACTAAGGGGAAAAAGTGATGAATGAGAAGTACACACCATTTCTCCACATGTGGAGTCAAAACATGATGAGCAATTCTGTGGGAGAGTTTATGCATCAATAAAAATATAATTATTTTAAAATTTTTCTTACAGTTTTTAATTAGTGGCTTTGAAAACAGCTTGAGTTGTTTTGAGTGGCTTTTAGCTCCATGGCTATTAAACTAGGAACTTGTCATTAGGAGTGTAACTTATACAGTTATTCATACACAATTACTATACCAGGGAACATAGTAAGTGGAATAACCTTTGGCTTTTTCATTGAAGGTCTGAACTGTGTTATGATAGCGTTTTTTAGTTACATCTAGCCCTATATCTGTATGGGTGGGAAATTTCAGACATTTTAAAGGTGCTAGTGATCTCTTGAGAGTTGTGTAGAGTCCTGCAAGGAGTAGCTGTAGTCATTGTTGCTGTTGACAAGCCATTTGCTTGAGCCTTTCAGGGAGATGCCAGAGGCAGTGCTTATTGATGGCTGAGGTACCTGATCAGTGGAGGGTGTCTTCTGGAAGTTTTGCCCTTTGGGACTATGCTTATGAAGAAAGCAGTATAAGCAATGAGTCATTTAGACTTCCATGAATAGGCCTAAACCAGGGGATTCATTGCTGAGGTTCTTGCATAACTGTCAGAAGAATCCTTGAATTTACATCTTGTAATGATTGTGATTGTGAATGGAAATAAGTAGTAATGTCATAAATGAAACTAAAATGGATATGATAGTATTTTTCTTACCTAATGCCTGTTTGTAATGTTTGTGTTTTGCAGCAAACTGCAGCTGCTTGCTTTTATCAATTCCTTGTATAAGCAGGTGCAGCTAATCACTCCTAATGAAAATAATACTTCACCAAGTTCATTCTTTCCTGTCAAGTGATTTGATTATTTACAAGTTTCTTGCATTTGCTTTGATTTATTTTCCTTTTGTTTTTTTCCTTGGGGGCTCAGCATGAGATACATGAAATAATTATTACTGAGGGATGTATTTGTTACATGAAGCAGTTGTGTATCAGTGTTAGTTAGAAATACGAAGGGTTCTTGCATCTGAAAAGGAGGGAAAGGCTTGGTAACTGGATATAGACTGCTTGACCTTTATGTCACTGGTTCAGAAACAGTCCATGGTACCAGATGCCCAAGTGTTTGCTGTTTGGAATCGAGTCAGCAGTGGGTAAGGTGATATTAATATGGTTTTTAGTGTGCTGGTATGTGGGACTCGAAAGCCAGCACAGTGGTTGTCCCTGGAAAGAAAGTTTGCAGCTAAACTAACAGCACCTAATTTTTAGATTTGACCACCCTACTTGGGGGTCAAATAAATTTAAGAAAGCAGAATGCAGAGGGAACTTGGATTGCCTGTTTTACACATTTTGTGACTTTGCCTGGAAGTGGATTTAAAAAAAGGTAGTGTCTTTGTGTGTGTGTGTATGTGTGTATATATATATACACACACAGACACAGAGACATACAGTTCACTGTAAGGGCACTTCAGTAAGTCTTGATCCGTTTATGTTATCAGCAGATCCTAATCCTAAATCCATGAGCAAAACCCAGGTAAAAGGGAAAGACTGTGTCTGTTATGAAATGAAGTCTCAGCTGTAGTGATTTTGGTGGCAGATGATTCGTTCACAGTTCCCTGCCCTGTTCCCCCTGCCCTCGGTGCAGCTCTGTGTTAGATTTGCTGGATCTCTGATCCTGTCCTTGCCAGGTGCTGGTGTTGGGAGCCCAGCTCCTGCCAAGTGAGTGGCAGAGACAGGTCTGAACCCAAGTGCCTGTGGAGCCAGCAGGACATTAATAGCTGGAGTACAGTACAGACTCCTGCCTCCTGAGCTGGGCTGCAGCGAGCAGGGCATACATGGACTGCCAGAGATCTGCTCCCAGCGCACAGAATGACTGACACTAATATCTGCACGGGCCAAATCAGGGCTCTGGCAAGATGAAGTCACGCCAATTTTTCTTCCCTTTTTGCCCTCCACGGTTTTGTAGGTGGTGTAAAACACACTCACAGGTTATGTATAAGCTTGCTTGTTAATAGTGCAGTTCCTCACTATGTGTTTTGATGCCACTGTGTTTATTGATTGTATGTTTGGTGGTCTCTTGTTAGATCCGCCTCATTCCTTTATGTGGAATGAAGACACGTGGAATGATATGTTAGGAGCATAGGACTCTTCAAACTTAGATGCTGGCGTTATCTGTCTTGGGCAACACTGCTAAATTAGATTTCAGTAATGGAGGACTTTGTTCATTTGAGCAGAAGTTAAGGTGATGCATCATTACTTAATTTAGTAGAGAATGTTTCTGATACAATATCAGGCATGACTAGTGCAAATCTATTTATATAGACTACCTCATTGATATACTCCCTAATTGAAAAGCAGGATATTTACTTCTCTGTTTTATGTGCATCACACCCTTTCTGAAGAAATCCTTGTAAATTTATGGGATTTACTATAACTTTTGATGTAAAAGAATCTGTTTTGTATTGTGAAATATCTTAATGTCATGGGTTTTTTTGTAAAACCTTTTTTTTTTTTTTTTAAATTAAATTATCCTAGGCTCTTGGGACACTTCTTTTAAAACTACTCTGAATCTCATCCCAACATGCATGAAACCTATTTCTCTTTTTTATCTTGAAGTTGTAAAGGACAGCTGATAATGTGTATAGTCAGGATTGTAGGTAAGAAAATAATATGCAGGAATTTTTACTTTAAACAAGAGTTCTGATGATCCTTTGGCATCCTTCTTGGCAGTAATGGAATAATTTCTTAGCTATATTTAAAACCTATGTTGGATTCTTATTATTTCTAGTTAAAATGAACCATGCAGTCTGGAGTACCTCAGAGGCTGCTGTGCTTCAATTCCTGTGAACGTGATCTCATCCCTGCAGCTGTATGGAAATTGATAATAGTAGGAAGAATTGTACTTGGGATTTTTGACTTTTATGTTACTCCTTCATTGTTAGTCCTGTGTTCATCTGATCAGATTGTTTTCAGGCATCACAACAATATAATTATTTAATGATTATGTAATTTTCTTTAATACTTTACACATGTGCATTTCTGACCTGAAGTGCATACTTCATAAACGTTATACTTGATTTTCAGTATTTCTCATATGTAAATACTGGGGAGTGAAAGAGTTTGGGAATGCCAGCTGGAAAAGCTGTTCAGGTAATTCCAAGGCAGTTTCTGCCCACGTGTCTGCCATGAGTCTGCATTATATTTTCCTGTGGGAGGAGAGAGCAGAGCGCACACTTTGAATGGAAAGACTTCCCTCTGTGAAGGAGTTCCTGAAACCCACATGGGCTTGGAAAACGCACAGACTCTTTGTTGGAATTTGTACTTTAGATTTTATTAAAAAGTGCCCAGTGCTCCTGTTTATGTGGCTGACATTTGTGCAGTGTCAGCTGCTGGTCTGCTGAGAGCCATATCTCTGCACTGCTGCTCCGTTTCAGCTCTGGCGTTCTTCAGTGGGGCTGAGCTTGAAAGGTGTCTGTGAATACTGAACCTATTTGTGCCTTACACAGAAAGCCACACTTCACCTGGCAATGGGCTCATTGTCTGAAATAATTTGATTCCTTTTTTGCACTTCTTTTGTCTTATTAATGAAATCTGTAGGTAGTCAGTGGATTCAGGACTTTCTAAACTCGACAGAGCATTAAGTTCTGAATATTTTTCAGATATTTTAAGGTACCTGATTGTTTCTGAAGCTGTGTTTTTTAACAAAGGAAAGAACTGAATTCAGATCTGCAGAATAAATTTTTAGCTACCTAGGGCTGACCTTAGCAACTAAAGACATAATGAGCACTGTGAGAACACAAAGTAACATAAATAAGAGATCAGGTTCGGCTATGAATTAAAGCCGCATAAAGAGTCAAAGACTAACTTTGAATCATGGTCTCTTGGAATGCAGATAAATGGCTGCTAATCTCTCTCTGTAAATACTGCTTTCTGTTCATAAGTTGTCATGTAGCGGAATGCTGGACAGCCTGACGTTGGTTTGCAGTGCTGTGACTTGAGTGTTTTGCCCCTGAATAGAGTTTGGATGAATTGTAGTAGAATAACTGTTATTTCCTGCACTTTATGCCATGTTAATTTGTCCCCATGTGGGGCCTTGTTTAAAGGGGACATTTTGTAGTGTGAATTTGGTAGTAGTTCTGCTTTTCCTCTGCTGCTGGCTTACACATACTTAAGGCAGTAAAATTTTGTGTGCTCTTTGCATCCTTAGACAAAGCTCTGTATTCCATCCAGTTCACCTGTCCTGAGACTCCCTGAAACTGAAAGTCCCTGATTATGGCTGTATTTTATTATCAACTGTTTCAGTTACTTACCTTTCCACGAAGGAGATTTGCCTTCCTTGCCTTGCAGTGGGAGGATGGCCTTTGGGAGGGTTTATTTTATTAGGAGCACACTGGGTGGTTGAGCAGGATGATTTCTAGTGACCTGCTTTGTTCAGGGTTACCAGTGTGCTTTCTGCTAGAACCAGTCTTTTGTGCTGCTGACAGATGGGTTTGAGGGAAGCTCAGGGAGCAGAAAAGCAGGTTTTGAGCAAATGCCTTCACAGCATTGCCCGAGCAGAGCTCAGGTAAAAGGAGATTTGTTTTTATAGGCCCTTTGTAGCCCAGCTGTCAGTGTGGGCTCCTTTACTGTCTGTCATTACATGGAGGGATCTCCTGTGTCAAAATTTATCTTTCCCTGAGCTGACACATAATACCTCTGTGGGCTGGTTGCTCCTTGCACAGCTGATATGTTCTTCGTCCTCCTCAGCTGGCAGTTTCTTAAGTGGGTATAATCCATTCAGCAGATTTCCTGGAACTTCTCTGAACATAGCTGTGCAGCTCTCTTACTCCTTTAAAACTGCAGGGTCCTGCTTGAGCACCTCTGCTTGGGCAAATACCAGGCTGCAGCAAAAGCAGGAATAGTGTTCTTTTATCATTTTTTAATTATTATTTTTTTCAACATGCCTGCCTTCCTTCATCAAGAAATTAGGTACTTAATTTTACGTTTTTGACATAACCAGTGCCCCCTAAATATAAGCGCAAAACCGCTGAAATACTGTATTCTCTTTGTTTCCCTGAGAGGTTCTACAGGCATTTGGCCTCATACAGTCCCCAATTTAGGACCTGAAAGATGATACCATAACTAGCTCTGTGGCAGCCCCAGTTGCCAAATTTGATGCAGACTTGCTGTTCTGAGGGACAGTTGTTTGAGATTCAGTTTTGTGTTGAGAAGAACACCTATGAAGCAAATAATAGTGCAGTGCACAGCTTTTTTGACTAACTCCCCTTGCCTGGATTTGCCTCCTTGTGTTCCTGTAAAAACACTTGTGCACGCCTGTAGATAAAACAGGTGAGTTCAGCTGTAAATGTGCTGGTCAGATTTGAGCAGTCATTGGAAGCAATCCCTGTGCTCTGTACGTCTTGGAACAGCCTGCTAAGGATATCAGCAGCCTTGTGGAACAGTGGGAGTGTGTCTTGGATCTTTCCTAAATTGGAACCTTACTGGTAGTGATGGTCTTGGCTCACTTTCAGGCTGTATTGAAATTGCTGCCTTATGTTGATTTCACATGCCTTCTTATAACAAATATGTTTTTGTTTTAGGGATTTATCAAAGATGTTCATGAGGACTCCCTCACAGTTGTATTTGAAAACAAGTAAGTATTTTATTTTAAAAATAATAATTTGAAAACTAGATTATTTCAGTTTTGTGCTTTTGCTATTGGTTTTTTGTTTGATTGTTTTGCCATTAAGAGGAAACAGATTTCATTAGAAGGGTACAGTTCTAGAAGGATAGGCTCATTGTTCTGTTCAGCTTCCATGAACTGCCTTCTTGAATCTCTGTATCAGAGTTACACAGTCCTGTTCATTCTCTGGTATCTTTAGTGATGCCCATAGATGTGACAGCCAGATTTAATTAAAATAAGAACAAGTGGCACAGGTTTGATACTCTTACACAAAAGCAGAAAAAGATGGAGAACACTAAAGTATTTAAATAAGCAATTCTGTGTATGTCTAATCTGAGGAATACTGATCAGGGTTCTCAACCAGAGAAAACCAGAAATGTCCTGATGGTGATTCCTTTTTAACTATTAGGAAAATAAATACATGTATATATCCAGTGAAAAGACCTATTGTTTTAGAGTGGAAAAGCGTGCAAATGTGGAAGCAAATCTTGAGAAAGAATTGTCCACGAGGCCCTCTTCATTTAGCATATAAACACAGCAGTGCTGCTAGGGACTTGTAGGGGCAAGCCAAGGATAATCCATGGGATGGTAAAGTACAAATGAGTACCTCTTGTTCAGTGTTCAGACTGATAACACCATGGATTACCTGTGAGATTCCAGTGCTAATTCAAAATATTCTGTGAGCAACATCCTCTTTCCTGTTTCCCTTCCAGTTACTAGGTGGAGATCCTATAAAATGTGTCAGCTTTTGATGTGAAAATTGTTAACTAAACTCTGCCAGCTCTAACCTGTAGATTAGTCTTTGAGCCTTTCTTCAAGAAAGATTGCTGGATAATAAGGGTAATGCTAGGGAGTGTGCAAGTGTGTCTTTATAAACAGTGTTTATAGTTCTGGTTGCATAATCCCAGGGTGTGTATATGTGTGTGTGTACATATATACATGTGGGTAAAAAGAAATCCTAGGGGGGAAAAGAACTAATCCTGGGGTTTACTCTGTGAAGTCCAGTCTTTGTTTCCTTTTAACCTGTTTTCTAGTCTGTCTTTTTTGAAAAGAGTTGAAAGATGAGCTGGCAACTGTAATTTTACTGACACTGGAGTGGTAATGGAAGCTGTTATCATCTCCTGGGTTTTCATACTCCACCACAAAACCCAACAAATGAAAAAAATTGGGTCCTTTGTCCTATCCGTGGTCTGAGGAGATGTGACAAATCTTCAGTTTCGTATTCAAAATCCATATTTCTTTTTAAAGAAAAGCAATTACTTTTCATTGCTTTCAGAGTGTGCACTTTCATGTCAGAAACCAGATAAGCTAAAGGAAGTGACAGTGGTTCACAGCAGGGGTGTAATTGTTAGCAAACACATTTCTAATATTTAGTATCCATGTTAGCCATGTGTTTTACAGAAGGCCTGGCAGCAGCAGCCATGCTCCAAAAAGGATGGGCTACAACATATGTAGGGTGTTCTGTTGCCTAAAAGTAGGTGTGATGAGGAAGTGTGTACACAGTTCTAGTCACATTACTCTGTGATGTAAACCTGATCAACTCTTACGCTTTTTATTGAGCTCCTAAGAGCTTTAGTAGGAGTTGGCAAGAGAGTCCTGTCCTCTCACTGTTGTGATAGTGATCATCACTAAGTAAATAAACACATTTATTCTGCATAGGCAATCCAGACTGTCACTTGCATTTTCTGCTGTTGTTAGCCAGCCTTTATCTGCAGCTGTTGTGAGGTTCCCCAAGTTAGGTGTACTAGCACAGACTGCTGACGATGACTTTGTGGCCGTAGCAATACTTAATTAAGAGACATTTTTGGAGAGTAAGGAGGCAAAAAACAAATGCAGAAGTTTCAGGAACTGGGAACTGTTATTACTGTATAAGACAGAAAATTGGATCTTGAGGTGCAGTTTCATGGAGGCTCATTGGAGTTTGAAGCAGCCAAAGCCTTCCTTCTTGGAAGAAAAGCATCTCTGTAGTAAGAACCAAGGACCCTCTTTTTTTTTTTTTTTTTCCAATTCATGCCTTGGAACTCAGGTGTCAGTTCTGTCAGGTTGTCTCAGTAGGTAATTTGCAGCCACTCACAAGTAATCTCTTAAAACACCTTGTTTTGCATTTCACCAGCGAGATGCTCTAATTTTGGACTCAGAAAGTTTTGTCATCAAAACTTTACTTTGTATTCTGAGAACTGAGCCTTCTGTGCCCTTTTCCACTGTGGACTTCCTCCACTGGCAGGGAGGGGGAGGAAAAACCCAAAGCATGGGATTAGCAACTGTTACTTTTGCAACAAGGGCAATTTAACTGCAAGTGGCTTTTTTCACAATTTCTCTGAAATGGAATGTGATTTAAATAACATTTTATAATCAAAATGCCTTACATCCTCCACAAAAACTATCCATGTCATAAAATCCTTGGGTTTGGAAAGGACCTCTAAGATCAGTCCAGCCAATGACCGAGCACCATGGTGTTCACCACTGAACTATATCCCCAAGTGCCCTTTAAACACTTTTGGGGATGATGATTCCACCACCTCCCTGTTCCAATGCCTGACCACCCTTTTTAGTGAAGAAATTTTTCCTAATACCCAATCTAAACCTCCCCAGCACAATTTGAGGTCCTTTCCTCTCATCCCATCATTTTTTACCTGGGAGAAGAGACCAATCTCCACCTGGCTCCATCCTCCTCTCAGGTGGTTGTAGAGAGCGATAAGGTCTCTCTGAGCCTCCTTCTCTCCAGGCTGAACACCCCCAGCTCTCTCAGCTGCTCCTCATCAGACCTTTCACCAGCTTCCTTGCCCTTCTCTGAATGTGTTCCAGCACCTCAATAATAATCATCATGGGTTTTTGTTGTTTTTTAAACTACAGCTAAGAGAAAAAGTTCATAATAATTTCTAGGGCAAAACTATGTGATACATCACCACTTCGTGAAGTGAGGCGCTTGAAGTTAAGTTTCTTTTTCGGAGCAAACGTGTAAATGCATCCATCTTTTCATCTAGAAAGTTGCAGAGGTGCCCTTTGCTCCTTATACTCAGACTTGTTCCACTAATTTAGGCTTCTCTGTCTGGGTGTATTAGACGTAAGCAAAGCAAATGACTGGGCAGTGGTCCTTCCTGTTACAGATTGGTTTATGTGTTCTCTTGGTATCTGATACAAACTTGAAGATGGGCAGAAATGATGGACATTGCTTTGACAGATGGACAGTGCTTTGACAGATACCATCAGAGTCTCAGATATTCTAAGTTAATAACTTCTTTTTTTCCCCTGGTTCTATTTCAACCTGTCTTCAGTTGGGTTTCTGCCTAAAAGAGTGAGGAACAGCTGATGGTATTCTATAGATTAACAGAGTAGGAGGAAAAGGAATTTCAGGAAAAAACAGGATATGAATTGCTCCAGTAGTCTTCATAAAATGGACTGAAAATACACACTTCTAAAAGTAAAATGCTTTGTAGAGCCAACCACAGTAAAATAAGTAGCCTTTCCATACAAGAAGGTAAAACTTAATATCCCTAGAAATAATTGGTCTTGATAAGCAGATATAAAGGTATGTTTGGATTTGAATCCATTTACCAGACACTAGGGAGTGTCAGCAGGTTTGCAGGTAGAAATATAAAGGTTTCTTAAATATCAGAGTCACATTTTCCTGGAATACTTAAAGCTTTGATGGGAAGAAGTTGAAATGTTAAATATGAGGTAGAGGGATGGATGAACCCCGTGGTTGCATGGTGGACTGCAAAGCAGAGTTTGCATCTGTACAAAGGCTCTATGACTTGAACAGTAGATAAGTACATCATCTAATAATCTTTCCTTGGGGTTTTGTGAAAGCTGTTAGTGAGCCCAGTCAAGTTAAATTTTTCAGTTAACTTAAAAATCTTGTCATAAAATATCTTCCCAGATTATACTTTTATCTTGATGTGATTGTTTTGTTCCTTTGCTTATAAGGTTTGCTGTGTAGCAATAAGGAAACAGACTTGCTTCTATGGAAAGAATGAGTGTAGTTAAAACTCAGAGTTCTAAAATTAAAATTAAGAAAACGGTAGAAAAATAATATTTAATGCCTCTTCAACTTTCAGTTGGCAACCAGAGCGCCAGGTGCCCTTTAATGAAGTCAGATTACCACCACCCCCTGACATCAAGAAAGAAATTGGTGAAGGAGATGAGGTGGAGGTGAGTGTATCCTCATGGACCTGTCCTGAGCTGTAACTGGTTGTCCATTCAAGGCAGTGTGATATTTGTAAGTGCCTTACCAAGGTGAAGGTGTGAAGTGGAGCATGCCTCTACAAGTGATTTATAAGAATTTTAGTGAAGCTGTGACACTTCAGTTTTTCCACGAAACTGCTAATGGAAGCTTTTCAAATTCTAAAACTTAAAAGAGCTGAGAAGGTTTTAATTCTGAAACAAAAACTAGGCAGTTTTCATTTTTGACCTCGAATGGAAGTGTTGGAAATGTTTTGATATGAAGATGTAATAAAGCTCCTCCAATAACAAGAGTTTAAACCCAGTTGAAGTATCTGGTACAATCTGATAGGGAATTGTGTAAATTACACAGTTCCTACAGAGAAGCAGTGTTAATTAGAAGTGATGTATTAAACCAAGAAATCAAAAGGTGCATATTCTCTTCCCAGCTCATTGTAGTATCTTTAGGGATTTAGTAATTACTTTAACTTCTGTTTTTTTCCTCTATTTGTCCTTAAAGTCAAAGTAATGAGTTGTTTTAGGGTACCTTCATAGTCTTGGGCTGTTAATATAAGAAAAAATGTAGTAGAGGTGCTGTTTTGGTTTTTTTTTCAAATTCTTTGTTTGAAATACTTACTATTTCTTGCCTTTGTTAGAGATTATATGTAAAGAGTTATTTTCTACCTCTTTGCTATTGTAAAATTTGTTTAGTTTACTTGCAAATGACTTTGGCTTATCAGAGGTGTATAAGGAATAAATAAAACTTGCAGAAGATGAGGAAAGTGATTTTCAGGAGCCATCTGTTCTTTATCTGATATTGCATTAACTTGGTAGCATTTATTTAATGTGGAATATGTAGTCATGTGATGACTTGCTTCATTTCAGTAGTCCTTCATATATCAAGTAAGCCAAAGACAAAACAGAAATCTGAATTGTGGAGTTATTCTGTGTGTGAACTTCCAGTGGGAATACAATGAGTTTACTGAAGAATTACCCATGAAGAAGTGTTTAGCCAAGATTTTACCTTCTTTTAGAAATTTCTATTGAATTGTCAGTAATATATGCAAAGGAAATCTGTTCACAGTCCTTGGAGTGCAAGCAGCATGTGACTGGATAATTTACACAAAAATTACTTCTGTGTAGAATAGTGTTCCATTTTAATGAAAATCAGAAAAATTCTTACTTCATTATATGTGCAGGTAAGTGAATTATGTTTGTATGCACTTTCAGTGTTTCTTACAACCTTCATTTTCAGGTTTATTCCAGGGCAAATGACCAAGAACCTTGTGGCTGGTGGCTGGCAAAAGTTCGAATGATGAAAGGAGAGGTAAATGATTATTTTAAAACCTATTGATTCCATGGGGTCACATTAAATACAGTAAATAGAAGGTTATTGTCATGAAAAAAACCCTCTGAATAAAGTACTACAAATAGAAAAACGTGACAAAAGAGAATTATAAATTGAGAGCACTTTGAAATGACCCATCTTGCATTGCACAGCAGAGGGTTGTGTCCTTGCAGCAGAGAAGTTTAATTGCTTGGAGGATTGTGTGCATGTGCAAGGACAGGACTTAAAACAAACCTGCTTTGTGAATTGAACTTGATGCTAAAAATGAAGTCAAACACCTGTGGCTAAAATCTGTTTATACTCCATAAGTTAAGCATGCTGTAGCTATTGCTGTGTGTTGCTGTGGGTTGTTTTTTGTGTGTGTGTTTTTACTGAGCGTAGTGGAAGGACCCTGGCTGTTTTGCTTTTACATATGGCAAGTTTATTTTACCATAAATAAATGGTTAATTGCAGCTGCCAAGTACCTGGCAGATCCAGACACTTCAGTTTATAGGGCTGTGTCAGTGTTTGACATGGTCCCATTAAAGCTGTATTTTGTGATATGAAAAGAGAATTTAACTTCCTAATAGGAAGGGCCCTGTGTTTCGATACTTCTACTCTATCGAGTTTCTAAAACCAAAGGAAGCAATGCTCAGAAAAAACAACTGCCCAATTTCTAATATTGTTTAAAAACTGTTAACAAATAGCAACTTCTGTTGAGCTCTGTAAGGACAAATGGTAGTAAACGGATACCAGAGGAAGATTCTGTGTCTTCATCCTTCTGGATAAGCAGCATGTTAAGAAAACAAGATAAAAGGAGGCAAAGCAATTCAAATGGTAGTTTATCTTTTGGGGCTCATGTGCTTTTCTTACATGGCACAGAAATGTGAAATTTTGCTATCAATTACCTCGCTGTGCTGCTTATTTTCAGAAAAAGTCATAAAAGAAATTTTTTTAATTCTGATTATAATTTCGTTTTTATCCAGTTCTTAAACCCTCAGACGGCTAGTGTCTTTATATAGGATTGTCAAATTAGTTATTTTATGGAATTGTCCCCCAAAAGAACCTCACAGCTCAGCTTCTTTGTATAGTCTTTTACGTGGTTCCTCATTCAGATTTCTTCCTCTAAGTATAAATATGGAATTTAGAAACAACCCATGTGTCTAATGGTAGTTTGCCTTGTGATTGTTCTGATATCCAGAATTGTCTTTGACTATAGGATTTAAGTTTTTAGAGTGTATAGGGGAAGATCTTTTAAATTTAGTTGTCTGTTCAGAGTTTATTTTCATTATCATTACTTGGGGTTCTGTATGTTTCAGAGCAGTCTTACGTGATTAGGATGATAGTTTAACTAAAAAACCTTGAAACTGGAAAACAGCATGTGGAAAAGTGTCACAGTCATCATGATTTACTTTCTCTGGGTACTTGAGTAAATTGTGTGTGTTGACAAAAACAGATACAAAAGCAGTTTGGAGGGAGGAAGAGGAGAATGTACCACTGCACTCCTAAGTTGCAGGAGGAGTTGCAGGTGGAAGGGAGGGGAGGAGAAAGCTCTATCCCTGACACAGAGTTAGGCTTCAGGGATACTGTGCACAAGCTTCTTTATACCTGCTTGTGTTGGGTGGAAGCGTAGGAGTACATTATTGGTAACTCTTAAATCTTCTTAGTTCTCTTGCCTTCCTAAATTTGGCATAGTGTGTGTCAAAAAGAGATGGAATTTTTGTTTGCCTTTTGATCTTACATGATGCACAGGTAATTTGCCCATTGAATCAGTGGATTTGCCTTGCTTGCTTGTTTTAAAGTGTTGCAGAGCAGGTATTTCTGTGAAGGAGGGTTCTCTGTTAGGTATTACTTAGAATTAGAGCTTCAGTAAACATTTTTAATTTTGGAACTTCAACTGAACTAATGATGGTATTTGACAGAGGGATGGGTATGAGAAAATGAATCCAAGATGCTGCTGTGGGGGACTGAAAGTGTGCTGATAACGGTGCTCTGACTTCACTGAGAAATCAGAGAGGTGTTGAAATACAGCCAGGCTCATTAGTGTAGAAACTGTGACAACTTAGATGTATGTTCTTGTCTGTATATTCATATTTTGTACTTCCTTGGAGATGCTGGTAATGTTACTATGTTGGTCCTTACTAAAGTCACCATTTTTTAAAAAAACCTCTTTCCTAGTTCTATGTCATTGAATATGCTGCTTGTGACGCCACTTACAATGAAATTGTCACGTATGAACGACTCCGACCTGTGAATCAGAACAAGACTGTCAAAAAGAACACCTTTTTCAAGTGCACAGTGGATGTTCCAGAAGACCTGAGAGATGCGTGAGTAGCTCTGCACACTTTAATAAGGCATTTCCTTACAGGAGGCAGATAAAAAACGCACTTGGCCTGTATTTTGGAGGCCAGTTTGCAGGTCCGTGGGGAACCTCAAGGGTGGCTGTGGCTGCAGTAGCTGGTTTAGAAACTGCTGAGTGGGATCCCTGCTGAGCTTTTGGGCTGGGGACAAAAGGCAAGTTCTGAGATAGGAACTTTGGGTCTTGTTTTGTGCCTGTACAGGTGATGCACTTCACAGTGGGGCTGATACTGAGACTTGCCAGATAACCGTGATGGCATAGAATCCACAGAGAAACAAACTCTGGAACCATGTTAAGGAGATTGGGAATTTCTCCCTTTCTCAACAGTCTTTCCCATAAACTACTGAAACATTCTTGGGTCTGATCATGTTTTTACATGCTCAGTTTTGATGCAGCTTGTTGAAATAACACTCATTTTGTCTCCTTAGGTGTGCTAATGAAAATGCACATAAAGATTTCAAGAAAGCTGTGGGGGCATGTCGAATTTTTTATCATGCTGAAACTGCTCAACTAATAATACTGGTAAGTAGTTACTTCTGTTTAAATGTTGCATGAATTCTCTGTATATTATTTATGTACAGCCAGCTGTGTGTGTGGAGAATGGTTTAACTTGTCAAGGTATATAAATTGTGAGAGATTTAATGTAAGAAGGTGTATTTAAATTTAATCTTTGGGGGTAGGCTTGCCCTGCGTACAACCTAAATTTAGGAGCAGCTTTCAGTGTCATTGTTTTTGTCATTCTCAGCTGAGTGCCAGTTCACTGATTTTATCGGGTGGCTTGGAGGTAGCTCCAGCTCGCTCCACTCTGGAGCAGTAGCTTTCCTCCTGTGCTGTTTTACACAGTACAGTTTGACCCCCAGCTGGGTTTCCACCTGGAGAACTGCACCAGTTCAGTGTGGCCATTAAGGAATTGTTCACTTAGATTCTTCTGTGATGGTTTTCTCTTACTACATAGACTTTCCCCAGCATTAGTTTCTCTTCATGATTCCATTATCCACTTGAACCTCACTCTGCAGAATTGTGATGTCCTTGATTATTTCCTTAGCTTTGTCATTCAGACAATGAGTGGCAAGCATGTATATGGTAGAAAGATATTTAATTTGTTTGTCTGGATGACATCAACGGGAAAGAGTTACTGTGTATATTCAGAAGCAAAATCTTTAATGTGAAACATGCTGTGAGTGAAGAGATAACAGTTGTTGGTGCTGAATTTCTTGTGCTTTGTTTTGAGGAAGAGCAATGTTCATGTGAGGTCTGGAAATTGAGATCATGTTCAGTTGGTTTCAGTAGTTTCCCAATTTATCCTTTAAATGTGGGTTTGCTTAAAAAAAGCTAAACTTCATGTTCCTTCTGTTTTGTAGTCTGCCAGTGAAGCAACAGTGAAGAGAGTGAACATTTTGAGTGACATGCATTTGCGGAGCATTCGCACCAAACTTATGCTCATGTCGAGAAATGAAGAAGCTACAAAACACTTGGAGGTAATTCATGGCTCAGGATTCCTGTTGCTTGAAACTCAGCTCACAGTGGCACCTTACACTGAGTGCATGTGGATGAGTCTTCCTTTGTTTTCCCTTCAGTGCACAAAGCAGCTTGCTGCAGCATTTCATGAGGAGTTTGTAGTCAGAGAAGATTTAATGGGACTTGCTATAGGAACACATGGCAGTAACATCCAACAAGCCAGAAAGGTTCCAGGAGTTACTACCATTGAACTTGAGGAGGATACCGGTACTTTCAGAATCTACGGAGAGGTAAGGGAGAACTTTGTATGAATCTTGGGAGCATTTCACTCTTTGTCTGCTTTTAGAGTGGAGAGAGCTGTACCCAGAATTAAGAACTGAAAACACCTGAATAGTCTCGAATGTCTGTGTGCATGTTCACTCTGACATCAAACTTCTACCACCTGTGTTTGAAAAGCAAGCCTTTGTTGCATCAGATGTATTCTCTCCTAATCACTCTGTGTGCCGATGCACAGAGTCTGTAACTTCACTGTGTATCTCTGGTCAACCTAAGAGAAACAGCACTTGCTGCTATTTTACTTATCTTAGATTTGTTGGGGTTTTTTTTCTCCTTCAGAATCTTGTTGGTTCTTCCCCTCCTCCCCTTCTAGTTCTTGTGTGTTCTGCTGTGTGGTGTCTGCTCCTCTGAGGTAGCCAGGTGTATCTGCTGCTTCTAAACCTTTAATTTTGGCAATTTAATGCTGGCTTTGGCAAAACAGTGGTTTGCTCCAAGTTAATTCCGTTTGTGTGACTCTTCTAAATTTCACAATAGCCTTGAAATGCGGCTGGTCTTTGGACCAAAACAGTGATCCATTTAGGAAGCAGAAGCATAGTGTAAAAGGTGCCACTGTCACCAGGGCCCTGTCAGAACATATTTTGAGGGGTTTTATCTCATATTACCAACTCTACAGGTGCCACTCACTGAGTCTCTGATGTTAACACTTTAGAAATCTGTAGCTGTCTACTGTTTCAGGCATCTGTGGTCTTGAATTCTGCTGCATCTTTGTCAGGAGTAGAAGCTGGTTGTGATCCAAGGGTCAGATGAAGTCGATTCTGTGGAGAGGAGGTCAAACTCCTGTTACTCTTCAGTATCTCTGAAATTCTGTGTCCTGTTTTTTGGATACCTTAAACGCTTCCAGGGGACCAGGGTGACAACAGATCCTTCTCTGATCTACTACTACCAGTAAATTGCGTCTCAGTTCCTGAAGAAGAATTGGACAAGTTTAAAGGCAGTGGAATGTCTTGTGTATTCCAGTTTTGATCTCTTTCATGTGAATGATGTGATGTGGGAACTTGTGGAAAGGTTATGACTGTCACCAGCCTCTTACAGAGGTGCACAGCCATGATTATAAATACCAGATGCCCCATAAATAAAAATGCCTTTAGACACATCCAGGCTTGTCCTTGCTGGAAGTGATAACTGCTTCTAAAAATGCCAGGCAGCTTAAACATTCTGATGATAAAGGTTTCAGCATCCGAGTGTAGTTGTCTGTTCTTTTTGCCTTTTTTTCAGCTGAAGTGGGCAAGCAGCCAGGCCCCAGTGGCTGAGTGCACAAACAGACAATTTTAGGCTGAGATGTGGGGCAGTAGTGAACCAGTGTCATTGACACAGCAATTTGGGTCTGAGAGTGTCCCATAGCTGACGTTTTGCATACAAATAAAACTTCAGTGTTTCTCAGTGCCAGACTCTTTGAGGGAAGACACAGGAAGATAAAGAATATTGGAAATCTCTATGGATAGAAGGAAGTTAAACTGTGGGGATGCTGTTTGTTCTTGTATCCCTGTCTGGTCAAGATCACTTTGGTTGCAAGACCCTTTCCTGGTTGTCTGAAAATCTTGTGATGCCTGCACAGACTGTACAGTAACATGGACGTGTCTTCATTGTTTGGGCTGCTGGGGGAAGTAACCAGGGCGTGGGTGGATGTGTAAACTGTAATTCAAAGTTAAGAAAGGTAGTTGCCAGCAACTGGAATCCTTTGAGGTCTGTAATCCATGTTCCACTACAGGGAACTGAGAATGCATTGTTTGAACCAGCTTTATGTGCTCTCCCATGTTGGGGTGTGGATGAGTCACACAGGTTGTACTCAATTACAAATCCTAAGTGCTTATGGCAGAGTGTAGATAGAGGCACGTGGGTGCACTGGAAAGCTCCAGCTCTGGCAGTTGTATGTTCTCCTGCATTCACTGTTCCTTAAACTTTATTTGGAAAAGAATTGATAAACATACCTGAGGCATAAACTCTGGTTAAATGTGTCCTATTTCTAGAGTTCATTGAAGGTGAAAAGCTGCTAATGTGTGTTAAGTTTGTATCATTTGAGCAGTTGCCTTGAGAATGCAACATAACCTCTGCTCTTCACAATGGCTTCCTGTTCATCTCTTTCCAGTGCTTGATCACTGCTTTCATTATCTTGAAATCCAATTTGCCTGTGTTTCTTTTGCTATCATTTTGACCTCTGCCAGAGTAGAGGTTTATACATTTTTTTATTCTTCTAGGATTTCCCTGATTTGATTGAAAGGTGCCAGAGCTGGTGGTACTCTTATTTTATGTGTTGCCTAAAAATGTCAGACAAAAGGGCTGGGATGCTTGTGTAAAATGGAAATTGTGCTCAGAAGCTGTCCTGGCTGACTAGATGCTGATATTATTTCTTTAATTCTACACTTCTGCTGTTGCTAATTTGAAGCCTGGTTTTTTCAGCATCTATATAGCTTCAATTAACTCAGCTGATTTCTGTCATTTAATAATAAAGCTGTGAGAGAACATTTACAGGAGTTCTCCTTGTAACCAGAGCTGCTGTCCTGTCTTGGAAAACACTGTAGAGGAACTGGTCAGAAAGCAGCATTCTGGAAGGAGAGAGGCCTGGTTGTACTGTCAAAGTATTTGTTCAAAGCCCCATCCAACCTGGCTTTAAATACTCCCAGGGATGAGGCATCCATTTTATTATCTTAAAACCTCTTAAAATGTTATTTCAACATGGAAAAATATGTTTTATTCATTACTGATGCTTTGCTTTTCTACTGAATTTTGTCTCTGGGTATTTTGTTCAATTTATCATTTAGTTCAAAACTAGAATAATCTTATCTCTGGTCCTCTCTTTTTGAAAATAAGTTTATTGGAAGACTTGCAGCTGTTGCTACAAGATTTTGGTTTTAACCTGCTACATTCACAAATAAACTCCATTTTAAAAAATTCATTTCCAGACTGCCGAAGCAGTAAAAAAGGCCAGAAGTTACTTGGAATTTGTGGAGGATTTTATTCAAGTTCCCAGAAATCTTGTTGGTATGTAATACTGCTAAAACTTGAAAATTTGGGGAAAGGGAGCCTAATCAGCGTGTCTCTGCAAAGAGGATTTAGATGCCAGTACAATATTTGATTTCTCCATTTAAGTAGAAAGTGATTAATCTTTTAAAACTATATGTATCAGGGAATTATGAAATTGGATATATTGTTGTTAAGTAATACTTTTCAGGATTTTAGCACTTAAACTGACTTGATTACAGACTTGTTCTAAATGGTAATATTTGAAGTTCAGATTCTAGTAAGAAAATATGCTTTGCTAAATTCCAAAATTAAAAGTCACCTAAAGATGAGGTTAATTGTGCTCCCCTTCAAGAGAGACAAGCATGTCTTTCACAGGGGACGTTTTTCCTTTTCCCTCGTTCTACTTCCTTTAGCCTGCTTTTTACTCAAGTCTGGCAGCTCCCTGCTCCTCATGACCAGTTTGTGGGCAGTGTGGGCATGAAGGCACTCTTAAGATTCCAGGTGTTGTACTTAATTCAGCACCAACTTGAATTATCCAGAGGAGAAATTAAAACCTGGGCTTTAACCTGCTGTGGTTTGGGGCTTGGAGCTTGCATGTTATAGCAACGTAATTTAAATAATTCATGTGCAAACCCCTAAAAATGTAAACTATCAAGATTTTAGAACTTGAGCAGGTTAAGGTATAGTGGGATTTTTGTTTGTTTGGTGGGGTTTTTTTTAATAGGACTTCTGCAAATTGTGTATCAGATGCAGCTTGATGCATCTACCTCACGTTAAAGTTCATTTCAACATTCAACAAATTAATCGTTAGTTTGTACATGAATACATTTTTTCTGCAGTCCCATTCAGCCAACCTAATTAAACTAAGGAGCTTCACTAAATCTAATGCTTTACAACGTGGGTTTTTGGAGAGGTTCCCTAAGGTGAATGTACCCCATATAGGAATGAGGGCATTAGTCACTGCAGTGTGAAAATGCTGCTTTTAAATAATGACAGTACCACTTTATGACAAGGGCCCAAATCCCCTGTGGGAACACATGTAAGCAGATATTTGGCCACACTTGAAGAAGACGTTCAGGTTAAAGAAGTGTAGTGCTCATCAGTGCCTCAAAGACATCGTGCTGTGCCCGTGCATTTCCTTCTGTGCCAGATACTGAATTGGCAGCTCCATCCACTGAGGTGTCTGGGGAGCAAGGAGTTTCTCCCAAACGCTGGCTGACCATTATCCTCAGTAAAACATTTATAATGTGTGTGGCTTATTTGAGTAGCAGTAACAAGATAGCAGTGCAAAATGGAACTATAGGGATACAGAATGATCAGCTGTAACACATTTTTTTTTAAGACAATAGGATAAAACCCCAAACTTGCTGAGCTGTGTGAACTGTTGAGGAAGGGAAACAATTTTTAATGCTTTTTGCAATTTACTTTATATCATGTTGGTATTTGCTGTAAAGAACATTCCTTAATGGAGTATTCTGTCACACAGTTCTGGCTGGTACCCATTTTTTGAGTTGTTCCACCTTCCTTTACTTATAATTTAAACCTGTTTTTAAGCACCAAGTATGAAGAAACATTTCCACATAAGTTTATTTTAAGGAAGAGTCTTTTAGTAAGGTAGTGAAAGAGTCAATTTTTTTTTGAAATTTAAACATACAAGTTCTGAAGAACCTTTTGGTTTAAATCCCATTCATGATCTCAAAATAAATATTTTGAAGGTAACATAGGAAGCATTAGTGGTACACAAGTCTGTAAAGGCAAAATTAATTTTCAGAAAATAATTACATATTATTTTACTTTTTCTTAAGAGGCTCTCAGCAAATGTATAACCCTGTCATAATGTCAGGAAAGATTGAATGAGGGTGTATGTGGAATTAGGGGGGGGCAAATAATTTTGATACATAAGTGTTAATAAGCATTTGCAAAGCTCTTGTACCATTTTACTCTTGGTCTGGTTCTATTTTAAGCTTTTGTGTAGTGGTGATCTTCATCACTACTTGTCACTGTGCATATATATAGAGAGAGTTTAATTTTGGAAATTTTCACCTCTTTCCTCTGGCACAGTGTGGGGTGTTTGGGGTTTGTTACACATAACTTAAAATATCAAGAAACATGTTAAAATATTCTGCAGACAGGAGAAAAATTAACTATTCTTGCCCTCTGAAGGAAAAGTTATTGGAAAAAATGGAAAAGTGATTCAGGAGATTGTAGACAAGTCTGGAGTCGTCAGGGTGAGAATTGAAGGAGATAATGAAAATAAGCTGCCCCGTGAAGATGTGAGTACTTAATTCTTTCTTGCTATGATTTAGTTTTTATTTTAAAAACCAGTTTTTATTTCAAAACCTGTGGATGTAGAGAGCAATATTTTTAATCTGGCATCTTGCAGTAAATTTTATCTAAAGCAATTCCAGGAAGGTTTTTTGCTGCTGAAGTAAGACTTCTTTTTTAATCTTTTTCCTGTATGTTCTTCAGCTGCATAACAAATTTGGGATTGATAGTGTTAATAGTGTCCACATATTTTAAATAGATGAGAACATAAGATACAATCTTCTAAAGCTGCTTAGTCTTATAAAGTTGCTTTAATGAACCACTGAACATTTCTTGGTTAAACTGTGGATACTTCTATACAGCTACTGTGATAAAAACACAGAGCTTGTGTTGCATGGGGGAATATAAACACTTCATGTCAGGTTACCTCAACTGCCAGAGTAGGTTGCTGGGAAAGCTGGACAGTCTGAAGCTTCTCCCCTAACCCCAGTCTGAGCTGGGCTTAGTTTGTCTTTGCAGCCCAGGGCTCAGTTACTGTCTTTGTTCAGCTCTCTTTTGTAATTTAAAACAGATTTGTTTTATATCATTTAAACAGAAAGCATTGTTTTAATGATGGTGTTCTTCCTGATAAAAAGCTTTGATGCTTTGTTTCCATAGGGAATGGTACCATTTGTATTTGTTGGTACTAAAGAAAGCATTGGGAATGTCCAAGTTCTGTTAGAATATCACATCGCGTATCTAAAGGTGAGTGTATCCGAGGCAGAAAGGATCTGTAGAGGAAACTTGGGCTGGAGTAACAGAATTTTTAAGCAGCAAAAGTTCCTGGGTTTATATATAAATATACACTGTACCTCTGCATTGGGATTTTAAGGTTTGGTGCTTTGAACCCACCCCTTCGCTCATGGGTATGATGTGTGTTCAAACACCTTGTCATGATTACTCAGTGCTGTTGGATCAGACTGTAAAGAACAGTGGTTAAAGGGGCATTGGGGAAGTAATGCTCAATTTTTTGTCTCCGTTAGTGTTCTGCTGTTCTGAGCTTAATGGTCTATTGGGGTAGGATGGAATTTTTAATAGTAACACCAGTGATGTGGTATTAGAACAATATTCTGTTTAGAGTAGTTGGCTTTGTGGTGTTAATTGAAATAATGAATTAATTTGAATTGTGTTAACTTTTTCAGTTTGCCCTTTTTTCTTATTTTTTTTTTAAATTTGACTAGAAAACTTGGTGAAATGTAGTTAAGGAAGGTACCAATGGTCTTAAAACAGTCTTTCTGCATGGGCATTTAAGAGAAGGGTTTTAGATTTCTTCCAAAACTGTTGAGATAGCACAACTTGTGCTTGAATTCTGTGATTTGCAGTTGCCTTCTAAGGTGGTGTTAACTTTGCTACAGTGATGCTAGTTTTAGAGATGACTGGATGGGTGATGGTGTTTTGTGAGGGACATTTATCAGCAATGTTTTTTGTTTCCTCTTATGTAGGAGGTAGAACAACTAAGACTGGAAAGGCTCCAGATCGATGAACAGTTGCGTCAGATTGGTATGGGCTTCAGACCTTCTTCTGCTCGAGTTCCTGAGAAGGAAAAGGGTTACACAACTGATGAGAGCACCCTCTCCTCAGTGCAAGGGTCCAGGTCCTACAGCGGGAGAGGCAGAGGCCGGAGAGGCCCCAATTACACATCTGGTTACGGTGAGTGTTTTGAGCATCTGTTGAGCAAGTCCTCAGGACACTTTCGAAACCAAAACTGTCTCTTTGTGTTGAGCATAGCTGAGTGAATTCAGGTAAGACTGAAAATTCAGGATTGCCATTTTGTTTTGTGCACAGCTCAGACCACCTCATTAGGTTTACAGTCTTGTTGAAGTTAAGTTTAAATTTGAAAAAATGAGCGAACCAAACTCTGCTAAGGCCTTGTCCGTCAGTGTTAGTAGTTAGCATCATACAAAGCTGGGAAAGAGAAGGAACTACAGATACTTTTCAGGAGACATAAATTAAAAGAGAATAAATCTGGAATTGGCATTATCTGTTTGAACTGAGGAGGAGAAAAAACACTCGTCTGTGATTGTGCCCATCTTAGGAGTGTATTTTTGAAAAGTAAACTGAACTGATTTAAAATGGAGGCAGCATAAAATCCTGTGGGTTTTTTAATTCAGTCAGGAACTAACTGGATTTTTTAAACGTTAAGTGAGGTATTCTGATGCATGTCTGAATTAAGAAGGCATGCTGCTCAGTTCCAGAGAGGTGTGCCCATTCCCAGCTTATCCAGCAGCAGCTTCCCAAATGGAGACACTGCATTTCAATGTAGACATGTTCCACAAAGAAATATGGGTGCTCCAGTGAACAGGGAGTGAACATTATTTATTCAATACAGTTAATTACTCTCAGTATCTACATGTAGCTCATTTTTGATACAAAATGGACATCTTTTAGATTTTTACAGTCTGTTCCTGGCTGTAAGTTCCTGGATCACACCATGTTAGTCCTGTTAATTCTGATGATGGTGTTTGTAAATACATTTTTTATTGTTTCCCAGTGAACTGAGTAAACTGTAATCAAAATTGTTGAGTTTGTTTATATATACAGATTTTAATTTGTGAACTTAAAGTATTTTTTTCCCCACAAAATAGCAAGACTCACATGTTAGAGCCATATGGGTCTAAGTCTCGTTATTCCAGAATGGTTTGTAGGGGGAGTTCCTGGATGCTTAAAATGAATAGGTGTTGAATTTTCAGGTAGTAAAAAGCTGTGTGGGTTTGATTAGCTCGGAGATGGCCGGGTATTACGGATGCTATTTAATATAAACAGGGAAATTGTTCAGCATTACAACAGCCAGAAGGGGTTGCTTAGCAACAGCCATCGGCTATAAGGTGGCAAAGTTGTCCTTGGGAATTTCAGAGAAGTTGCCTAGAAACTGCACCAAATGCCTGCAGTGTGTAGACAAAGAGAGCAAACAGTGCTTAATCCTTGATTTATCTGTGTACAGAAATCACAGATTTGGTAATCTTTCAGTCCTTGTTTCACATATTATTAAAAACAAACTTAGACTGAGAATCTTAGAAATTTAGATAACTTCTGCTCTATCTATATTTTACATATGCATGTATTTTTATATATGGGTATATATAAGTATAAAATTATAATTATATACTTGTGTAACTATATTAATATTTTTAATATCTTTTTTTAATAACATATATGGTTGGAATACTTCTGTGAGGATATGAAACCAGAATATAATCCCAAAACTCATTAATCTCCAATTTTCTTTTCCTTCTTGTACAAGGTACAAACTCTGAGCTGTCCAATCCCTCTGAAACAGAATCTGAGAGAAAAGATGAACTTAGTGACTGGTCCTTGGCAGGAGAAGATGACAGGGAGAGCAGGCACCAGCGTGACAACAGACGGCGTCCTGGGGGACGAGGCCGCAGTGTTTCTGGAGGCCGCGGGCGTGGTGGACCTCGCGGTGGCAAGTCCTCCATTAGCTCTGGTACTGCCTTCCAAGTGGATTTTGAATTTAGATTTTGTTCCTGGCAATCTTCTGTAATCTCTTACTAACTCCTTACTGCTATACTCCATTTTTACATTATAATCTTAATACCTTGGGATTTCAGTGCAGTTGTGTGATAGTTGTGTGGTAGTTTCGTGTCGTACACCCTGTTGTTACATTTTTGCTCATTTTCTGTTCATGGCGATCTTCATTTCCTTCCTCTACTGCTCACATAATGCTATTAGCAAAGTTGATAAATCTTTGGCGTGTTGCCTATGGCTGCCTTCTGAGTTAAGCTGATATTTAGATACAGAATGAGAGAAGAAATCATAGATTGAAGTTATGTTTTATCAGCATCTGACTGTGCTGACATGCCAGTGCTACAGTGTCAAAAGAACCACGCTGCTACGAAGGGAAATGTGTTTTACATGTTTAACAGTTTTGAGTAAAAGTTCTCTAAATGTCACTTTGGAAATACTTGTGGTCAAATAATGCAGGTGCCCATGTGGTGCCTCAGAACTGTTACTGGTGGGTTGGAGTCAGAGAGGAGCCAGGATGGAATCAAACAGTGCAGTTCTGCGTGTTACACCTTTTCCAAAGGTTGCTCTGTAGTTTGAAACTTTCCGACACAGATTTAAGTCAACCTGGAAAGGAAGTTACACATTACTACAGTATCTTATATGGAAACTTTCTGTTTGTTTAGTGCTTAAAGATCCAGACAGCAACCCTTACAGCTTGCTGGATAACACAGAGTCAGACCAGACCGTGGACACGGACGCCAGCGAGTCCCACCACAGCAGTAACCGCCGCAGGAGGTCACGCCGGCGGAGGACTGATGAAGATGCTGTTCTTATGGATGGAATGACAGAGTCTGATACAGCTTCTGTTAATGAGAATGGTTTAGGTATGTAAATGGTTGGATGATCATCCCAGAGCAGGCTAAGAAAAAGCGTGTTGTCCCTGTAAGTGTAGTGAAGCCCTTGTTTGTTTTTGTTAGTGATGAATTGTTGTTCTGTTCAAGGTTGCTGTCTGATTAAAGAAAGACTTCCTCCGTGGCTGTGCCATGGAATCTCCTGTTTACTGAGCTCCACTAGCCTTTTCATGTGCCTTTTTTTGTAAAAACTGTCTGATGGAGACACCAAAGACTTGATTTGTTGTTTCCCATTGGTACTGCTGCTTTGATAGAAACGGTACTGTCAGATCACCGTTCTGTTTTGTCCTTGGTAACCTCAGTCTCAGTGTGGGAAAGCTACTTAAGTAGCTGTTAATTTGTCTCTGCCCAGATTCTGCTTAAGTACTTTCCCTCAGTAAATTCTCTTGATACTCCCTGGGACAAGACTATAATCTGTTGCTTAATGTAGAAAAAAAACCCTGGGTTATGTTGATAAAATTTGACATATGGTTACTTACTTAATAAATGAAATCTGAGGTCATTAAGCACATGCCTAAATGTTTTAATGAACCAAGAACAAAAAGTATAATCTAGCTTTTGTGTTACTGTGTATGCTTTCAGTATAAAATTTTCTTTTAGCTTTTCTGTCTTATTTAGTCTCTGTCTTTAACAGAAGCCATTTTAAATGCCCCATGCTGAAACTGCTGAAGAATTTATTTATTTTATGATCAGAAATAGTTCATTATAAACTTTGCAATTGCAGATGATAGTGACAAAAAACCCCAGCGACGCAATCGTAGCCGCAGGCGTCGCTTCAGGGGTCAGGCAGAAGATAGACAGCCAGGTAATTCGAGTGGAGCTGTGGGTAATCTCAGGTCAAAAGCATGAGAGAATGTTGTGTCTGCTGTTTTACATAGAGCTGCATAATATCAAAAGGTTACTCAATAACTAATAAGACTACTAGACAAAGATGACAGACATTCCTTCTACTAGGACAACTTCTAAAATCTGTCTAATGAAACTAATCGATGTCTAACTTTTTGCTTGGACATACGAGTTGTGCTTCTGATCCAGCTCTCACTGAATTCAATGGCCAAAGTGCTGTTGAGTTCCGTGGTCCAGGATCAGACAAACATGAAGGTTCATGGTCTGCACTCACCTGCATCTGTGCGCTTGCACTGACCGGGACACAACCTTTTCAGCACTGGCTGAGCAGCAGCGTTGGAGGGGCAGGATGTGGGTCCTGGCAGAGCTCTGTGAGGGAACTCGCATGAGATTTGCCAGCCCCACACCTGCATCACACTGCTGCTGTCAGTCCTTGGCTGTTGGGAATAGTTTAAGTCATCTGCAAATTGAGGGTGGGAAGGAGGAGGAATTTAAGTGAAATTGCATGTTTTCAATTTTTTGTTGTGGCTTGTTGCATTTCTTTTGTGTGTACTAACACTTGAAATGTTAAAGGTGAACTGGCTAATTTTCAGTATAATGCCCTGTTTAGAAAATGCTTGTACATACACGGCACAAGGTAGTAACAGAAGGTCTTCTAGATTGACAGGTTCAAAATTTCACCCATATTTGTCTGCCTTATATCTGTGGTGCTCGTGCAACATTTGATTAAGAAGAAAAAAGTTGTTTTCATTATGCCAACTAAAACTTGGGGGACGGAAAACACCAAACACCACACCCTCTTAGAAAAACTCAAACCCACCCAATACTTCTCAACATTCCAGTTTTGTGAGAGTGATACGAGTTCATAAAAGGGGCAGAAAAAGTAAAAATGGATTTCAGCTTTTACTTCTAAGAAACTAATTTTGGCCAGCAACATAGAGATGTTAGGCATTTCTACAAAATCATGGGAATTCTTTTAAATCTAAGTATTTTAAGAACAAAACAAATTTTCCCAAACAGCATTCCTCAGTTTTTTCATGTTGATGTCTTTGTTCAAGATACAGTTTTCAGTTTGCATAATAAATACTTAAAATAAGGTACAACACTAGGAGCATTGGTTGGTAGTTATACTGTCTATGTTGGAAATGCTCTAATTTAATCTCTTCATAAATACCTAGTAAATATATAGTGAGTGAAGTTAAGACAGAAGGAACTCTTCCCTTCCTGGCCCCCAGTGCCAACCACTGTGCTTCACTCAATTAGTTGTATTATTTGATTTACATTGCTGTATGTTATGGGTCCTTATATGTAGATGAATATTAAGAATGCACTGTGTGCAGGAAACATGCTTCCTCTTTGCATTGGAGGAGTTGGGTACAGAACCTCATTTTAAAGAAAATAATTCTTGTGCAGAAACTCTAGACAATCTGGAAGGACCCAGTTGTAAGAAGTCCAATAGCTATAACAGGCAATTCATGTGTTGTACTTCCCAGTCTGATTTGGGTTTCATGCACAGTCATTCCTAAATCCAGAAAAACAGTTCACCTGAATGCATGATACACTAAATATAATTGACTGTACAGTTCAATAGGTAATGCTTGCCAACCTTAATGTGCTTTACCTCACCAGATCCATAAGTGTATATTTAAATTTGCAGTACTCTGTATTCTAAAAATAGAATTGACTCTTGGTATGGTTACAAGAGGGCAGGATCAGACAAAACCAGGCTACAGGAACATGTGCTGAGGTGGTAAGAAGAAAAGAGGTCAGAGAAGCCCTGGCCGGCACCCAGTAAGTGCAGCCATCCCGGCACAGACACGCTGTGCTGCTCCTGAGCAGGGCTGGCTCAGGCAGCACCACCCATGTCCACACCCCACGACTCTCCCACCCCCGAGCCAGGGAACCGTGCTGATGGTGTTCCCAGGACCTTGAGGAGGGCGAGTTCTCTCGCCAGTCGCTTCATGGCGTAGCAAAGATTTGAATTCCGCGTCATCGTAAGTGATACACATTCCGAACCTCCCCCAGTTCTGGGCACAATTGAACTTGCCTTCATTTTATTGCTGTGAAATTCTTCACTACTCAAGCTGTTGACAAACACAGTCTGTAGTTCAAAGAGCTTGCACCTGATCTCTTCAAACCTACTACAGAAAGACTTTATTTTCCATCAAATTTGCAATTGGACCAAAATATTAAGGGTCCACCTTCAGATCATCACATTATCACTGATTTTAGTGCAAATTATATTTAACAACAGAAGCAAATTGATCCTTGCTGTGTGGTTGATAACCTGTAAGTGTGAAGGCCTTTTGTGAGATGTCTCCCAGTTAGAGCGTTAACTTGTGCAGAAAAGACATGAAGGTTCATGCTGAATTGACTGCTGATGTGAGCATCACTGTGATTTTTTTCCTTGAACAGTAACAGTAGCTGATTATATATCACGAGCTGAATCTCAAAGTAGACAGAGAAACCCTCCAAAGGAGACACTAGCCAAAACCAAGAAAGAAACGGTAAGACTTTTTTAATGTGCATTTCCTTTTTTTCCTTCCTTGCAGCAGAACAGTAAAGGAGTGAAGGCTTCAGTTAGCTTGCCCTCATTTGGCTACAAGTACATTTGAGTTCAAGAATAAATCATTAAAGCAAAAATGGCCCAGAGTAAACAGAGCTGACAGTGACTCGTAGACTGTCATTGCAGACTTTAGGGACCAGGGTAATGCTGAAATTAATTCTGTACACATTTTAAAATACTACACTTAGCAATGTTGCATTATGTAATAAAATGTGAAAACTGTCCCTGGTGAGTCTTGAGAACTAATCCTTAGGGATAGAGGATATTAGGTGGCATTTTTAGTGACTTATACAAACTATTTAGAAGGAGTTCATTTTACAAAGATTGTATATTTGAGATCTTTTCCCCTTAAGGGATCAGAGTGGCATTACACATCCAGAAAAATAATCAGAATTGAATAAAGCAGAATTTATTTCTAAAGTAACAGTGAACACATTGCCACAAGTCATGTCTGAGATCAGCAAAACAAGAAAGATCCATTAACAAAATCTAATCTTGCTGTACAGACTTGCGGGGTGTGAAACTCAGTTTTTCAGTTGACTCCTTCATGGGCTCAGACAAATAGAAATAAATAAAGCATTCTGGGTGTGTGGGGACGAGCGGTCCCAGGGTTACCTTTGCATGATTTCCTTGGATGTGTTTGATACAGAAGTGTCCTGTAAATGACAAGGTAAGTAATAGGATGCTCTAAATAACAGAATACAGACAGGCACAAGAGGTGTTTCCTCTTGCAAAGCTGCTGTGTGAGCCAGAGGGAAATTGAGATTACACTCTGCATTGTTACGGAATTCCTGTATTACCCTGTTCTTGTTTTTGCAAGGCAAAAGACGCGATTGATGAAAACAGCCCTTCTGAAAAGGCAGTGAACGGTCCTGCCACCACTTCTGGGGATGAGCCTTCTAAACTACAGCACAGCCCTGATGAAAAGAAAGTCACTGTTCAAGAGGATGGAAATAATCAGGAAGAAGCAGTGCTGAATGGTGTTTCATAAACTGAAGTTCCTAGTTTACAGTTCTTTTACATTACATTTAAAATAGTGCTTGTATAAGCTTGCCAAAGATAGAATATGGATCGCCAGTCTTGACACCGCACTTTCAGTTCCTCCATTTTGGAATACAGAAAGGGGAGGGATCCTGAAGAAATCATATGTTAAACATACTTTGACACCTACTGTGTTATAAATATATCATCAGATGTGCCTTGAGATAGTATATGTAACATTTAAATAAACAAAATTGCTGGCTATAGGAAATGTTATTTTGTTTTCAAAATACGGCAAAGATGTGAGGGGGATCCCTAACATAATACTCTTTATGAAAGCATTAGCTGCTTTTGTTACATTTTTAATAATATGCAACCACTTCTTCACCTGAGGAATACTAGAAAGAAATGCAGTCTAAAATATTTTGCACTGAAATGTAATTTCTCCATTAGTTTAGTCTGGAAACTGGTCTGTTTTAATACATGTTTTTTAAATGCTGTATGTAGAGGAAAAATCTGCAGACCACTGGAATACATTTGTTAAATTCTCATAATCTGCAGGGATACTGGGTGACATTGGCAGTGACTGTTCTACATTGAGGCTTTGTTTGGTTTATTTATTAAACTGTACAGTATTTAAAAATCAAACATAGCTTTAGTTAACACTAAGCTGAATTAGTCATGTCCATTAAGACATAACCTGAACTACTGAAAAGATCAATTTCCAGAAAGTTTATTCTGTATAAACTACATATGTTAGTCCTTAGTAGAGTATTTTTATTTTTGTTTTGGTTGTTTGATGTGCAATATGTTTTTTTTGTATGCTGGTAGTAAAAGAAAATAAACTTTGATCTTCCATCTGTTGACTGTTTCTATCAGAAATTTAAATTACCATTGACTGTAAGGTTTTCAAGCTGTAACTAACAATTGAAACTCAGTTGGCAAGGCAGCTTGAACCTTCAACTCTTACGAAAGAGTTTCTGACGTGCTAATCTTCCTTTCTTTAAGGTGACTATGTCAAACATCAGTTAACAAGTCTATAACCAAACTCCTTATCTTGGAGAATCACTAACCTGACTAACATATATAGGAATTAATGCATATGTACTTTTTGATTGAGAAGTTAAAGCATGACACAGGCACCCATGTTTTCAGTCACGTGGGCCGGAGCAATGAAATCCAAAACAGGTACAGAAAAACATCAGGGTAGGAAGGAGCTGTTTTAAGAAGTCACAGCACAGGGTCGTGTTGAAGTTGCACTGACTTAAATGAAAAAAAATTGTCTTACCTGATTTTGTCAGAAGTGAATACGGGCAAAAGATGAGTGTTCTGAACCACCTGTGCCTTCAGCTCCGTTGCCTGACACAGCTACAGCAGAGCTGTCCCGGCCAGGCCAGGGGGTGTGTCAATTCAGGAGATGTGCAGTCTGTAATATGACTTTAGTGTTGGACACCCAACCACAGTGTTCCCTCCTGGAGAACACACACAGTTAAACTGTTGTAACTCTGAGGAGTATCTCAGCTGATCAGGCAGGCACAGGACTGGAGAAAATTAAAAAAACATGGAAGGGAAAAAAAAAAGGAGCTATGCTTAGGAAGTAAGTAGCAGTTGGCAGGAAAAAACTTAAGTACAGAAACATTTTTCATATGGCTTGGAATGTGCAGACTCTAAACTGCCCTAGAACTAGTCCAGAGCAGGCAGCAAGCACTCACACAGATTAGAATGTGAGATGCTTCCAGCAGCACTCCCAAGTCCATGTTCTGGGAAATGAAAGCTCTCAAGGTTATGAACAGGTGGATGTTAACTCCCACAGGTGCTGTGCAGCGGTTTTTCTGTAGTTCAAGAAACATGGGGAAGATTCTTGGAATATGACAGAGCCCCACCCAACATCCTCACAAGGACAACTGCTGGTGGGTGTGAGGCTTCACCCAGCACGAATCCAGCTCATGTATCCTCTGGTCTACACGGAGTTCTTGTTTCCTAATCCCTATAAATGGAAACCTTATGGCGCGAGTTCTACCTTTGTAGTATACGATAATGTATAAAACTACAGTACTTCTACTAAAAATACGGAATTTATTAAATGCTATAAAATCCATCAAAACCTGAAAGTTACTTAAGCAATCTGAGACATTCCAGACTCATCAGTAACACTTCAGAAAATCAACCTTGTTTTTCACAAGGCAAAGACAAGGGAGTACATTGTTTCCTGAACTTTATTTCTTCAGTCAGAGACAACCACACAGCTCTCTCAGCTCTTCCCGTCAAAAAGTCCTCTTGGTTTTTTCCACCCCCTCCCCAAACCGGTTCACTGTGCTAACTTTGGCAGATGGAAGAGCAGCAGCACTTTAAACACAACTAATTGAACAGAAATTAGGCAAGAGCATGTAAGTCTGCCTGGTAACATGCACTGGTCACACCAAGTTATTGCTCTCTATACTGAAAATATTTCTGAGTGGCAGATTGTGCTGTTTAATAAAGAACAGCTATGAAAAACTTTTAAGCCTCACTCTCTCACACATTTCCCAAAAAAAGTGACTGAGTAGGGAGGGAAGTAGCTCCCTGGATTCATATTTCCAGCTTCATTTATAGAGAGTCAAAGACTGACATTAGAACTTTTCTTAAGCCGTTTATAAAAAATAATCATTTGCAGGGACAAACCCTCTGACAGATTTTTCTCATTTTTTAGCTTGGTCTTCCAGTAGATCTTTAGCTTCATTGATTTTGGCTGCTACATATGGAGAGCCACCTAGAAAAAAAGAGAACCTCACATCAGATGAAAAGAACGCCCATATTTTTTTCTGTGTTGTTAATAATGCCACAGTACACAGGAAAAAACAGTGAGGCTGGTCTGAGGGTTGTGCCAGTTAAAGAACAAACTGGTTACAACTGAAGCACACAGTCACTGCAGGAGCTCAGCATCACGTGGTTCCTGTTAGGTTGGTTTTAGTTTACTGGAGTGGTTTTTTTCTTTCAGCTTTATAAGTCATAAATGAATTGGTCACTAATGACTTAGCACAGTCTGTGGTGAATACAGAAGTGTTGAACTAATGTCTGCAGATAACCCTCCCCCTCCATCAAGGCCACCACACAAACTGCTGCTGTACCAGGGGACTGGTTCAGCTTTACACATGGCAAACAAATGACTTAGGCAGACACAAACAGAATTCACAGTGCAAATGCACCAAAACTAAAGCCCAAGAGATGCAATAACTTTGTTTCTAGCATATGCACTCCTTAGTTGTACTGTAATTACTGTATTTACTTGAAGCTGAATTTAACTTTAGATAATGTAAAACATGACATTTTTAGATTCTCCATATATTCAGTAAAGTTAATTTTGAAGTTAACTTCTGCTCAATTTTATCTATGAAAGACATATTGCAAACACTATTTTGGATTTTGGTGCATAAAAGTAATGAATTCAACAGTCACTTTAAAGGAAGCCATTTTACCTTTTAAGCGACAATTAAGAATGTAAATGCCGAGCACCAGCACATGACTCTGACTCACTGAACAGAATTTAGAACAGGTAGAGATGCCTGGAGTTACTAACTTTGAGCACAACTCAATTCTGAGCCCTCAGAGTACCACAAACAGGAGTATTCCATAGTTTCATGTCTTCAGCAGCTGCAGAAGGCTCAATACTTGCCATTTATGGTGAACTCCTAAGGCACTCACACGAACTCAAACTCGTACACTTGTGGTATATGAAGTGCACAAGTATACTCTGGGCTTTCACCTAAAATTAAGGCAATTTTAAGTCTCATTTTAACAAATCCTAATCTGATATTCACAGGAAATTGAGCAAGTAAAAAACCGGCCTGCTGAATCTCTGCTTGCTTTTAAAACATTCACACAAAAATATGCTCCAAAGCCACATGAAGTAAGGCACCCTAGAATTTGTTTTCAGTTTTCTGTGTTTTAATAGCTGGGGTAGTCATGTTATCACTCACTTCTTCCTACACAGTTCCATTAATCTGTGTTAAAAACGTATTAATTAACCAACATGACTTAATTTCCTTACCTTTATCTGGATGATTCAGAAGCATGATCCGTCGATGAGCTTCTCTAATTTTACTTCTGTTGGCTGTAGGGCTTTAAAAGAGAGAGAAAAACTGATTTAAGGGATGCTCATGAGATCCCCCAGGTTTTCAAAAGCTGAGAACAAGTGAGTACTCTGTCTTATCCAAAAACTCTTTGGCTAACTTCTTTGTTTTTCCTTCCCTACTCTTCATGTGTAGTGTGTAAATCCTGGAGAGGGTTTCTAAGGTTTTTCCAAAACATTATGCTGAAAAAGACATGTTAGAGCAGTCTAACAGGGTGGGAGTCACCCACGTGGTTGAAAAGAAACAGAACTATGCTATAACTTTTATTGGGAAAAGTTCTAAAGGCTGGAGGAAAAAAATTAATTTGCTCTCGATTTATTAAAAAATAAGAACACAAACCCCAAACAACAAACTTCTCCGCTGGAAGTTTCCTTCAAAAAGAAAAGGTTTTTATTCGGTAAGATTTGTGCCTTTGGCCTGAAGTGTTTTGACAGGGATTGCCACCATACTCAGACCTGTAATGCTCTAGAAGTGATACAGATACAAGCAGTGGGTCTGCAGCACCCACACGCTGCATCCATCTGAAATTCCCCAGCACTGACAGGAACCACAGCAAACAGCACAACTGTGTTCCCCACACTGAGTGAACCCCAAGGTTTTCTGAACCCCAAGGCATCTGTATTTCGCATGTGCTAGGGAATTGCAGATGTCTGGAGGTCCAGAGGGAATTATTAGCTTCAACCAAGCTCAAGTGAAGCAAAGAATCCCAAATAAGCACAGAAAATCCTGAAAGGCCACTTCCTATTTCCTGACTTGGCAGTGAAATTCCTGGGGGATGCTGGGCATAGGATGGCCTTAAGCACTGAGGATGACATCCCTTCCAAACAAGGGCAGCAGCAAGGAAACTCCTCTGCCTCCTTTTCACCTTTCACTTCTAATAAATTTCCTTTACCTCACTCCTAGTATTAAAGCTGCTTCTCGTTTAGTCATTTTGGGTTCAAATCCACCCCTGTAATAACCACTGAAGGCCTAAAAGAGAAAACACGTTAGTTTAAAAAACACTAATTTTTAAGTTCATAACTCATTGTTGCCTTAGAAGCTGCTGAGATTTTTGTCTGTAAAAATAGCAGCTTCTTCTGCGCTTGTAATGAGAAATTTACTCGAAGTAAAGTATCACTGAGTACTTCAAATTGCCAGAACAAGCTCACTATTAGCCAATCACCACCAGAATCACTAAGATTCTTATCACTGAACAAAATTACGTTTAGCATTAGAGGAAAATACAGTAGTGCTACAGAGAAAATAGTCTGTAGTTATTTCACCAAGTAAACTTTTAAATAAAAAGATGTTACTGATAAACGAAAACTTACAGGTGTCTGTAGGTTCTGAAGTGCTTGTTTAACCTGTGGCTCCATTTGCTTCATAGCTTTTACTGCATAGCGACCTTAAAGAGATGTCAGTGCCGATCGAGACTAAGTAAACATCCATGAAGACTTAGCAATTCAGTGCAACTGGTAAATCATGAGTTAGAACATGGAATGAACTTTTTTGGGGGGACATAAAAGAGTAAGAACTTTGACCTTTTGTTTAATTACAGCCATTATAACAGGATCTCCCAAAAAGAGGATAACAGGATCTCCTGTACCAGCTATTAAACTACCTTAAAACCGGTCCTGAAGCACAGGTAATTTTAACTGGGTGTTCGGTGCCCTCCCATCACTACAAACCTGCGAATCCAGCCGCTGCTACGGCCAGGCCGACCGCCACCATCGTACTGGCCTGCACGGGGAACACAGAGAGTGGTCGTTTGCCAAAGGATAAATTAGAAAAGCCAGCCGGCAGCGCCAACAGCGGGTCGGGCGAGCGTGTCCATTGGCGCACACGCTGCCCCCAGCCCGACACGGGGCACGGCGGTCCCGACACGGAGCGCGGCGCCCTCGGTGACCGCGGGGACACAGCGGGAACCCCGAGCCGGGGGGACCGGACGAGGCGAGCCCGGCCCGGCGGCCCCGCGTTCGCCCCGGGGTTCGGCTGCGCGGCCGAGGCCGGAGCCGGCGGCCTCGCCGGGCCCCTCGCACCGCGGCCGAGGGCGAGCGGAGCCGCCGGGCCCGGGAAGGGCCGCGGGAGCTGCCGGCCCGCACACCGGCGGCCCAGGGACACACTCACCATGTCCGCCCCGACCGCCCGGCCGAGCCCGGAGCCGCAAACACCCCGCGGCCGCTGCCGTAAAGCGGCGGGGCGGGGAGCGGGCCGGGACACCGCCCCGGGAACGCGAACGCGGGCGGGGCGTGAGGGACGGGGAGGGCAGAGCTCGGGTGAGGGACGGGCACAGCGAGGGCAGGCGGTGCCCTGGGGCAGCGGCTGCCGCTCGGGGGCTCTGACAGAGCGCAGTGTTATGGCGCTGTAAAAGCGACAGTACAGAGCTTATTCTTAATGTCAATAAGGGGGTTCGCCAGGTTCGCGTTTTTAGGAGAAGTAGTTTTTCAGTCCTTCCTGAAGTGGATGGAACCGTGTGTCCAGGTCTGGGCTCCTCAGTGCAAGACGGACAAGGAGCTACTGGAGAGGGTTCAGCAGAGACCACAAAGATGATGAGGGGTCTGGAGCATCTCTGTTACGAGTTGAGACTGTGGGAGCTGGACCTGTTCAGTCTGGAGAAGGCTGAGAGGGGATCTCAATTAATGCACAAGTGCCAAGAGGTGCCAGACTCTTTTCAGTGGTGCCCAGAGACAGAACAAGGAGAACGGCCATAAACTAAACCACAAAGAAGTTCCACCTCAACATCAGGAAGAACTTCTTTGCTTTGGGGGTGTCAGAGCACTGCAACAGCTGCCCAGGGAGGTCGTGGAGTCTCCTCTCTGGAGACATTCCAAACGCACCTGGG
>JAYRBT010000010.1:7324343-7329343 GCA_036023395.1 Myiotriccus ornatus
GGGTGTCAGAGCACTGCAACAGCTGCCCAGGGAGGTCGTGGAGTCTCCTCTCTGGAGACATTCCAAACGCACCTGGGTGTGTTCCTGTGTCACCTGCGCCAGGTGACCCTGCCTGGGCAGGGGGGTTGGATGGGATGGTCTCCAGGTGTCTGTGCCAACCTTGACAATTCTGCGATTCTTGCATTTGTTTTGTCTTTTATCCCAGCGATCTGCTCCCCGTGTGTGACTGCCCCATTTCCCTGTGTGCTGGGCTCTGGCCTCCTCCTTTCCCTGTGCTAATGGAGCATCCCTGCTGTGCTGTGAGCGCAGCACTGACCGCTCAGGGTCTACAGGCACGCCAGGCACCGGCTCCGCAGGGACAGCCTCAGGGATTTGATTGCTGAAGATTGCTACGGAATGAGGGAGAATTACAGCATGGCACTCCTGTTTGAATATTATTAATGACACAGTGTCACCTGTTAATAACACGGTGTCGCACGCAGCACAACAGTCGAGTGTCTGTCTGTCTGTCTGTCTGTCTGTAGCTCTGTCTGTCTGTAGCTCTGGTTTGAAGGTGTAGTTTTGGAACCTGAGTATCGTGGCAGGGAGACCACACCAGCCTTTAGCTTCAGTTGGTCACAGCTCCAGGCTCAGAGTTCTGCTGTCTGACTGACAGTGAGTGAAAGCTTCATTGTCATCCTCTGTGCTTGTAGAACATGTCAGTGACCTCATGGACTCCCAGAGGGCCTAGTAACCAAAGCCAGCTGGCTTTTGGCTGCTTGAGGCCTAGGACTCACAAGCCCTCATATAAGCAGTTTGGTGTCAGACTTGACCGCTGGCTGAGAAACTTGTAATTCTGCTGTCTCTTGCACTGGAAGACAGAATTTTCTTTTCTTGCTGAGTATTTTCTGTATGTACTGAGTTCACTTTGAGTGTGTTGTAATTTCAGTTTGATCTTGAATTGTTTTCCTTGCTAAAATTTCAAGTGCCTGCTTTACTGTCTTGTAAGGTAATGTTTGGAGATGTCTCCTGTCTCTTTCCTTCCGTGTTGTTTTAGTAACACTACAAGAAAATAACCTGCTGACTTTTAAAAGAGATGGAAGAAAGGTTTTGGTTAAGGGACTTGTACTGTTGTGCAAGTGTTTCATGAGATGGAAATACAAGGAAACTTTTATATTTGAGAAAGCAATTTAATCCATTCATTGCAGCCTAAGGCTCCTGACAGCTGTAAGACCTGTTCAGATATGGAAAGGGGAGTCAACAAGTGGAAAAAAACCCAGATTTTTTTTTATAGGGGGAAAAAATAATAAAGAAGTTAATGACTTTACCAGGACATGACTAGAATTTATTTTTTCATATCATCTAAACAAGAAGTCCCTGTCTCTTACTTACGTGAGGTTTTATTCTTTCATCTTGACAGAGCCTTTGGCTAGATCCATATCTTAAGTGGCTTTCAGGAGAAAACTGTCTGAAAGGGAATGTTATTTTATTTTTTTTATTTTATAATATATATTAATATTTTTATATTTATTTTATTTCCTTCCTCATTTTCCCCAGTCCCTGTTTAGAAGAACTGGTAACACTACTGGCAAAGGGGCTTTTGCAAATTAGAGGTTCTTTCTGTTGTAAAAATTTCTCATTTTTAGCAAAAAAGGACTTATGTAATGAAATGTGCAAACTGGGTTGGGAACAGGTAAATAATGGACCTAATTATTCTCCTGTGAAAGCCCTTTAAAGAAAAGCCAGACAGATATTGGGAAGGCTCTGCTTGCTTAAGAGAGATTTCATCTTTATTGAGGAGAAAGGAAAATAAGTGGGAACGCCTGGCAAGAGTGGAGGTGGGATGGAAGAATTTGCATTATTGGTACACGTTAGATGACAGCAAAACGGACAAGGGTGAGCCTAGGGGTGGAATAATTTGATTTTTATTATTAGGTAAAACAAGGCAGCATTTCTAGATTAAATTTCATAATTCCTTTAAAATACGCTATATCTATTTTTTACTCCATCAGACAACTTGAACTTTGTTTCTTCCCACAGTTTGTTGCACTTCCCTTTTAGATGTGTCCCAGCTTGGGCATCACTGAGAGTAAAATCAAAGTTCTGTTTGATTTGCCTAATGAGTTCATTTTATAACATCTTATTCCTCTGCATCTTCTATAGCTCTCAGCCTTGTGCTGGTGGAGGGAAGGTCATTCGCCAGGGAAAATTAATAAGCTCTAATGGGCTCAAGTGAAACAGGTGCACTGCAGTTTTTATCCTTTCTGCAAAAGGTCTGTATTTGAAATCAGGAGGAAGGCAAAATTATTGAATGTTTAAGAAATATAGTCTCAGTTGGAGTACAAAACCTTTTATTTTGCCTACTGTGTTCCTAAACTGTTCCCTTTCTATAAGCCAGAGAAACGCTGAAGCTTTTCTAGTTTCTTGGCAAGTGTTTTATCCTACTGCTATCTTCAGTTTTCCACTCTGGGGTTAAAATGCTGCATGATAGATGATTAAATTTCTTTTGGAAGCTTTATCTCCCTGGATGATCCAAAGCAGCTGATCTGTAGAACGTTAAGTAAACTTCTCGACTTAACAGACCCTTTCTGCAGAAATCTGGCTGTACTTTCTCTTAACTGTCTCTTCCACAAACTGAACAGAAGGTGAAATAGATATTTGTGCTTTCAGAAGGTTTGTGGTGTAGCTGTTAAATGCCTGTAAGGCTGTTAAACATTGATTTAAATAAAAATCACAGTTCTGTGTTGTCACATGCACAGCCAAGCAGAACTTACACTGCTTATTCTCGGCTATGCAGTGACTGGACTACCAAGCTGTCAAAGGCTTGCTGACTCTCTGCTTGGGGCACCAAGGTATGGAATTTTGAAACACATTATTTATTAAAGTTTTAAGATACATATTGTAAAAATTAAATGTAAGTAGAATATCTTGGGGATTCCTGAGCACTTTCTTCCTGCTTTTTGCCCATACTCCACTTTCTTATGTCAGCCTGCCAGTTATAATTTTCACACCTCTTTTTCTTTTCATTTATACCTTCTCACGTTCTCTTTCTTTTTGTGTGTCCAACATCTGAACCATAATACAATGCCACACTCTCTTACCTGTGGCTGAATGACCTTGGTATAGGGAGCATCACTCTGTCATCAAACTGATAATCATAATTATTAGAGCATAGTGTGGATGACACTAATTATAAATTGAGATTCTCTCACTTGGTAAGAATAGGTGTGGATTTTTTAATTCAACAGAGCAAGATTTCACTAATTTGACAGCAGGTGTGAAGTGTGTATGTCTGGCAGGTAGCATATCTATGTTCATGGTAATCACAAGAAAATCCATCTGACTTACAGTGGGCACTGTTTGATGGCTCAGTTATAAAACAGGTGAGATTGCTGGAACGTGATGGAGGGGCAAGGTTTGTCATTGTTAGTAAATCAGTCACAAAATCCCCTGAAGCTGAGCTAAGGCATACAGAATCTAGTGTGAATATGCTCTCTCAAGAATTTCTAAAGTCAGGTTTGATACTTACCATCTTTAACTGCATTCGCCTGGCTTATGCTTCTTATTTAAAGAAAAAGCAATGAGATATTTCTGATGTGTTTACCAGAGCTGTTGTTATTTCTGGTTTTATATTGATTGTTATTACTCAAGTCTTTATTTTTGAAATTGTATTCTGCCTAGGCTGGTGCTGAAACTTCCATGTCTGTGCTGTGAAACTCTATTTTAGGAAAACAAGCTTGTGGTAGTTATAGCAAAGAAATTGGAGAGAGTAAAACCTTTATTTGCACAGATTGTAATGAGCAACAAAGGTCCTGAACTATAGGCTTCCCTCACATTGAGATTATCCCAGGTTCAAGGTCTGACACAGAGAAGTTCTGGTCTCTTTGTATAATGTAAATTCAGATTTCCAACAGAATCTGCTCCTCTCCTGCATGAAGATGACAATGGCAGCAAGGAAAATGTGGGCAGAGCAGAGAGCAGAATGTGGGGGAAGAGCAAGAAACAGGGAGCTACAAGCCTAGGAGAAACATTATTGATGTTCTTCAGCTGTGAGCTCTTGGGAGATTTCTGCAGACATTAAATGGTTTTCTGCTGAGAGAATGGAGGGTTTTGCAGTTTTGTTGGTGATGATAAGGTTGCAAGTTGAAACTGTAATGCACAGGTTGATGATGGAAGCTGTAATGGGCAGCGTTGGGGTTACATTTTGCTCTTGGTTAGATGTTCCACTGCATTCAAAAGAATCACTGGATTAGATGGAACCAGCAGGAGAAAGGGGGAGATGGCTCCTTTTATTCAGGAGCAGCTGACTGACTTTGGGAGTGAAGACTCAAAACCATAGGCAGAGCAAGAAAGAAATTAAAAAAAAAAAAAAGACAGCAAAGAACAGGGAGAGGTTTGCTCAAAAGAGGACATAGCTGAGGGTGTTGGAGGGCATACGGTCAGGCCTGTGGATGGTAAGAAGGAAAACTTCCTAGAGACTGCAGAGTCTGTTTCAACCTTAGGGGTGGGTTGTCACACCAATGGCAGGAGAAATAGCACAAAATCAGAGAATTTGCTCTGCCAATCTCTTGCATTTTTGGCAAACACACCACAGCATTTCTGAGTGTACTGATATTGGGACAGTTCTCTTCTTTCATTTACGACTGTTTCTAATTTGTATAAATCTTTGATTTTTTACCAGGTGTGTGCCTTTTGTCATGGTCCCCTGGGGAAAGCTCTAAGAACTTGCTTGTGGGACAGACAGGGCCTTGTTTCTGGGTTCCAGTTAATATTTCTGAAGCCTCATCTGAAATGTCAGAGAATTTCCTTCACCACTGACTAATTTCATAAGCCTCAGTTTGGGGCATCTCTCTGTCCTTTACCCAGGCTGATTCATCTCTGTCATAAACAGGATTTGAATTTTCCCACCACGATGGAAAAGGTGTGATTGTGTAGCACAGCTCAGTGTACCTCATGGCAGAAGACACCGTGCAAGCTTGGGGCAGGTTTTTTATTTTTCCTTTGAATTTGTTCTTAGGAGA
>JAYRBT010000010.1:7334343-7339339 GCA_036023395.1 Myiotriccus ornatus
AAGTTAGTGAAAGAAAGTACATGCAAACAACATGAGACAGAAAACATTAAATGTGCTGGGTCAGTTGGGTTTAGAGATTGTTCTCTGCAGGTGTGTGTCTCCCACTGTCCTCTGCATAACTGGACATGCACCGATTGCACGTTGCTTTCTCAGTAATTAGTGAGACTCCTTTTACACACTAATTTCTGAAAGTTGGGTACCCACAAAATGCATTTGGCATATTTTTCCATTAAACTTTGTGGTTCTGCACTGTCTCCTTTCCGGGGGAAGCGTGTATGTTATGTGCATCACGCCAGCATTCGCTTCCAAGAAGAAAAGTCATAATACGGTAAAGGGGTTGTTTGTCATTTATTGATGCTGTATGAGCTGTAATAGCCTGTTGATGATGTGTTTGATTTTGGACTTGCCTGTTAATGGATTGCAGTCTACCAACAACATTTATGAAAATAAGGATGATTTTGCTGTGAACTCTGGGGCTCTGCGTACTTCACAATATTTGCTTTTAATCTATGCTGTGTCATTAATGCAGCCTTGGAATCAAGGACAACCTATGTTAGATATATGTATATGGTAAGATATATATATATAGATATAGGTATTTGGTAAGAATTTTTCTTTGTTTAAAAATTAAGAAGTATCATGAATGGAAGTCTCTAAAGATTTCCTGAGTAATTAAATTCCCATACCTTCATAATCTGTTTCTGCAACACTTCATTTATATATTTTTGAGTAATTAAAATGTGTGTGTCCTTTGTAACATTGTTTTATCAAGCGTATTCAAAGAAACAGATACTTTAAGCTTGCAACTATTTCATTTGGGGAAATAATTTACTGTGTTTTTATGTCAGCAAGTATAGAGTACTTTTTGTTGTCTCTGTATTTGGTGCTAAATATACCCATACTTAATAAGTGCATCATAATAAGTGCAGCATCAATGAACTGATATGTTGATATCATCACTATAGAGCTAGAGAAACACCAGCTGTGATTTTAGAGGACCCTTAGAGTGATACCAGTACAACTGAGAGATGAATTTGTTGCTGTGACAGGTTCTATCCCTGGCTGTAGCTGCTCAGCACTGCACTGCTTACAGAGGTCAGTTATTTACCTTCAGTAAATTCTGTTCTCCTGGTGATCACTTACCAAATGATTTCTCTTCATTCCTTTTGCTTGAAGAACGATGCAGTCTGTCCTGTATGTTAGCACTTTCCAACTCTGAACCTGAGATGGGAGAGGGAAAGGAAAAGGAGGTCCACACTATTAATATGATATTTGCTCCTGTGCTGATTTTGCATTCCCTCCCACTGAGCAAAGCCTGAGTGGCATTAGTGTTGCCTTGTCTGCTCATCACTTTGGAGAGAGGAAAATTCCTCAACAGCAGACTGTGCTGCATATGTCAGGAAGCTAAAAGTATGCCATGGTTCTAAACCTCTATTTCAGATTATATTTTACAGTAACCAACCAGGATCAGACTGCCTTCAAATGGCAGCAGAAATACCACTCACTGCAACCCTACTGAAAGCCTTTTCACAGATGCAAAAATGCACACTGGTGTGCAGCATGGAGAGGTGGCTTTTGTTTCTGCAGTTCATGAAGGGAACTGGTGGATTGTCCATTTTACGGCAATAGAGAGACTGCAGATAATTTTTACAGATGTCTCACAAAAATCTGACTGAATACTAGAGTGCAAAAGGGGATGGGCAAATGAACAAAAAGTGCCTTGTAAAATTTTGTTCGGGACTAGTAAGTGTTGAAATTTCTAGGTTACATTATCAAAACAACTGCATTCAGTGCCAAACTCTTATTACTTGCAGATGGAATTTATTTGGGAAATAGAAATTCATTTTTATCTTTGATGTGTTTGATAATATTGTAATGACTTAGAATGCAACTCAACAGTGTATTTGAAATTAAGTGAAGAGGCAGCATCATTAGCTGCCATAGACTGAAATACACTGTGGAGATATAACTGTATGCACTATAAAATGAGTGACTGTGCTTAGAATGAGCTGATAGAAACACAGTTTTAAGCATAGACCTTCAAAGTCAGTGCATGGCAATAATGCAAGGCATTGGAAAAATTTCTGTTTAAAAAATACTGAGTTGAAAGGAGCATGTCTACATCAGCTCCAATCTGCTTTGGAACATCACTTGGAACTGGAAAAAATAATGGAATTTCTCGGTCTCCAGTTTAGTGTCTCGTTCTGCTACTGGCTGCATTTGTCAGTAGGTTAAGTAGAAACTCTCGCTATTTGCAGGGTTCTCTGTGTATTCTTAAAACAATTTTGACCGAATGAATTCCTGAAGAGAATGAAAGAGACCATCAACAACCCTCAGCCCTTAATCAAACAATGTTTGGCAAGTGGAGTCCAAAACCTTAACGGTGAAAGTCGAGCAAAACTTTCCTGTGAAATGCTATACATGTTTCCTCTTGATTGTTTATCTCTAATTAGGGATTATGATGATGATGATTTTTCTTTTAAATGTTGCCAGTTGCCCACTTTTCTTGTAAAGAATTTCTCTATGATACACTTAATACACTCTACTAATGAGTTTAAACTCCAGATAGTCTCACTATCAGTATTCTTGTATTGGGAAAGCTTCAAAAGCAGCAGAGGTTATAAGCACTTGTTCTTTTTTTTTTATTTCAGAGATGAAATGTTGAGTATTTTGAGTAGTGCATGTTGATAAAATATTTAGAACTGTGCAAAACAGACAAGCAGCCAATTTTTCTTCAGCATCACTTCAACCACTGGTCTGAATCTCTACTGCTTTTACAGTGAGTCAGCAGAAAAGAGAATTTTCTTCCTTCATCTCATGGAATCACTGTCTTCATTAAAGGAGAGAAACAGATGATAAAATGTGTACCCATATGTATTTATGCTTTCATGGACATAAAATTAATTACAGAGCTAACAAACCCCTGTGTATGCAAGGCTGCCAAATCCATGGAGCGTGGCGCTCTCCACATAGAAACGGAGGTGCAATCAAGGTTAAGATTTCCCACAGAGGATTTGAAAACAAAAAATTTGTGTTATGTGAAAGAATTGCACTGGAGGCTTAGCTGAAAACGAACAGAAGTTAATGAGGGTTTTTTTAGGGTAACTGAGCTGTGCTAGAGACATGTACAGTACAATATACCTAAATTGTTTGTTAGGAGATTCCACAGATTTCTAGATGATCTTGTATATTTAGATGAGATAATATTATTGACGTCTATATATCCTTGTAGTTATTTTCTAAGAGTATTCTCTGTGTATATAAAAAATTGCGAAATTCTGATTTATGATTTTTTTTTTTTAAATCCAAAGTGCCACTCATGGATTTTTTCATGTCTTTAAACTTCTTAAAGCAGTTTTAAAAGCAAATCAAAACAAAACTGCAAGCCAAAACTGCTCTTTAGTAAAAGTAACACCACAACGACATTATGAAAGGAAAACAAAAGGGAAAAGAGGAAGACAGTGTTACTATATGGTCAGAGAGAATTTTTTGTTGTTGTCTTTAATTAATTATAAACTTAAGTACATTCAGAAGTTTCATTTTTTTTCAATTTATTTTTTAGTGTAAATACCAGAGTTTCTGTTGTATTTTCTTGTAACACTATTATACTTCGAAGTGCTGAACCTGAATGATGAATTTTGAGTAAAACTATAGTGATGAGTAGTGTTTGTTTATTACTAATTGCAGTATTTAAAACAAAACTAAAGCCCATGAAGATTTTTAGGAATAGAAATCCTATTGAGGTCTAATGGAGACTTGTGGTCTTACATACCTTAATGCTCCCCTAGAACTACCAGTGATTCCCCTGTAATCTTGCTCCTTTGTTGGTAATCCCCACAATTTACACATCCCGTTCCTGTGTTCACAGCCTACACTACTCTTCACAGATTTTTTTTTCAAATACTGGATTCCCAAACATAGTAGGGTTAGATAGGACAGGAAGGAGAACTGTGCGTCATGGTCAGCACAACAATCTTCTCACTAACAGTTAAGAAAAACGCTAGGAAAGAGAATTATTTTCAGGTAAGATTTGTAGTTATGGAATCAGTGAAGCAGAAGTACAAGCAAGTGGTTTGAAAAGGAAGAAGGTGCAGAGAAGGCTTCTGAGCCATAGAGAGAAAAATTCCTGAAATATCCGTAAAAGAGAAAGGAACAATTTGGAATCAACTGATTATGCGAGCGCAAATAAAAGCAAATGAAGAGTTCTGAAAATGAGAGGTGACTTTTAAATGGTGTTTGAAATAACTAGAAAGGCTTATGTTTTTGTGAGGAAGCACGAAACCCAAGCCTTATCTATATTTAAAATAAATGTGTAAGCTAGGCTTTTAGACTAGAAGATGCATTTCCCTGCCCTGCCCTGAAACAGGAAGATTCCCTCGCAGTGGGTATCCAGCAGATTGAAACATTCCAAACCTCTACTTGCTTCCCACTGTGTTTTGACTGCAGAATGTTTACAATAGTGGAGATGTTGGGATTTTAGTTGTGGTGGGAATGTCATAATTGATGTTCCTCAGACACCTTTAGACATTTCTGCTCTTAAGATACAATAACTTAGTTATTGTACAATAACTAAATTGTTGGGAAGTTATAGGGAACATTTTGCCTCTTTTTGCTGTTTATGTTATGTCCTGAGTAAATACAAAGGAACATTCCCTACACTGGTCTGCAGCTGAGGTACTGACCCTCCCCTGGAAATGCAGAAATGCTGTGGGAATGGGGCTGGATATGAGGTGAGACCATCACTTCCACAGTAACTGTACTCTGTGGAAAAGGAGTTCTTGTGATAGTGAAGCCGGGGATTTTGGAAACCTCGTATGCTCAGATAAGCAGAGATGTGGGCCAGGTTCCCTGCTCAGGTAACATCTGATAGGAACTGGTAGGTTTTGACCAGAGATGGGTTTGGCTCTATAGCTCTTCCGAGCAACTTTCTGCATGATTTGCTTAGCCAGTAAAAGTTTTACATGACTTTTGCAACAGAGGATTCCAAACAAAATTA
>JAYRBT010000010.1:7339439-7391899 GCA_036023395.1 Myiotriccus ornatus
AGCAACTTTCTGCATGATTTGCTTAGCCAGTAAAAGTTTTACATGACTTTTGCAACAGAGGATTCCAAACAAAATTAACCCTGAGAAAAACGCCTGTGAGGAAGTTCTTGATTTTTGTTTACAGGGATGGTTGTCAATATTTCTATTTCTGAAGGCTCAGGAAGACAAAACTGTGTTGTGATGATGGATAACAACTGATTTCTGATGAATGCAATAACTTGATTTCTGATGAATGCAATAACTTGATTTAGCCAGGTGGAACCTTCTTAATTTTTAAAATGTGTTTGAGCATCTCCATTATGTTCCAGCTTACTGTATTGCAGTAAGTTATCAGAGATAACTTGGTTTTAAACTGAACTTCAGTAAAATTTTCCTTGAAACACAGTGATAATTTTTATTGAAATATTCATTTTGAGGCACAGATACATATGTATGGCTCTCTGAAGCTAAAACTGAAAACTACTGTAATTGAAATACCATTATGAACTGCCTTTTTAAGAGAGGTACTAAACAAGAATTACGTAACTCTTCCTAATTTCTTTTTTATGTATTGGAATAATAGAGTCATATTGGTTGGAAGAGACGTTTAACACATAATACATCTTGTCTTCAGAACTTATATTAGTAAAAGCCCTACAAAAATTCTGAGTTTCTGTAGTCACTGTTGGTGTCTTTGTTTTTTGTTGTTTTTTGTTGTTGTTGTTTGGGTTTTTTTTTTGTTTTTGTTTTTTTTTTTTTTAAAAAAAAAGAGGACAGAGGCCAATCATTGTTCTTTTTATGTTTAACACCTGCCAAAAGATTCCCCAATTCTTTCATTTGGATTACTTATTTATGGTATCCTATTCGGAAATTTTATATAACAGTTCTATGAAACACTTCCCTGTTTTTCCAGACTGCTCTCCAGGACTGCTCTTATATAAGAAGCTGGTAAATTGCAAACTAAGAAATAACACAATAGCACTCTCAATCTGTGATTTCTGTTTCCTCCAGTATTTGTGTATGAGCATAAAGAAATGTTATAAATGAAACTAACACCAATCTTTTAATCACTACACAGCTCAATTTTGTTTCCTTTCATGACTAAGCCCAAAAGCAAGGGATTTGCTGTATTTTCACCAGAAGTTCTACCCTCCAAAAAATTAAACTGTAGCCTCATGTGGGAAGCGTCTTTCTAAAAATTCCCTGTTTATGCATGCTTGGAACTTCAATAGTATTTGGTTTTCTGCAGAAATATCAGCTTATCCAGATTGTGTCACCTTTCCACAGAATACCTTTCCAGTGGTACTGGTTTTACCACTGCCTAAGGGCAAAATAGCCAGTAATGCAACCCCCATAGACATAAACAGGAGATTTTTAGATTAAGTACAAGTTATCTGCTGTCAAAGTGATGTGTCGCCTTAGCACCACCAGGTTTCAGTTTTCTGGGAGTTAGTAATTTTTAAGAAGGTTTGAGCTTTAAAAAAGAAACAGTGGTTCAAAGAGCCATTGCTCAGAATTCGGAATGTACACCTCTTATTAATTTTTATTACTTTATACAGCTATTTCATACCAAGGTTTTGCCTTATTTTTACAAGGTGGACTGTGAATTAGCCCCATTGGAAAAGTAAAGCAAAACAATACCAAGGCCCAACTCCTCCAGTTCTATTGCAAGACATTACTTTTACTAAGCTGCTTTATAATTTGAAACATTCAGCAGTCCTGGGAGGGAAGTAGAATCTCTTAACAAGAGAATTCATGTAAGTAGGGTGTGCAGGGTCAACTGAGCTATAGCGCAGGTTATTGCTCAGTTTTGTTTGTTTGTTTTTCTTCTCAGCTGAGTAACTAAGACCAAGGTATTACCAGAAGGCTTTTTAGGGGAACCATTAGCTATGAAAAAGAAGATATGCTCAGATATGAATGGGGTTTCTGAAAGGGATGTGCAGTTCTTTGCTATAGCACAGTATTTATATATGACCTTGAACAACTCTCTCAGGTGGAGCCTCTGTTCCATTTAAGTCAGGGATAGTCCTGCCATTTTAATGATGTTGGGATTTCTCTTTTCTTTTTTTTTTCTTTCATAGTTTCTCTGCATAAAAAATGAGAGAAATAGGAAAGTGGTAGTTTCTTCAGCATACTGTGAATATAATAGTGTGAAAGATGAATCTAAGATGGTAGGGTTGCCCAAATGAATGCAGGACTTACATGCAATATACAGCAGTAATAAAATAAAATTAAAAAATCTGATCCAAGAATATATGTGAAAATGCAGGATCTCAACTTCTTTCCTATATATTTTCTTTATTCCTCTGACATCAAGGTCTTTCTCTTTGCAATTAGTTTTCTTTAGAATAAATCTGTATTAACCAGTCCATTCTGAGCTGCTTGATGCCTCAGTGTTTTAATGAAGTAGCACTGTTGTAGCTGTGATCAGCTGGTGATGTAAGTGAAGCAGTGATGTCTTTTATTGTCAAAATTAAAAAAAAACGAGATGCCTTCAGGAATACATGTGTGCTTTACACGAAGGATTTTGTGCCCAAAACAGAACACCTTTTGCTCCCAATTATAACAGCTGGTCTACTAAAGATATTACCTCTCTTGGTTTATTTTGCATGTTTACCCAGAAATAAATTTCTTTCTCAGTATTTGTGATATTAACACATAATTTTGATTTTAATCACTTTCCTTTAGCTGTTTCAAAATATTATCTGGACATTTTGAAGTTGAAATGAACCAGTTTTGCTGGAATTTTAGGAAAAGCTTGAACCTTACAGTAGTTTTCCTCTTCTCTGGGGACGTGTTTCTCTCTATTGAGGCCCTTAGCACTTGCATGCCCCTTGCATTAGTACTGCTGCTAATGGATCTTGATCTGTACATCATTTATGGAATTTCAGTACAAACCAGACAATGAAAAACGACTTCTTTTCTGCTTTGTCACTTCAAATTGGGAATGCTGTTTACACAGAATATGCCTTGCTATAGTTTAATTATCACCTATTGATACTGTCATTTTAATATCATTCATTAACAGGAATTTCAGCTGCATTGTGTGTCTCTGACAGAACTGAAAATAGGAGGTGTTTGGGTTTGGACTGTTTATGGTAGCTTATAGAGATACTTTCAGAAGTACATAGTAAGGGTGTGGAAAATGCTGGTACCTTAATCTTTCACCTCAGTCACTGCAAGGATCTCTGATATACAGATAAATAGCTTGGTAAAACTGGACCATACATCTTAGGATGTTTTCTAATGTAAGTGTTGACAAGGTTGAACATCATATCTGAGTATACTGCTGACTTCACTGCTTTATCTATTCAGAAGTTATTGATAAGTCTTCAGCTGATGGAAATGACCAGTTTAGAGAGGATGGTTGTTTATTTTTCTCCTTGAAGTGATACTTGAAGTTCTTCTTTTATATATATATATATATATAAAAAAAATACAAGTTGTGTCTTTGTCTCTGTTTTAAAAATACATAAAAGAGTTCCTACATATATCTCAGGAGGCACCCATATTTCTCTTACAGTGTGTACCTCCTGATGCTGCTCCTCCTCTGATTGCTGTTTCCCAACTGCCATCCTTGGAATGTCAGCAAATACAATCAACTGCTTTCTTTTCCTCTAGACTTTCAGAGCTTTAGTGGGCATTTTTCCCCCCCTCTGCTTGGATTTCTTTCCAGTGGTTCCCCTCCCCCTCTTCTTTAGTTTACAGACTTCTCCAATGCTTTTTTTCTGTGCTGATTGCAGGAACACCCACCTTTCTGTGGTTTTAGTGGAGCCTTTCATGCTCTTTTCTCAGTACCAGCCCTCTAACCAGATATTTAGGCCAATTATTCTGTTCGGTTTCATTATTCTGCTCCCACAACTACAGTAATAGCCCACTTGAAAGATCACTTGGCTTCTTTTACTCTTGAGACTGCTTGCTAGTTCCCAGAACGGCATCTTCGCATCCTGTGATCTTCTGTTTCTCTTTTTTTCCCCAGAGTTTTATTTAAATTAAAAAGGGGTGGGGGGTTAAAAGGAAAACCACACACATATAAATGAGCGGGGGGTGAAGGAGGGGATGGGGGCGAGGAGGGGGAAGAAGCCCAGATATCAAATAAATGCTTTCAGGAAGGGAAATTCCAACACTGACAGTTTGCAGGAGACACTGAATATCAAATACCGTTATTCAGAACATTTTTCCACAACAAGACTATGACTAAAAATCCCACTGGGATTTCCTAGAGTGGGCATCGCTGCTCTTTGTTTTGCAGTCACACAGAGTATGAATTTCACCTACAGTTATAAAATGGCACCCAGAAAACCTTTACTTCAGATTTGTCCATGCCCATCCAAATTCAAAGATGCCACCTCAAAAGTTTTTAAGTAAGGATTTTAGAAGTGTGTATAGACACTACACAGATAAATTTCATATCACAGTATTAGTGTCTCCTCGATTATAGATAAAATTTAAATTTAATGCAGGATTTTTAAAAAATCTAACTTTTCTGCCTCCTTTCCTCTTGCTTCTTGTTTCCCTTTCATCTTCTATTTTCAGCACTCATGTATGAAAGTATTTGCCCTCTTCACCCTTATCTGTTCTGAATTAAAATATTGAAGATACACAAAAATATTTCATGCTTATTTCTTGTGTGACAGTTACCATCAACTGAGAATTTTAAGACTGGATACCATTTGTTATATCTGTTAAACCTTCCTTTATAATATATATAGATTCTGTTCTTAATACTGGAATTGTTTTTTCTAAGATGAAAATTGTTCATTGTTGAACAATAGAGTAATCTGTTCAACAAATTTACATGTAACTTGTTTGTATCCGTTCCAGCTCTTTTTTCCTCCTTCCATAATTAATACTTTTTCGATTGCGCAGCAAAACACAGCTTGGGGTAGGGATTTTTTCCCCCAGATATTCTAAACAGAATATCTAAATATCTAAACCAGAATGAAATGTCCCATACCTTTTTCTGTGTTACAAATAGCAAAAATATGCATCTGTGAAGAACATTGCCAGTGTGGACATATAAGTCCTTAAATGATCAGGTATTTCTTGGTGTAGGTTCTTTATTGCCTTAACTTTTAGAAGAAGGTTTTAATTTTTGCCCTTTCAACCAGTGAAAGCGTGAGCCTGCAGCTGCACAAGATACATCAGTGACAACGCCGGTGCTGCTCACCGAGGGGGGATCAGCCACGCACAGGACAGCTCTTCCTACGTGTGCTCTGGGCTGCACGGAGCTGATGCTCTTTCTCAGTCTGCTCCCTGATGAAAAGGTGCCGTTCCTGGGAGCAGTTTCAGTGGAGAGGCTAATGATGAAACGGGCACTTCTCAAGGTCAGGGATAGATTACACACCCGGGAGGGTGCGGAGGAAATTCCATCGCTCTGCTCTCCACTGTAGCAATTCAGGAGAGGACTTCACCTCTCAGAGCTGCCGGTCCAGTACCTTTCACAGCCCATCATCTCACTGAAGAAAACACTGAGAATGCTCTATTTCTTTTATTGTTCTTATACTCTCAATCCTATGGTGACAAGGTTCTCTGTAGTGAGGGGGCTGATATGAATCACATGCAGCAAACTGTTTCTATGCGCAGAGGGAAGAACTTTTGGCCATTTATTTTTTGTGACATGCTGAACCAGAAAACAGGATGCAGGCCATGTTTGTACTTCATATAAGTAACAAATACTTAAATGTTTTGTAGAAATATACTGAGATTAAAGATAAATCCCTCCATGTCTTTTCAGGTCACAGATAAGATGACCAAGGTGTTATGTACCTAAAATAATTTTGTGAATCTTCATGCATCTTCTCTGAGGCAAGAAAGGATCTATGGAGAAGTGAGGATAGGGTTCAGGCCTAGAACCTCTGTGTATTCAGTGGACTATGCTAACTGAGCATACCTGCATCTTCTTAAATTTTATGATTAAAAATTACTTATATGCATTATTAAAACTTCCCATGCATCTAACAAGTATAACATTTTAATATTTTTCCTATTTCATCCAATTTGTTCTTGTTATATCTCCAAACTGCAGTGCCTAAACTTCTAGCTAGATAATGAAGTGCATACTTTTGAGTTTATGTTTTTTCACAGGTAAAAGAAAGTATTTGCTGAGGTAATTTACTATTAAGGTGTATAATCCCATTTATGACATTTTTGTTAAAGTACCAATTGTAAAAACTATACCTACACATTATAGGGAGCCATATTTCAGTAGGGATGCACACTTTTCTGATTTCTTCCCAGTTGTCAGTAATGGTCCTGCTATTTATCCTAATCTGTCTTCACTTACTGTACTGAACCATTCTGAGATGTCTTTTTTTTTTTAAGGTGATGATATGTACTGTGGTTTCATCCAGAAATTCCTGTACCTAGTGCACAGGAGAAAGTCAAGTTCTGTTTCAGTGTTCCTTATTAAAGAGCCTCAACTGAATCCCAACACAGGGAACAAAAAGACCCTTGTCTTCCCTAAGTGATTTTCAGAACAAGAGCACACCATGCAGATAGCAGCTCAAGCTACTGGGATGGCCTCTTACTATTTTCAGCCTTTGGGGATACTATATATATATATATATATTTATATACTTTCTCTGTGTTTCTAGGCTTAAGTGGAATAGATAAATGTCCTGGCAAACTGTCTTTATACTTTTCCACATTGTTTGTGGGATTTACTTCAGACTGTAATCTACTAGGTCTGTATGTTGTAAAATCCTGTCTCAGAGCAGTGGAGAAGGGCGGCATAAAATAAAGAACCTTGCTTTTTGGCAACAGCTGAATATACATTCTCATTTGCTCTGCTTAAGACTGGGGAGGTACATTCAGGGAATATCCAGCAGTTGGCTATTCCCTGACTGAACTGTGGCCCACAAGAGAGTCTGTTTATCCAGGTTTATCCCGAAGAACTGCAGCCTGCAGAGGACCCATGAAGAGCTGCTCTTGCAGAGCTGCAGCCTGTGGGAAGGAGCCAGGCTGGGGTAGGGGAAAAGTGTGAGGAAGAAGGAGGAGCAGAGTGGAGCTGTCATGAAGGGACCACAAACCCCCCTCCCCACTCCACACGCAACGGTGCCAAGCTTTCTTGGGAATGCTGATGTAATACATTTGCCAAATGCAATTTTACCTAAACATTTTTCCATTCAAGACACCTTTTTGACAGCATGAGAAAATTACTAGAGGTCTCTGACAAGCAAATTTAAATTCCCAGTGAATATAAACTTTTACAAATGATTGATCAGGAGCTGGTTAAATTATCTGTTATGACATCAAGCGATCTGCTGACTTTGTCACTGCATGGAAAATGGTGAAACCCTTTGAATACATTATCCCTTTAAAACTGTCCAAAGGTACAGCCAAACCCTGCCTGAGAACAGTGTTTAGGTACCAAATCTGCAGTGTAGGTGTCTGATCCTGTGGGGCCTGCAAGAGGAAAACCTGCCCTATTACAGTGTCCCCAGGGACTGCGGGATAGTCCCTGCTCTGATGCCCACAGCATTATCACGCTCCATTATCACTGGCAGGGCTGTTTCTTGACCTTTTTTTCCCTCAGTCCTATGAGGAAAACCCCTCTGGGCAGTGTTTTGCCAGTTCTTCAGCACATTTCTGCAGGGTTGTGCCCTGCGGTGCGGCTGAGTTGGGGCTGTGGGGAAAAACCCCCACGGCCCCCGCTGCCCACACCTCACCCCTAAACCCCAGTACAAGTGGCTTTTATATAATGGTCCTGGCTTCTTGTTTCCTAAAATGAAAAGTAGGAATTGCTTTTCTAACCTAGTGCTTGTTCTGAAAGCCGGGATATAGAAGAAGGAGAGCCAGCCTCGGGAATGTAGTAACCATGCCGACACCGTGAGGACGTACTGTCCTACTGTCCCAGTGATACTGCGAGGAGACCAGGAAAGAGGGTAATTCCCAATGTCTTTGAAAGAGGTGAAGCTAAACAAGGACTGAGTGAAGTCACTTGCTTTGTTTAACCTGGAGAAGGGGAGACTGAGGGGAAACCTCACTGGGATCTGCAGCTTCCTCATGAGAGAATCGGCGGAGCAGACATCCACGGGGACGGCACGAAGCTGTGTCCAGGGAAGGTTTAGGGTGGACATTAGGAAAAGATTCTTCTCCCAGAGGGTGGTCAGGCTCTGGAACAGGCTCCCCAGGGAAGTGGTCACAGCACCAAGCCTGGCAGAGCTCACAAAATGTTTGGACAAACCTCTCAGGCACATGGTGGGATTTCTGGGGCTCTCCATTGCATGGCCAGGAGTTGGATTCAGTGATCCTTGTGGGCCCCTTCCAACTTGGGGTATTCTATGATTTTGTTTTCCCTGTCTCAGTGGTTTAAATAGAAGCACCTTGCCTTTAATTATAGCTATTTGCCCAACTTCCAAATACCTTAAAAGTTTAATTATATGCACTTGAAAAAATTTAAAACAGTGTTGTGCACAAGGTCATCAGATCCAACATTTCTTTGCCTATTCTTGACCTTTGAATTCTTCATGCAGGGAAAATGCCTCTGTGCCTCTTTTATTATGTAGGAATCTACTGGAGATCAAAAACTTACTCATAAAAAAGCAATAACAGAAGTAGCTGAAGCTTTGTAGATTATGGGATAAGAATAGACATTACCTCAGGTGCCCAGGGGATGTAAAATTTGGCATGGTAATCAGAAAGCTGGCTAAATACATTATTCTGATGTCAAACTGCTATTCCTGTCACCACTTAAAAAATACCAAAATCTTTTGAATTCATTAATGTGATGAAACTGTTCGAAGAAATGTTAACACAGTCTTTGTGGAGAAATTAGAGCTGAATGATCTGAATTAGAGCTGAAGCTCTGCTATAAATACAGTCATCCCAATATGTTATTCCTTTAACATATGCTGTGAAAGTATTTGGAAGATGCTCAAGATTCAGAGGAATACTAAGGAAAGAAATTTATAATTTGCCATAGAAAAAACAGTAATAATGATTAAAAAAAAATATAAAAAAAAAAGAAAGGAAGCAAACCTTGTCATTTCTTTGTCAGACCCTACTGCCATTCTTTGGCTGGGATTTTGATACAGAGGATGTGGAAAATGACCAGTGCCAGCGGAAAGGAAGAAAAGCACTTTCACAGGTGACGTGTTTCAAGACTGGAACTCAGGGGTAAAACTGAGCTGGTGCACTACAAACACAGCCTTCTTATCCCTGAAACCCACAGAACTACTGGGAGGGGGAAGCAGCGAAAAGCACAAGAAGTAACCCTCCCATTCCTCCTCTGCCACAGCTCCTGCCACCTGGAATCAGTTAATTGCTCTCAGCCTCACCAATCCAGCTAAAACAGATGCTAAACCTCATCCTGCAGGATGCTGTGTAGAGCTGAAAGTGGTGCTGGCTTGGTTTGTTCTGTTCACATATTTAAACTGAATTCAGAAGTGAAGTGTTTTTTAATAAAATCTTATCTATGTTCATATGCATTTTAATATGTTGGGCTTTTTGATTCTGTAAAGCTAATTTAGATCAGTTTCTGTGTGCATTCCAAAGTGTGCTGTGCCTTAACCTGAGTTTCCTCCTAGACTCTTTGGGGAGGAGTCTCAGTGTGTAAGTTGAGTTTCCTTTGATATTAGTGGTCATAGAGTGGTTTGGGTGGATCCAGTTTGGACTGCTTTATAGATAACGAATTTAGTTCCTTGTTTCAAAAGGAAGCCTATTCTAATGCTGCCTTTTCAGAGTCTGCAGGCTTGAAGAGTTATATTTGCTTGGGTAGTCTAAGAATGTTCCAAAGGATCTGCAAATAGTTCAACCTATAGTTGCAGAACCCTTTTTAAGTGCTATTCTCAATGGACTTCCCAAGCAAGATACTCTTCAGCTATTTTAATTTTTGGGTTTTTTTAAACTAAGCATTCCTGTTTATATCTACCCTTGTTAATGTTAGCCACTATATACAGGTGAAAAAACTACACTTAAAAGTAGATTCTAATAGAAATGCATGTTAATTGCCTCAGCCTCACCCGTGGCAGAAAAAGTTTCTTTAAGACTGAGACCTTGTTATTAACTTTATCAGAGGGTTTGAACAATATTACAGCTTTTTTGTTGCTAATTTGTTTATTTTATTTAAGAATTTGACTGTTACCTTGGTTCTTTGCTTACAAAACTTTGGATCCTTTTTAGCATTTGGAAACTTTTCTTAATCCTCTTTTTTTTTTTTTTTTTTTCTTTTCTTATTCCTTTAGCAACCTGATTTGTGGTTTGAATATTTTGCCTGGTCAGCTGGTCTTACCTACCAAATTTGGTGAATGTGGCATATTCATATTGAGTTATTTGGGTTTATACAGCCAAATTAGAACAGAAAGAACTAATTTCCTGGCTACCACATGAAGGGAAAAGTGAAGTTTGTTCCCCAGTGTCTGCACAGCTTTCTTGCTCCTCCAAGGCTTCATGTTCACTAGCTTGGTAGTGAAGTCATTGGTTTCAGTGCTTTGGAGGCTTGAAGTGATTCCCTTGAAGAACCTCCACAGGATCTCCTACTGGGTTGTTGAGAGTTGTGGAGGGTTAATGTGGGTTAACTGTGGTGACGTACACTGTCACAGAGGCACTCTCAGTGAATTCCTAATCTTTCTACCGTCTCTTGTTTCACTAAAGACACTTGTTTAGTCACAGCTGGACTGGATGAAGTCTATTTTTAGTCTTTACTATCAGAAATAACTTCCCTCTTTCTTAGCCTACCTCACTCTCTCTCTTTGGTTCTCATCTCAGATAAAATCTTGCTCCCATTAAAGGTCTAGGAGAGTTACTGTCATTCATTTAAATGAACTCAGAGTGTCCTGTCTTCTTTTTTCCCCTAGTGGAAGTGCTTGTTTAATGTTTTCATACCTGTGTGAGATTTTCTTTTCTGTATCCTGTTCTGAAAGACATTCAAAGATATTCATTCTATTCATTTGGACAAGCAAGGCATAGGAATAGTCTTATCCGTTCAATAATGTAAGTGCTGCTCTTTGAAACCAGCGAGGTGAGCGCTATTTTCTATTTCTGGTTTGTTATCTCCCCAAGCTCCTTTAGGACAACAGTTTGGGAAAGCAGGGATATCAAAGCTGTTGCCATGTACCAGTGAGAGTTACATGTCACTGACAATGAGCTTCTGATCTCCAGATTCTGGGAGCAGTGGACAAATTCCACCTGCTGACAAAGATAGAGCTTGTGACGGTGAAAGGTTCTGTGTCCAGGGAAAAGGTGGTTGTTCTCTTTAGGGACAATAGTTAACGACCAGTCCTATAGTTCTGAAGTTATATCTCCATTTCACTTTGACTTTTTACAGCAAAAATATTTCTTTCCTGCATCCAAAAAAAAAAAAAAATGTCAGTGATGGAAAGATGGAAATTGCACTGACATAACTTGATGAATTGGACTGATTTCTCAGAAGTACAGTAATAAACTTCTGCTCCCTCCTCAAGAGCTGAAACTAATGTCCAGCTTAGCTAGCAATTTCGGTGTCCTGGTTAAATGAGATTGAGGACTTCAGTCCTCTAAAGACACTTCTTTTTACCTCAGAAGCAACCACAGCTGATAATAGCTGATAACTGCAATATTTGTTGATGAAATCATAGGGATAAAAAATTAGCACTAAATGGGTACACAGACTGGAATTAGAATTATTCACAACTGTTTTGAAATGTGTTACTGGGAACAGAGATGATTAGGCTATGATATTTAAGAAAACATGGGGATTTTTTTTAAAAAGTGTGTTCTAAAAATAAATCATTATATCACAGACACAAGTCTTCAAGGTTGTTTTATCAGTACAGGAAAGCTATATTTACAAAAAAAATGAGGTTTTAAGCTTCTTGTATGTGCCATTTCATAAGTGTTCTAATCATCTTATTTATTTTGATAATAAATTCCTGGGTGAAACCACTGACATGAATCAGTCTCTAACAACTTAACAAGTATTTATAATGATATGAAATCTCACTCAAAGTTCTGAACTGCATAGAGAACTTTTAACTTTTTGGGGTTTTTCTCATGGAACTGAATAAAAAGAAGTTTGAGGTATTTCTGAGTTTCTGTTTTGTTGAATTCAAATAAATTTAATTCACTGTTTTGCTGACTGTTATGAACTCCTGTAAAGATACATTTAAAAGACCTACATTCCAGTCGAGGGGGGGAGTGGAGTATGTTTGTTCAGCACTCAGGTAACAAACACAAAGTTCTCTGGATGCTTTCTGCTCCTCTACATTTGCTTTCAATGTATGTATATAATTATGTGCTCGTGTTGTCATGGTGATTGAAGCTGGACTTGTCAGGATGTGGAAATCGCTTGTGTTAGGCTGGAACATGGAAGTAAATTAAAGATAACCGTGACCATACTGTTGGTGTTAGGTTGGCATGGACAGAGAGGGATGTTTATTTCATTTGCTTAATTACTACCCAATACTTTCAAGTATAAAGATTACCGAGCCTTGTATCTTCATGTGTTGGAACAACTCCTTCAGGCTACTGGTGTAGATTTTTATGATGTGTGGGGTTTTTTGGACCTGATCCTGTAGTCCCATATGAGCAGGTCCATTCTCATTTCATCAATTCAAGGGCACATGCAATGAGGTTTCATGTTTGGTTGATGCACCTGAAGGTTTAGAAGGGAAAGAGGAAGGTTTGAGAGAAAGCTCTACAACTGCTGTTACCCCTCTGAGTAAAAATGGGACAGGGACAAAACTGATTCTCTTTGGCTTAGAGAGCATTCTGGCTTTGTAAAGTTCTGAGGAAAAGTTACTTTAAATCTTGACATATTTAATAATTTTAATAGAATTTGATGAAATTATACTTTCATCTCTTTTATGATTTCTCATTATTATAAGATAAAAGAATAAGTGGGAAAGAGTCTGGCAGAAATCTTAAGAAAATGTCTTAAATATGAAATCTGTTATAACCAAACCATTTCTGAGAGACATTTTCCTAACCAGTTTCAAAAGCTATACAGGACTATTTTTTCCTTGCACAGCTGTCTTTACTTCTGCAAAGGTTTTTTAACTCAAAGTTTTTGGTGTAATTCAAGTTTCCATTTCTGGAATACAAGTGCATATTTCTGTTGTGTTATAATGATTTTTTTTGAAATCTTTTCTAGAATAAGGTCCAATATTTCAGTCTTTTCTTGCAGATTATTTTCTAGTCTGCTGCTTTTTCAAATTAACTGCATCTTTTAATCTGCAGGCAGTATCTACAACTAAACATTAATCCATTTACAGCCTTCTCAGAAGCAAGTAAAGCAAAAAGATCATTTCAGATGGCATTCATTGCCTGCTTTAATCTGCCTCTGAAGCTCCCAGCATAATGTCTGTTTTTCTTTGCAATAGCTTGGTAGCTTCAGGTTTAGCTTCAGATCCAGATGCTTTAGTGCAGGGCTGTTGCACTGCGTCTCAACGTACATTTCAGCTGTTTATTATTTCTGAGAGGAATAATAGTGTACCTGTCCTTGAATCACACTGTATCTCTTGCAAACCATTTTTACCGAGATCTTTTTGGACTCTAAATGTGTCTCCCAGTGTGCCTGCAGATTTTCCAGCTTATACCTACCTTCAAGTGCTCTCAGGCTCAGGGTGTGATTACTGGGGCTGTCCTGTGCTGGGACAGGAGTTGGACTCAGTGACCCTTGTAGGTCCCTTCCAAGTCAGGACATTCTATGATTCTGAGGTATTATGGGAGCAGTCTCTCTTCTGACTTCATGATGAAAATAAAGAATAGTGCTGGATTCAGGGCTGACCAAGACATCCATTAGACACCTTTTTCCTTTTAGACAGTAAGTCACTGATAGCTACAGGATAATTTTTTGTCTGTAGCTATTTACATTGTAGTAATAGTTTTGATGATGTCTCTTGGTTAGATCAGGAGACAGCCCTGTACAACGATGCCAAAAGTCTTTTTAAAATCACGAAATGCAGCATCAATTATTTTCCATACTACAAGGCTTGTTACCTTATTAGGCCTTGTTCTTGATGAATTCATGCTCATTTATTAATTTCCTTGATGTTTTTTAGTTTATTTACAAACTGAGAAAGTAAAGAAAATTAAAGTAACTAGGCTATAGTTTTTTCCTCCTCCTTTTGTGGCAGGCAGCATTTTTTCTCTTCTAAGGGCTTTTGTGCCCATATCCATCCATCATGTGCATTCTGAAATAATTCTGATAACAGCTTGCAAGCAGTAACAGCTCTGATATTCATCCAACTCTCCAAGACTTTGGGCAAATGTAATATGGCATAGTTAATTTTGAATTTATTTGACCTACATATTTTTCCTAATCTTTTCTTTCCCCTCTGCTGGCATTGTGTCCTACCTTTTTTTCTTTTTTTTCTTTTACATATTGTATTTTATTTTTTTTAAAATAGATTTTAATTGCAGGAGCCAGTTGATTGCAATTGACCTTGAAGGTAACAACTGTTAATAAAGCAGTAAACAGTTCAGACTTCTTGGCACAATGTGTCAACAGCTCAATTTTGCCTTCAAGCTGCTGCCAAGTCAGTAGTTTTCCTTGGTCCTCCTCTTACATTGAAGTGTATTTATAGAACTTCTTTTTGTTCTTAATCTCTTGCTAATTGTACCTCAATTTATTCACTTTTCTGGTGCTGCCTTTGCATGCACATGCTATTCTTTTATACTTATTTCACAGTTTCCACTTGGAGTTGTTTGCATCTTATACTTGAAGGCAATAAAGAAATTAAGTTCTAGCCAAGATGACTAAAATTAAAAATACTTATGTCCATATTTCTATCTTTCCATTGTACTGGGTCATTTGTTATCACTTTGTTTCTTTCTTTTCATTTCTGTTGAAGAAAACCACACCCGATTTTTTATTGATTTCTTTTTTTCCATGTGTCTGTCTTGGGCAACCTTGTTTCTCAGATCTTTGGCTTTATTAAAATGTTTCATGCATTGCTTTTATTTGCTGTTGTCTTTTATGATTTCCTTTTTGTGGTTACCTGTAAATTCAAGTGCTAGTCTAGTGTATTGTTTGGGTTGCAAGCTGGGCATTAATCAGTCACTTCTTATACAGCGTTTTTTACTTAAAAAGCCACCTTATTTTATATATAGTGATACATCAATGAAAAAATGTAAATAAGTTAATCCTTTCTCATGCTGTATTTACATATCTGACTTCATTTAGAACGTCTTAAATAATCAATTCCTGAAACTTAATCAAGCATGAAAAAGCAACTTGTCCAAACTTGCCCAGTACCTTTGCCCCCCAGCTGAGGCAAGACAGGCAAATGGAGCTATGGATACTCCTTTCACTGCCTTACAGGTTGTTACTGATACAACATGTTCTCCAAGTGGCATAAAGAGTTTTTTTCATCCAAATGTATGGTTCCGCTTTTGGTATTTTGAAGTTCTAATTTCTTCCCATATTTTTCGGGAGTATCTGCACCAGGAGTTCCATATATTCTCTGAACCATGTACACCCTGTTTACAGTGGTTTAAAAAATGTCGTCAGGAAAGTGGAAGCAATACAATGGAATGTAAGAAGGAGGAGGGGTGAGGGTGGAGGAGGGAGCCTTTTCCAAAGTAGAGTTCCATGCCTAGAGAAAACCACACTCGCACCCCTTGACTTGCACTGCCTTCCTTTGGGTGCCTGGTGACATTCCATAAGCTCACCTTAAAATCCTGGGTGCTCTGGGACTGGCTTCCCAGCAAGTCATTTTCCACGCCATAGTGTAGCAATCATAATGAATCAAATCACTTAAATAGAATTTTTATTGTACAAATGGGAGCGAGTTACTGGCAGAGCACTCTCTGGTTGTGTTGTGTCATGAATTTATCTCCTCTACCTGAAATTATTTAGCAGACATTGATAGTTTTGTGGTCAGAAGCCACAAAACAAGCATGCTTATGTTTCTGCTTTCTCTGATCAACAGCATTGCTTCCTCAAATGCCATTAATACTGCCTGAGATCAGCATCCTCAGTGATGTAAAATGTTAATGACATCTGACAGACTCTTTACACGTATTAGCTCTCTTCCTGCCTGATAATGAACCTTCTACGGCCCTAAGCTGGGCTAGGAATTATCAGTGTTACCATCTCCCTTCTCTGGAAAAAGTGTCTTGCAAATGTGTGTTCCCCTATTGATAGGAAAAAAAAAAAGTTTCCTTTGTTGTTGTTGTTCATTGCCGAGAATGCACGTGGAATTTTAATGGCAATTTTCTAGCTGGAGATTGTGAAAATAGACATTTCTGAGTGTTACACGTGCAGGCCCCAGTTCAGAGGGACATCTAAGAATATGTGCAGTCCATTTTTCCCATCAGAAAACAAGATGTTTCATTCAGCATGATGCCTTGTGATCAGCCCTACTGCCCGTGTCTGCTGCACTTCCTTGAAGTGCATTGTAAGAATTATGTCCAAAGGTTATTCAGAAAGTGTATTTAAGAAGAATTTTGGAAAGAAAATAGCAACAACAAAACCACCACCACCACCACCAAACCCCCAACTTGATATGCACTTTTCAAACCCCAAATTATCTTTTAACTCCAGTTAATTCCCCCAGAACTGATGGGACAGGGATAAGCAGTTTGCTGACTTGTTGTTCAGAGGGTCTGTCCATAAAAAGTAGTGAAGTTGATACACACTGGGGTAACGACATTGTTTGTCCTGCAGGTCTCTTGCACTGTGATGATGAATGAGAGAAAAACATGGCAATGAGTTTGTGATGTGGAAGCTGAGAACAAACCAAACACATCTCAAACAAAGACCAGCAAAAGAGTTTTTATGGTTTTTCTACAAAGGGAATTGTTCTCGAGGTTTTGATTGTCTTGACCCACTGTGTGGACACATATTTTATAATTACAGTACCTGGGTGGACATTTCTTAGTCAGAGTGCTCTCTCCAAACTATTTTCAGTAGCTTTGGCAATGATGTCCTTACCCTGGAATCAGGATGTCCAAACAGACTGAGTCTTACAGGAGCACAAAATGCAGAGGTTAAGCTTAGGAAGAGCCTTGTTCATTTACCTGAGAAATTTAACTTCGATTAACATATGTTATCATTCAAAAATGAAACAGCTATTCACAAATTCTCATTAAAACTACTTTGAGAGATATCAGTTCTGGTTATTACAGGGGATTAATATTTGACAGTTATCAAATATTAGGCCAGATTTTGTATCAACCATGTTTTGCAGTCTAAAAATAATCTCAAATATTACTAGTTCTGTCTCCTTGTGCCAGTTACTGGAGCTTTTACCCAGAAGCAGGTGTCCAGGAGTATCCAGACTTGTAATACAAAAACAGCCCTTTATAGCACAAAGAATAACTGTTTGGGCAACAATACTTGGCCAATATGGAAAAGTCCTGAGTGGGAAATACAGCAGGTACTTATAGAGAAATAGTGCTGCTGTTTGAACATCAGAGCTGAATTTGGAGTTGGATTCTTGTTCCTTGCTGCTTCCAGGAGCAATGTCAGCAGCAGTAGAATGACAGTGTCCCTTGTAGGCAGGTCTGTGAGGATGGGAAGTGGAATGTAAAGTCATTGATCTTTATCATTAAGGTTTCCCACAATGGTATAATGGGGGGGAAGGAGGTGGGAGAGAGAGCACATTCCTACTTAAATAAGAAAAGCAAAACAGAAAAAAAACTCCTGTCTTTGTTTTTTGAATAATTATCCAGTGTGCATTATGAGATTACTAATTGCTCATGTCCTGTTTAAGTTGTGTTCTGAGGGTCAAATCTGTCTGTCTTCATGGTAGTCAGTGCCTGCTTAATTATTTCTTTGGAAATAACACATACCTATGTGCCTTTTTTGGTATATTGCCTTGCTCCTGCCTTTTAATATGGGGTACTCAAACTATATTGATGCTGTAACAAAATGTATTTTTCTTCTTGGTCTATATTTTTTTTTTCAAATAGCTCTTAATACTCAGTTTGTCTTTCTCACTGTTACTGAGAACAGAGACAATACTTTCAGAGAACTATCTACAATGATTACAAGAGCTCTTTCCTCTGTAACTGCTCAGAAGAGCCCCTCATAGAGGATGCAAAGTTGGGATTAATTACTAATCATTTAGTAATTATCAGTTTATCTGTGGGATAATGGGAAGATACCATTACACTCGGGCTCCATCAGTGTGATGTGGTGTGTCTGAGCTCTGGGGGGGTATGTGCTCTGTCACTGATTCTCAGGTTTTTTGTGCTGGCAGCCAAAACCTAACACATACTGCTGCTGTTTGGCCTGTCTTCACCTTGTCTCTGTTTCCAGGAAGTGTTTACAATGAGTTATTTAACATTCCTGTGGGATAAAAAATGTATGTTTCTTTTCAGCAGGACTCTGTAATTCAATAATACATCGGCTTCTGTGGCAAAGTTGTGCCTCAGAAGTTCCTCCCCTGCACTAAGTTTGCAGCTTCCCATGTGTTCTGTCTCACTGTTCCTGAGCCTTACATCACTAGAAAGTGCTTGTTTTTAGCCTGGATTATTTCAGTGTCTTTACATAAATACTGCTATGCTGACAGGTGGCATGGATTGGTGGCTGGCTTCATTCGTGTAACTGCAGCATCACTGCAGTGGTAGAGCTAAACGGAGGAATTCCTAAATATCTCGGAAAACTTGGAACATCCTGACTTCATGGTGGTTGTGGAGCTGGGACTTGAACCCAAAATCTAGACTGTTGTGCTCTCTCCTGGTGTGAATTTACACTTGAGCTGCTGTTAGCTGTTTGAAAAGGGAATTCTCATCTCCTTTACCTTGAGTTCTGGCCTTCAAATACAAATATTTGCATGCTTCTACAATTTTTTTCTTGGGAGGAGATAGGAATACTTTGACATAGGAAATTTCAACAGAGTTAAGGTGTATCTGAAACCACAGTTCTGTGTATATAAGTGTTCTGGCTAGTTCAGTTTCTATCTGTACAGCAAACTGGAGGAAACGTTGATCCTGACAGATGAATGAACATCTTGCTGTTCTGTATTTGGCTTCAGGAGAGTGAAGATTTCACCCTCTGTATATCTGATGCTGTAGAAGGGTTTTCATCTCCAAGGAAGCGGGAAAGGAAATGCAGATAATTCCAGTGTAAGGGTACCTAAATATATTATGAGTATTTTACATGCAGTTTTCCACACTGTATAAAACTGTGTGACATCTCAGCGAAAGAAAAAAGTGTCAAGACTTTCAAGCTCTGGGAGATGTTCTTCTTCTATAACTCAGATATCCAACTTTCCCTTAATTAGCACAGCTTTGTTTGAAAGGATACCGACCCAAAGGATCACAGCTATTCCTGTAATTTGATTATAACTGTAATGCCTGTGTGACACCTTTCTGTATATGATGTTATGTGTAATCCTGTGTGCAGCTACAGCTCTTGGAAGTTCTGTATTAAACTCAGTACTGTGGTTACTGGTGAATGAAATTACTGGAACAGCCTTGGACGAAAAAGTACATGGAAGGATTTAAGGCAGAACATGGCAAAGCAAAGGCTGCAATTATCTGCAGCTGAAAACAAGTAGCTTTTAATATGTCCATTCACCTAAGAAGGGAGGGAGAATTACAGACCATGTGCTCTTTCTCTCCCTTTTTCTATCATTTCTCTTCTTCTTTTTCCTTTATACAGTTTATCACCCATAATTTCAGGATGTGTTTTGTTTCTTTAAGCTGTTTTATCTATAGGCTTATGAGGTCAGTCATGTGTGAATTCTTTTGTTAGTCACCTCACCTTTTGCCTTGATGATAGAAAATTGATCAGGCCTAAAGTACAAGTTCAATAGACAACCCCCTTGGTCCTTTGTCTAGGAGAATAGCTACCATTGAAGGCCATGAGCAGGTTGCTATTAATATGACAGCCTGCTCTATCTCCCACTGTAATTTATAATGAAATACCTAATCTCCATTATTTTGATCCAAGCAGGCGATCCCATGAAAAAGTCTTTTCATCCAGTTCCCAATGGCAGTTACATGAGAAATGGCAAACCAATAATTTTTGTCAAGTTTTTTAAGCCAACAGAAATGCTTTTCCACTGCTACAGTTTCAAAAGGCACAGATAAAGCTCATTCACTGAGATGAATGAAAAAGCCATCTGGGGTTTTTCTTTTTGACTTCCTTTCCTTTTCTCCATCCTTGTAATCAAATTTGAGCAAAATCAAATGGGGCTTTCTATGAAAGTACCTTTTGTTGATCTGAACGAGCTGGTAATTTACAAAATACCCTTCCTTTGTGAGGAAGGCTAAAGAAAAAAAGAATCAGTAGCTTTTAAAGCTGGGCCTTGGTGGGACTCTAAATGCAGTGAAAGCAGTCTGTGTTGAGAGATTGAAATGCATTTCAAAGCCAGGCCTGAGTCAGGGTACAGGGAAGAAAAAACCTATGTGCATTTTATAAGAAGAAAAACCTGAATGGGAAGGGGAAAAGAGAGAGAGAGAGAGAGAGAGGAAAAAATCTGGATAATACATTAATTATTATTTTGGAAATTGTCTTCCTCACTGACACATACTGCGTAACTAGTGATTGAGAACTTGGATTTTTGTTCTATTATAGGCATCTCCACGTTTGTCTGTGCTGCTTTAAAGTTTGAGAGGCAAGGATCCTTGAACACTGCTGGACTATGTTTTAAATGTGTATATATATTTTTCAACTTTGCTTTTTGTGGTTCTTTTTTTTTTTTTTTTTTTTTAACCTTGCCTGTGAAGCATTATGGGGAGAAATACTTGCAGGAAAGCTGAATTTGTTCTTTTTGGCAAACTAACATTTATTTTTGTTGTATTTCTGCTTACCAGATTTCCTAAGGGTAATTATTTCCCACTAAGACCAAAGGACAGTGTGAACACCTAACAAATAGTAAGTTTATGCCTTGTTTCTGTTATTTGTATTTTATGATTAATGTAGAAAAGCTGAGAATGTTTGATTAATTGCAAATTCAGTATTTTAAGAATATTATACATCTGTATGAATCTTTTAATGAGAAAAATTGATGTGGTTTCATGCTTATCGTCTCTGTTACTTACTATAAGTGTTTAGTGAGATACAGATAAGTGCATTGTCCTGTGTGGAAGGTAATACAGCTTTTGAAATAAATACTGATTTACCTGTCATATGCAGAGGTGTGAGCAAGCATAGCCCATATTTTAATCTTTTCATATTTACAGGCTCGCTTAAAATATAAAATGTTTCTCCCTTTCCACTTCTGTTTTGATTCAGGATATAAATGCTTTTGAAAAGCAGCTTTCTGGTTGCACAATATGAAATATTACCGGCAATTTCACAAAAATGTGGGCACTCAGAGTAGAAACTCTGGGGTTTATTTTTATTTTTAAGAAATCTTCTTGTGCTGTTTTTACCTTGGCTTGTGCTGTGTTCTGGTAGGGAGGGCTGAATGTTACTGGCTAAGACCTTGTTATTGTTGCTGATGAAGCACGAGTAAAACCACACTGGCTTTTAAATTTTTATTTGAAAGAGAAAGCTCGGAAATAATGTAGAACTGACAACCTTCTGCTATGAGCTGCTTAAGTGAAATGGTGTAAGACATGATTTGTTTTGTGTTCCTTATGCATGTGTGTGGACAGTGTCGTGATACCAACTTAGAAACCACACTGTAGGAAAACAGGCTGGAATATAAGTCTTTTGCTTTTTAACATTACCAAAACTCCCAAACCAACCTTATAAAGTTTGAGTGTGGTTTCCCCTAATGATTATTTACCAAATAGCTTGCAAAGTATTTTCTTTGATGTAACCTGACGTCTGATTGAAGTGGAGAATGCCAAAAAGTTCCTTTTGTATCTGAATTAATTTTCCACTTCTAGTTCTTACCATCCTATTCACTTTCAATTTCCTCCAGGATTTGTTTTCTCACATGGTTTTGAGCCATTTGCTGCCTCCTAATGACTGACTTATAAAACAGCAAACATGGAAAATTTCCAAAAAAACTTTTTTGGAACTGTCACTGCTGCGTATTTTGTGATGATCTACTGGTTTTCATAGTTTGTCACTGCTGAGAAATTTGTGAATTTTTTATGACTGTGCTCTGTGATATTTTTAGCAGAACATCAAATTTTCTACCCTGAGAAATACAGTAAACAGTGCCTTAATGGGAAACTCTTGTAGCCCTGAGAATGGAAAGAAAGACACAAGTAGTTGACTTTGTTTGGATCGTGTCATTCAGATAATGTGAGAATCTGTGCTTTCATGGGCTTGCATACCAATGTCATATGGGGCTTATTTTGGTTAAATAATTTTCTCCTTCCCCTCCCCTGTTTAAAAATCATAATTAACCTTTCTCTGTTTTGTTTTCTGTCCTTCCTCCTTTTATACCTTCTTAAACTTTAAGGTATAGTGTTCATTAATGACTTGGTCGAATCTAAGGGATTTTAATAGATTATTTAACAAATGAAAGGATAACAAAGCAAGACAGCATTCCTCATGGTCTTATTCTTGTATCAGGGCTTGTCATCTCACTCTGTGTTGTTCTCACTGCAGTGCAGCACAAGCTTGCTCAAAAAATTTTGGGACCTAGAAAAATATAAATACTATTAATTATACTGGATGTAGACATCTTAGGTTTTCTCATTGGTCCTTGTAAGCAGTACAAATGGCTTGAACTGGGATGAGAGTGTTGAGTGGAGTTCTGACTTTGCCCCCTACTATTTACGTGTATTTGTGGATAGTCTCTAAGCTTTTCCCTGGATTGAGTTTCACTCAGTGACAGCACTCCCGTTGGGGTAGAATGTTTGTAAACCACTGTTAGGTTCTGAAACGTGGTTTGGATCTTACAGGAGTATCTTCAGCTGTGCCTGATTTCAAGCTGCCGAGTTTTGTGCCTAAAACTTTCAAGCTCAAGAACGTTTTATCATTAAACTATGATGAATTAGCATAATAAAGTAGTAGCAATATTTTTTCTAAAAGAAATATTCTCCATCATTTCAATCACCTGTTGGGAAGGCCTTTTTGCAGGAGGCACTCATAGCAACAAAATTCTGCTTCTTTTTTTTTCGAATATATATAAATGTATGCATAATTTATATGCATAATTATGTTAGTTTTGATTTGAATCTTTGAGAGGAGTTTACAGCAGTGACACAATAAAATGGGGAACTGAAGTTGTCTGATAAGTTAACAAGTTTTTCCTCTGTTAGAGAACATAATCCAGTGAAGCATAAACTGAACAGGCAAATGTAGACTGTGACAGGTTAGCAACACTATGGGAGAGCTGTTGTATCTCTTGAAGCTACTGTTGAGTATAAATCAATAATTCTAGTGCCCAAGGTTAAGATATTTAGTCAGGTGGTTTGGGTGTTTAATCAGACTGAGTTGGGTTGGGATGGGAAAAGGTTTTCAATGGAATTTTCAGGGGCCTTTTATTGTCTTAAACAGCAGGAGGTGATGACAAAGGACAATAATTTCTGGGTCTCATGTGCTCTCTAGGGTTCTGCATTGCCTGCAAGAAACGCTTTTCTTTCCAGATAAATTTCTGTCACTGAGCACTGAAGGAGTATTCAGCCTTAGTGAATACACAGAGCAGATTATGATGGGACTGGGTTCTCATAAAGGAGTAAGAAAATGCAGATCTAGGCAGTCTCACATCTTGAAGGAGTCCCTTAAAGGAAAGCAAAAGATGAAACAGGCTACAGAAATATGTCAGGATTAGAATGAGTATATAGAGTGTTAAAAAAGAGATGAGTGGGTGTTGTTGAGATAAGGAAAGGGCATTAACACTTCCATGTTCTGGGCCCAGGCCTTTTCCTCAGGGTCCTGAACCACTATTTAGACTGTCCCAGGGCTGATTGCTGGATTCAGTTGAAAGTGATGTCTGTGTTCACATTACCTTAAAAATGGTAATGATTTTTTAAAGTTGATTTTTCTCACTATGTTGTTACCATTCAGTGTGGTGATCTTAAAAGAAATGTGAGCTTGTCTTCTGAAACACTCATAAAGTGAGAGTTCCCACTTAGGCACTGATCAGCAGACCGATATGTCTGCAGTAGTGCTGCACAGTCCTGTTTCAGTCTTTTCTGGTGCCAGTGTTTAGTGACATCAAGGTGGTGGGCTGGGAGTGCTGTAGCATTACTTTGAAAAGTGAAGTAACATGCACAGCATTCCTTTTTAGTCCATAAATAATATTTTGTCTTCCCTGCCCAACTGGGAGAAAAAAGGTTCCAGTGTTATTTTTGTAGTTTTGTTGGATGAGGAAGACATTTTTAAATTGATGATTTCTTAATTGCCTGTTATTTTGTTTACTTTTCAGAGAGCATAAAATCTGTGGCATGACTGGGGCTACAAGCTGTAGTTTTTTATTTTCCTGGTTAATAAAGCAGACCTGGGGGACACTCACAGGTATATTTGTAACTTCAACTTCTTCAAGGACTTCTGGCATACCAACAGCAACATGAAATTGTCCTCTTCTGACAATTTGTCCTTAGACTTAGAAAGTTGGCAGAACTACAAGAGAAAGATGTCTCGTAACACTCTGAAAAAACTTGATCTGAAGTAAAGTTCAGTGGTAAAATTAGTGTTTGCTGCAAAGCTCCTTGCTTTGACACAGCTAGACTGCTTTTTACCTGAGAAACCTCCACTGGGATCCCTTCTAACTGATTCAGAAAGTGGAAACTGTGCATTCATTGACTGTATGTTAACGCTGAGGGATGTCCTTTTCAGCATTAAGTGCTTATAGCCCTTAATGGTATTTCTGATTTTAACTGTAGGGCACCCCTTCCATCTTACTTAAAAACATTACCCCGTGTAAAATAGTTTTGTTGTGGTCAGTCTGTGAAAGGTGGAATATTTAGAACAACCACACAGAGCACTGTGTGCTTCACTGGATATCATTCATTCCTCATTCTTCCACTGGGTATCCTGCTGACAGGGATACCTGGTGCTCCAAACAGAGCACTCTCATTCCCTGTGCCATGATGTGCAGACAAGCCACAATGACAGCTCTGCCCCTGCTGTCTTCTGAGCAGTCCAGGGTCTGCTCTCTGAAGTGTTATTAACAAACACTTCCAAATGCTGACTCCTTGTTTTGAAAGAAAGTGGTTTAAATCAATTATTTTGAGTTGAGCTATGGTTAATTTTGGGTGAGGGTGAGTTATATGATGAAATATCCAACATGCTATTGCTTTATCACATCCATGTCACAAGGAGAGCCTGTGATAGACTGCAATATCTGTGCCTGGTCAAGGAGGTTTTGTGATGTAAATTAGTTGTAGCCGTTGTTTCTTAACCCTGTGTAAGAGGAGCCAGGCTTAAGAGAGGCAGCAGGGACAGTCCACTCAAGGAGCAGGAGCTCCGGTAGCCTCCTAGGCAAATAAACTCTGTCACTGTGCATGAGACAGTGGAGCTCCTCTGTGAGAGTGCACTTGGTGCTGAATTGCTGCCTCAATGCTCGGGACAGCTATGGCTGCATTCCCCTAATTCTACAGTTAGTTGCAGCTAATTATATAAAAGGAGCCTGAGACAAAGGATATCTGTTAAAGTAACGGGCAAGCACAAACTCTGGTGGTGTAAAGTCCTTTCTCTGTTTCTATGTCAGATAAGCCTCGTTAGACAAAAAAGCACACCTAGATTTGAGCTCGTAGTATGCCATGTACAGTGTGTATTTTATGCACATTATATACTTTATGTACATTACTACATCTTAGATTCTTGTTTGCAATAATCTTTGTGTAAGTATTCATGGGTGGAATTGGGTTGAAGTCTTCGAAGTTCTAGAATAGGAATTTACAGGGATGTTTCTTTTATTTTGAATTGAAGAATGTTATGATGTACCAGGAATGTATCTCTTAGATTTTTTTAACTTTGTTGATTTTTTTATCCTTTTCTACTCTGTCTTCTCTTTCTTTCCAGCTGTGTACATCTGAGAGCTTTCTAGGCCATTGATTGATGACTTAGACATCTGTTTTTATATGCAGTAAACACCCAGTTCATATAAGCAGTAAAGACCCAGTTCTTGACTGGAGATTCTAGTTGCTTCTGTACCTTTTTATTTGTGAAAGCAGAACAGTATTTTTATTTTAGCCTTGCATATGTGTATAGAAATAATTGTACCAGTAAAATAATATCTGACTGACAACCTTAAAATCAAAGCTCCTATTTCAATTTAGAAGATTAAGGAAGGAGACCTTCATGGGCAGTAACAAACTAAAGACTTTTTATCTGGCCTTTTTATATCAAGACTTTTTATACAAGCCTTCAGTGTGTTGTGGAAGTGTGCTAATTATGACATGGCACTATTTTCCTAATCTAACTTTGCAGATCCATGAGCCTAATCTTGTGCTGTCAGTAAAATACTTTTGAATCTAGTGGGAGTGGTACAGCTGTGTGAAGAGCTCTTGAAATATTTGTCCGCTTCTAGGACTTATGTTTGCTGTGTGAAGTGATTAAGATCATCGTTGCTCATTTGTGGTTAGCAAGATGCTTGTTAAGAATTCTTATCATTCTTTATTTCAAAAAAAAAGTTAATGGGCTAAGAATATTAGACTAAGTTCCATCACGATTGCATTGTTGATAGATCTGACAGGGTATGGTGGTATTTCTTCAGTTAGAAACATGAATGTGGTTGAATTTCACTGATATCTGCAATCAGAAAACATAAACGTCCTTGTGCAAAAAATGCCCTTTTCCAGTTTAAGGGAGCGAATCCTTGTGAGAGCTCTGTCTGTTCCATCAGCTCTTGTGCTGTAACATCTCTCGTTTCCTCTGCTTGAACATCCCTGTGAGGCTTCTCTTGTAAAGGCTTTGCGGTGGAGCCCCTCTGGTGTCCGTGAGAACTAACAGGTAGGTGTGACTTTTCTTATGCATCCTGCTTTCAGTGCAAGGCAGTTAGAAGCAGCAAATATGTGGGCAGCAAATATGGACTCGAGGGAAATCTGGACACTGATTTGTAGAACAGGTATGAAGATTACACAGTATATGGAAAGTGTTGTGGTGTTTGAGAGCAGGGAAAAATTAAGTGACAGAAACTGTAATCTGGAAATTTTTCCCCTGTGCAATGCGCATGGCAAGGGGCTGAGGTCTAGTTTTGGTTTGTATATTGTTGAGTCAGGGTAAACCCTGAATAGACTTGTAGCAGAGAGTGAAGCTAAAATGCATTTGATTTAAAACAGAATACACAACATCTTTTTTTTTTGCTTGCTTTCAGCAACTTGCAGTGTAAATCCAGCCTATTACAGATAAATGAAAGAGAGGAGTTATGAAATGAAAAGTAGCTGTAATACACAGATTGAATGTTTGGGTGGGAGTGAAAGTAGGAGTTACTGGGTTGGAACAGATTCCTCAAGACCTGTCACATCATACCATTAAAAGAAAGAGTTAGACATAGTAATTTTAAAGGGATATTGTGTAAAAGTTGGGAGATATTAATGCAGTAAAATACATTGATGGATTCCAAACTTACGGTTGGTTATGTGTATTACACTTACATAATAACTGTAGATAGCAAATACTTGCTGTGTGTGCTGGATTGCTTGTGAAGGGAAAGATTACAGTGTACTAGAAAACTTTGATTCCACCAGCTCCCTCTGTGTGTGTGCTTTGCAATTTCATTAGGTGGCTCCTGTAATGGACTGATTTTTGATCAAATTTGTGATATAATCAAGGTCGATCAGAAAGGTCATAAATGCTTTCATATTTTATATTCTTGGCAGCTGCATTTCTCATATGAAAAGGCCAGAAGATGGAGAAATTTAATCAGTTTCTTTTGTTCTGGCACAGACATCTTAATGGCCATGGGCAACTCACTTCATCTACCTGTTTTCCACTGATACCGAGTCTTATACTGGTAGCATTTTGATAATAAATAAAATATTTTAAAAGTACTTACATGCTATGGACAAGTGGATTGTATAAATTATCAAGATTTTTTGATACAGCAGAATATAAAACTGTATAGTACTTTTTCACAGCCAGGCATTTTGTTCTAGGTATGTTTGTAACTACCTGGTTCCCCACACTGTTTTATCTGGGCACCTCACTGTCAGTACCTATACTTGCAGTGCCCTGCCTCCCATTTTATTGTGGGGTCCTTGCATGTAGGAACTAGTTTGGGGTTTTTTTCTTAGGGTATCAGGAAACATCTGAGGAGAGTAATGAACTGAACTCAGCCTTTTAGCACTAAATTCTGATCCAGTCTTCCTTTGCCTTCCATGGAGAGCCCATCTCAGGCTCCCACTGAGGTACTGGAAAGTCTTTGCTGACAGTACAATTTGGGGTTGGTAAGTCCCATTTGTTGTACGTTGCAAAGAGGTAAAGAACTGGAAGAAACAGGAAGCCTGGATTTTCTGGTATATCATTAAGGTGGTGCAATACTCATCAAAAAGTATATCTGAATTTTAAAGCAGTATCTCTTGCTTGTTATTCCATTTCTTCACTGTTTTACAAGCTGTATCAAGGAGAAAACCTGCTTTAAAAATCCTTTTTTTAAGAAAAGAAGAAGATACATGCTTTTTAAAAGAATGTGAAGGTTATGATATATATTTAACAAAGCCTGGGAACTTGGAAGTGTAGACAGCCATTGTCTTGTCTTAACCCAGCAGTGTGAGTAAAGGATACAGTGTCAGATGTAAGTTTGAATTTTCCTGGCTTCTGTCACTTCACATCACAACCTTAGCATTAGTAATATACATTTTTTTTGTTGAGGAACAATAGCTAAAAATGTATTTTGACTAGTAAAATTAAGAAGATGACACTTAAATCATAGAAGTTCACTGTGCAATAGTAATGTGTGTCATTTTTTAATACAAGTATAATTCTGAGCACATGGTAACTACTATCTATAGCTACAGAAATATCACCACCTCCTGCCTTTTGGCAAGAAACTATATTTTAAGTTTTATATATAGATTACACAGTGACAGAGAGGGAAAAACTTTTAGCTCAGCATTATGCTTTAGTGCAGAGCAGGAACTAAATATAGTCACTGTGTCATCACAGCAAGGTTGCTTTTTGGCAAAAAAAGCATAAAATAAAACAGCAGAGATGGACATTACTGCTGTTACACAGTCATCAGAGACAAATGAAGATGGCTACAGAAACAACTGATTACAGGAGATCCTATCATGAGTGAAAACAATTGAACATGAGCAATGTAATTTCAACCAGTAGGACCTGTTAACTATAAAATTCATCTCATTAATCTCATTTTAACTGAGGTTGGAGCAAGTTGTGAGATTTCAGACTGAGACCAATGCACACTCTAATCTTAACCAGCCAAAAGAGAGCATTTGGCCACACCTTCCTTGAGCGCAGCAGCTCTTCAGGCCTGTTGACAAGACTCCTATACTCCCCTCTAAGGATTTAAGAACTGAATACATTCACAGAGGACGGAGAGAGCAGAAGAAATGTTAGTAGTTCAGGATGGCTGCTCCAGTTCTTCAGATCTGTGCTGGTCTCTGTCCTTTCTGTCCCCTCTCTCTCTCCCTTTGAGTATGAAGGGGAGGAAGAGCCTTGAGGACTGAAACTGCAGTTTCCATGCAGCTCCGGGAGGGACAAATACGACTGTGGGAAGAATGATACAATTCTGGGGGCTGGGTGAAGGTGGGGAATAGGGAAAGGAAGAAACTGAGCTCTTTCTGGGCAGGAAGAATGACAGACATTATTGAATATAGGATTTAGAATGGTTTTTTGGACTCCAAGCCCCAAATAGCCTGCAAGTGCAGGTCACTTAGGAGCTTATGCAGAGCTCAGTTCAAGCAGGAGAAGTGGACAGTGTCAATTATGTGTTTTCTTCCAAAAGCATTGCTGCTTGACAAAAGCAAGAATAACCCATTATAACCTGGATTTTCATTTTAATTGATGTTTGTTGTTTTTTTTAATTTGTGGGCTAGTTGAGGTACGATATAGAACAACTGAGTCAAGTCCTGGAAGTCAATTTTGGCCTGTCCTGTTCCCATTAGTATTCGGTCAGGGAATTAATTCTCATGTGAGATTCAGGAACTAATCTGCCCCTCCCAGGCCAGGCCTTTCCCCTGACATGGAAAGAATCCCATTTGCTGAATCATGATGTGTTTGCAAAATAGGGCAATTTAAATTTAAAAGGGTCGTACTGACAGCTAGAATATTACAAGGCGATTATAGACCCTTCATCTGGCATATTAGAGTGTAAATCTCCTCAAGCAAATAGTGAGTACTTTTACAAAATCTGGATGGGGCTCTAATGATGGAAATACTGCAAAAAGGAGCATTATCACCTCTAGCACCATCTTGTGTTTTCCCTTAAAATGAAAGTGTAGGAGGGTCTTGAGCTCCATCACAAAGTACAGAGACTGTCCTGTAGGTTTGTTAGTCAGTCTCTGAACATGCCATTTACTAGCATGGGGATTTAAGTAGAAAGTTATTGAGGCAGGATCCTTATTAGGCCTACTGTGGAATAAGTAAAGATCTCCTACTCTGTTTTGATTTGTGAGGAATAACGGATGATTTATCAAGCTCAGGGAGAAAATGCTGGCAATTCTTCTGCAGGTTTTAGTTGTATGACATTTAAATTACATGTCATTCCTCTCTGAGATTTGGTCCTTTTGTGGATCTGGACCATAGTACTTGGCTGTGGTGTGGTTTTGTTTGGGGTTTTATTGTTTTTGTTTGGTTTTGTTCACCAAGACTTAAATTCACAAAAATATTTGCATGCTCTACCCTCATTTTCATAAATACATAATTAACTTTGTAGATCTGGTCCTAAGAGCCTGATCCTGTAAGAATCATGACATATCGTAGCTCTGATGCTGAAGCCAGTGGAGTCTTCATGTGTGGAGTAGAAAAAGGTCACATACAATGTAGACAGTCTGTCCTGTACGTGAGATCAGGAATCACCATGGTTACTTATCCGCTATTTGGTGCGCGCTCTCTGGTGCTCTCTCTCTTCTCTTTTTCATTTTATTTATTTATTTATTTATGTACATTTTTGTATTACACAGAAAGCAGATCCTAAATCTAAAGTGTAAGACAATTTTCTTTGTGAAATAGTAGCAGGAGCCCTTTGAATGTTTGCTTTGCAGCAGTGATGTGTCCGTCCGTGCCAGGGAGCAGTGGCTGATGCCGTGTGCTGGAACTGCTGCTGGTCACCCAGACTGTGGTTCCTGAGCTGAACATCCCTGCTCGTCAAATGAGAATCGTTTGCTTTATTAATATAAAATAGTTATAGCCTGCATCACCATTTCTGTCTTCTTATGAGATTGTACATTTCCTACAGCAGTGGCAGCTCTCTGGATGTTAAGTTTTGCATAACTGCAGGTAGGAGTTTCTTTTCAGTACTTGAGAGAGTCTTTCAGGAGTGATTTGGTGGTCCTATTTATGAGTCCTGCTGTCTGTCACTTAGCAATTCAGTGCTTTTAGTGCTGCTGAATGGTAAAGTGTTAGCAGTGCAATCCAACTCCACAAATATATTTATATATATAATTTTAAGACTAACCGTTGAAGAATCAAGCCCAAGATTGTTTTTTTTTTCAAGTAGGATAAATATTCTTGTTCATCAGGTACATCCTCCTGTTTCTTGATCACATCACAGTGACAATAAGGGGTGGGCAAGCAGCCACATGAGCTTGTCATTGCATAGAGGAGATTGCTCTGCAGCTAAGTTACTAGTAGGTCAAGTAATATTTCTGTTTCTAATTTCTGTTTTTAAACACCCAAAGCACTCAGGTGAATCTGTGGAAAGTTAGGCACCAAACTGAGAGTTGAACTGCCTTTGGGTGTATGGAAAACAGAGCTGTTTCAGGCATTTCTGAGGGTGTAGATGATAAATGCTGCTTTTCTGGTGGCAGCTGAGCTTAGTTTGGTGATATGTGGTTGTTCTTAACACGTGGGATTGTGGGTGACCTTGTTTTTCTTGACTATAGCCTTGAGGGACAGGCTGATACTGTGTTGTGTTTTGGGAATTATTCTTCCCTGATTTCTTGCTTGCTGCAGTAAGAATATTGGTTTATACTACTGCATTTATAATGCAGGCTAACCAGTTAAAAAAAAAAAAAAGAAAAGAAAAGAAAGAAAAGGAAGTCAAGATATTGTAACAAGCTAAAAAGAAGTTAGTAGGAGGAAAGTTGTTCAGCTGAAAAATAGAAGCTGCTTTTTCTTTTCCCTCGATGCTTCGAAGCAGATTTTGAGCAGTGTTTGTTAAGGAAAGAGGACAGTCATGTGAAATAAAAGATAGGGTTTTTAATAAGGAAAATAATGATGGAAAACAACCAATAGGAATATGGACAGGTAGAGAATAATTAGAGATCATCTTTAAATGGCAGAAGAGTAAGAAATTTTTGCTCTGTTCACATCATTCTGTGTTGTGCCTTTTGCTGGGATTTTACACATTAGGACTGCCACGTATTGCTTAGTATTGTTAATACTCAAAATCCTGGCAAAAGGTTGACATTGTAATGGCTCTAAAGGACCCATTTCAATGTAAATCCTAAGGGTCTATCAATGTGCAGGGGATTTATGTGGGTGAGTCCCATTAATGGTAATGGGACTTATGTGCTTAAATCTCTTCTGCATTGATGGGAAAATAGACTCCTTAGTATGCAAAGTCTCATTTGAAATCAAAGAGCATTTGCATAAGATCCATACATAGCATGGAACTCTGTGTGTTAAAAACAGTATGAAAGGAACATAATACACCTTAACTTCTTCAGTGGATAAATACCAGTGGGGAAAGAATATTTGGATATTATGTATTTTATTTTAAAAATTGCTACAGTATTTACATACAGTGATTGGAAACCAAAATAATTGTGGTTTTATTACTGTGGGCGATTGCTTTTTACGTGGAGTGTAGAAAAAAATAATCATGTATCCTTGCGGAAATTTCGCTCTGAGCTCATGCTCAGCACTCTCTGCATGAAATTTTTAATTTCGGGCGACTTGGAGTACGAGCAGAACCAAGATTTACCTCGGAACTGAGAGGTGTCTCCAGCGGCTGCCACCAAGTGTCGCTGTTGGCAAGAGCAAAGTCAAACCGCGTCCGGCGCAGCTCGGGGAGAGTTAAAATATTTTGGAGGAGGGAAAGTGCTTCTTTAATCTCCTCCTTGTAATACACAGGTGTTTGTTTTGCTAAACTGTTTAATACATATCGCTTGCCTTAGGGAGGCTCAAGTGGACGTGACTGTGTCACAACAAAATGATCTTATTGCCCGGAGAATGCCTGAAATGTTGATGACCTACTTTAGTCTTTGCTGCCTGGCATCCAGATTTGCAGTGTTATTTTAAAAGCTAACTGTGAGCAAAACCAGTTTAATTGTTTTGCTATTTCTGTGGGTTTGAAGTGGGTTAAGGAGAAGATGAACTTGATTTTGCTGATGCAGGCAAGAAGTGGCCTGCAGAATGTTTTTGTTTGTTTGTTTGTTGCTTTTTTTTAATCAGAAAAGGAGGAACCTGGATGTAGGTAGCAATTTAAGGAGACAGTTTTGAGTATGTGTGGCTGCGCAAGGTTTCGTCTGCCTACAAGAGGACAAGCTATTTCATGTCTCCTGTAGTACCTCAGCTCAGGAATTGCTATCAGTTCTTCCAATGAGACCTCTCAGACTGAGGGGCCCTCTAACGAGAGAGATCAGAGTTGAATGTATTTAAATATTAAGGATATCTGCTTTTTGCTTTCAGGATGAGTTAATAATTTGTCACTAGAGACATAAAATTGTAGAATATAGGTGTTTTCCTTTATTTTTATGTGAACAATAATAATCTTGCAACCCTTATCTCATCCTGTGCTTACTGGAAAATTAAGAGTTGCTCTAGGAATGCAGCTTTAAGTAAGCTTTAACAAGCATTCCAGAGTGTAAGAAACCTCTACAAAATGCCTTTCTTTTTGGTGGGCAGAATAAAAGTTGTTTGTGGTTTATATCAGAAACATATTTTTACTTATAACACTTCTGTTTATTTAGAGAGGGTGGTGTGTGAATCGCCCAGGTGAAAGCAATTTGTCCAGTTTTTCAATGAGTTGATTTTTCTGAGTGCACTGACTTTTGTCTTTCCACTTCCAAGTAGCAGAAAATATGAAATTATGTGTCCTGATTATGGAGTTCCTAAACGATGTTTTATATATGATGGACCAAGTTCTTAAGGAGAATGATGACACCTAGGATAAAGCCAGATCCCTTTTCTTTACTCTTATTTTTTCCGTTGTTTTATACCGGATAGTATCTCACTGCTTTTCTGAAAGTCCTACTGGGAAGACTGAAATCCAATCACAACAAGATAGTGGGTTATATCCCTGATATAAATATATCACACTAGGGGTAGTCACATTAAGAGTTAGTCTGTATTCCTGTGTGTCTTGGAAGGAAAACTTTCCTGCTCCTGTTTTTGTGAACAGGTGATGTAAATGAAAGAGCTCCAGCTGTCAGATGGAAGGGGAAAGCAGCATTCCTGATTGCAGCACCTGACTACACAGGTAAATTGCATCAGAGACCCAGGTGTCAGCTGGGTATTGTTCACCCAGCAGTGATCAGCAAACCTCGGCAGGGAGGAATATAGCTTAAAAGCGAGCAGCCTTCCCAGGTAAACTGCCAAAAGACGGGGAGAAAATGTGTCCTGAAGCTTTTCAGCTAAGTTAGTCGAAAGTGTTCTGAGAAGGAGCTGTGTTTTGTCTCTGAAGGGAGTTATAAACTTCAGGAGCTGAGGTGAGAGTGCTGCTCGTGCTGGCTGCTCTCAGTGGAGTGTCTGTGGGGTGATGTCCCCCTGATCTCGGGGAACACCATCCTGGCTGTGCCGGAGCAAAGCTCTGCCTGTGCCCCTGTGCAAAGTGTGGTTTTCCTGGCAGCTATGCCTCCAGTAACAGCAGTTGGGTAATGTAGCTGATGCTTTCTTCTTTTTTTTTTCTTTTTTATACTTATAACACCAATGAGCTTCTTAAGGTAACTGAAAGGCAGAGGCTCCATTAAAGAGCAGTTGTTGTAGAAATAAGTTTCCTGTAATAGCAGTTTGTGTGTAACCCAAATGAATATCTCAGTACTTGTGAACTCAGTAATGGTGCACAATAACATGATTAAATATTTGTATGGTTTTGGAATGTCACGGAAAAAATTAGGATGTTCCAGAATCGGATATTCTCGTAACTTTAGGTTAACAGCAAGACTTTTTTTTTTTTTTTTTTTAATAATAGATTAATTAAAATGGGCAAGACGTGGAATAACTTTCTATCTTCTAAAGTCATGAACAATTGTGTATATTATAGTTGCTATACCTGTGGCTAAGTATATGTTGAGTGAATGCAGCTTTAACAATCTGTTCATACAGTGCGAAGTTTACAAGCTAAGTTGTTTCCTACAAGGGGATTTTGACACTAAGATAGGTTATGATACCTCAATGTAAAAGAAATTAATCACACAAAAGCTTTTCATTTGTAGTAAATGCACTTGAAGGAACCTGAAAGTTGCATCTAAAAAGGCATAGTTTCTTGGATTCTACAAATGATCTGTATTAACTTACTTAATTTTAGTGAGTTTTATGACTCAGTAAAGTTTTACTTGCACACATCATAATGAGACTGATTTTGTTAGCCCTTTCAGGATCTAATCCTGGACAAATTTGGATACATGTACTGTTTATATGGGGAAGCAGAGTATCACCTTCTTTTTGTGTGTGTTTTGTTTTGTCTGCTTCCTAAAGACTTATTTTTTTGTTTATTTACCCCATTAGAAGTTTAGGACATGTTTTAAACTCAGGTTTTTAACTCTCCTGTTCTTTCTTTCTTGAATATTTTATTCTTTGCGTTATTAATGTCAGCTTTGCAATCAATATCTGTAACTTGGGGGAGGAGGTAAAGGCAGGGAGTGGAGTGCTGTTCTGCTTCGCAGGTTTGGCAACAAGATGTGTTTTGAATAAAGACTTCAGCAATGAAGTCTTTGGAGGACTTTCCGTTGTGCTTTTTGCAATTTATTTTGCCTTAAGAACACAAATGCTGTTGTGTCCAGAAAAGCCCTGTTTGTAGGTACAGGATATAGAAAGAGATACATAGAAGAAATTGTCTAGTGCTGGTTTTAGTGTGTTCTGGAATACACTAATTCTGTGTAACTCTAACCAGGAAAAATGTCATCTGTGGAAGCAGACTTGGCCCTGAACCCGTTCTGGAAATGTGATAATTGGCCTAAGAAATCTAGACTTTGTGGTGATTCAAAAGCAGACAAAATGTGGAAAACTGTGAGACGTGTCTGGGTAAATCAGCATGGAAACTAGAAGGGTGATGATGAAGGGAAAAAGGGAATCTCTAAATGTGATGACTGTGACTTTTGTGGTCCAAGTTTTAACTGATGTTCCCTGCAGTCAGCAATAGAATTGTGTCTTTAGGTGCCTGAGTTTGGCCTTCCAGGAAGTTGCTGCAATCAGACAAGAGTAAGAAATGATAAAACTTACATGTGGTGGGTTGAGAAATCAATATGTGAGATTTAAAATACGATTTTTAAAAATGAGTTTCTGACTGAACGTGTTGTAGGATGGCTAGACTTTTCTAATGCAGAACAGTACACAATAATACTCTGATGCAGTGGTAACATATAAATGTATTCCTGCCCTTAGAGTGGTGATAATCCTACAATTATCCTGCAATACAAAACAGTCTGTACGATAAATAAATAAATACTAGTGTAGTTCTTTCTTTTCCTTAAGGGAACTTAGTTAAGATTTTCATTTCTACCACATTTCACAAAGTAAAGTGATAAATGAATAGACCTTTGATGCTTAGCTCCATATTAAACTACTTCTTGCTTTTAATTTGGAAGAATTCTCAGTATTATCATCCTCTGTACATTTCATCAATAAGTAGATCATGTATATGGGCTTTTATCAATAGACTATAATACTGCCAGAAAAAGCATTGTGTGTAACACTTAATAGTTTACTTCCATCAGTCCAGTTTTATATCCAGTTAGTCCCAATATATATGTGTAGAGTACAAGTCAAGTGAAGACTTGGGTCAACTGTACTTTTTCTCCTTTTTTTTAGACCTACTTGTATGAAAATCTGATGTAAAAAATCGAAAGAATTGGTTACTGAGCAGAAGCTGTGTATTTGGTTGTGTGGAATATTTCATCCAGTTACTCTAAGCAGTTCTTATGAAGGAAATTGTTGAGTAATTCATAAATTATAACTGTTATACTGTTTATTCTATAACAGTCTAATATTCCATTGAATTGTCCACACTCTGTGTTTATCAGTTGTAGAAGACCCTGGAGTTCTGTTTCCAAGACTGATTGCAAAACCACTTCCATTTAATTTTTGGTTTGCAAAAGTATGTGTAGTTCTTTCCTCACCTCTCTTGCCCACAGCATCAGAGTTCTGGGTGGTTTGATGTCCTGCTTTCCCTTCTGTATCTCTTTGGTAGCTACTTTGAGATTCTCTTTCACATCCAGTTTTTTAAAGTATAATTTACTTTTCATTGGTTTGTGCATGTGAATGTTTGGAAAGATGAAATATCATAGATTTCCTGCCCAGTACAGTGCTCAATTGATGCTATCACTTCATATAGCAATTTTTTTTTACACGATATTAGGAAGGAAATGCTAGTTTAGTGTTAAAAATAAATTAACTGGTGGATGTTTTGTATTTCACAGGCAAAGGTTTTCAGTTGCGTTCTTGGTACTCAGTTTTCTTTAACACTTGGATTATTTTTCTACTTCAGACGACTTATGCTTTAATCAGATACAGTGACAGGAGGCACAGGTGCTGTAAATCACTTGTGTGAGTTTTGATACAAGAGGTCACGTTTCTGCTGGTTTTAAGGGACATTTATGAAAGTACTTTTCAGTGCCACCTTCTTCCTTTTCTCACTGCTAAACCCCAGTGCACTGTGTGAATGCAAAGAAACTCAAACCCGGTGACTTAATTGTTCTGAACAGCTTGTGACTGGAATTACACCTGCTCTTCATGTCTGAAAACATGGGAGTCATGGAGCAGTGAGGGAATGATGACATGGTTTGTCTGGGAGGGTATGAAAAAGGTTGTAGCTCAACTGCCTTAGGCTTCCTTGTAATGGTTGCTTTTTAGGTGGCTTCTCAAGTAGGGGTTTTGAACCTTTTTGCATGACTAACTCTGGATTTATCGTTCAGTGTAGATGTAATATAATAGAATCTGCCATTCCTTTTGTGTTTTTAACAGTAGCTGAAATGAGGCCACAACTTGGAATGGTAAGGACAGGAAATGCCAGAAATGCTGGTGGTGTAACCCAGAATCAATCATTGCAAACAGTCTACGGAGATGGCCAAATCTTTATTTAAAAAAAAAAAAAAAAGACAAACCAAACTATTTAAACCAACTTTACAGAAAAGTAAATGCAGTTTTGAATCAAACTATATATCTTCTCAGCTTTCAGACTTTTAAAAATATATGTACTTTTTTTCTTCTTAAAAATAGTGCAAACTGTGAACAAATTTAGTAGTTATTGTTCAAAGACTGTTAAAACCCGCTTGAAATAACATGACAATCTCATCTTTACAGTGATAGTAGTTTGTTAATTAGCTGAGCTACCAAAATAGTGAGATTATGGTTAAAATGACTCTGAGTAGGAGGTGATAATGATGCACTGCCTGTTTTACAACACATTATATGCAGTGCACGTTGACTCCAGCAATGAGAAGAATCACAGATGTGTGCTTAAAAAGAAGAGGTGTGTTGTTATGGGGGAAAAAAAAAACAAAACCAAAAAACAATGGTAAGAAGCATCAACTCGAATTTAACCAAGTGCTAAAGTCTGTAAATTCGGGTTAGTTTAATTTCCTTATGTTTACAAGGTAGCCCTGAAGTGCCCTGGGTATTGGTTAGTGCAGATACTGAAAATAACTCGAGAGTGGCCATTATTCCCACGGCTGGAGGGCAGTGAACCCCGTGGTGCCCATCTTAGGTGGCTGAGGCCTTGCTGGGCTTACATGAACAACAGCTTGTAGATCTACCATTAGTGCTTGTCACGCAAGAAATGACCATCCTGTTTCTTCTATTTTTCTAAAACCAAGGTTCATGCACGAACATATTTTCTTTTCTCAAAAGCTCTGAGGGGTTTTGATGTTGTTTGGGGTTTTTTCTGTCCTTGAGGAACTGGAGATGTACATTTGAAAAGAGCTTGTAGGAATGAGGCAGAAACATGCAGGGGCTCTTGTAAAGTTTGATATTCCCTATTTGTTCATCCGTCTTTTTATTTTTGATCTGTTTTCTTTCAGAGCATAGTTATTTAATGAGACCTAGTACACTTGATCTTACAAGTCCTAAGTCAAATTTACTGAGAAATACAAGAGTGAATTCTCAGTCTCTTTTCTCTCATGTGGCCTCAGCACTAGTGTCCACTGTACTAAGGAGTAGGGACTTTTTGGGGTGCTCAGTTTGGGGAATCTTTTTGGTGATTTAGGAGTTTGTCTGGGGAGCTCCCGTTCCTCTGGGAACCCAGGTCATAAGTCTTATGACTGAGAATTGAATGGGATACTCCACTGTTTTAGATTTCAAATTTATCTTACTAGATGTCCCATAAAGATAATGTTTTAGTCTAGGAAGAGGTCAAATAATTTGTGTGAATAGATGTAAGTAAAGCTCTATTGCTGTCATGGTGAATATTTCAATTTTAGGATAATGGAAGGAGTAGGTAGGGTTGTTGTATCCATCTTTTTTTAAGGGCTAAGTAATACTGAAATAAAGGATGTCAAATTTTATTTTCCAGATATTTTCTGGAGCTTAGGAATTGCCAAACAATACGACTTCTTTGTCTCTTTCTACGCTAAGATTTTGCTTCTTTCCAAACCATGCTTTTTAGCTGTTCATTACATTGGCACTTAAAATTTTTCCATCTTTTAAAAGCAAATGTACTATCTGAAAAGTAAGCAACACATTGGACAACTACTGCTTAATTTTCTGGGTTAAATTGCCAAAGAGGGAGGACCTTGGCAGGAGGGAGTCCCCTCTAGCTGCCCTTTGAGTGCCTCAGTCACTTGGGAATTTTGTTTCTTGACTGAGGTAATAAAAATGGGTTTTAATTTTTTAAAAAATGTTTGTTTGCCTTTGATATTCCACAGGAAAATACTCTAAATAACCGAGAAAATAGGTTCTGTCCCTATAGTTTCAGATGTTCCTGCTTACTGAGCCTGGATACTGATGTATGGCAGGTAAAGAGCTCACAGAATGACATCCTTAATTAGAGGAAGAAATTGCTGTCTGTGCTCAAGAACAAAGTATAGGACTGCACCATACAGTTACTTCAAACTTAACAGTGTTGCTTTGGCTATGAGTCCCTTTGAACTGGCAAAACTTTCTCTGAGGAATAACACAGTATAGTTAATTTTATGCCTGTGAGTATCTGTACTTGAATAACCAAAGGTAGGTGGTGCAGTAAGGTGATGCCAAGACTCAAGCAGTGCATTAGAGCTGTGAGAGATTCCTGGCATCAGTGGTATTTTTCTTTTTGTTTGCATAACCTACACGTTCTCTACAAGCATAGCCCCAAAACAACAGTAATTTTTTTAATTGTAGGCATGTCTGAAATTCATTATGTTGTAAACGTATATTCCCAAGGATGATGAATGTGCTTAGAGGTTTGTGTATAATGAGTGCTTGGCATTCTATAGATTTGATCCAGAGAGAGGGTAAGATCCTCCTACAATTTTCTGAGCACCGTAATGTATCAGCCAGAGACACCAGCACTTACATTCCTGGTGTTTGTTCTGCAGGATCCCGTGTGTGTGTGCTTAAATAATGTCATTCTTCAAGATATCATCAGAAGAGCAGGTGGAATGTAAATTATGAGTAGTAAAATGTATGTGTGGTAACCTTTGTTTTGCTAATGGGATGGACCACCTTTCTTTCAAGAAACATTTGAGAAATGTGTGTATTTGCCCAAGAATGCTGTACAATCCCCCATGTACATCGGGGTGGGGGTAGGGAATATCCATGGGAAAACAGGAATAAGATCTCTTATAAATTAGGGACACGTGGTGAGCTGGTGTACCCCTCACACCTCGAAGGAACACAAGCAACTAACTTGAGCAGACCCTTCTGGTGTGTCAACCTCAGGTTTTATGGATCTTCTTTTTTTAAAAATTCTCCGTTCAAAATGCCTAAGAGGCTTTGAATTAATCTTCTCAAAGATTTATATGAGTAATTTTTAAATGGTGTTAGATAGCTTTGTTTTGTTTTTGTAAGTCAGCGAGTTTGATTTATTTTAAGAAAGTGTTTGCAGTCATAATTAAGAGAGATAGTAAGCTTAGTGTTAATTACACAAATTGATGTGAATATCTGATTGAGTCCTGAGAGGGTTAGATTTTTTCCAGCTGTGAGAGAGCTGACATTAAAAGGTGGATAATTTGTACTTTAACTGCATGAGTTAAAGGAATTTGCAATAAAAATGCGAAAATATTTCTAAACTTTGATAGCAAAATCTCTTATGATCTTGGGTGGCTTTAATACGCTGGTAGTGTGATGGAGAAAGTAAACTGTAAGTCTATGGTAGAGGAAGGGCAGGACCTTCCTCTTCTGTGGGAAATACTGATTTTCCTTTTTAGCAGAATGAAGAAGATCTGACTATTTATCTGTGTTCAGTAAAATCCTAGAAAATTCACAGCTTTTGATTCAGCATGTTTTAGAGAAGAATGAGAAGAAAGAGTATGCAGGTAGTAACTTCTGAGACGTGTAAGGTTGATTAATCACCTATTTTCAAGTGATGCTCACTAGGAAGTTTCTGAATAATTTTTTTCATCTGCAGAATAATTTTCAGTGCAATTCAAGACCAGGTCTGAAGTTGACCTTGCTTTGGGGAGAGTAAGGGTTGGGCCAGATGACTTCCAAAGGTTTCCTGCAACCTAATTTATTCTATGATTACAGTTTTAAATCTGGGTTTGCAGCCAGTATACTAGAAGGCACCTCTGGCACTGGGTTCTGAAAATGGCTGTAGTATCCTGATATTTACAGAGAACTCCTCTATTATATGAGACATTTATCCTGAGGCCCCTTTCAGTGAATTTTCTGTGGCTTTTTCAGCAGTCTTGATTATTTTTTTTTTCTAAGAGTTAAGAAGAAGAAACAATTAGTCTGCTCTATTTAACTACTTTATGAAGGTGAAGGATTTGCATGTGCTGATGTGCAATTTCACAAACCCAGGAACAAAGAGGGGTTTTCTTCATTTCCTCCAAACAGCTGCAGTGTATGACTATAACAAACTCCCTGTGAATGGTAAACTGAAATATTTTTACTGAGTTTGGACACACATCACTTTGTACCAATGGAGTTGAGATACCTCACTGAATTGCCATCTTCTCTTTCCTGAGTGCTGAACCTGGAATGGTGATAACTGCCCCGAAGATGGCATGTGTTGCAAGATTTCTCTCCTGGGGTGATTGATGTGTTCTCTAAAGTGGACTGAGCACTATTGGTGCCAATCCCAAAGGCACCTGCTCAGATTTCAGCCTTCCTGGCGTGCTGCTCACGTACAGCACGAAGCATGTCCCTGTACCGAAGGAGGTAAACCCAAAGAGTATGATGATTGCTGTAAGAACTTAGGTGCAAAGCGTGATGCTGTCGTAGCTTGATTGGTTTTGCTGTGAGCTTTTTATTTATTTATTTATTCTTTTCTGACAGTTCTTTTTGCAGCAAACAGACTTTTCTGCCTGGAAAGGCAGCTGTCTCCCAGGAATTTGCCATGAGGAGGGCTGTTTCCAGACCAACAGCTCTGCGCTGCAGCCGCTTAAATCACATCAGAGACGCATAAGTTTCCTGTCCCTAACATTTGTTTTTGTAAGGAGGGAGGTGGCATAGGTAGGAGTAGGTATAGAGACCCAGGAAGTCTCTTGAGAGTTTATTGTACTCTGTGTTGGTAGAATCCTCTGTGTCACAGCAGAGGTGGCAGTTCTGCGTTTGAGACAAGGCCTCGGTTGGAATAACTTCACAGACACCCTGGGTTTTATTTATTATTTCTATTTGAAAAAAATGGAGTCTGGTTTTACAGTTTATCTTAGTTTTAAGCTGCTTCTGTTACTTACAGTTTTAAATTATTTATTTTATTCTCTTATTGAGGTATTTGGAAAGAAAAATTACAAGAGAAACATTGGTTTTTGGGTTGAAGGAAGGTGTTTTTCAAGAGTCGTTAAGTTGCTTGGAAATTTCCGGAACTATAATTTTGAAAATCTAGAGATAAAAGGAAAAAAACCATACTTCCTTCTCATAATAAAGACTGTCTTCATTTAATTTTAAAAAATTGCTTTCTTTGGTAGTAGCTATGTTGCTACATTAGCTGGTGCTCTATTAAGTGTGAGTCAGACAGGTAAATAATAAAAAAAGTTGAAAGACTTGAAAAAGTCATAAAGGTCTGTTGGAGTATAAGGAATATTCTATGGCAAGATTAATGTTTTATAAAAACAGTAGAAACCACCTGTATATTTACTGCCATACATCGTTAATGAAGTCACTACTGATGTGAATATATGTTCCTGTATCAAATATTTTATAGCCTTTATTCTTGGATTTATAGAAATTTTTAATTTAATGTTACAGCAGTAAATCTACGTTTGGAGAAGAACCTAAGAAGAATCAAAGTACTACAATGAAAATATCTAGTGTTTCAGTTAATTCAAAATAAATGGGGAAATTAAATTTAAATATTTTTAAAGAGTCCTTGAATGGTTTGTTGATTAGAAACTAATGTAACTCCTTGTCTAAGATAAAACACCAAACAGGCAGCAGCTGCTGGTAATTGGTGCAAGTAATTGTAGAGCCAATAAGTTGAAGAAGTGCTTATTAAAAGAAACTGCCTTCCTATCTGCTCGTAAGTTCAATTGAGTAATGCACTCTACATGTGGTCTGACGGTACGTAAATTATACACCTGATTTAAAAACACTCCATCCACAAGAGCTCCTGTTTTGCTCATCCATAAAATTTTTACTTTCTTTATTACTAACTACTTGCAGCAGCATATGGCATAATATCTATCAAATTAGGCTTTGAGGACATCTTAGACTGGCACCCTGCTGACTTGAATCATGTGCTTAATGCATATTGCAGTGGTTTTAACCCGTTGAGTGCCCCCAGGAAAGGCTCTGTGCTCTCACAGCAAGAATGCCCATGTGTCCTCACAGGCACAGCCTGCACATCCTGCTGATCCACTGGCATTCCACTGACAGTGATGGATTGGCCTTCAAATGACTGTTGCACAGACATTCATTTAGAGCTCATTCTAAAGGAACTTTGGGGCTACAACTTCTTCTTGTGGATCTGATAAAAAAATAGGTGGGTTTGAGAAGAAGAGTTGTAATTGAAAATTAAGAATTTTTTTTTATTATTTTAAAATTGAAATTAAGCCATGCTACTCCTTCAGGACATTAGTTTGCATGCAGATTTTTCTGAAAAAAATCCATTAATATGATGCAATCATCTTCTAGTAGAAGTTATTTGAGGTGATGGGGTGCACCCATCACAAAGGTGAGTTTCTAGTCACATAAACAATAACTTCCTTTGGTCTGCTTCTGAAAACAAAAAACTAAATAATTTATTTCCAGCTCCAAATTTTGTAGATATCCACTAAACTGGTAAATAACTTTTGGGGGAGGGGGGAGTAAAAGCATCTGGTTCAACTGTCACAGAAAAGTCATTTGGGTGACTGCACTGTGGGCTTTGTGAAAGCTTTCAGAGTCTTCTTTGGGAACAAGTTATAGTCTGAATACTGCTTTCCTCAGCTTCTTGACAGGAATTTTTAATGGAAGAATTTTTTTGCAACTGATTAAGAGGTTAAGTGTTCTATTTTTGAACTGAAATAAACTTACACTTCAAGTTACTGCTTTAGCCCCAAGGCTAACTGTGCAGCACGATTTGCTCTAGTTCTATTTGTTGTGGTTTTCTAGAGTACATTTGAACAAGATTTGTGCTGCAAAGTTCTGCTGCTGAGGTTGGGTTACAGTCAGAAAATGACTGCTGATGGACGTGCTGTACTGCAAAAGCTGAAGTCCTGGGAAAAGGGTAGTAAAATAGTAAAAGTAGTGGCTAATTCCTACCTTCAGAGGCATGGGTTTAGTTGAAACGTAGACTCAAAAAAGGGGTTTTGAAACCACGAGCCCTTTTGGTAAACTTCTTGCTCTGAACCTGGCTTCTTTTCGCATCTTTTGGCATCTTTTGGTGTCCTAAGTTGCAGACAAATGCTTGACCCATAACCCAGACCCTCCAGTCTCTGGAAGTGCAATCTCCTTGGTTTGCTGCTTTTGCCATGACTTGATGCTGTTGGAATGGAACTTCTGTGTGCTGTTGACAGTGGTTGACAGTCAGTGAATATCAAGAAGCCGAGTTGTTTCCTTTCAGCCTTTAACTTCAGGTGGGAGGAAATTGGCTCCCTGGCACTTATGCCTGAATCTCAGCTTTCTTGATTGCAGGGGAAAAAGTGAGGGTTAAAGGATCAAAGCAAGCACTATAATTATTGTATTTGAAATAAAATCATTATATTCTTTCTTAATGAGGAGGTGACAAAGAAAGGCAGCTTAGCTTTTAAAAAAAATCTCATACTTTTGAAGTTTCACGACCTGTTGTCAGGAGGTTGGAAGAGAGCTTTTTAGCCAAGAGCAATGACAAGATAATCCTTTCAAGAACTCTAATAAATACTGTATCTATAAAAGTTGGTTTTAAGTATTTAGATGTTGAATGGGGAGTAATCCCTGCACCGCTGAACTTGAAAATAAGTTGGGTGCTGATTTTTGGTTCTCTCTTTGTTCTAATTGATTGTTTGGGGATTTGTTTCACTGAGAGAAAGGATGCGTCGTGTTTCCTTCTTAGACTTCACTGGATATATTCCCTAATTGCCTATCCAGTATTCATCACAGACTTACCTACAAGTTCTTATCTGGGAACTGGGAGGGGGAAGCTAAAGCAATGTATTGTAAGTAGGAATGGCGATAGGGAAAAAAAAAGAAAAACTACTCAAGGAAGAGCACAAAATAAACTTTTCTAAGGTGAATTTGTGACTAATAGATCTTTAAAGGTGAGTTAGAGGATGAAAATGTTCCTTGAGGACAAAATACAATAAGTCATTAAAGCAATTTTTTTTATATATTAACATTGATTTTCTTTGTGTTCATGTGCAACCTTAACATGAGGAGGGATTCCTTTTGACTAATTGATTAAGCAAAATCATCATTCATTATAAACCTCTTTTTATCAAGTTCATCAGTACTCAAATTCCTTTTGACTCAGTATCCTATTTCTGATAGTGACCCAAGACAGAATGTAAGAAAAAGGCACTCATACCATAATACTTCTTCAAACTACTTCCTTGGCTTCCAGGGTTTTTCAATAACCTTAAATGGATTTTTATGCTGCTGTATCACATATTTCGTTAAAATGATCTCGAATTTTGTAGCTTTTTTATATCCCTCATCTCTAGGCTCCTGTCCAGACTTGATAATCTTTGTTGGCTTCTTTAAGTCTTTGCTGTTTCTATTACATAATGTGGGGAGGGAAAGCAAAGAACTGCATTGAGTAGTGGAGGTATGGAAACACCATGTGATTTCCTAATTTTTTCCTGTTTCTTAAAATATTCACAATGTTTAACTGACTTTTTTGACTGCAAGTGAGTACTGGGCTGGTGTTTTCATAAAAGAATTTCTTCTATGACCAAATGGCAGTAGCCACTTGGGAACCTCTGTACACACAGGTGAAAGGAGAGTGTTTGGTCTTCACAACTATATCTTAACTTTTATCAATAATTACTTTCACTGGCCATTTTATTGCTCATTGACTTGGTACTGTAACAGTCCTCCATGACACTCCAGTTAGGGATTTTCGCCCCACTAACTCCAGTAACCTCATTTCTTTGGATACTACAAATAGTGTGGACCTTATCACACATCTTCATGAACTGCTACTGCTTACATTAGACTGCAAAGAAAATTGTTTTTCTTCTCATTACCCTTTATTTCCTTTATTCTGTTGTTTGTGGTTTTTTAATTTTTTTTTAATTTATTTATTATGCAGATGAGAAATCTCTGGGCAAGAGATATCATCTGGGTTCCTCTGCCCTTCGTGTCCTTTAAGTAGTTTGCAGTTGCTGGGCCATGTGAGGGGTGGTGGTGATGCTCCTGTTGCCACTTTATTGGATCAAGTGATGGGGGTTCTGTTGCAAACCTCTGAGTCTGAACCTCACCAGTGACACAGGTTGGGTGATCAGATAGGGTTCTGTGCTATATTTGTCTTTAACCCCTATTAAAGTTATTGAAAGAGTAGAAAATGGTATTTTTCACTGCATTTGTGTTTTTCAGCTTTATTTACACCAAGCACTGTGTAACCTCCAGGTGATGCCCTGGCCTACAAATGATGCGGGTTGGGCTCCTTTCAGGGGGCTGCAACTGATTTGCTCCAGCAGGTTTTGCAGATGTAACATGTGAGCTGCACCTGTTTGGGCAACATGTACCATTGTGCAGTGAAGGAAACAACTGCCAGTAGAAGCCAATTAATTTGTTGCGAAGTTTAAGCACTGATCATTGAATTAAACAAGGGATGGCTGGAAGAGAAAGCCGTTATCTATTCTACCAGTTACCAGTAAAATTTTCTATTTTAAATTTCAGATTTACTGCTTATACTTGTGAAAATATTTGGTGATGTGTTAAGACTATCACCAATACATATTTAAATATTAATAGGTGCATGTACCACTTTCAGTGATGGTGAAATTAGACTGCAATAGCCTGCTGAATGATAAGCATTTATAAGATTAAGAACTAAAGAACTGTTCAGTAAGGGATAGGGTAGAAGAACTTATGTGGCTTTGTTGTATTCTTATACGTTGGACAGGAAACTAAAATGTTGTTAATTATTCTGAAAACAAAAAAAAAAATTTTGGATAGCTTTTTGAATTTGTATTTTATTATTCTCCAGAAATAGCTTAATTGACTCTTACTTCAACAACTTTAAATCCTTTTAAAATATTATGTTAAAAAAAAAAAAAATCTTTAAAACTGTTTATCTTCCTTCAGTAAGAAGTTGCTCTAAGAGAGAAAATAAAAACCTGAACTACATATTGAATTTTCCAGGCTGTGTTTCTGCACAGCAATCTTCTGAAAAAGTGCAATTATTTTTTTTTTCCCACTCAAACATGCATTTGAGAGGAATGAGTAGATCAGATAAAGAGCTGAGATTCAATTCAACTCAACCTTGAGTCACTCTCTGACTCTGTCTCTTTAAAAAGGAAAAAAAAAAAAAAAACCCAAGGTGGCAAAATCAATACAAACCAATAATAACTTCACATTTGTGGAAGCAACATGAATGGCTCTCCAAAATATTGAGACACATCCAAGTACATTTTAGCAGAGCTGATATTTATCAAAAGTCATTTGCCCTCAAGCAGATGCTCTCTTTCATTGTGCTCCTGTCACAAATGACTAAGATTTATGACAGACAATTACAGCATCTGCAGTTAGCAGCCTTATAATCAGCACCATTATTTAACGATTGGTGCAATAAACTGACTCCTGTTACTGTTTATCAGATATCAGTCAGTTCTGGCTATTTTCTTCAGCTCCCCAAATCACAGTATGGTGCAACCACTGCCTTTTAATGGCTAGTCAGAAGCAGGCACATTTTCACGTTTTGTACAGACTGCCGAGGAAAAAGAAAAGGCAACCAATTACATGTATGTATAGTGCCCTCTCATTTGAGATGCCTGTGTATGTAACTATCTCTACACAGTCTAAAACCTCTTGAAAAAAAAATAACAGCTTTTACTATTTCACATAAGAGCTTCTATTTAGGCTTCTGCGTGGGGAAAAATGTCTTCTGTTTAAATATTCATGTTTTAAAGAGTGAATAAAATGTTGATATACTGTGGTGGCCATACTGTCTTGCAGCACGAATTCTGTGTGCATTTGAGGAAGGGACGACATCCATTCATTATTCAGCCTCCTGAATGCTGGGAAAATAAGAGACTTGTATTTTAAACTTAGTTATGTTCTTATCAAAATTAAAAAAGCTTGAGAAATGTCTCAGTTGAGCCTTCTAATGAATGGATATGATCTATTTTATGAGACTTCTATTTGGTTGGCGTTTTTTCCCGGAAACCTTGTGAGAGGGAGCCAGATGATGTTTGAGCTGCAAGTCCAGCTGAAAAGTGTGTTATGACTTGCTTGTGTTCCAAAAGCAAGGATGTAATTTGAGTGCCATGTTCTGGCATTGCTTAGACCAGTGGTCACCAGATGCTGCTGTAAGCCAATGCTCTGTGTATCTGAGAGAAGACTTTGTCCCCTGTAGCCTGAACACGAAGTGTCCAAAGATTATTTTTGCTGTTCCTTTAATTGCAATGCCTGCATCTTGTCTGCATTGGTTCTTCTCAGTGTGGAAGATTTTATGTTTACTGCCATATCCTTTTACTTCAGCTGCTAAACGAGGCTGTTCGTTATCCATAAAGTTTTCAAGGAAAAGACTGACTGTTTAAAGTGACTAAGGAAAATAAGTTAGATAAGATTTTGTTTCTGCCAGTAGAAAAGAAAGTGAAGGTAAATAGCATTCTTCTGTTCTTTGTGGAGTTGAGTCATCTTGTCAACAAGCAGAATTTAAAGTCATTTGAAATACTGAATGGAACTGAAATTCCTTGGTACAGATATTTCCTGATATGTGAAATTTAGGAATTCTATGACCATGTTTGTTGTCTTGTTTATCAATAAACTAAGAACACACAAGGCGGATTATGGTTTTTGGTTCAACAAGTACCTAACCTGTTGTTATTTCCTGTATGGGGAATAACTGATTGCTCATATTGCTGAGGTATTTCAGCAAGAGTCAAAAGATAAAGCTATTACACATGCCTTTGGTTAAAATTTCACTTTTGGCAATATTTTCATGGTTATTTCACTGTGTGTGTTTGCTTGATTTCTTTCAAGACTGTACATGTGAATGGTTATAATCTTAGAAGTCCTTAAATTAAATTTAGGAGTTTGATTTCAAGGTTCTTTTTTGTCTAGTGAGTTCTTATATTTTCAGTAGATCACAAATGCATTTTTCTTTTGTAACAATTTTAGATGAATTCTGCACTCATAGGAGTTATTGAATCTAGTAAAATTGAGTGTATGACATACATTTCTTGTGCAGATTTACCTATGTAATACACTTGAGAGGGTATGTCTTAAAAAAATAAAAAAAAACAAACAAAGAAAAAACTCAAAACAAACAAAAAATAATAGAAAAGCTGATTTCTGCAAATTGCACCTTGACTTGTATTTTTCTGATTTTGAAGTCATTCATGAACATAGAATGTCATTAATATGCAGTCATGGAGCAAGTTTCTTTATGCTGATGAGTATCTGACTTATTTTACTCTCAGCTGATGTAGATGTTAGGTGATATTTAAGATGATTAATAGTAGATGATGCTAATGGTAGAACCTACTCAGTGGTGGAATCACACAGCAGCAGAATTTATTCTTCTGTCAGAGCCATTTTGTTAAACAATTTCTGAAATACCAAGTATCCTTTTTATCCTCCTAAAGTTGTTCATGTACTATAAATAAGATATTCCCTAGATAAATTAAAGCCAGCTATAAGACTTGGTCATATATTTATATACCTAAGCTCCCACTGATGGACTGATTCTGCCAGACAGGAATATTTGGTAGCCAACAATGGGCTCTGTGGTGGGTTTGGATTATTACACTGTAATGCTGCACGAAGTTCGTGAAAGGAATAAAACCCCATTGCCTTCTCTCAGCTCCGTTATAACAGGCTTAATCTGGCAAAAGAAGTTGTGGGACAGGGTAATACAAACTGTTTAAAGTGAATGCTAAAAGATTTTGGAAGTGAAATTGGGATTTTTGCTTTTAACTAAAATTAGAGACCATTATCTATCACCTATGTCGGAATAAGTAGAAGGTGTTCCTGTAGATATTTATGATGTAGGTTGTGGGAAGAACTCACTTGTCCACTCCCCCTGATCCAGCACATGCTCTAATGGGTGGAAAAGACTTTTATCAGAATAGTTATTGAACCAGACAATTGCTAATTAGTAATGAGTTGTTACAGTTTTAAGAAAAGATCAAGTGACTAGTAATGTTGAAACTTCAGGATGTTGTAGTATGATTTGGTGTTAAAATTTGTGAAACTTTTTAAGTAGTTTCTTCCTTTTTTTTTAAGGGAATGTTAAATGTATTTCTTTCTCTTGTCACTTTTACTTCAATTAATAAAAATTATCAGAATCTTCATCTGACAAGCGAATTTTTTTGGAAACTTCTTTTGCTAGAGTAAACCCATTGCCCTCATTTAGGAGCTGTCCAGGATGAGAGCAACAGGAAGAGGAGCAAGTGCCCCACCTGTGGCTTTCACTGGAGGTTAATTCAAATGAGCCAGTGGTCTTTTGATCATCAAGCATTACCTTTGAAGATAATGTGCCTCTACTCAGAACGTATTGATTAGATGATGCCTGTTGTGGCAGTAGTTATGCACTTTTTCTTCCTCCTTTGGTAGCCAAAAGTGCTTTTCTTCACTGCTACTGGGACACAGTAAATGTGCTTCTTATGGTCCACACACATAGTCTAGAGGTAGCTCAAGTTACTTTTTTTTTTTTTTTCATTACAAGCAGGAGATTTGTTTATAGGCTTAAATGCTTCAATATGTAGGGTCTAATTACAGAGAATATCAGCTTTCTCTGCTTTTTCTGCTTCTCAAACAGAACTTGGGAAAAGAGGAGAGAATGCAGCAGCTGCTGCTCACCTGAAGTTTGTACTTTCCTCCTTCACATTTCAGTGAAATGCCATTTACTGTGCAGGATATTTTTACTACCTTCATCTTTACCTTTATGGCACCTGTGAGTAACTTTGTTTGTCTCTTCCTGTTGTTTACCATCTTTCTGTTTACAAGAACTTGAACTAGAACTTAAAAACTATGAACAAGAACTTAGAAACTACTGGTGTTGCATTGTGGCAATGCACCATATGACAGAGGGTTTAATTTGACATGAGTTGCCATGAAACGCAGCATCTCTGGGAAGGCATTTGTAATGCTCTTCCCAGTGAGCAGCTATTCCTATTCATCTCATTGTTAACCAAGAAATCCAAAGGAAAATCTGGAAATTAAAGCATTTTAGGAGAAGTTTGTAAACTGGGACAAAAGTTTTCATCTTGTGCAGGGAGTCATTGTGAGATAGATACCACTTCTATCTCAAAATAGTAGTTTCTCTGTGATAGGAATGAAATTGTAGGGCTGTATCCCTGGAAGCATTTTCTTCCAAGAAGTACTTAAAATTAATATTAAATAAGCAGCAAAACCTGATCTCTTTGTGTAATGCTGAGGAAAAGGCACCAAGAACAACCTTCAGATATATCAGCAAACAGTGTAAGGAATTAAGGCATTTATTTCATGATCTTAGCAAGAATTTTATTGAAATGCTTTCTACAGTTGTTTTTTGTGGTTTTGGGGATTTTTTAAAACTTGGCTCACGATATGAGCTTTTTAAAAAGTTGATCTTATAATTTCTCTTTCTCCTACCCCCAAAAGTCAAGTTGTAACTTTGTATGTGATAGGCTACGTGAGTGAAGGTTACTGATAGCCAAGAGTTAGTGTTGGTAAAGGATGGTGAACAGACACAGGCCATTGTTCCAAAACAAACTGAAATTCAGGCCATAGTCAAAATATCTTAAAATAGTGATTTTTATATATATCACTTGAAACATCTGCT
>JAYRBT010000010.1:7391999-7430095 GCA_036023395.1 Myiotriccus ornatus
AGCAAACAGTGTAAGGAATTAAGGCATTTATTTCATGATCTTAGCAAGAATTTTATTGAAATGCTTTCTACAGTTGTGTTTTGGGGATTTTTTAAAACTTGGCTCACAATATGAGCTTTTTAAAAAGTTGATCTTTTAATTTCTCTTTCTCCCACCCCCAAAAGTCAAGTTGTAACTTTGTATGTGATAGGCTACGTGAGTGAAGGTTGCTGATAGCCAAGAGTTAGTGTTGGTAAAGGATGGTGAACAGACACAGGCCACTGTTCCGAAACAAACTGAAATTCAGGCCATAGTCAAAATATCTTAAAATAGTGATTTTTATATATATCACTTGAAACATCTGCTCACAATAGCTTTTGTAATCACATGGCCTTTATCATTCTTGGTCTGTGAGAAGTTCTTAATTCTGGAGACTGAAAACTTTATTTTGTTTCATCAAAGAACTTAAACTGCTTTAGTTGCAAAAATCCTCTGAGTGGCTGGGCAGTACAACATAGTTGTGATGGACAGTATTTGCCTCCCTACAATGTTTGGTCTTCCACAGAAGTAGAACATGTCTGAGACATGTCTTGGTGAGATATACTATCCAATCAATAAAAACTTGTAGCAGTAACACTTGTGCAATTAGTTTGTTCAGTAATTTGTAGAACTATGAATCCCTGGAATCATTTCAGTGAAGGACCAGCTTTTATTGGGTTTGTATTTTGTCCTAAAAACATCTCATTAGGTTACCCTTACTGCCTGCTCTCTGTGTGCTTGTATATACTGAATAACTCCTTATTTTTACTAAAGAATTAAGACATGAAAATTACCTTGTCCTTTTTTAGTAAAGAAAGGTGATATGTTCAACCAGTCAATCACTAGATCTCTGGAAATTAGAAACATTTCCTTTTGCAGTAGAGTATAAGCACAGGAAAAAATATTGGCAGTTCAACTCAAATAATATTTGCCTCTTTATGCCTCTATCATCAGCACCAATTTCCTGTCAAAATTTCTAACTTTCTAATTTAATAAAGTGTAGGTGCTCATTCTATGGAATGTGGGATAAGTTTCTTGTAGTGCAGAGTGAGGACAGGGCAGCAATGAATGTACAATAGGTATGTGCTGTTTGCTGTATATGCATGTAGAGTATTTGCAGTTTGGGAAAAGTACTGGTAGTAGCATTAATATATTTTGTAATAAGTTTCCAAAAGAATTCAAAGTGCTTTCTACTGCAAATATTTCTGCAACTGTCAACCGAATACACCATGGGGGCAGTGGAGAAATGTTATCCAGGGAAACTCTTAAGAGTTCCACAATCTCCTTCTTTCATAGGTGTTGATTCATATTCGTCAGTAAAATGCTGTATTACTTCTTGAATGTTCCCAACATCTCTCTCTGTCACGTCAGATTTGTTTCTGGATGATACAGATGAGATCAAATCTACTTTTCATTCGATTTCAAGGGTGATATTTTGAGATACATGTTGCGATTCATGTCGGAGTTGAATCTTGGTTTGTAAAGAAATCAACCAGGTAAAACGTTACGTCTAAGCTGGGGCAGCACCCGCTGCGCGGCCGCTTCATAATCCTCTTTCCACTCATGGTTCTGTCATTACAGCCCTGGGATGGCCAAGCCAGACCAGACTGAACGGACCCCAGTCTGTGTGACCCTTTTCTCCCTTTCCCCTCTAATGGCTCTAAATAATAATTTTAATAATAAACTTTAAAAGCATCGTCTAGGAGTTTCAACTGGAGGTTTAACTGGAAATAGTGACGACGTGATCTCCTGGTGAGGGGTGGAGTAAAAAAAGAAAAAAGGTAATGAACAGAGAGTAGGAGATGCAAAAGAAGTAGTAAAATAGTAAAATTAAATGGTGGTTATTAAGATCAATACTGTTGCTTACCTTTACCACTGTTTTTAGTACTAAAATGCATTCCGTTATTTCAAAGAATGCACTTCTGTCAAATACCCAATTCTTGGAAAATGTAATTCTTGACAAAAACTGTAGTACGGACCTTCAGTTGGCACCTGTGGAATTGGGGTGGTTGGACTAGTGGGGTTTTTTTTGAAGACTGTTCAGCCATGTACAGTAGTCTGTTCTTGATTTTGAAAGCTGCAGCTGAATGGGCAATTTTCACCACAATTCTTGAAAGGAATCAACAATTAAAATCATGATTTACCAGGTCAAGTCTTTTTTTTTTTCTTTTTAGGAATGAAATTTTACTGCTATCAGAGCAAACTGATTAAAGTCTCTTAAAAAAGGGAAAAAAAATTTACAAATGGGTTCATTTGAGAAGGCTAAAACTTGTAGGCACGCGATAAGTAAAATCAGAATTTATTCCCTCTGCTCTAAGCAAAACATTCTGTGTAATTGGTGAGTAGAAATGCAGAAGAAAAATGTAATAGTTAAGTATTCAGAGTAGCAAGCATTGCTTATGCTGTTGTTGAATAAATAGTATAAGGGCCAGCATTATAAGGGTGAATCAGCATGATGTGTGGTACTAGGAGGAAAAACAGGATTATTTTAGGTTGTTTTTGAGGTTTTGTGCGTTTTTGGTTTGTTTGTGTTTGATTTTTTTTCTGTTTGGATACACTAGAGCAGTCTATATAATAATAACAATATAATAATAAAAATGACAGAGTGATTTTAATTTATTTGTATGACTTTTATTATTTGCTTAATATTCTCTGGTATATTGTGAGACTTTTGTTTCAGTCCTGTCATATAGAAATATGTGTGTTTATCACCTAGAGCTGTTTATAAGGCTATTTTTAGAAGATCTTCTTAGAGAGTTAAACTTTGTTTGAGCTAATTGTTTGTGTACAATGTAGTGATCGAGCTCCCCCTAGTGTATTAAAAAATCCCTCAAAGATTTAATCAAGTATTTAATGGATTAATAAAATGGGCAAATGTATTTTTGGGAGACATGTAAAATAACAACTTTGTTCCATTGGAAAAAAAAAATCACTAATTTTTGGAAAGGAATAAAAATACCCTTTTCCTTTTTTCTCTGAATGCTTTTCACTGCAGTTTTTCCAATGAAATGAAATGTGTCGTGTTTATAAAATAAATTTTTCATAAATTTGCTAATAGGAAATAAAGCTTTGAAAACATTTCTTTAAACCCTAGAATGTGTTACTGAGTTCTGGGAATGACTGCAAATTTACCATCTTCCTGTCCTCTTAGGAAAAGATTTGTGTCAAACAGAAATGTTTAGAGCAGCTCTTTCTAAAATGAAAGTGTCTGGTGAAATCCTCTTTCTTTTTGTAGCTGCTACACTCTATGCATCTAATGAAATCATAAACGGAAAATTATAGCTTCATTCGAGGGAATGTGAAGACTTACTCCAACAGATGGCATCAAAACACCGGGCTGAACTGTATGATTGCTGATTGTTAATTGCTTCTGTAAAACAATCCTTTTAAACAGAGTAATGCATTTTATCATACAGATTATAGTTCTACGCATTTTGGTTTTTCAATATGTGTTAACATTTTCTCCTCCAGTGTAAGATTTAGTGTTTGCATAATTATCGGATTAAACAACAGTGACTCAATTTTTTCTTTTTTTTTTTTTTGAAGAAATGAGGACAAGAAGATAGAGAATTATGAATCACAATTTCTGTTTATTCAGAAATGCTAAATTACTGTACAAGTATGAGCTTTTATTATGCACAAAACAAACGGAGCAAGATGCCCTTAAGTGCAAAAACAATTACCTAGTCCAGCATTCTTCACTCGAGAAACTCCCCGTGACGTTAGTGGAAGCCTTGGCTGTGTAAGGAAAGCAGAGTGCAAAAAGATACTGTACAATAGCCATTAATCATTATGAAATCAATACCCCTGATTATCCATTTGTATTGTTCTTGCACCGTGAGGGCTGAATATTTTAATGCAAAGCTCAATGAATGGGGGGGAAATTCTTTTAGACGACTTGGTTAGTCCATCAGTAACGATGTGGGGAATTACATGAGAGTTTATTTCGTGGAGTTGTTCTCTTGTTTCTAATGTAGTCAGCCTGAGAGTGTTGCAGAGATAGCGTGCTCATGTGTGAGGAGCCTGGAGGCACCTCTCTGCTGCTTTCTGCCCCTGAGCTGATGGAGAGTTGTCCGGTTCTGATGGAGGATTGCGTCCAGCTCGCCAGGTGTGATTCAGGTTGGGGTGCACCATTTTCTCATAGAGGACTCTCGTGACCTTGCCTGGGTGAGTGTTGCTTTTTACCTCAACGTGATGGAGGGAGCCAGAACGGTGAGAAAATCAGGCTCAGAAAATAAATTAAGGAATAGCTGTGCAGACTTTCAGGACTTTTACTCCAGACTGGGTTTTGCGGCACTATTATGTTATTATATGTTCTACAATGCCAATTATATATAGAACATGTAATTACATTAATATCATAACTATATTCTAACCAGAATGCAGCTGTTTGCTAAGTGGAATATCAGGCCTGCAATAATATGCCATTAATTGGCCTTCATGGCAACCTGTTAGAAAAAGGGGCGTGTGATGATTGTGTCCTGCAATCTGCTTTAGCTCAGTGGATCAAGAGGGGCTGTGGTAGAAATGAAGATTATGTTTCTGTTGTGAGTGCAATGGAAGTGCAAAGGATTTTCCTCTTTGCCAGTGAAGTTGTTTATGTGTAGCAAGTTTTGATCTAATGGTTCTAGAAAGGTGGCTAAATGTAAATCTGTCCAGTGACCTTCATCCCTTGCTAGCATGTCCTAATGATCTTTGTGCAGACCAGTAAATGGATAACAGGCAATTCCCACTGAGTTTTAGTATCATTAACTTATTTGATGGTGTTTGTGATATCAGGAATACCCAGTTACATTAATGAGTAAATATAAGCTGACCTGTCCTTAGCCTTCTAAAGATACTTCATCTGAACAGTTTAGGGACCCCCTGGTATCAAATGTTGAATGACATAGGTGTGCCAGGGATGTGGTTCAACCAATTCATCGTTCTTTCCCTAGGTTACTCCTGAAATGGCACAGGAAATTGAAGCCACTTGAAAAGAGTCAATAAGCTGGAAGCAATAAGTTTGTCTAGACCAATTTAGGGAGTCCTTTATCTGTTCCTAGAGTATGTTTGAGTACTCTACAAAAGCTTTTTCTCTAATACTAGAAAAGAATAATAGAAGAAAAAGAGGGAATTCTTCAATGCCCTCTTGTTGTAAAATACATCTATATTTTACCATAAGACACTGCAACTGGGTAAACTGAGGCAAGGGTTAATGGTTTGGTTTTCAAGAGGGTTTAATTCCCACATCTTTCACTGAAATGGGATTGCTAAGTGACAGGAGAATAAAATTCACCTATATGGCTATTAGAGTACAGCAGTCTCTAGTCTGAGCCTTGTACTTTTATATTAGTGCTATTATATTATTAATTTCTCTAACAATTTTACTTCCAATTACAAACCTTGTATTCTGCCATGCAATGCAGTATAAGTGCTTACAAAGTTATCTGTTTTCCAGGTGGTGTGGAATGGGCCACAATCAGCTTCATGCCAATAAAGCAGAAACTGGATTAGCCAGTGTGATGGTCCATTATGGAAGCTGTTGTTTCTGGAGTTGGCTGATGCATTAACAAGAATGTTCCTGTATGAAGTCAGATGTCTGAATCCTTTTGTAAGAAATATGGTTTTTGAAAGGTCGAGGAATAAGTAGATACTAATAATTTCTGAAGTCAGGCCATATAAGATGGTGAAAGAATAAGGATTTTTACAGTCAAAACTAAAAGCAGTGGGAATAAAAACCAAACCAGATTTAAACTGCGTTCTGTTTTCACTAAAGATGAAAAACAATTTGCTTATTCAGGCATGGAACCTGCTATAGGCTGACACTGACTGTGTTTATATTGCATATACGCAAAATTCATTTGTAGGGTCACCTGTTGTCCCATCCATAGTACCTGTTTGTACTGACCTGGTGGAAATATGGATAAGCTGATGTTAGCTGAACTGTCCAAAAAAATCCCCAAAATTAATGACTTGCTCCCAGTGTTGCTGGTAAAAGCGCTGATGGCACAAGTGAAAGCTCTTTTATTTTTTTACACTTTTTAAAGCAAATTATTTCATACGTAAAATCACAAAACTGTCACATTAAACAAGGTGTTACTAAATAATTTTGGATGCTCATTCAAAGTGGAATAATCTATTAGCATCACAGAAAGGATTCATAATTAATGGGGCTGTAGAGGTAGGCCTGCCTGCTGGGCTGTAAGGAATTGTGGAAATAGGCTGTTTCACTGATTGTCAAGAAAAGCGATTTTACCCAGAAAATATAGTATAAAACCAGAACTGTGGCAAATATGTATTGAAACTAGATTATATTTATCAAAGCAGTGAGATTTATTTTTTTTTAACTGACTTGATTAATACAGAGCAGGTCTGTTCTGTACATCACGTTGCTGTGTTATGTTCCATGAATTATATACAGCCAATTTAGAACTGTCTTCAGGCTGGTGAGACTTTTCTAGTTTAGGACCTTTGGTAGATGTGTTTAATTTCTGCTTTTGATGACACTGTGGCCACTGAGAAATTTGAAAAGGGCAGAGTGGAGGATTAGAGTTGGTATGTGGGAACCCAAAACAGCTCCTTTCCCTCAGTGAGGAAGTCCTTGTGCACTTCACGATGTGGCCAAGATGAGTGATCTTGACTTAGGAAATTAAAACCAGAATTCTTTTTATTAACAATAATAACAACAACAACAACTAGATTCTACACTATTTTTATTCAGAAGGCCTCCAGTGTTAGTAATGGCTATCTTTCATTATGCAGTTGTTTATAAGAAGTTACTTTTATTGTCTTTAATCTTGAGGGATTTAGGGGTTTCTTTTGTTTACCTTTTAAAAGCTGTCTTAATGAGGTTGTTTTATACTATAATTTTCAGCTTTTCTTTAATAGCGTTAGCTAGACTATTCTTTTCCAATTTCCTATCTGTTAATGCAGCTTTTTTTTTCTTTTACCAAATTTTAACAGGACTCCATATCACTGTTATTAGGATGTCACACACAAAAAAATGCCAGTAATGTTTTGAGCAAGGGTGTTTTATTGTGTTTATTTTTAAATACATTTCATGAGGTTCCCTGGACAGAATCAAATAAATGAATCCTGCAAACATCTTCATTATGGTGTAGCCAGAAAAGAAAGGAAGCTGAATTAGGACTGTATTCTTAGCATAGTTCATAATAAGTGTTATCTTTATGACAAGCTTAAACATAAATTGCTGAATCCCTAACAAAAAGCATTTGAAACAATCGGCTAATTAGGAAGGGGGGGAGAAAGAGCAATATTTGTTTTCCTTTGCAGTCTAGATAAATAACGCTTAACATGAATACATAACTTATTTTGAATGATCTGTTGTGTCAGTATCTGGCATGTCTTTTTCAGTGACAACAATTAAGGATACGTGTAAATGGAAATGCAGACTATCTGTCATTGTCCATTTCCTGGTAGTGAAGCATGCAGTCTGCCTCCCAGCAAGATCATTTTGCCAGGATGTGAGTGAGCTGGTCACAAAATGCATAGTTGATTATCTCATCGAAGCACCCTAATCCTGGCAAAGCTATCCACTATAGAAGACCCATTGTTTGTGATAGGTCAGTTGTTACATTGGCTTTCAAACCTGACTTCGGATATACATTTTATATGTTTACTTACTGAAGCAAAATGATATGTCACAATGAAAACCAAACTTGAGAGGGGAAGATATATTAATCAGGATATTACTGGAAAAGAAAGGAAAATACACTCTCTCCGGCGAGAAGAGACGAGGCAGTCACAAACACACGTTATTTGGCTCAGTGCAGGAATAACTGAAATTATATGGCCCAGACTACAGAAGAGATCTGACTGGATGATCATAACAGTGTCTTTGAATATTTAATTGAAGGCAGTGCTCAGCACAGAATGCATTTGAAGAACACTGACAAACATCTGTTATATAAAAATAATGGAATTAGATGATAGAGCAATGCCACAATTTGGTATTTCTTAAAGTGAAAAAGCTGCACTAGAAATTTGACAGCTTCTTCAGTGCTGCTCTGTTGGCAGCAAAGCAGAGTTTTCTAATAATATATTAGGAGGAATATGGGCAGAATGAGTGTTAGAATTTTTCTATCATACTAAGTTGGGTAAAAAAGTTATATAAATTCAATAGTTTCAAAATTAATTATAACCTAAAATTTTTTGTTTTCCATGTAGCTGTTAGTGTAAAAGTGTGGGGAAAAAAAAATCTTTTTCAATTTTACCATGAAACAATATCAGCCATGTATTAGAGTATACCTGAAGTAGCTATTAAATTTTGGTTTAATTATCAAGTTGTTTTGTATTATCCTTCCAATACTTGCCATTTTGTAATAGTTCTTTCCTAAGTATTCTTGAAAGGTGTAACTGTTTCCTAACTAAATATATTTTAAGTGTTTTCATGACTTAGGTTTGTGGTAACTGTACAATGCTCACTACTAACTTTCTAAAGAATATAAAAATATAAAAAGGGTTATATTATGTGAAAACTACATAGAGGGTGGAAGGGAAGAAACATATGGTGGGAAGGTAAAACTTTTGTCGAGTTCAAACAATATTCTTTAGAACTAATTTTTAAATACTTTGCCATGAGAAAAATCAGAAATCTGTGGATTTTTCCTGTTATTCATGAAGATACAATAATCATTGAGGGAGAAGTAGCTTAAAGGACATGATGTGCAACTTCCTCACAAAGATGCAAGATAATAACATACTTAAACCTGACACGGGAGTTTCAGTCCCTAACAACATCACCTCGTGCACACATCTCTTGATTTTTCTCTTGAGGGCCTCCTGCTGGGGCTGTCTTCCACCTTTGCCCAAGATCCTTTTCCTTCCTGGTTTATTCCTGCGGGCTGGCTGTGCTGAGCTTTGCCAGCAGGACCTGAAGACTTACCGAAATTCTGAGTGGCCACACCCCGTGTAAACCAATGAGAATTTCTACAGTCTAAAATTAAAGCGAGGCTCATCTTTGTTAACACCCTTCAGAGAAATCGAGACTAGACATCAACTGGTCCTTGGGAGAATATGTGCATTGCTACTGTTGGCAAGTTTTAGATCTCTTGAATCAGTGAGAAACACGCAATGCGTGCTGTGAATATCCTTACCGTCCTCAGCCCCCAGCCTGCTTGCTGGCCTGAAGGGTGCCTGTCCCCTGACAGGAAAACGTCCTGATTGTCCAGGTTACCTCACAGTGGATGCAAATTCTGCACGAGGGGCGGGGAATCCCAGCTTCAAACTCTTAGAGGTTGCCTTCACTGTCTCACTTGTTTGTGTAGGCGCTGTTTTGAATAAGAACAGACTGATAAACGTGCTTATTACTTTCACAGCATCTTCTTTCTCAGGGTCTCCCAGCAGTTTATAAATTCAAATGAATAATCCTCACGGTATAAATAACAAAGCAAGAAGATGATTCCAGAGGTCTTGATGTGAACCTCTTACGAAATTGTGGCTTGGCTCACTTGTGTTGTGATGCTGCCTCTTCACATGCCCATGCCCAGCACCTTTGACACTTGTTGGCTAAGCTCAAATCAGATTTGAAAGAACTGTGGCAGTATTAAATATGTGTATTCTTGAAAGTTTTGTGAAGATTGGTGGCAGGACAAATAAGTCCAAACTGATTTCAAAGTTGGGCAGGTTGCAAACCTATACAGCCTTTTTGGCAGCAAGTGGCCAGCCAGTGGACATGCTCCATTTTCTAGTTGTAGTCACGGAACGTGCTGATTCTTGCCTCTTGGGAATGCCCTTCAGGAAGGGGTATGAGGGAGCCTGGGTTAACATAATAGAAGCTGTTTATAAGCAAAATAAAAAATGAATTCTTAAGTCAAAAAATATCAGCTGCTCCATGTGTAAGGAAACTAAATAAATTACATTGTACGTGCTGATGGGATGCTGAATATAATGTATGCGAAAATAACTGCTGTTTCCAGGAAAGCTGATACTCTAGTATGTACTTCCAGTTTAATTGATAACACCACTTTTCCACATAATTTTTTATCAAGGTAAATTAAAAATTTATAGTTAAATCTGGTTTTCAAGAATCTAATTTTTAAAAGGGATTAAAAAGGAACAGATTTATTTTTGCACTAAAATCTTTCTCTCTAAAGTGCCCCTAAAGACTAAGGTACTAACTTGTGAATAGGAGACAGGAAATATTCTCCAGAATGTTTTCAGAGCAACAATTTTTAAGGAAAAATTATATTTTCATTTCTGCATTTTCATAAAGGAACACCATATTCCTGCTCATGCTGTTGTGATAGAGACCGTGAAGGTTTTATTAGGTTGACCTAGGAAGTCAGCAGGAAACATATGGAAAAAAAGAAGTGTCTCTATTGCTGTTGCAGTAATAAGGTGGGCTTGAGATATAAAGTTTATGTGAGGATTTTCACAGAAATGCACAGGTCTGGTTTTATAATCTATCTGTTCTCAGAATACGTGAATTTTATGTGATTTCAACTTACTGAAGTGGTTTGAGAGCGGAATTAAGCTAAAAATCACTGTATAGGTATGCGATGAAATACGTTCATAAAGAAAAGTCATTGAAAGGAGAGTGTGGCTGTTATTGAGAAATAACATTTATAACCTGTTGATCCACATTTCCCAATCCACTGATTTTTAAGGAAGACCTTTCATTATCTTCTCATGAGTTTTATAAATAAATTTCTGGGACATGTTAAGCTGTCTTTAAGATGACCTTAATATTATTGATTTCTCTGGACAATTTAAATGAAATCTGAACAAGTATATTGAGAAACAGATTTAAAACTAAAAATTGAAAGCTACCACATAGAGTGTAAAGGATATGACTAGAGGTGAGAACATCCTGAGGGTGTAAAACCAAGGAGTTTGGTCCTTATTGTGGTATCACATGTGGAAAAGTCCTATTGAACTTGACAGAAAAGTAAAGGGAAATTAATTTCTAAAAATGAGATTATAGAAAAATCTTCAAGGCTTATCATGCTTTATAGATACAGAATCATTTTAAGTTAACCTGTAATCATGACAAGGCTTTTGTGTTTGTTTTTTTTTTTTTCAAAATAAACTACAGAAAGTCAGTAATGCCATAACATAGCTAGAGGTTTGTTGTGCAAGATGAGAAAAAGCGGTAGCTAAGTCTTTTTAATAGTCCATAAAGATCTGAATATCAAATTTTATCTTATTAGACCACACCTAACTTTCTAATTCCTAGTCTTAACTGCGAGGACTTGGGAAGAGAGGTCTCCCAGCAGCTGTAGGTACCATATTATCTGTCACCAGAGAACAGCTGCTTTTAGGTGAAGCAGGATTAGGCCAGCAGAAGTGGTGCTGTCAGGTGTTTTTTGGTCCAGGTTGGAAGTCTGTTACATAATACCAGTCCATGTGTTCGAGCAGTATCAGCAGTAATTTTCGTGGTACAGGACTCTGTTCCTCACCCTGTTGTTCTCTAGAGTTACAGTAGTAACTTTAGGTGATGCTACATGCTGGGTAAATGCCACAAAATATTTCTGTACGAGCAAAGACTCATAAACATAAGAACTCTGACAGCAAGAACATTGTAGTGTTTGGTACTAGACAAGATTGTGGGTTTGCAGATTTCCCTGTGTTGCTATTTATGATGGGCAATATTATGCCTTTTCCACGGTCAACTTTGTGATTAAAGATGTCAAAAAGTATGTGTAGATAAGTAGAATATTTTTGAAAGATGACCTGATTCCTGGTTTTCTGATTATGGAATGTCTTCTGATTCTAAAATGTATCTGGAAAGACCTGCAAAACCCAAAGTAGTGAAAGAAAAATGGAAATAATGCTGATTCATGGAGAAAGTCCTCTTCACCCCCCCAGTCTGGTATGTAATTCTTTACACTGTGAGAATCACAGAATCATTTAGGTTGGAAAAGACTCTGGTGTAATAACTTTTCCATGAAGTTTATTCTTAGTATGAAATGATTTTCAGGAAAAAACTTTGTGTCCAGCTGTCAGCACAAAACCTATTTCAGAATAAGTATTAGAGCTCTCCAAAATTTTCAGCATTATTTTCCTCTGTCAAGTGCGTAATAGTCCCTAACAACTAGTTGAGGGTGTTATGAAGGCAGTTCTTTTCTCTTTAAGTGATATAAAATTCAGTTCACTAATTAATGACTGTCTTATGATTAAATGCCACTTGAAATAAACACTGATAAACAGATTAATGTATACGTTTCATAATCTTGCAGGAAAAGAAATAGAGTCACATTCACAATCAAGATCCTAAAGCCTTCATACTGATAGGTTCAGTGATGGTCTGTCCTCAGACTTTACAGGCAATGTACTGGTTGGATTCTGAAGGCAAGGAGCAAAGTTTTCAAGGCAAAGGTTCTTCAGATTGTCCAGCAGTCTTCTGGAGCAGAGATTTCTGATTTGGTATTGGTACCTATAGGTCCAGCACCAGGATGCAATGCTCTACTGCAGGAATTAATGTCTGGAATGTCTGAACGCAAGATCTGTATACGAAGAAGTGTTCCTATTTGAGTTTTTCCATTTTCTTTTTTGGTGTGTGAAGCATACTGTTGATAGAATGACTGGTGCTTCCTGCATCTATTCCTGGGAATTGGTAGGGAATGTGAAAACTACTGTGTATGTATATTTAAGGGTCTGTAGTTGTACAGTAGCTTTTACTACAGATCAACGTGGCTAAAAGCTATTCCTATGAGAAACGTTATCTACTTTGCTGCTTATGCTGAATATAAGGCAGCAGCTCGTTCTGGCTGCAGCAGCACCAGTAAATGCTTTCTGGCTCTCTGCTGCTTGAACATCTGGTGAATAACCTGTGAATTACACTGCTTGGCCAACCTTTGTGTTATCTAACCCCTGGGGCACTCATTCTCCGTGTGAGTCTCCCGAGGAAGATGAGGTATTTCATGAGACCAGGGGAAGTGGCAGTAGATCATTCCAGTAATGAGAAAAGGCAGGTTGTTGAGCAATGCTTTTACAGCTGCTCTGAAGCAACAGGAAGTATCTGTGTGAAGCAGTCCATATGCAGGGTTGCACATTGACTTAAGCCATGAAACCTGTAAATTGGATGAAAAGAATTTGCAGTTATTCCATTGAAGTTAGAATATGCTTCTTGCCCTATTAAATAGTGTTATTGCCGTTGTTAACTGCATACTGAGGATATGGTAACTGTGTACTGTCTATGGTAATAGTTGGGGGTTACTGAGGGTCTGAACCAAGAACAGGCTTTTTAAAAAAATTCTAACTTGCTTTGTCAGCAGGCTGCTCCTGAAGGATTCAGAAGGCTCAGTGACTTCTTCAGAAGGGTTTGAGACAATGCAGGATATACCAATATCATAGGTAGAAGCCTCATATATGTCATCAACTAACTAATAACAGCTCAGGTTTGAATATAAGTTCTAGATCACACATAAAAATGTGAGGGAAATTCTATTGAACTCTGCTGATGAGGAAGAGGAAAAAATACAGATATGCTTAGGTTCAAAAAAAGGGGAGACTGAGACTTGCTTTGGGCTCCTTCCCAGGAGTCCCAGACTGAGACTGGCTTTGATAAGCCAAAGTACCTTAGAAGTGTTAAACAGCAAAGAGACCTATCATGCACCAAAGTATATAAGTAAAACAGGGGAAGAGATTTTATGTTCTAATGCCAGGTGTCTGTCACTCTGAGTTTCTGTCTTACAATAACTGTACAGAGAAAAAAAGAAAGTGTTGGTTGGGGTTTTTTATGGCAGTAATTATCTCGTGATGGCATTGATAGCAAATGTTCTAGCAATGTGCCCTAAATCCAGCATTTCTCTTGCTTGGACACGTGTTCCAGGCCAAAGTTCTCAAGAGCCTAATTTCAGTTATTTGGCACTAAACTTCTTTTCCATCTGTTTTTTTCTATAACCTTCAATAGTTGGATATGTATACTCTAAACTAAGAAATCCTTCAAATCTGTGGGTGCCTGCATCTGTATCACAGTGCATGTATATCAGCGAACATTTAATGGGGCTGTAATTGAATCTGAGTAGTAAGAGACTGTTAAAGAATATTCCTTAGTGCTTCTATACTAATGGGATAAACATCACATTTTAACTATTGCTCTGTATCAAATCTATTAAGCACAGTATTCAATAATTCCCCAAATCTTGATTTACCCAATTGAAAGTGACCCTGGGCATAAATTCTAAGCAGAGGAAGGCTCTGATTCCTTGATCTTTGGCACCCTTTTGTTGAAACAGAACATGGTGTCTTAAATCAGCAGAATAATTTAGGAATGGTAGATACTGAAACAACTAATTTTTCTTTCCTGTAATCTGCATAGACTTCAAAATGCCTACAAAGCACAAAGTGCCAGTTCATATAATTTGTTGGCAAGGATAAAAAGAAGAAAGGAAATGATTTCCTAAGCGTGTGAATCAGCCCAGCTTTAACAGATATTTTTCTGTCATGTGCAGCCTGAGGGCTTATGCCTATCTGAGCTTTATTTGACAATTACCACTTGCCAGCATAATTAAATGATAATTTATAAATACTGAGAGAGCATTATGGGGAAGAGCAAATAGGTGCTTATCAGGGCATTGAATAAACTTGATCTGCCTCACTGGCAATTTTCATCTCTTATCTAGGTTGTTAACTGGTCTCTTTTTTTTTTTCTCCTGTTTTGTTTTGTTTAAGTTTGATAGCTGTTTGATTGTATCTACCTGCCTATATTTTTTTTTATATATATTCTTAGCATTATTTTTTCTCCTGCTGCTTGTGCCATCAATATTTTGTAAAATAGAAAATAGTAAAGGACACATCATGGGTGTGTGTGCCTGTGCCAGAATGAGAAGAAAACCTACATAATACATATTTATGTTAGAGTTTTCATGAGGTTCCTAATTGTAAGTCTCCTGCTTTTATTTGTTTATTTATTTATGTGTGTTTAATGATTCTGGAGTAAGAGGAAGTCTCTAATATTACAGTCTGTGCTGGATGATAGCCAGTTATGGGAAAGCTTTTCCATGGCCCTTCTTAGATAAAAATGAGACTAAATAGGCATCACCAAAATTCTGTCATGCCCATGCTGGATATAAAAAAAAAGTACCAAGCAAAGATTTCTAAAGGTTTGAGGTCTTTTGTACCATCAATGTTTAATTTAGTGGTTCTTGAGCCATTATAAAGAGTAGAGCCATTTCACACAACAGCATGTTGGAATATGTGCAGAAACGCAGATTGGTGCTGGGCAATCTTGATAAAGAAGTGCAAGAAAAATCCTCTATTTGAATGGAAACAAATCGGTTGAATGGCAAAAAATTGAATTTCCACGCCTTTTGAAAAGCATGTACGAGGAAGAGAAGGGGGTGGGGAAAGCAAGACATATTAGTGGGTCACTAGGAGATTGAGTTTTTGAGACATTATGAAATTAAATAATTTTAGGAACTTCTGATTGGAGTTACAGTCGGTTGAGTGAACAGTTAAGCCACCCCTGTACCAGAGAATGAAAAAATAAAGGGCTTCTGTGTTTAAGGTTGTCAATTTCTCAAATTATTCAGCATTTACTGCTTATAAATAGTAATTATTTGCTTTTCCCCCTCCAGAGCTGAAAATTATCTTTCATATTCAAATATTTAAATATACTGTGCTGCAGTTGGGGCACAAAAATTCCTAATGTCAGAACAGATTTTTGTACAAGGAATAATTTGAAAGTGGGGGATTAGTTTCCACCTTTTGAAACACAGTGCTTTCCGTAATCTTCAAACATTATTTAGGATAATGGAAGCCATCATCCTGGTTCTCAAATGTTAGCACTTCCATTAGAATTTGCTGCTACCTCTTATTTTTTTATATTAAAATACAAGGCTTAAAAGGTATTATCTTACTAAAGGAGGGCAATTGTAGAGATGATTTGATTGAATAAAGGAAAAAGCTGTACAGGCCTTTTAAGATCAAGGATGTATTGATGGAAAGCTATCATTAGAGACAATTAATGTTCTCCAAGGGAAGAAATTGATTATGGACAGAGATGGACTCTAAGGAGCAGATATGTCTTAATGCTCCAGGGCCTTAAGGATTATACATTCCATTCACAGCATCTGTATTTTAACCCTTTGTAAGGGCTGGAGTAGAATCTAACACTTAAGAAAACTGTGCATAGCGTTAAATAGGGGGAGTCTGTGGGCTTGGTGGCTGACTGACACATACTGTTCCTTTAAGCTTATTTGGTGGTGTTTTTTTTTTTTTCCAGGTATCCTTTTGCCTAATAAAATTTCAGGCTTCACATATGGGATATGTAGTTTTGGATCATTTTAAGCTGCAGAACAAAAATTTTCAACATTGTAGTCCTATGGCAAGTGTGTTCTACTGTCTGAGGCTCACTCTTAGGAAGACTGATTGTTTGTTTGTTTTAATCCTTTAATAAATTTAGTTAAAATTTTATTCCAGCATACACTTGAGTTAAAGGTGTAAGTCTGATTTCAGAAAATAAGTTTTGCCATTCTGAGTCGGAGCAAAAATACTGATGGAGCAGTCCCAGAACTGTTGCTCTGCCTGAGTCTTAGAGCCAATTCACAGATGGGCTGTTTATGATGTCAGTTTTCTTTGGCTTAGTTCTCAGAGAAGGCAAATATTTGGCATATTTGCTCAAGTTTGGTTTTTAACTGGCTAAAATACAAATGCCTGGAACTGAGCAGCACAATATTTTCCCACCCCCTCTGAAAGCCCAGATCAATTGCAGCACGATGCAGCAGCGCTGTGCCAAAATGAATCCTGCCACATCTGTACCTCTTTAGCAGAGCTGAGGTTGTGTGTGACTTGCCTTCTTCCTGCCTGTGCTGTTTCACAGTCCAGCAGACCCACAAGGAGGGGAAGTAACAGTGGTTTGATTTATTTTAAATGCTGTAAACTCATTGACATTCTATTCAGGTTTGTTTTTTTTTTCTTGTTATCCTCAAATAAGGAAGCCTAATCTTATCATAAGGTCGAAATTTTGCAGAGAAAGCAAGGAAATGCTTTTTTCATCTCAACGTTTCAAACTTGCTTGGCACTAAAATAGTGTAGCTAAAACCTACGGCATCATATTTGTAAAACGGACTGAGAAAACACATTTTTCCACAGCTTTGATTTATTTTTTTTTTTATATATTTTGGTGTGTTGTAGTTGGATCACACTTGAAATAAAATTACTTGATTTTAATACAATCCATCACATTTTCTTTGCTATGCAGGTAATCAGACTTATTTTCTAGAGAGAGTTCTAATTGATTTTGTGATTTAACTTTATTTCAGCTGACCAAAGTAATTGCGGTCTATTTAGAGAATATTTATATAAAAAAAATGACTTGATAAATCGTACTGAAGTACCTTTTTCCCCTGACTTGTATATATATGTAGATTTTGGTGCTGCCCCTGTGTATAGGTTCAATGAATAATAGTGTGATATGTTAAACAACCAAAAATAATGATATTATCATTAAAAGGGCAAGTCCAACTTTTATTCAGATGAATAGGTGAGTCCTTTTGTGTAACGTTATGTGTAGGAAACACTCCTTTGGAGACCACATCTAACACGCTTGGCGGGACTAAGGAGATTAAAATAAGGGACAGGAATAAACAAAAAGAGAGCTCAGAAATACAAGTGAGGAGACCCAGGGGGGAAGGGGTGATTCCAGAGAGAACCAATGCTTATTCTGCTTCCTGTTATTTTCAAAAATTGTTTGGTACTATTTTTAAATAACTACTGCTTGGAAGATAGAATCCTTTCTCTCCCTCTTCCACCCCCCCTGCCTTTTCTTCCTGTGCATCATTAGGGAAATACCCAAATCACGAGACAGAGAGAGAATGAGGATGTTAGTGAATGTTAAATACACTGGCAGAATCAGCTTTCACCTGTTTTGGTGTGGTTTATTTTTTTCCCAAGCTGTGAGCACTCTTTAATTGCAAGGTTAAAAAAAAAAAATCCCACACATTTAAGACTGGTAACATATGTTGTTGTCAGCATGTATTTAGCACCTGCAGAAATGAACACGGAAAATGTGACAGCCCATAGGTGGAACACCCACTGTGCTGGCTGGGGCGACTGTCAACAAATTTTACTTTGTTAATTTTTTCCTATTTTCAAAAAAATCCAAGAAAAAAACCCCCCTTAATAGTGCAGGTGTTCTGAGCATCACAGAAAGAGGATGTAATGTGGAAGAGGCAGTAACCTTTTCTAATGAAAGTCATTGCCCACACTACTGTGACTGAAAAACATTGTCTTTTGGTTAGTACAAATTAAAATTGCAAGGCCCAGTCCTACAAACATTTATTAGCAAATTTGTCAGGAGTGTTGCCACCGTGGCCCTGCTTATATTCCTCTTTTCTTCTGTATATCTTTACTCTTTTAAGCCCCTTTTCCTCTTTGTTTCTGTTTCTCATTCTAACCTTCCTGCACGCTCCAAGCACATTATTGAGATTACACAGTGAGGAGGCAGGCGCTGGGGTGAGGTTTTGTGGGATCGGGTCCCTGGAGATTATGATCCTATTGCTTCTCCAGCAAAGTGCAGCTTCTGCAAGGGACACCGATGCTTCTCCTGTGTGGATTTGCCAGCAGGTGTTGCTGTGTAACTTGTCACCCACCCTGCTCGGATGGTGAGAGCTCGTTCTCCCAAGCTATGATACCAATTGTCCTGTAGCCTCCTGGACTGTTCTACTAGCAAAGTGTCTCAAATATAAACTGTAGATGCATTCAGTGTCTGGAAAAAAATGTAGGCTTGTTAGAATTTTGAAAATTTTCTTTATCCACCAAACTGCGATATCTTTATTCGAGCCAAAATTGAATGTGTGTTTGGTGGAGGGGAAGTAATAAAAAGAATTGTTGAAGGGTTGTACAGCATCTGTTTTACTGATATTTCTATTGATACTCGGTTTTATATGTATTACAACAAAGGTCAGAGATTCTGGTCTTTCCAGTGATTTGATGTACTTTGTATCACATCTCTATCCTGGATAGGGAATGAGGATCTCTGGTCCGAACTCTTGCAGTTAAGAATGTAATCTTGCACCAAGTCCAAAGAACACATCTTTTCTTAGCAGTACTAAAATGATATTGATGGTATAAAAAAATTCTCTTTGAAAATACCTTAAATTGTGTGATTGTCCACTAGACTGAGACTGAGAACATCAAGTTAGGCTGTTGAACTATGACCAGAGGATGATATTTTCTTGGTTATTGCTTGAAGTTCTAAGTGCTTGGTATATAAACCAGACTATACTGTTGTTTCTGTGACTCTGCATGATATGAGGGGGTTTATGCCAGTATCTGTTTTGTTAAGGTTTGGTTTTGACTTCCTTGCATTTATGTTGGTGCAGACCAGGAAGAAGACACAGGAAAAATATATCGTTAGTTAGGGGCAAAGAGAAACCTTTTCCTCCGCAGTGTAGGAGGTGGAGTCAGAGCCTGGGGTGTTTCCTGGATGCAGTGCTTTTCAGTACAGCCACGGGTTTTCCTTTCTCCTTCACAGTGTTTCTCCTGGACTTTGCTGTTATGACATCTCAGTCATAATGGATATCTGAGTCTTCCTTACTCACAAGCTCACTCTGGTACTTGAGGTGCTCCTGAAAGATCTTGGAAGCAGGTCTCCTAAAGATCTTGTATTTAAGGAAGCTCCAAGCTGTGTGTTACCGAGCAGTGCTGCCTGGAGTGAGCTTGTAACCGGCACGAGGAAGCAGATGTTGTGACCTCTTTGATGGAAGCTGAGATGCCGGTGGCTGCACAGGAACGTGCCTGCTGTCCCTGATCCAAACCCAGCCAGAGCACGAGTGAGGAAGCCTCTTGGTTTTCCATTTGATGAGCTTTGCCCAGTTGTTCAGTGGGAGCTCTAGCTGAGGGACAGAACTGAAAGTCTGTCAGTTTTTCTGTTCTCAGACCAGTTCTTCAGCCCTAATTCCAAATGCATACTAATCCTTCTTAAAGAAGTTAATTGCTTTGTAGAAAGACTTCCAGCTGGGAAGTTAAATTGGACTACTCTTTTTTTCTTCTTCTGTTACTGGTATGTATTGTGGTGTTAGATACCAAATTCAGGACAAAAGACCAACTTTGGCAACCTGATGTTCCAGGGTTCTCCTAAAAGAAAACTAGAGACTTAAAAATTTAGATCTGATTTATAATGCTGGAAAAAAGCCTGCAAAAGTGAATCCATAAAGGCCAGGTGTTCTTTATTGGAGTTGAGCTAAGTTAATATTTTGAGTAATAAAAATCTATTGTATAAGGTATTAAATAAGAAACTGGAGCTAATTTGTAGAAGCTTTTTGCTGTGGTGTTAGCTGTGACTCCAGTCTGACTCACATCTATTCAGGAAGTGCAGAAAATGTTACTAATGAATATGTAATACATAAGGTCATATTTCATATATTCAAAATAGTCTGTGAGCGCAGGGAGTGTTTTGCTACCAAAGAGGTAGGCAGGACAGCTGAAACTGCACGAGGAATGACAGCACTTCCCAAGCTGGAGGTGGGATGGATTGAACTCTTTAAAAAAAGGAAAAGATACTGAATGGTCTCTGTTTGCAAGGCTGCGACGAGCAGTGGGAAACACAACAAGCTAAAACCCGTGGTTGCCATTCGGAGCAACAGGGAGCTGTGGAGTTGCAGAGTGGAGATGCCAGTGGCTGTGCCTGGGACAGGCACGGGCATCCTCCAGCCGTGCCAGGCGCCGGGAGAGGCACATTCTGCACCTCGGAGCAGAGGTTGGCCAGCGCTTTGCTGGGGTCCCAGAGGGGCTATCAGTGTAACGAGAATCTGTTTGCAGTAATCTGTGGCAGCGTTGACAGAATGTTCCAAACCATCTGCTCGAGGGGATGGCGTTAACTCTATCAAATCCTCGTATTTTAAGAACGCTGATCTCCGGGCCCAGGAGGATTGGTGACAGGGAGTTCTTGCCAGGCCGGCATTAGGCTGCCTTCATCTCATCACCAAATACACTAATGCCCCCTAGACAAGATGCTAAATATGTGTGAAATTAGAGAAGCGGAATTATGGATTGGAGGAATAAGACACAGAAATTTTCCTACTTTCTGTCGGTGGTTTATTTTATTTAAAATACAAATATTTTCTTCATCGTGCAGAGAATTGATCACCGTTTACTACAGAGATGTAGGGAATGCTGTGTTTTACCTTTCCTGATAAAGTGGCTGAAACGTACATGCAGATCTTTTAGCAACCCTGTTGCATCTCTGAGTTTAGAAGAAGTCACTGGTTTGGGGAAAATTGTCTCATTTTTAACAAATACTGAGCTCGTTAGCAGCCTTCCACAGAATATGCTGATAGATTTAACAGCATATTAAGAGAAAGCTAACATTTTACCCTGAGTGTTCAGGGCTTTGCGTATCTCCTGAAACCTCACATTCCTTCCTTTCTTTCATTTTCAAAGTATTTTAATCATTATAGGGAAGGGATCATGCATACAGGGCTACTCACAGGGATAAAGTTTAGTCTGGTGATACTGATGTCCCTTGGCTTCTTGTGCTGCCAGTGGGGAGGAGGAGCCAGAGAGGCTCCCCCAGGACACCTCTGGTGAGCACATCTTTTGCCTTTTCCCACAGTGAGAGTGCGTGTGGGGAGATCAGCCTCGTCAGGTCCTTGTGAGTGTCTCCCTCCTCTTAGTACACATGAGTCATCCCCCTGACGTCTGTAGAAGTATTCCTATCATCTCTGCAGTATTAGGAGAGACAGACTGTGTCTGGTTTATGTGGCAAGGCTGGGGAGGGGTGATCCAGCTCCTGTTAGATAGAGCCACTTCCAGAATGGACCCACGGCAGGTCAAAGCAGAGCCCATCAGGGATACTTGGGGTGCCCCTGTGAAAAGCCATCTAGGAGGGGACAACAAACACTGCACGACAGCCGAGAGAGAAGGCACAGGCAGCCAAGGTTAACCCAGTGCACATATGAAACATATTTCTTAATGCGATGGGTCAGAGCAAAAGTCCATGTAGTGCAGCATCGAGTGCCCATTAGCACGTGGTAGCACAGGAAAAGAGTGTAAGAATTAGGTGAGGTGTGTGTGACTCTTTCCATGATACTCTCCTGTGGGTGACAAGGGGTACAGGCACTGTATCCAGGCTGTTGTGTATAACGGCAGGGACCTTTCTTTCATGAATGCATTGAGTCACTTTTCACTTTTGAAAATCAGAAGTCATTTGTGGTGATTAGTTACATAATTTAATTAGATTGATAACATAGGTCCTTTGTGTGTTTACAAGCTTCTGCTGCATATTTTCATTACAGGCATATTTGCTTTTTTGTGTTGTGAGGCACACTAATAGTTACCTTCTTCCTGAGATTTGTGACTGTACCAACCTCAGTAAGGCCAGGATGTTCCAGACAGAAGCTGTTTAATGTGGTTGTTCGTCTGTGCTGCTCTTCTCTGGGATGCTATCCATATCTTCTGAGAAGGGCGGCCAAGAAGTGGGTACATACTAGTTTTATATGGTAGCATAATTATATTCTTTCATGTTCTGAACTCACTTGCTACTAATTACTGATATTATTTACCTTTTTACTGTTAGTTGAGCTCTGAATTGAAAACTAGAATACAATTCCACAATTTCATGTTTCAGTTTCTTTAGAGTTCTTGGGTGAACGGTGACGTTCTAAAATTCTTTCTTGCAACACTGGTTCTGACTTTAGGCAGGAAAGCAGCTAATACTGGGGTTTGTATTGGATTAATAGACAAGTCTCCCAAAGGCAGTAGTTTCTCATTTTTATCAGACCTGAATACTGGAAAACAGAGTTGTTCTCATTTGGGTTTTTTTCTGAGAATGTAACATCTAAAATGGCTACCGATTTATGTTCTAAAAATATTTTGGAGAATTTCAAAACTGCTTTAGCTTCATTTTTCCTAAATCCTGTAAGATTTTTCCATAAGATACAGCTCTATGGCAGCTGCAAACAGAATTCCAGGTATGAAAGTGAATGGTCCAAGTTTCAGTAAACATCCAAGTGCATATAGTGATGACTTGAGGGAGAAGCTTTACAATTTGAATTGTTTCAAATGCTCATTGCCACGATGCCTTTATAGTTATTTTGCTTCTTGAAAGCTGTTTTAGCAACTCTGAGCACTGTGGGATAATCCAGAGTACAGTACACACACAAAAATAAAAAAGGAGGATGCTCTAAAATTAATAAATAACTAAGATTTCCTCCTTGGCCCTGTTGTAGGCACTTTCAGGTTCCCTTTGGCTTTAAGTCTCTCAGACTTAGGAGTTTTGTTTCTTAGCATGACCATGATATAGATCTCAGGAAATACTGCTGCTCTTTCTTTCCTTTTTTCATGAGAAGGGTTAATCTAAAACATCGTATCATTAATGGAATACATGGAATGTGTGTATCAGGTCTTTTATCTGCTTAGACACAGCATAGGAGAGGTGCTAACACCTAGGAAAAAAAAATCAGGTGAATTTGTGGGTTGTACTACCTGAGTTCAGTGATACTGATGTGCTAAAAACATTCCTTGTGGTGTGCAAGTTGTCACTGCAGCATGTCGCGATCAAGAGTGTCAGAATAAGACTCGTTATTATCTTTTGAACACGTTTTTCCTCCTGATCAAAAAAAAAAAATAGTCACAAGTAGGGAATTCAATGTCACTTATTTTGTTGGTTTTGTATTTGGGGAGAGACAATAAAAGGGAGGGAGACTTGTGTGTTTTACTGAAGGAAGTGCTGGAGGGCTTTTGCTAGTCCCTTCAGTGCATCTCATCTCTTGCACTTGCTTCACTGAATACAGTCCCTTTGTAGCTCATTTTTTCAGCTGCTTCAATGAGTACACACATCATATTTCATCTCCTATGGCTGCTTCACTGACTTCCCTTAGTGTGTCTCTGCTGTTAATCTTCCATCCTGCTCTGCCCACCCCATCAACTCAGTAATGTACAGAGGAAGAGATTCTCACAGTTATCATTGACACTTCTGCAGTGAAATATGTGATATTTGCACTTGTTTAATTAAGATTTCTTTTCTTCTTTTATATTAAAGGCAAACATAGTTGGTTTTTGACTGTCCAGTTGAGCACCCTACCCACTGAACTTAAACTGCACCCCCTCCCCACCTCTGGTGGAAAATCAGGAAAACTTAAAATTAGAAATACTTAGACTGGAGGCTAAACATTTTTTTGTCTTTTCAAAAAGTTTCTTACAGGAATACATACAGTGAAAAGAGCAATTGCATGCATAGAATGTCCAGTAACTACTTTTATGGTTGTAGATATTTGAGATAGTGCTTGAAATAATTCTGGTAGTAAATGGTATTCTGGAATTTGGGGAATCATTCAAAGTTGTCTTTTTACTGTAAAGAAAGAACTGTTTTGTTTTTCACAATAGTTTTAATATTGTCTCATATAGTAAAATGCATTTGTTAATAGTGCTGATTACACTTTAGGTAATACTTAAATTACATTTCAATGAATGTCTGCTTTGACTTTGTTAACATGAAAAGCATAAAACAAATTTTCCTTGCACAATTCCTTGAAAAAATATGGAATTTAATTTTAAAAAAAATCTCAAAAAAATAGATTTCTAGATGGAAACTCATTAGATATTCACACCGAAAACCCCTATGTGGAGGGAACAAGAGCAAACTGACCATCAAAATAAGCATATTTTTCACATTTAGAACATAGCAAACTGAATAAAAATAAAAATATCTTAAAAAATATCTCTATAAAAATTGTTTTGTTAGCTTGGTAAGAAATAAATGTAGAAGGATTTAAAGAGATTCACAAGCAGAGTCAGAAGTCATCAAATTAATCACTTGACTTTGTTTCTGATTATGATACAAATATAGAGGTTTTTATCCAACTAAAATATGTTTGAAGTTATTGACTGAAGTAATGCCTTAGGAATATTATTTTAGCTACTTATGTGTATAAATTTACCTATACTTTGTATTTTAGTGGTGTGAAATGTTAAACTTGATGCCCTTCTTGCTTTGTTGTCTTAATTCCTGGTGTTTGCCAAACTTGTAGTGAAAATACGCAAATAATTATACTGTATAGAGATCCTGCTTTTCTATCCCATTCCATTTGAGATTTCTAAATTCTCATTTATTTTACAATGCTGTTTGTGAAAACAATTCCACAAAACTAGAATTCACTCCCAGTTTTAAGGGCCTTAAGTTAAATGTTGAACTCCCACCACATTCACCAAGATGAATGTTGATGTCCCTTGTGAAATGTGTTGAATTTAGTTCTGATTCTGTTGATAATTGGATTTTGGGCAAAACCATGGTGGGAAACAGAGAACCAAAAGGATTAATAGCACAAGTCCCTCAGGGTTTGTATAAAATTTGTCACAGTAAAAATTACCAGTCTCTCAAAGTATGTTAAAGTTTTAAGTACTGTAGAACTGTTGTGTGATGCCTTTCTATGTACATAAGCTATTGTTTAAGATTATTTACCTCTATATTTTCACTGCAAGGAGATCTGTATTTTCTTCAGAGGATTTTCAGATAGAAGTAATTTCTTTGAATTAGTTGCAATGATGATTTTGAGAAGCAGATTATTTATAGAGCCAACACGTTGACACACTATCAACCATTAAAGAAAAAAGACTAATAAGGTTAATTGTCATATGAACCCTCCTCTGTAGTCTGCAATCTGTAGGCTTTGATTGTTTCTCTGGGGGAAACTCTGCCCAGATGGCATTTTCCTCAAGGCCCTGACCCACAAGAGGCCTGTGGAGATGGAGAACAAGGTGCATCTCCACAGACTAATTAATTTACTATTATAGCACCTGTTCCAGAATAGATAGGGCTGGAAAGGAAAACAGTCCCTGGGCACAGTGGTAGGCTCACTGGTAAATGGATTTGAGCTGATTATATTAAGCTGATGCTTTGATCATCTAAAGGCGTTAAAATGGAAATATGTTTTTGCTGGCTGTTGGCCTCCATGTGAGTGCAATTCGTATTATAAGTGAGCAGTAAGGAAAAAGATGTTTTGGACTCAAGCAAATAGCTCTTTAAAAGTGCACAAGAAAAGTGCACTCCTCTGCATTTCAAATTCAAGAATATTAACACACAGAATCATTTGAACTTGAAGCATTTCCTTAGATATTTCAGTATTCATTCATATTCGAAGTCATCAGTATGAAGCACTAGAAGCCCACCCATTTTCTGTCATCCACAGGGTGTCAATACATATTATTGCCTTTGATTAAAACATGTTTGGGGTCTTTGAGGGGTTGAATTATATTTGAAGGAAATAGAAGTAACCTCCTCAGTAAAATCTTTGCAAACTGTACAATTAAACACTGTTCAAATGGTAACAGGCGATGGGAAATCCTTGTGTAAACATTGCTGGGTAGTAAGTGGATTTACAATGTGTTAATCTGTACTCACTTTCACTTTATTGCCATTTGGATTCCCAGAAGGATTAGCTGTAATTTTATTGGCCCTATGAGGCTATATTGCCATTTCCCTTTTCAAATCAACTCAGTGATTATTTTTTTTTCATTTTATTTATTTAACAAGCATGGATCCTATAAGCTGTAGGGCAAAATTAATTGACCCTTGCCACTATAAGGTTAAAAGTGTGTGTAATTAAAACGCTGTTAAATAAAGCTTTCTTTAAAGCAGCAGCAAAATTACCACAAGCTCTACATCAAAACCAACCAGCACGAGGCAAAAGTGTTCTCTCCATCAAAACTATAGAAATGTTTTCAAACGCATACATTATTTTAAAAGCGAATTTACAAGATGATTGTATCATCAATAAATTTAACTGTGTTATCATAAAAAAGATAACTTTTTTTTAAGCAACGCATTGGCTAAGGAGCAGGATTCTACATTCTTGTGTGATTTCTTTCAACAACACTCCAAGGGCACTCCAACCCTTATGGATTAATAAAATTCAGTGCAACTTGTGTTGTGTAGCTTCTTTAAAAAAAGTTGTCTCCTAAAGCAGTTGACATTGTAGCAAATAGCAGAATGAAAATGGGGAATCATAAAGAAGTAATAAAAATATGTAGATAGGTAAAATTGCCTTGAGAATCAGTAGAGTAAAATGCAACAGGAGAAGGATATAACACCTTCCGGGGAGGAGGATCTTGTGTCAACCATTGCGGTGTAGTGGGATGAAGGAGGTGGCTTTCAAAAGGGAGCGGAGTCTTGGTTGGTGGGTGGAACTACTTCAGGTCAGGCTGATTTCCAGTGGCAGCACGTTGCTGTAGGGCACAGTTCACTTTCCAGTTCCCGCTGAGGCTCTGCATTTTGAGGTTAAATTCTGCACTGAACTGCGGTAAATGACAAGCTGCACAAGGTAAACACCAAACACAAAGGTTGGTGTGGGTTGTTAATTAAAACTGAAGGCCAAAATTTGGGGCTGTTAGTCTTAGCAATTCCTGTGTCGGACTTAATGTTTGCAATTATGGTATTTGACTCAATAACAAAGCTTCTTTGACTCTGAGGGGGGGAAAAAGTCTATGTTTTGCAAGATGATAGGGTAATTGAAAAATTAGCTTAAAGGCCTTTTTTTTGCAGTGGTGGGATATTATTAGTACCTTCTTTCTAAAACAAACAAAAAGAACCAAATCCCAAATTAATTCCATTTTGAACCATATATTCTGTCCCAAGGTGTATTTTCCTCCTTTTTTTTTTTTTTTTTTGCTTAAAGATGACTATCTGAAGATCTGCAAGCACCTTTGTATAAATATTTGTCCTGAAGGTAGATAGCAGCCGATTTTTCTTAAAATTTAGCAATTCTGAAAGAAAGAAGATAAAATATTTTCAGTAAGTCATCACTTAGTTGGCTACAGAGGAGATGATAAAATCTGGATTCTAAACTGGGTGCTCTAAGCTCAAACCAGACTCTCCTGTAAGTGGAAACCAAGGGTAAACACTGGGAAACTGATCAAGTTTAGGACAGGTCATGACAGTCAAAAAAAGGCAGAGTATGGAAAAGAAAGGGTAGGACAGATTTACTGAGAATGAAGGATAGTGGACAGTAAGATTTTCATCAAGTAAGATTGAAGCTGTTTTCCATATGCTTTCATTTTGCCATATTTTTTTATACCTTTGAGCAACTAGGTACTGCAAGAGAACAATTATATTAATTTAAACTAAAGATATTAAAATGCCTAATTACTGAAAGAGAAGAACCTGTTAAGTTTGGATACTGATTTTTGAGTTAAAATTGCTCTCAAAGGCCACTGAAATGGCTGGAACTCTCAGAACTTGGACAATAAAACTGTTTTGTGTACCTGTTAATGTGGTTAACTCTGCAAAGATGGAACTCTAGCAAATGCATGGATCTCATGCTCTCACTTATCACTTTCCACTAACTTAAAACCTGTTCCTCCCAAGCTTCCCTGTTCCCTTTTTTCGTTTTTTTTTTTTGACTTTCCTCCTTCCCCAATTTTTAAATCTTCTTTTAAAACACATTGCATCTCCCCGGCAAAAGAGTAATGTCTCTCTTTCTCCATGTGTTTCATGAGATACTCTAAGGAGGGTGATCCATATTTACTTTCCCTTTCCTGCAGATGGCTTCCAAGCCCAATTCCATTTCAGTTCTTGGCATGTTGTTCCTGCTGTTGCCTCATTTCCTCTTTTTGCTGATCAGCAGTGTCTTCTGAGCAACTGCTCAACTGGCAAAGGAGAAGGAGTGTCCCTGTCAGTGTGAAGCATTTGTGTTACTCTTGTGGGCTCCTAAAAATAGCAGGAGATTGAGCTGCTTTTTTAAACCCCAGAAGTAGGCTCTTGAGATCATCAGTCATCCAAAGAAACAGGGAGATTTTATCAAATAGATGAAGCTTGGAACAAGCCACTTGAGAGGCTGCCAAAACATTAAACCATAGAAAAACTAGAAATAGGCACAAACTCCAGGCTAGAGGCTTTCCTCTGTTATGATGAAAATTATTTACAGAAAATTTGAAGTTCTTGCTTTCACAAAGAGAAGGGATTTTTTAATCTGAAGTGTGCATGGCTAAAAGTATACCTTGAAAAAAACAGTTTGGGAAAGGGAAAACAAACAAAATGAAGAGAATGCCCAAGGCAGAATGACTGTGAGAGACTTGGCAAATAAAGAAACGTTTGGTGAACGTAAGGTATCTGCTTGTAGGCTGGCTTTTTCCAAGCCACTTATTAACTGCTGCAGTTGTGAAATTAGCAAGTATTGGGTTGTTAGTGCCTTATTTTTTTAATTCTGCTTACACCATTTGATTAAAACAAGAAGTGATGGGTAACTGAGAGCAGAGCACTTGTTATGAAGATTTCCCGTGGATTGTTTTAAAGGTGCTGGAGCAAAATGTCAGTTAAATTTATTCAAAACTTTCTGTGATGTTTGCAGCCTCTTGTGCCATTATGCATGAAGCAAGAAGGTACTTTCAAAACTACCCAATAATATACTTATATAGCATTTTTCATTTTGTATGGTGTGAACCATCTGAAAGTGATGATGAAGTAGGTAGGTGGGCATTTGGAAGACATTCACCCACCAGGATTTTTTAAAGAAACCTGGCTGATGTTTGGTTTAGGTTACATGCACACTGAACAAAAATAATGCAGAGGAACAGCATTTCTAAGCACTGTGTCTCTTCAGCTGGGAGACTTAGTGTCTGTCTGTGTATTAATTTTAAATGGGTGACTCTCAATCACCTCAGCCATATGCAGAGATGGAAATATTTTAATGTTCAAGTTGATCAGTGTAAGACCAGCTTATTTTGTAAATCAGAAACTGTTTGCTGGACAGTATAAGGCCACACTGTTCTTTTTATCACAGTATTAGAAAGTGATATTATTTGGGAGGTTGTTTGTAGTTTTCTATTAATATAAATGTACTTATTAGCAGATTCTATTAAAAATGGGTTCACATTCATCCAGTATTCTATTACATGCTCACTTTGAAATACACAACACTGGCATTGTTCGTTAGTTTGGGTTTTTTTATGATTTATGTGCAGATGAGTAGGAGTATAACAATGTACTGTAACTGGTTTGATGTCTATTGCACAGTTACCATCATTGCAGCTACTTCCTGCTGATTAAAAACACTGCTCAAACTTTTTTTAAAAACAGGAGTTTTGTTGGGTTTTTTAAATATATGAACTTGATGGTGTCCAAGAGCCAGCTTATTTGAAGACTGGGACTGGTGCTCAGAAACAGAAATGGCCATCAAGCAGAGATTGTGTTGATTATCAACCCAACAGTCTTGTTAATATAAGAACAATATCCATCTTTTATCTGGTTACCAGTAGAGTTCAGGTTGCTGGCTATCAATGTGCATTGCTTCCCTGTGGGTTAAAAAACTAACTTTTCCCCAAACAGCTTTGGATGCTGGTGTGAAAAGCTGAAAAATTATGGGAAAGCTACTTAGAAATGTATTTGTTTCAATATGAGAACAGAAGAAAGGAGCAGGGATGTAACACATCTCTACAGCAGTGAAGGAAAAGTAACCAGGCAGTCCTGAGGAGCAGGTGAGTAGGGGAGAAGTTTGATGCTCCCATTTAAAGTGATGGCACAGAGAGAAAACTGCATTCTCTGGGTGAAGGTGGAAGCAAATGTGAAAGCTACCTGTGAAACGTTGCCACTTAGAAGTTTAGTTATTAAGCAGGAATAAATTGTTGGCATCTTTCCAGTTCTGCTTAGTGAGAATTGTGCAAAAGTGTATTTCATTCCCCGAAACAGAGGGAACCAAGACAGCTGAGTTTTGTACAGTTCTATTAATAATATAGTGAGTGTCAAACAAAAAATATCTTCTGAGAAGTGTAAGCTGTGGGAATTACATTAATCTCCTGAACTGGAACTGTAGAGGCTTAGAAAGCTTAAATCAAGGGCATCCAAATTTTGCCCAACTGAGGGCTGTGTTGGCATCTTGTCTGGAGCTTGAGGGTTGAATCTCATTGATTATTGCCGACCTCCTCTTTAACGGGGAGCTTGCAGCTAATGGAGATAAGCTCAAAATTGGAGAGTAAAACGTTCCTGGTACCTGCACTAGAGTTTGGGGGGTTTTATATTACCATAATTATGTACGCAGTGGAAAGCACTGTTACTCTGTTTTTAACCCTCAGTAGTTTTCATGTTCACTGATTTCATATATACTATATTTATGTGTTTCAGGACCTACTAGCTTGAAATGTAAATGTAATATTCAAGGTGATTTCTTTCTGTCTAGTGTGTCAACAACAGTACAAAAGTGTCTGTATACAAAAATGAGGTGATTTGACTCAATCTGTGCCTGTCACTTCACTTACAGAACCTACTTCAAATTGTGAAGATCTGGTTCCTAATGACCAACTCTGACAGTGCACAAAGTATCATACAGCAAGTAACTAATAACAAATTAACGGGAAAAAAATTCTTTAATTTTAGGCATTGCTTTTAGTGGGTTTCTTTTTTTCCTTCTTGGTGGACACTTGTACCAGTAATATCACCCGAGGTCATCTCGCATTGCAAGGTACTAGTGCAGATATTGAACTCCACTCCAGAACTTCTGTATTGAACCTGAGAGTTCACAAAGAAATCCTCATTTAAACAGAAAAATAATTTTCTTCCTGGCTCTTTTCATGAGGTAGTTTTCCTGCCATTCTACATTCATCTCCTGAGATCTATAAAACCATGATTTGAACAATGCTTGGAGTGTTCCATATTCAAATAAGAACAGCTGGAGAAGCAGATTCAGACTGTAGGACAATAGGAAGAGGGTTTCTGTTTCCCATCTCTTGTATCATCATCTCTAGCATAAGTTTTCAAAAACCTTGCTAAGGTTAGGTAGGAATTTGTAACTGCAAAGCTTTTAGAGCTTTTGGTAATTTGTTTTGGTTCCATGCACACATTTCACTTGTGGTACATGTACCAGTGTACATCATGCCTCAGAATACACCTCTTGAACACATTACTGCTTAGAACAGCGATTTGGATTCTTCTGGGTTCCAAGAACAATTTTACTGCAGGTAAATAGGAAGCCTGGTCAAACACTGAAACACATGCATGTATTTGATGAATCCATCACTCTACTTCTTGTATTTGTTATCGATTATTTTCAGTGATACAACATTTGTGGTTTATCTGTTACGTTAAATGAAAAGTACCTTTACAATGAATGTTACACTGAGGCTTAGAGGATAAATAGATGGGGCAATAGAGAGAGCTTCGTTGAAGTAATCCCACAGACAATAAGTTTTTATTTCTACAAGATTTTCCTCTTTACTGTCCGTAGGTGTAAAGGAAAAGAGTTGCATATCAAGTAGCCATGTAAGATAAATGGATCATTTGAATGGAATGGTGGGGGAAACGTGTTTTATTCCAAATAGAAGTTGCTTTATGTGCAGGTGGATTGCAGAAGGGTTCCCTCTTCTGAAGCCCATCTGGGAAGTTAGTTTAGCTCCATTGATGTTTAAGACTCTTTCTTTCATCACAACCACATGCCAAGACAATAAGTAATTGAACCGCATGTTTTGCCTTTTTAAAAAGGTGTAATCTCCTCCTGAAGTGCAGAGGGATGTTTTGCAGGATTTTTCTAATTTATCTGTCATCGCACCATGCGGGCGAGGTTTCAAGCCTAGGCTGCAGAATCTCTTTATCATCCCTTTTTGATGAACACCTGTTTCTGATGTACAAATGTGTATCTGCTGAGATGCAAAATTGAAATAATTTTTACAGCATAAGAATAATTAGGAATCTTTTTTTAAAGGTCCACCTGTTCAGAATAGTTTTGTTTATTTCTACGTTATGTTTAAGGACATGTTTAGCAATTATGACTGCATAGGAATGATTTTTCTGTAATATTTTAACTTAAAAATGAAATTATTTGTAATTTCAAAGAAATCAGAAGTTAGATTCCAATTAGTACATTCTCTAACAGCTATTAAAAGAATAATTATTATCTTTTACAATAATAGGTGTCTGTTCCATGTTTTCAGTTATAAAATGTGGAAGCAGGTATGAGTGTAACCTTTCCCACTTCTTGGAGCTAGAGCCATTTTATTTATAAGATCAATATGCATCTCTTTCATAAATGTTCTACATAAAAAGGTGAATAGTATAGAGTTTTGGGATTATTTGATAAACATGTCTATGCATGGTCCACCTTAAAAACTGAAACAATAATTTTAACATTTAAATATATTAGATTTGAAATACGGATCATTCATTTCTTAATATATTTGTAGCTTAAAATGTAAATATATTTTGATAATAAATGCAATCAGAAATTGCAATAATTTGCTTCTTCTAGTTTTTTGTACTGTTTATTAGAGAACAATTGAACATGTCTTAAAATTGGAATTTCAAATAAAAATATATATATTCATATATGATTGCAGAAATACACCCCTTAGTTCATAAATTGTGTCACTTTATTGTAGACTTACATCCCTTCATCAGTGGGAGACATTTTGAAGTCTGGTTAACGACTGTTGTAAGTGATTTATCAACATCAAGATGGAGTGAACATTTACGATTACAACGTAATTATTAAAGTCTGTTACCTGCAACTATAATAGGTTTATATTTTCTGGTTTAATTTCAAAGTGCGAACTGAAGTATATCTAAAGTAGGTAAGAATAAATTTTTCAATAAATAGTACCCCTTTTAATATACATGAGGTAAACCAAGTGTGATAAATGTAAGTAAGAGGGGGAATCTCACATATATTTGTAGTTTTAGATTCTCTCTAGTACTGATTGTAATTCCTTGAGGTTATTAGAAAGTAACATTCACAGACAAGTAGGACTAATTGTTGATTCTTAAATAAATCTCTGTATCTTTCATATATTAGTAAAATTATCTAACTCAGTTGAAGACATTTCCTACTAATTTCTACTCCTACCCCAAATACTTTTACTGCTATTTTGAGCTCATGTAACCTTTCATAGAAGGTTATTCCATTGTTTAGGAGAACAATGGAATAAAACTCACTATTAACTATAATGAACCCTAAAAATAGTAGTTAAGAATTTAGGTTTTACAAGTTTCCATTATAGCACCTTGCTTTCATCTGCTTGAAGCTTGCAAAGCTTCAACCTTTTAAGAAATATTGCTCAACTAGTTTCTACTTGCAGCCTAAGATATTTTATGGTTTATTTGCAAGTTGAAATAAAATCTCTCCAGCCATTTTGTAGATGGAGGCAATAGACACAAAGGATTTTTCACAGTATGGATGGAATTATAATACTAATAATTGATTTTGACTGGGTTATGAAGGAGGAGCATGGGCACAATCATCTGCCAATGAACACTTTGGCTTAACTCAGGGAAATAAATCATTTCCTTATTTAAGTCTCACAGTTTGTTTTGAGGATTAATATTTTCTGTGTCCTAATTTTTTTTTATATAGCTTTATTAAGTACTTTGAGAGTTAAACCAAATTTCTCCTCAAGTGGAACTCTAAACCCTTTCTTATTTAGAGACACATTTTTTGGTCCCTGTGTCCTTCAGTTTAATCACTTAATTTTTTTTTCCTAGGAGCTATGGTTATGAAAAGTTATTCCTGTCAAATTAATGAACCATACTTAGACTGACTACACTGTGCTTTGTTCTTGAAGGATCTGTCACTCGTGTTGCCAAAGAAAACTGATAGTTACAGGACCAGAGTGAACTTGTGCCATTGGCAAAGGCGATCAAGAGTCTTTATTTTATGTAGGCTGGAATAGGTACAGTACTTTACATAAAAGAAATATATTATCTCCATCTTCATACTTTGAACCTCTTCCAGTTGTTTGCTGTGGCACTAGAGCACTGAAATAAGAAATATAGTATGGAGATTGCCCTGGAAGAAGCACCAAACTGATAGAGATAAGTTAAAATTTTAAAAAGGGCAGCAGTTTCAGTGACACTTTAATATTTTTGCAGATTTATCTATTTAAGTGAGTAATTTGCTCATTTAAAAAGTTGAAGCATTTTTAAAATATATGTGAAAGTATTTTTATTTTTTTATTTGAAACTACTGCATTATTTTTAAAATTTGATTGAACACAACTTTAGCAATCTCAAATCTATGACATGCCATGAAATATTAACATTTTTTTTCACGGTATGTAAAAATAGTGGGGGAAAAAATATGTTTCCAGAAAGCTGGAAAATAATTTATTTGTCCAGCTCATGATGCAAGTAATGTAGAGTAGATGAAAATTATTGAACTGATGAAAAAAAATTTGGGTGCAATTACAATGTCCTATGGAAACACGCAGAAGAGCGAGGGCCACTTGTTTTTTAATGTGTCTGTATTCCTTAGTTGATGCTATTCTGCATGTTTTAAGCTTTCATTTAAAAATGAATTTCTAGGGGGGGTTTTGCCATTGTAGTGATACAGATGTTTCTGCATGTTTTAAGCTTTCATTTAAAAATGAATTTCTAGGGGGGGTTTTTGCCATTGTAGTGATACAGATGTCACAGTGCAGACAGACACCCTGTCATGTTGAATTTAGTCTTGCGGAAAGGTGTCTCCAGACAAACAATAACAGCAGCAAAAGTGGGACTGCCATGTTCCTGCATCACGCTCTCTACAATGAGCGCTTCACAGTCTAGTTGCAACCATTTACAGTCAAACCTAATTAAACACAAGCACGTTTTTCTTTCTACTAAAAGCAAACAACCCTTGTATAATGGTTATATTGTTAACTTTAATAAAAAGCTACAAACTGTGAAGGATGAGATTCTAACAGCGAGGTTAAGTCAGTGATGTATGTACATAGAGTTTGGATTCAGTGTGCTGTTTAACAGTTTAGTTAGAAAACAGAAAAACGATGCTTTGCTTTTTTTATTTTTTTTTTTAAACACCATTCTCCTGTCTTTTCCCCAGTTTTATGTTTAGGGGATACGATGAATAATGTGGTCTTCCCTAAGAAAATTTTGTTCAATTTATTTGTTGAAACTGAGTATATGTGTGTACCTTAACGTGTGTGCGTATATGGGATTTAGTGGAAAGAAACTGATTATACTGAAACATTGATATTTTCTTTATGAACACATGAAGAAAAGTTTCAGAAAACTTGGACGTGGTACAAAGCTCCATAAAACATTTTATTTGGTGGGAACAAGGGAGTCTTAAACTCTTCCATTTAAAAAATTTGTATGGTAAAGGCGAAATTTAAACATGATGGAAACTTGGTCATTATTACTGAGGAGACTTTGATTTGGTGCTTATTGATCATGGCCATATATCCATTATTTTGTGAAGCTGCACAAAATGAGTACATGGATGAAAACAGTGGTTTCATTGAACATGTGATGCAGTCTCACTCATCTTTGAGATCCAACTAGTAGTTTCAAATGCCAAGTGAACACTGGCTTAGCTGCTTTTAGGGCCTTCTGTTCCACAATGTGCTCTGTATCTTCATCTCCACTTAGTCCTGATCATCTAAGCAGCATCACTGATCCTGTTGGATGCTCAGTCTAGGATGGATTTGCAAGACCGTGCTTCTTCCTGTTTTTTTTTCCTGATTGCTGAAAATCAGCTCATATATATTGATGCGTGGTGAGATGCCCATCAGGGTTATTATAGGTGCAGGAATATCTCTCTTTGCTGTGGTTTTATGTAAAGAAACTTCCCACAATACCTTTCTCATTAAAAATTTATGAAAATAGTTCAAATAAGGGAATATTTACATCTAACTGAAACATCTCCTTTCTTACATATAGGCTATTTTAAGTTTTGAACCTAGAATGACTGGTGAAAGTCATCAAGGTGGTGGAAAGTATTTTGATTATGATTTGTCTTCCCCTTTATTAATATCCCCTTTATTTTTTTACACGAGGGCCATGGAAATTCACGTTTTTTAACCCTTCTGCTTGCATCTTATCTTCTAAACCTCTGAACAGCATCACCATCCCATTTTGTTTCTAATTCAGACATACAGCAGAATGTGCCAGCTCACAATTGCATATTATTCCAGGTGTATGAGTAGGTAATTCCCATAAACAGCAACATGATTGCCTGTATTTCTGTCTGTTTCCTTCTCTAATCCTTTCACCCTAATTGTCGTGTCATCAGATGTACCTATAAAGTCAACACTAGTTTACCAGACCAGCTAAGGTAATCTCCATTTTCTAACCCACGTGAAAATGCGAGGTCCAGCTTTACTAACAGGTTCTGTTAGGCTATAGGTACTCTAAATATGTGTTCTTGAGACAGTTTTAAGAATTGTAAAAATGATCAGAAAGCTCACAATGGCTACAAAAAGCTAAAACTTCATTATCAGAAACCCAAAGCCTGTTATATGAATTATTAGTGTTTTTATTATATTGGTGTCTGAAGCTCTAGTTATTAGTCCAGGTCCTTTTTATTATAACATAAGGTACAAATACAGAAGAAGAAGATAGACCCTGACCTGAAGAACTTATAGTCAAAGTAGAATCATGAACAGAGAGAGAATGAGGGTGTCAAAAGTCTTTCATTAGAATGATTGAGAAAAATGATGCATTTGGGGAGGTGTCAAAGGGGAGGCATTAAGAGATATTAGAGATACCAGTTGGAGTTAGAAGAATGGTTTAAAGTAGGGAGAAAAAGGCAACCTTGAACTTATTTCTGAGAAAAGCTTTTATAGTAAACCTTTGAGTACTATGAAATTCAGTGGACACTAAGTCTATGCAGTTGAACTAAGGACACTGTCTTTCAAAGGAGTCATCTGCTCATTATTCTTTGCTGAGTTGTTTTTGAGAAGACAGATTTCAGAGTAGATAAAACTTTTCATTTATTCACTGCCATAGCAAAGTATGAATATATATTTCTAAATAAAAGTACTTCTCTGCTTTCAGATATTCTGTTCAGAATTTTATACATGCCACAGATACCTTATGCAAATGCTGGTGAATCCTGATTTTCATTTTGTAGTTCTTATGTTGATTCGTGGAAGACACTTGTAGTGCATCGTTTATAACCTTGTAGGTTTCAGTGTTTCAATGCTTTCAAGAGGTGCTCAGGTGAAAAGGGATAGAGCCTGTCAGCTGATGACTGAAAAGAGCCTAACTGCTTTTCTGAGTTATGAAATTCACATCCATCAAGAAAACACATGTAAATATTAAAAGGAAATCTACATGCTCACAAAGCTTTAGGAAACTGTTACATTGTCAATTATCACATATTATCATATAGGGTCCCGGGCAGATGGAGCCCATTAGCTCTGTAAGGCAATCCATCTACGTCCTGAGGACCTCACTGCCACCGTCCAAGCTTGCTTGGCCCCGGCAGATGAACCTT
>JAYRBT010000010.1:7430195-7491521 GCA_036023395.1 Myiotriccus ornatus
ACCTAAAAAATCCAATGCGCAGGCTGGAAGGTGTAAAGACCTTCCCCGGCTCTTCGTTCGCGAAGTCTGGCCATTATATTATGTATTATCATATAGGGTCCTACTGTCAGTTGTCTTGCAGCTTTGCTAGTTGTCAGTGGCTTAATAACAGGATAGTGGTCAGATGGCTGTGTCTGTGGGATGTTGGAGGTACCTCCAGGAGGCTCTAATGAACTTTTGTGTGCTCCTCCTGGTTGTTTCCATCTTGTCTTGCTGTCTCCCAGCCCTTCCTGGCCTTCTGCAAAGCCGCAGAGTTCCCAAGCTTCACCTGGACCTCTGATGCTGCTGGTTTCTTACAGTGAACAAGGCTGACAGGGGAAATCATTAAAAAAAAACCCCACCACAAAACCCCCTCCACAAAAATAAAATAGAGTATTTTAATAATTGTCTCCTGTTGGTGATTAGAACCTAAGTCAACAAAGCACTTTTTATAGGTCTTATTGTTTACAGACACCTCTGTAAATCTGTAGTTAACTGATGGTGCTTTGAATAAGAAGGTTCATTTCTTTGCCTGCTTCTGAGAGAAAACAAAGAAAAGGAAAACAAAAATTTAGTTATAAATTTCATTTAACCATATGGTTGCTCAGAGGACCTTTGGCTGTCTTCCACATGTAACCTTTCCTCTGGGGACTGAAAGAAGAGGTTGCAATTGGTTTCCTCTATCTGGATTCAAGCAACCTTGTTTCGTGGATCACAAATTTGTTAATCTTGGTGTGACAGGTCAAAAGGAACAAAGATCGGATGTTCAGCCTGGGACTTCAGCAGGCTACCTGTTTCAAACTTAAAAAAAAAAAAGTTGAATATTCTAGTACATTTTATTATCTGCATCTTTTTTTAAAAAACCATATAGCAGAATGGAAAAAACACAGGTGGCTATTGTAGATTATAGATGGTATGTAACAATGCCTGGTTGATTCCCCCCCCAATCCAAACAGAAAATAGGACTTTGACCAAAATAAAATACATTGCTGAAAATATCAGCTTTGTCAAGAAATTGTTAAAAAAGCTGTCAGCTATTTTCTTTTGCAGTTTTTTCAATTAAAATTTACTCTTTTTTTTTTTTTTTTTTTTTCTGGAAGAAAGAGGAAAATAGTTTATCCAGGACTGCCTACAGTTGCATAGTGGGAAAAGATGGGCTGAAGAGAGAGGCAGAATAAGACAGTAGTTCATGCTGTGAAAGGCAATTAGGGAGAAACCTGTGTCAGATGCATAATCAGTTACTGAGAGAGGTGAAAGGCCAGGAGGTCTCCAGCAGAGAGGCCAAAAAGAAGTCCCTCTTGCACAGAGATGGTTTGCATGGCTTTAGAAATCTATCGCTGATGAAGATACGCTGAAGAAATGAGCTTTTGCAAAAGAGGAAATGAAGGTACAGAAAAAACAACTTAAATATTACCCACTTTCTGCAGTAGAATGATGAGAGGGCATTCCCAGTGTCTGGCAGCTCCAGTCAACCAGGCCTGGAGTCTTTGGGTTTGTAAGTCAGGAGACAGTGAGAGTAGGCTCAGCCAGTCCAGTGCCTGCAAATGCACAGAGAAAAGAAGGTGACGTGTCAGATTGTCACCAAGTTGAATCCAGTGAATACCATCTTGTTTCCAAACCAAGCCATCTGTTACTTGGGCAATGATAATGGAAGATCTTGATTTAAGACTGAGTACTTAACAAATAAAATTTGGAGACTTGGCTCTGTATTAGCAGAAAAATATGACAAAGCAGGGAATTAACTTCCTTAGTTTGATCTTGTTTCTGATACAGTCACTGCAGTATGTATTAAGTCTTAGCAGGATCAAAAAGCATTTTATAACTGAGGGTGTACAGGAATTTTCCTACTATGAAAACTTGCTTGACTGAACAAGTTAAGATTATTCAGTATGTGAGTTCCTATCTGTAATATACTGACAGGTATCTTTATTATTGGAACAGGCTAAATGTTTTCTACAAGTTAAAAGTATGAAAACTACCCAGATTTCTGGTAAATACTGTCAGAAAATAATTATACATCACATTGTGTGGTACAGTAGTTAAACACTTCTGTTTGCTGGGATCATATCCAGTGATTTGAAAGATTACTTCTAATTTTTAAAACTTTCTAGAATGAAATGTGTGGATCCAAATGCACCTGTTTTGAGATTTCAAGACGATTTTTGAACTATTCAGTTCCCTTTTTTCCAAGTACTCAGTTAGAATTGTGAATTCCTTTTATACTAGTTACTTGAACATAGATAAGACCAAACACCCCAACCATGTGTGTAACATTTTCTTTCTTACCTCTATTGCATTAAAATAGTGAGTCAAATTACAGAATCTTTATCTGAACATCTTCAATGCTGAAATGAGGACCTGGGACTACTTGAATTGCCGCTGGGATTCCTCCTGGCTTTCTGGGCATCCCTGAGTTGCACATACCGTGTTGGTTAGAGCACATGATCTACTTCTGAACGAACTTTCTGGAATCCCAGAATAATTTGGGCTACCATGCTCCTGTGCTTACAATAGTGCACCTTTGAGTGCTACTGAGACTTAAATAATGAAGATGCTGATATTTTGCAGCCTGAGTAGCTTGAACGCATCTTGAAATGTAAGCTTAAACAAGGTCGGAAAGATCCAAAGACGCAGTAGGATGTGGCAGATTTTGGTCATAGTATTGTGGGAAACGGTTCCAGTTTAAACAAAACATGGCAAAACAAATCCTCTAAAGCTAGAGAAATAATCATTAACTCTTTTGTGATACAGGATTTCTTTGGTTCAGAAGATATCTTCTTCTATTTTTCCCGCCTTAGGGTTTCAAGAGGGCAGAAATACACATGGTACTTGCTCTGCCACCTTAAACTTTGACTGAGGGAGGCAAGGGAAATGCTTAGAGCAGAGTCATGGGAGGGCAAGGTTTTAAATAAAAATTGCATTGCAGCACAATGCAACTCTTCAGGAGTATGTATCCTGTACAATACAATCCCTGTCCCTGAAATCTTCAAGGTGACCTCCCACTTGTGTTGGAAAAAAGTCTTTGGGAGGGACCACCCGGCTAGGAACTGGAGCTCTAAGTGTTGCCTTGTAGGTCTAGTAGAGTTCAGGAATGTCCCTGTTTAGATTGCTTTGTATTTTTTGTTTTAATTGTTCTCTCAGCTCTGAATGAAAAAATGAACAATAATAGAGCTGTGTGAGATTGAAATATATGAATCCATAATAATTTCCCTCGGCTTTCAGCAAAGCTAAAGAGTAAATATCAAACCACTCTGAATTAGTGATCTCTAAGTCTTCTGTCTCTTCTGACCCTTTTTAATTCTAGTCATACATTGTAGGTGCCACATTGCCACAAAGCAGCATTTAAAGTGATCTGAGAGCTATTGTGGTGTTTTTGGGTCATCAACTTGAGAGAGCTACTTTTAGGCCAGCAATTGTTCATTCCCCCTTTCTGTCTCCTCATTTACTTTCATTTTTGCACATATTTTGGTGTCTTTTGTACAGTAGGTTTGCTCAAGGTTTATAGCGAGTTATCTTCTTCTTTGCTCTCATTATTTCAAACAAATAAAAATTAAGAACACAACACTAAACAAAAATAAACCAATTCTGTTGTGAAAGTAACCCACGAAAACTTGTTTTGCTGGTTCAGGTTACAATAGAAATTATTATTTGAATCTCCTTAATGATAAACTATTATAGTGCTTTATGGTAATTTTTGTGTGGATAAGTTAAAACCAACAGTGAATGACTTAAGTCACACTAATGACAGACTTCCTGTTACAGTTTATGGCTTTTTCTGAACAAACAGACTAATAGCAAACATGCCTGTTGAAATCTAAGCTCTCTTCTGAAAATGTGTTAGCATTGGCATCTCCTCAGTTTAAATACTATGCATTCTGCTCTACTTTCTGCATCTCAAGAAAGTCAGATTCTCTTCTCCCCTGCCTTCAATGCAGTCTCTTTAATTTTTCTCAAATAATATTGCAGTACTTCAGTACTCATTTTAAAGATAGATAGATTTTTTTTTTTCTCATAAGGAAAACATTGTGGGGTAAAAAAACCCGCTGGATGTGATTTCAAAAAATGTCAAAATATGTCAAACGCAGAAACCACTCAAGGGTTTCATTAACTGAAGCTTTGGTGATAAGTGTCATCTTGTCAGAGACCCACCCATCTCTCCCAATACATTACCAAATGTACTAATTTCCTTGCTGAGCTTGATGTTTATTGTATAGCTGAAATTGAAAATGGTCGGTAATGGAGTGAGCTTCAATCCAAGACCAATTCTGAATCTAAATTACTTGCTTCATTCAATAGCATTGACAGAGGAGAGCTTTGTGCACCTTGTACCTAATCAACCCTTACTGTGACCCTAAATTCAGCAGTCTTCAGAGATTAATAATAAAATCCTCAGTTCAAACAAGTATTTGCCCTGAACAAGTTGCCCATTTCTTATGCTGAAAATGAAAGAATGTGACATTTTTTAAAGCTCTGCATGTTGTGGACCATCACTAATTTTTGATCTTTGGCCTAAGGAGGCAGATTTATGAACAGAAATCCCGTGTAGAGCTGAGGTATGTGTTCTTAAAGAAAACATCCTTTTTGAAAGAACGATTTTAATTTTATTCTGTTTAAAAGTAGAAATTAAATAACATCCATTTACATGTGTGAAATAAATGCCAGGGTATATTTTTGTCCAAGGCCAAGTCTACTTCTGTGGACAAATAATTAAAAGTAGTACATGAAGAAAAGGATAAACAATTTCATGTTTTTTCTTTTATAGATTATAAACCCTTTTCAAGCTAGTGATTTACCCAGATTCAAAATTTTTCACCAGGTTACAAAAGTGTGAGAGCTGTTGTGTCTCGAACTTCGTTTTATCTATCCCACAGATGGTACCAGTCACTGTACAGAGTACTTGGTTGCTAATTTGGAATCTGAATCTAAGTATTTTGAGACAAAAGGGGAAAGTTGGCTCTACTGAAATAACAGGAAAAAGTCCTAACCGGAAAAGGAAAACAATGATCCAACCTGATGGGGCAGAACGAAATTTCCTTTTGTTTAACAACATCCAATTTCAGTGCAGGAGACCATGACGTGGTCTTTCGTAGCTGGAAAATGCAGGCGGCAGGCAGCTTAGGAAGCAGAGTTTTCTGCCTGCTTTAGGTGAAATTTGAGAGTATGACGAAAGGGGCAGCCAGGTGATGTTGCAGCACAGCTAACACGCTGCTTTCCTTCAGCAGAGGGCAGGAGTGAGGTGTGTGACATAATCATTAGTATTTGTCTGCTAAGTCGATAGGGAAAAAAAGTGAAATTTGAGAGTTTCACTGCTCCGTATACAACTATTGGCTTGCAGCAACTGGTGAATTTGTCAGTGAAGCTGCAGAGAAGGTCATTGTTCAGTTTACATTTTTGTGAGCCCTTTGTGTTTCCCAGCTTATGTTTTCCACCCACTGGTTTGTTTGTGGCCCTTGCCCACGTCTGTCCTGCAGCCAAAGGCCCCTGCCCATCTCCCTTGGGGTGGCTGGTTGGAGCAGAGCAGCTGAGTTATGACACACAGTTCTTACTGCTTTGGAGATCAGAAAGAGCTAGTTTCAGTGAGACTGCCTGTCATGGACCCACTGAGCCATATTAAATGGATTTTTGCTGTAAAATCAAAGTAGTAATAATACATTGTAATGAAGGTTGTTAGCGTGGTTGGGCCATGCTAAAATTCTTTCACGCTAGAGCTAATGATAAGAAATTCTGTAAACGTTTTGGATAAGCAACAGTATGTGCTGACAGAAGTTCCTCGGTGTCTTGAATCATACTTTTGATTATGAGTCTCATCAGGACTTTGGAAAAAGTCACAGACTTTTGTTCCTCAACTTCCATGTCAGGACATATTGAGGGGGGAGATTTGGTTATGTTGGGTTGAAAACATCCCTGACTGGAAACCCAACAATTGACTGATTTAACTAGACAGTCCCCTGTGCTCTTGTAATTTGCATTCACGCTTTTGGACCCTATTTCTTTATGTTGACGTAAGCCGGCTTTAAACCTGCCCATCACTGTTGTATTACTGTTAGCCCTTTTGTAAACACGGGACAGTTAACTAACCCAAACCTTCTGTCAGTGCCAATGGTGCAGCACCCAGAGGTGCAGCCTCACAGTGAGTTGCTTCCCTCCGTGCAGAGTGGCTGCAGAACACTATTGAATCAGAATCACTACTTGGCAATGCTTATGGCTGTGTCCTTCTTGCACTTGAGCAAATGGAGATGATGGAAAAATAGACAAAATTCACTACAGGCTGAGAATCTCAGATTACGAGGAAATTTTAAGATCATCATTAAGATCATCATTCCAATAAAGAGAAGAGGTAGGTAAGACCAAGTGTGGAAAGAAATATGCCTGCTTATCATTCATTCATCTCCTCTGTAAAATATGCACTTGTTTCCTGGGTAGAATTAAACAATTCTTTACTGCTTATAAAATTTTGGTGGGAGTGAATGGTAGCTATAAAATTCTGAATAATTGTGTTAAGAATCAAGTATGACATTCTTTTCTCTTGTACTGCTCTTCACTGTATCTCAGAATTTTAGCCTTAATATTATGCCTGTAGTTCATTGAAAAAAGTTATGATAAAAGCTAACAGATTAATTGCACTGAAAACAATAGTGGCATGGTCTCATATTCTTTCTTATATTTTGCTCTTATGCTGGAGCACTAATAATCTTGAGTAATTTCTGAGAAAGTATCAACTCTTGCATCATTTCTGCTCAGACTTATGTTCATAACCAAAATGATTATTGGTTTAGGGCACTAGGCTACACTTATCCTGGATGTTTATTGTCTGAAAGAAGGGGATGTGTAATTATTCTTCTGTCCTAAAGCCAGATTCTAATAGAAAACCACTTTCTTCCCATACTTGAAGAGCTCTTTGGAGAATGTTTAGTGAATTGCTGCCACATTTCTTTTTGATGAATCTACTGAGCACTTTATACCAATCTGCCTTATTTCATCATGCAATGGAATCCCCTGACCTCTCAGCTTTTTTTCTTTTCCAGGATTATTGTTGCCTCTTTCATTTCCTGCATTCCTAGTGCTCTTTTGACTGATATTTAGGTAATCCATACCTCAAATTGTTCCCTGTTGTTTAAGAGACTGGACCTATTAGTTGGTGTAGATCACTGACACAGTTGAAGTCCCACATATTGTATCCATATTTTAATCAGATATCACTCCTTTCATTAACATCTCAATTAGTACTTTGCTGGCCACAACTTAAATATCATGTGATTATTACTTGCTTGTTTAGTAACAACTGGCTTTTTCTGACAGAAGCCCTTTGTTGACCTGTGGTTAGTGGAAGGTCAGTCGGCTGTGGGCTTTTTTCTCTTATCTAAGATATGATTTGAGGCTTAATTCAGCACCTACCCAGTGCTTTGAGAATTTTTAATTCCAGCTGATCTGTGTAATATGTGTGTGTGTTTGGACACTGATGCCTTTCAGTGCTCAGAGTTGTTGGGTTTTTGTTTGTCTTAGCATTAGTTGTAGGGTAAGCTCATAGCTCCAAAGTCAGTTCCTGTGAGAAACGGCTGTGTATGGACATAAATGCACATCCTCTTTTCCTGTGTTGCTTGACTGAACCTGTGATTTATTTTCTTGTGAGCAGCTGCTTTGTGCTCATTCCTCATCAAAGACAATGTCTTTGAAGGTGTTCTCAGAAGAAGTAAACTCTTCTCTCTGTCTCAGTCTCTTTTGGAGAAAGTCATTAGGGTTCCATCAGCTTGGAATATGAGCACCTTTGAGCTGGCTCCCAAGTATCATTTCCGATGTTACTACATCCATTTTCCTTTTGGATTTTCCCAGCTATTTGATTTTAATCGCTCAGGAAGTTAATAGGAGAAGATGTTCCTCCTCTTATCTCCCTTAGACTTCTTATGACAGGAGGATCTCTGATGGCTACTGGATGTGTCCATGTGAAGTCTAAGCCATGCAGAATGCATTTTAAGCATCCTCCTCCCAGCTGAAGGGCTTCACAGGTAATTGTTGGCAAGTCTTCCCAAAATTCTTGGTAGTAAAGGAAAAACAGTTGCAAAATCTTTCAGGAGAATTCTTCAGAACTGTTAATTCTTATACCATTACCACTGATAACAGTTGATTTTTCAGCCATAAAATATTATCAGGCAGCCTAAGGACTGATTAAGACAGAGTAGAAGACTTTGAATCATCTTTTTTTCAGGTACCAGGATTACTTTTCTGTTGGCACTCACCAGAACTTCCAGACTTTCTGCTCTGAGACTGGTCTGACTCTTGGATTTTTTGTTAGATGTATCCTTCTCTTTGGACCAGTTTGCAGAAATATGGCTTTATTGAATTTATTGATTCTCCTCCCAGTGTATTTGTGGGTTCTCTTACGGCAGCATGTAACCAAAGTGTTGGGGCTTGGCTGATATGGACGAAGAATTGTCAGATCCCACCCTACTTGGGAGTGCAGTTACTGCGGACCCTGCTTACTGGTTTAGATCTGCTTTTTCAACAGTTGGCTTGGCTCCTTACAAGAGTCTTAACCTCTTGCATTTCGTGGTTTCAGTACTGGATATTTTCCAGAAACAATCCATGCGTGTTTACTTCTGTCAGACAAGTCCTACTCAATTGCAGGAGCCAGGCATTATGCATTTCAGTGTATTGGTTGCTTTTCTCCCTTGAAGAATTTTTCTCACTGTTGTGGATTGTTTTCTAGACTTGAAAAATGGAAGTTTTTTTCTTCCCTATTTTTTTTTGACACACATTTGTAATTAGTTTTCAGCTCTTTCAGTCTTTTACCAAAAGATGCTGGTTTTTTCCATGCTGCTTCCCTGTGAGTTTTATGGAGCCTGACTGTGATCTTTGGTCCCAGCTGGAGACCTGTTGTTTAGTAGGAACTCAGGCTTTCTGAGGATTAGAATTTTGCCAGGAAGATGGGTCAGACCCTTAGGGATACTTCTCCTTATGCACTTGTTTTCTTAATAGCTCCAGCCTTTCCCAGGTCTCTGAATTCTGTATAAGACACTTGGAGTATAAATGTGCCACATATGATACAACTTATATTAGTAGTATCCATTTTCTTGTGCCATAAACTAAAATTTCTGTTCAGTGTAACAGTGCATACAGGGAGTGGTGTATTAAAATCTTCCAGTGAAGTGTTCTATAAATCATTTTAAAGGCTATAAGAGGTGGCAATAATAGAACTAATTTTCGTGATGTCTCATCAGTTAGCAAACCATCACCATGGATTTTGCTGTCCAGTAATTGATCATGTCATCAATTACTCATCTGAGCTGAAGATACAGCTGGTTAATAGATGTCATAGTCAATTTTCCTGTATAAAGCTCAACAAAAATGGTTATCAGTTAACATACATTAGGAAACACAGGCACTGACCTAGGTTCTTCAGACTCCCAACAAATTTAAAGAGACTGAAAACCTTGCAAGATTTACTAATGTTTCTTTTCCCTGAATGTTATGGGATTATAGAAAGTAAAAAATATATATTTGGCTTAATAACTTCTTCATTTTTTATTTATTTACCTTAAGTCTTAACTATGTGGACTGGATTTATCATTTGGGCATTTTAGCTGTGTGTTTCCTGTTTAACTTGAGGACTGCAAGATCTGGGCAATGCTACTATAGTGGTTGGCAGGTGTGATCAGAGTGTAACAGCTGAAATTTAGAAAAAAAAAAATCATTATACCAAAGTATTTGGTGAACCTTGTTTTAATTTATCAATTGCATATTTTATTTTTCGTATTTTCAAAGTGAGCTGGTTTTTATTGTTCTAACTTTCATCTATGCTTCAGGTTTTAACTGTTATGTTTTATCCATGCTATTACACCAAAAAGGGAAGTAGAAAAGAATGAACATACAACAAGCATATCTCATTAAAGTTCTGATTGTCAGTGGATGGTCTGTGTGCTCCCTGTTCATTGCAACAATCCTCAGAATTCATGGCTAGTGATCAGTTTGAGTGAATGGTTCACTTCCAAACTTAAATCTCCCTGCCCGTGTGGTGGTCAGTCTTGAGACCAGCAGGACGATGAAGCTGTTGGAAGGGGGTGGAGGATGTGGGAAGAGGTAAGAAGCAACAAAACCACAGCAGAATTTCAACCACACTTGCAAACTAGAGAGAGGAGCTGGGAGGGTTAAAAGTCCAGAGAGACCTGCAGAAATTGTTTGTAATCTTGTGCTGTTTTTATTACAGAAGAACCGATGTCTGAACTGTGGTTGGAGCTTGATTATGCTACCATTGTATCAACAACAGATGTCCCCACCCTCAAAGAATTTATGTTGTCAATAGCCTGTCAAATAAGAGTGGGAGAAGAGAGGAGGGCATTTGCCAAAATCATACTGGAGTTCAGTAACAGAGCTGGGATAAAATAGGGAAACCTGGTGCAAAGTTTATTCCATAATCAATATGAATTTACTTGGCTGATCAGGTAAATCTAATAATTTTAGTCATCTGTGCACCTTGATCTGTCAGGGCTCCCTCTGACCATTTCAAGAACACCAGACAAATAATGCTGTCAGTGTAAAGTGCTGCTGGTTAAAGTTAAAGGTGCTTCTTAAGGAGCTGACTGCTTAAATCCCTTAAATTGTATCTGTTTTCCCTGCTTCTCATTTTCAGATGAAATAAAAATAATTTTATTATATTCTAGGTTGGTTTTTTCGGATCTTAGTCTAAAGTAAATTGAGACAAAGTTGCATGTCACTCAGTTGCTCGAGGTAATATTATTGACTCTTCGAGGCAGAAAGACACAAAGATGGATTTAAACCTGTGCCTTCAAGTTTTCTGGCTTTTTTCTCTCTGCTGGACCCCTAGTATTGATTGAACACATTTATTTCTGAGGCTTAAAATGAAAATTTTCTGAATAAATAGAAACAGCAGTAACTACATTTTGTGACATTTATGGATATTTTCAGCTGTTCAGTTAATAGTGGTATTTACAGGTATTGTCAGACACTTTACTTATTAAAAAGCCTGAATACTTTAACAAAATATCATAAAATAAAAAGTAACTTGGAATATGTTCTTGTGGGAGAACGTGAATGCAGTCTGGTGGCTGCTTCCATGGGGAATAATGCAGGCAGAGGAATGAATGTAAGAGTCTGACTTGTAAAGTTCTATTAATGTGGCTGTTAATCTATCACTGAAAATAACCGACAAAACTTGAGCGGTGTTAGATGTTTTTGGTTTTATATCTGCCCTTGGTACATTAAAGTATTAAATCCCCATCAGATATGAATTGACATTGCTGTATTAACATCATAATAACAATTATGACTTAACAGAGGATCAGCATTTAGATTTTATTTAAGCATTTTTAGGATTTTAGATTTTACACTGTAGGTACCATCATGCAGCAGATACAAAAGTAAAGTAATTTTTAAGGTGAATCGAAGGTACATATCTTTATAGCCCAGTGTGTAACTCCTCACATAAGCGTTTTTGTGGCTGGTCATTCTGCTTCCCCTTGAATTTAGCTGATTGCAGCAAAGAATGACAAAGCAGTCTTAACTCTGTTTGGTGGATATTCTGGCCAAGCAGATCTATCCAGTTTGCCATGTGCTCATCACTGTCTTTTCCAGAGAGCACTGCATACGTAACAATATATATATATTTGTGTGTGTGAATATTGTGTATTCATTTTAATTGTCGTCATCTGGTACAAAAATCTGCTAGATGACGTTCTAGAAATCGTTTTTAGAAATCGTATTTAGAAATCATTGAGAGGAGTACAAAGACTTGAGAATAAATATGGGAATATTAGAAATCATGAACTGAACCTATCCCTAGCAAAGAATTAGAAGACAATGAAAAGGTGAATGCTTTGTAATCTCCAAAGCAAAATCCCTCACGCAGAATCACAAGGGTAACCAATGACTGAGAAAAAAAGATAAGTGAAAGAGAAAATAGACCTGGCGTAAACAGCTGGGGAAAACTGGAGTCCTTGAAAGCAAATACTTTATTGATTTATCCTGTCTTTTGGTAGTAAAATTTGCCTAGTGTTCCCTCTTCTCTGAAGAACAAGACTGCGAAGATAATCTTAGTTTGTCAGCACTGTGCACGGCATCAGTATGGCAAAAATGAAGTGGTACCTTGAAATGAAAATGGTTTCTCTTACACTTTACCACTCTGAGCAAAAGACACATTAAATTTTTTTTCCAGTCCACATTAAATCCAAATGCTACTTGGATTCCCTTTTGATACCACTGATTTTCATACCAGCTTCTTCTGTAGAGACAGACAGCCTGTCTGAAGAGTGGGGAGACACGGGCATGTTGATGCAAATTGTCTTCCTCTTCCAGTGGTGCTCTGGCATCAACAGCATTTCAAAATCTTCTCCAAAAATTTTTTCTGGTGCATCCAGTAAAACAATCTCAGAACATTTCAGAGGCCTTATGTTACTTTATTGCCTCTTGAGTACTACTATATTTTTTTCAAAGGAGGGGACACTTCATACTCACATGTTATGCTGTAAAATCTGCATGTTGTTTGTATATTCATTACCAAATGTCAGACAAAAAGTGCTGCAAATAGCATGAGTGAGGTGAATCAGATGCTTCATATGCAGTGGATATCCAGGAGCTCTATTGATAGGAATTAATCTTTATTAGCCGTTATTAGAGGAAACCTAAAATATTAAGTTCACAGGAGAGAAAACTGGCTTTTGATGTTTCATGGCCTTATTTAGTCTTACTGAGATTTGAAAATTTTATGCTCTTGTCTTAGTAGGAACTCTTTTGTAGTCAGAGGTGAGATCCAAACCTCCTGCAACTATGGATGTTGATGGGGAATAAAGTTAATGTCCTGAATTTGGTTTTAAATGTTCTGTGGAAAGGACTGGTGGAGTAGGATCCATTGATCATAAGGAGGATGAGTGAGAAATGACTGACCAGAGGTGTGCTGATTATACTCTCCCAACCTGACTGTCCATTGCTGGCTCAGATCTTCATCCAACCCCATTACTTAGTTCATCTGACAGAATCAACCAGAAAAACTTGTTAATTCGAGAGAAATGTAACATTTCAGCATTAAATCCTGGCACTTGATAAATCCCCAAGTGCTAAGTGCTAAATAATTGTATAAATATATAACTGACTTTTGCACAAGTCAGTGTTCTGGCTGTAATTTCCAGACTTCATTCACATTAAACAAAGTAAATTTTCATGGGACAAGTACTGAAAAATCTTAGTTAAGTAAATCAGGTCAGAATTTTGAAAGTCAGTTTTTTTATGTGTTTTGGAAATAACAGTTTGCAAGATCACAGTGAAGCTGGTTGGACTATATAGAGGAGAAGTGTAAATTAATATTTCTCTTCTGTTTCAGGGTCAAGTCATATTTCACAGGGCAGAGGGGACTTACGTGGTGTGATCCAGACTCACTGAATTTTCTCGAAGTTTTGAGCGCTGCTCTCACATTCACAGAACACTAGCACGTAGCACATCATTCAGCTGCTCAGCTTGGCAAAGCAGGACAGTGCTTGCTGCTTCAGTAGTGTGCCATTGTCAGTTTGCTTAGGTGAGAAGCTACCATGGGATGCTTTCACGTGGGTTCTACGTGTTCACACTCCTATCAATCTTCCCTCCTTCCAGTTCTTAATTTCGTTCTTGTACTTGGGTAGGCAACATGATTTAAATGGATGAGTATCACATTCCCTGTGTGTTCTTGCATTCAAAACACCCAGGGATGAAGGGAAGGGCAGAGCTCCAAGGCATTGAGGCACATGCCACTATGGGAAGAAGCCAAAGTCAGAGAATCAGCTGGCACGGATCCCACAAATGCTGTTGTGAAGAGTGATTAATCTTAATTTTATTCTGCAAAAATGGGTCTTGTTAAAATTCTAATGCATACTTTATGTAAACTTTTACTATTTTTAGGCTCTACTTTGATTTTACAAATTTTGCTTTGGTGAAGTTGTGGACAGTTAGGGACTCAGATTCTGTGACACTGTGTGGAATAACGTGTATTTGTTCAGAGTGGATTATTATGTTCTGAGCAAATTTATATTGAAGATTGATAGGTAGTTGCTTGGGTTTTAGAAGTAATATTTCATAGCACTGCAAAGTTGCACAGCAACAAAAGGACTGTATAAAGAATATATTAAAATGCACAATGCGTTTAACATGAACATGATAACCTTATTGTTATTGGAGCTACTGATTAATTCTCACATCAGGGAAATATTGATATACAGCTGCCTGTTCATTTTGCTCAGCTATCTTTATACCATACATCAGTCTCCATGCTGAGAGCCACACAAGGAATTTGGCAGAGGGGGTGAGCAATGCAGGTTACAATGCAGCAAGTTAAAAATTATGGGACCTATGACATCTCTCTATGCTAATTTAGACAGTTCCTTCCACAGTGACCAGAATGTCACATTGCCCTGTAAAGCTCCATAGTGGAAACAGAAAATCTGAATGATAGTTTAAGTCCATAGAATGAAAGTGCCTGAAGGCACACCATGGTGCTCCTCCAGTATTACAACCAGTGTGTGCTTGTCCACTATCTTAAAACAACTTTAACTTGCATTTATTTCATGGTGCAGAAGGGCTCCAATCTATCCCAGAGGATAAATATTCTGGGGGGATGTTGTGGACGTGCTCCTTTTTTCGACTTACTTTACAGTGATAAGTGGCAAGAGGGAAAATGTTGATACTAATTAATTCCATCAGCCTTATACTGCAGGAGATTGTAATTATACCAACCTCATACTGCTGGGAATAGTTGTGCCTCAGTATAAAGCCACAGTGAGTCAGGTGTGTTTCTCAAAGTGGTCACATTCAAAGAGAATCTGTAGAAGTAACAGAGTATGTTCTAATGTTCATGGCCACCCAAAATAGTGTGCTATGTTCCCAGTGACTGTGCTGAACATACTTCTTGCTGGTTTTGAACTCTGCTTTTAGTGTACTGTACAGCTGTAAAATCAAGAAATTAATCAAAATCTTAAGTACTGAATCTCTTGATTTTTGGGACAAAATAATACAATTTTTGGAGTAATCAGTTAAGCTTTAGTTTGTAAAACTCTTAACACTAAATCTTGAGCAAATGCAAACTACTACAGTACCTTTGACTTCAGTGGAGCTGAGTTAATGTGCCTCGGCTATCAATGTGTTACTAGTGAGTAAATACATTTTTCCATGTGTAAAATCTATAGAATCTCTTTAAAAAAAAAGCTTTCTGATTAAATGACTCAAACTAAACCAAACACCACTGTATGAATGAGAAAGTTCTCTGTTTATTTCTATATATTGTTTCAATAACATTGTCTCAATTGGGAGAAAGCAAAAAAAAAATAAATCAAAAATAAAAATCCAAAAATAACGGTGAATGTAGCATGCATACAGAATATGCATATTTTTAAGTACTGCTTTTGTAAACATTGCTGGTTGGGAATTAATTTTATGCTGCTTAATGTTAGTGTACACTGTTTCAGTTCTAACAACAAACTGAATGAGATTTTTATGAGAAAAAGAAGGAAGGTTTGCCTAGTTCACATCTTGGCGGTTACAGTATATAAACAGATATATTTTCTTTTAGTCTAACCTTGTCTGGAAGATATAGGAAAACTAATTTGCCTTATTTACATATGGCACAATCTATCCAGTATTCAAGGGTTTGTCAGAAACAGGAACATTGTGCATTTCCATGGTAACAGATGGCATGCTGACAGTATCTGGCTCGTTGCAGCTTCGTCTAGGCAGGCCAGCAATTAATCAGCCATCTACATGCACAAAATTCTTTGTGAGTGAATGGCACTGCTCCTCTGTAGTGCTGCCTGTGCTTTTACAATTTTTGTATTCCTGCAGGGAGAAGTACTTTTTTGTCTCTTATGCTCATTTTCTGTAGCTTCCAAAAAAAAAAAAATCCAGTAAGGAATACGAAAATGGAAACAAGTCTGCACATAATTTAGAAAAGACATTATTTCTTTAGCATATAAGATGCGTGAGGATCTTGGTTTTTATTGCATTGCTTTCCTTGTTTCCTCTCCCTCCCTACTTTTCATAAGCTTCCTATGCCACGTGTTTCCGTCAACCTATTTGACACAGGTGAGGTTTTTGCAGACACATAATTCTCCAAAGGTGTGCAGAAAGGGACTTGTCATCCGGATGGCTGGTCCAGGGCTTTTATGACCACAGGAGTGCGGTGGTTAAGCCTGAAGCAACACGCTGAAAGCCCCTCATTCCCTGTTTAAATGGCATTTTCTGTCTCACTGTGTTTGCCCACTGGCGGCTGCGCTGCCCCGTCAGGGCTGGGGAAGTGACCATGCTCTTACATCAAGTGACCAATCTGAGTCATAATTAATGCAAGACTTAATTTGTCAGGGATCTTTCTCTGTCCCTGTTTGAATGTGCTGTGGGAGGAAATAAGCTCCTTAAGATGTTGTTCCTTGTGTCTCTGCTTAAGGCAGAGCTGGGTTAGGGCTTTGCTGCTGGCACTCTTGTTGTAGTTACTATTGACAGCACTTCATATCCAGCTGCATGACAAGGTCTTTCTCCCTTCATCTTCTGGAGAGATTGTTCATGGATTTTCCCTTTCAGGATGGTTATTTTCATGACTGCTCCTTTATTAATTTCAAAGCAGTGAGAATCAGCATTTGATTTCAAAGTCATGGAATGTAAGACTTCAGGGGGTTGAGTTGTGTTGATGAACCTGGGATCTGGTGGCCCATGCGAGGTCAAAATATTTGCAGTACAACTGGATCTTTAATTTTATTTTTTTAAGAAGTCTCTGATACCTGCCAAAGTCCAATCTCTGAGTTGAACCTATATGTTGAGTAGGATTAGACTTTCTTTTTTGGGTTTGCCTGTACACAATCAAAGCAAATTTTGTCTTTGTTAGAGGGTTCTGAGCAGTTTTAAGAAGAAATTTTTTTCTCAAATATTCAGGTTCATAGTAGAGCTGAATCTCTTCTTGCCATTGAGACAAGTTACAGACAGGAAGAATCTTGGCCTAGGTTAAACAAAATCTGCTTATGTGATCTAAGGTGACTCAAAAGAAAATCTTAGATGAGCCTTCACTGTTTTATGTCAAATTCATCTTTTTTTGGACAAGTTACAAATCCAGCCTCTCTTGTAAAGAAGTTCTTCTTCATTGGTAAGGTTGATAGTCAGCTTTCTTAGTCTTTACTTAATCTTTTGTACCAGTTTGTTATGTCGAAGGTGTTTCCCTCTGCATGTTGTCACTGCATGTTTCCCTCCTCCATCCTAACCAGTTTCTGCAGACTCCTGAAGGAATATCATGAGATCAGTGGATTTGATGCTGTGAACATTTGATCCTACCTGTTTTTCACTTGAAACTTGTCACTGTGATTTCTAACTTGGAGACTGTACTAGGCGAGTGTGATGGTTTTGGCTGGGATAGAGTTAATTTTCTTCACAGTAGCTGGTATGGGACTGAGTCTTGGATTTGTGGTGGAAACAGTGTTGATAGTACAGAGGTGTTTCAGTTATGGATGAGCAGGGCTTGCACAGAGCAAAGGTCTTTTCTGCTCTCCCCCCAGTCCAACCAGCGAGCAGGCTGGGGGTGCTTAAGAGATTCTGAGGGGACACAGGCAGGACAGCTGACCCCAGCTGACCCAAGGGATGTCCCAGACCACAGGGCATCATGCTCTGCAGCAAGACTAGTGGGAAAGTTGGCAGGGGGGGCTGCTGCTCAGGGACAGGCTGGGCATCAGTCAGGTGATGGCGAGCAAATGTTTTCGTTTCCATCACTTGTCTTTTTTGGGGTTTTTCTTTCTCTTTCTTCCTTCCTTTTTCACGGTTGTTATTAATAATTAAGTAGTAGTTGTAGTATTTCTCTTTTTAAAATTACTAAATTGGTTTTATCTCAACTCATTAGTTTTCTCACTTTTACACTTCCAATTCTCTCCTCCATTCCACAAGGAGAAGGGGAGTGAGTGAGTGGCTGTGTGGTCCTTAGCTGCTATCTGCAGTTAAACTCTGACAGCAAAAGAAGACAATCTCATGATAATCTAAATGCTTACCTTCAATTAACTGGTGGCAGAAAAATCTGAAGCACAGTGAGAAAGAAATACACTAAGTACAGCCCAGCAACTGACTTTCCTATTGGCTTATATTTTGGTTGTATATTTCTTGGTCCCTCATCAAATCTGGTCAGAGACCGCTCCTTTGCAGCAGGAGATAGTTTGTACCTGAGCATCCCTTGTCCCAGAGATGAAGCAAAGCACACATCTTGGGAATTCTTCAGGAAGGATTCTTGAAGGACCAGAGATGATCTGCTCGACCACAGCATGTCTGATCCCACCAAACTTCCAGTATGTGTACAGTGCTTAGGATACCAAACAAGTGAGAGCTGAAATTACCACAAGTATATTAATTTATAATTGAAATTAATCTCTTTATTAGTGCAGTTGTGTATTAGGCAATGAGTTAAATTAGGCAATTTAACTTATACACAGTACAAGCTTTTGTTTCATTCAGTAATACAAGTAGCTGGCTGGGGATGTTGTACAATATAGTCGTGCAGCTCTGGATTCTGTTAGCTGACAGTAGTTCCCAGAAGGCTGATTATTGTACTTTTGTGGAAAAGATGTACTTTTGCATTAGGATGGGAATATTTACAAATATATATATATATGCATGTAATACCATTTATTAAAATTTACGTTCATTTTGCTCTAGCGAACATTGTAATTGGCCAATCAATTTTTGAAGAATTCATTTTAACACAGAAGTCAGTCAGAAAATGCCTCCTCCATCGATAGAGGTTGTAGTGCTTTCCTTACTTTCTTACTTTCATTGAATTAATTCATCAGAGTTGATATCACAGTGGTGTTTTTAGCTACACGATGCTCACAATTCATGTACAATGATAGTATTGCCAGCACTGTACAAATATGCATCCTTGTAGTTTAAAAACCATGTCATAACTCTCAAATAATTTTCTTAATATTTTGACAGAATACGTACATGGTTTCATCAGAAATAGACTCAGTGATCCCTTTGAAGGCAGTTTAAACCAGAGTGCCGTGGTTTGCTCTTAGTGTGTATGACCTGTATGAAAACCTCAGTCCTAGGACATTTGAGGGGCTGTTACTTATTGTAGTTTCTGGAATTTAAGCTGGTGCTTTAGTAAAAAAGCTTTATTTGGCAGGTAAGATTTTAGCTTTGCAAACAAACGACTTATAGCAGGTTTCGGTGTTTTTGTCCGTGTGATGTTTGAGTGTTTTGTGGTGGTGGTGGTGGGGGGGGGGGTTTTCAGGTAACTGTAATTCAAGAATATATTTTTCATTTGGACAAGTTTTTAGTCATCTAATGAAATTGTGCAGAAAAATTTAAGTCCCTCTTAGTAGCATTCTTTTTTTTTCTCCTCTCTTAGCTTTCAGACTTATACTTTCTCTCCTTCTTGCTGCCTTTTTTGTTTTGTTTTTCTTTCGTCCTAGAAAGTTTATTAAGTGAAATTGTGGGTTTCCTGAAGTTGGTCTGACAGGAAAGGCATTTTTTACTATGTTTTCCTTCTGCTGATCAGGTGTTTTACCTTGATTTTGGTTTTATATATACATAAATCTATAAATGGTGAGGTTTTTAAAACCTTTTCTTAACTAACCTGTATAGCTAGCTACATTGGAAAGACAAATTAAGACTTAAGCAGTACAGAATTGTAAGGATCACAAAGTCTATTTTCTTGGAATTACAGGTGACAATATTATGTTGTTGCCACCAGTGACCTCTTCATCAAAATAGAGCTGATTTCTCCTGTGAAGATCCTCGGTAAGGTGGGAAGTCACAAAATCTTAAATTTAACTGGATTAAATTTAAACTGAGATCTGGGTGTGATGAGAGTTTCTTCTGTGTGTGGAAGAAGCTGGCCACAGCATATACAGCACCCTACACAAGCTCCATGGAGTCAACACATGGAGCTCTTGTCTGCAAAGAGGATAAGGATTATTTAAGTGCATTTGATCTTTGTATTATTAATATGGAGGGAATATATTTAAAAAGGAAAATAAGTACTTACTGAAATGCACAGAGATATTATTAAATATTTTACTCACTAATGCATTAAAATATTTAGGCATCAATACTGAAAAATATCATCAAACATTGGGAATAATTCATACTTAAAAATTAAGACCAAAGGGCATTAACGCATCACAAGATACCTTTTAGGATAACTTTTGGTGGCATCGTTAGGGTTCCTTACATTTTTATATTTAAAATTTCCAAAGCTCCTGCTCCTCCTACTTTAGGCTTCATTTATCCCAGTAGGAAGACAGGGCTTCCTCAGCAGTCAGCTTGACTGAGGGAAGACATGGGGGTTGATTTTGCTGTATGTGGCCAATTACGTTGACCTTTGTGATGGCAAGCCTGGAATCTTGAGTTTTTCTTCTATTTAGGACTCCTTCACAGCAGCATAATACATTGCTGCCATGTCAGTTTGCGGTCTAATATTTTTACAACCTAGCAATCCACATTTGGAGATTGTGATTAGCATCCTTAATTCCTAGGGGGAAAAAAAAAAATAAAAAGCCTTGTTAGAACTAGAAAGCTGAAGTCTAAAATAGTCCACCTGCTGTTCTAAAGAGTATTATTTTAGTGCCCTGGGGACATGCAAAGTTGTAACCTACTGATGTCAGGATTAGATTTTATAGGGCTTTTTAGTGTAAGTGTTTTTGATAACTTGGCGAAGCATTTTCTGTTGTTCATTTCCTTTCGATGTTTCTTAAAAGCAGCGGTCGAAGATCCACAGAGACAAGAGCTTATAAAATGGATGATGTCCCATTTCTGTTTCACCATAAGATTATATTTGATAAGAGATTAAGATGATTGTTAACTAATGTTAAAACAATTTGTTGTAGCATTATTGTTTTAAGTTGAATTTTACTAATTTTATAATTCTGTGGTTCCTGAGTGTAATGGATTTGATTTTCTTATTGTATGACTAACTTTTCACAGTGACAGTAACTATAATAACACAAATACACAAAAATGACATAAATATGCAAAAAATTTGTTTGCTGTAATGAGTGTGTTTGTGCTGTTCACTTTGGTGTGCCTGACTGACAGTAGGGAGGCAGAGATGTTTGTTTTGTCTTCATTCGTGCTTAGATTCACAACTGCTGTTGCAATAAAATCCCTCCACCATTATGAGATGAATCAGTATTCAGGTAAGATCTTTAAAAACGTGTGCTTTCCCACTGTAGGGTTTAGGTTCTGGGAAGTGCATTGGGTGTCACTGTCTCCTATGGAATTAGTAGGAACCATCAGTCCCAGCCTTACTGATGATGGGCTGCCTGCATCCCCTGGCTTCAGTGGAAATTTAATCTGAACTTCTTAATTTATGAAAAGAAAGTTTAGATTATTTTTTTTTCTAAAGGAGATGTTCAAAGGTGCTCAAGGCAGAAGGGTTCATGATCACACACAGATGATTGCTGCCATGAAGGCTTGCAGTTTAAGACAAAATACCTTTCTGTATGGACTGTTATTCTTCTGGTTATGCTTTATTCCCCTTATTTACATATTATGGAAGTCTGTTTTCTAATCATAAACATACTTAGCTCTCAAAATTACAGTTTGGAAAACGTTTGAGAGCTATTTTAAGCTTTTTCAGTAAAGATGATAGTGTTTATAGTAACTGGTTTATTCATTAACTGTCACCCTTTTTACACACCTTTAATTGCAAGCAGCCTATGACTTTCTTAAATCTATTGAAACAATTCCGTGAATAATTTCTGCAAGTAATTTTCAGTTTGCTGTGCTTGCACACTACCCTGTACATTGTGCTCACTGAACAATTGCTTTTTGCTATTTTGATGTTTTCTTTATGCTCTCTGCCTGTTGTTTATCATATTCCTAGGAACTGGTGTGGGGAGTACTCCTTCCTGTTAGAGAGTGGGGAGATCTCGAGTGAGAGAATTGCTGAAAGGTTTTGGTGAAAAAAACTCTTCAGGTCTGTCCTGTTTTTATACAGGGCATCTGAGCTTCCTGGTTACTCTCAGGGAGGATACCAAGTTGGATAAGCTTTTACCTGTCTCACAGCACAGAGTGTGCATCACATCCAGTACTTGTCCTTTCCTCTCACAGAGCTGTTGTGGTTTTCAAGCCCTTCCTTCTTCCTCCCTTTGCCTCAGGGATGTTGTCCTTTGTCTGCTGGGCTCTTTGTCGTGGGGTTGATCTTAGTTCACCTGTGCCAAGCCATGAATCTTGACTGCAATGTAAGTGCATCGTGTGGGGATTTGCTTGTTGGTGGTGTGAAATGGTAGACTGTGTTGGTGGTTTGCATGAGCTGTGAATGATCATGGCTTAGAAAGGGTTTTGTATGAAGTCCTTGCTGCTGAACATCCTACTGGTGCAGAAGGACCCACGTCATGAGGAATGTGCTGTCCTCTCTGAAACACAGCACCCTCCATCCATCTCTCCATCTGCCAGTTTTTAGGAAAGAGAAATCTTCCCATGGGGATTTTTAGGCAAAGTTGGGACCTTTTAGAGGATGTGTCTCAACCTCTGAGCTTATACCTCTGATTTGTTTTCTACTTGAAAACCAGAGTGGTGGGTGGTATTGCTGTTCTCGAATTTGATTCAAATTCTCACCTTTGCCTCCTGTCATGTTAAGGTGAAGGTGTCACTTTGCTTGCCTTCTAAAAGTAGTAGCAGAAAACTGATGCCAGGTGTTGAACCCCGGCTAAACCAGATTTGCTGAACAGACAGACATAAACCTCAGTGTATGTGTGGTTCAACTTATTTTTCCCTCTTTCCTCATGCAACACAGGTATTAAAATAATATATAGTCCTAAAGAAGAATCTCAGTGATTTCAATTTATCAGAGTGCTTAATTGAGTCTGTGAATTTGGCCTGTTGACTGATGATGATGAAGCTTCTCAGGGGGGCCCTATTAACACTAAAATTATTTAATATTTTATTAATCAATTACTGACTCTTTTACACAGATAATGCTGCTATGGATGGTCCATTAATAAAATGTGTACTAAATCCCTAGAACAATTTTATAAACATTGAAAAATGACTGATTAATAGCAGACTCCTACTAAAAGTTAAGAAAACAAAATGTACAATTTTTTTGGCACTAAAAGAAAATTACAGGTAACTCCAGATGAAATGATAATTAGAACAGCAAGTGGTACTGTGATGGAGCAAATTAAATCCTTTAGGTATCTTGTGGTTATTTTGGATGAATCTCTACTTTCTTTAATCATTTGGATTATATTGTTCAGAGAGTAAATTTGTGATTGGGGGATTAATACACATATAATTTGACTCTGGATGCCAAGAGAATTGTAGCTCTCAACGGTAAATATTGTCAATTACTTATTCTGGTTGTATAATTTACGATGCAGCTTCCTGATAAGTTCTGATTCTAATCCCATCAATATATAGTTGTTTTTGTGTTCATTTGTTCAGCTTGGTATGAAATATCATTGTATGTTGTATGAAAGAAAAAAAGGGGAGCAGGAGCCCCTTGTTACCTGCTGTTCAGCTCATCACCACTACAGACTAAACTGGGAGCCTTTTAGGGCTCTTGCCTAATCTCTGTGGTGTTATATTCTTTCTCATCCCTCTTTAGAACAGTGAAGAAAAATTAGATTTTTCCATCACAGGGATCACACCCACCTGCAAAGGCTTAAGAGCCTTCACCAATGCTGCCTAATACAGGCTCTTCTATCTGTCACTAGATGAGGAGGTGAGAAAACCACTGGTCAGTGAAATACCTCTCTTTGTTTTCTTATAAGGCAAGATACTTAATGATGAGTCCGGCTTTAGATATGTGATTAATCCCATTTTAATCAATGTGATTTAAGACAGGTATGTTCTGAAGTAGCTTGTCGAATATCGATATGGAGAATGATACACAGATTTTGAGATAGGGTTATATATAACAGATCTGTTTGTGGTTTGGGTTTGTTGGTGGTTTTTTTTGGTTTTTTTCTTTCTCTCTTGCCTGAAGCAGAAAAGATACTCTGAGATAACAAAAAGCTGAAATCTGATTATTACAAGTAAAAGTTTAGGGATATATTAAACGTGTTCAAATCTGTCGTGAGCTTGTAGAAATTTTGGTAACATTTGAAGTTTAGCTCAGTTAACTATTTTTTGCAGTGATTATTTCATAGATAAATGTTAGGATTTTAAATAGACTAAAAATAGTTTCACAATGGTCAAGGACATATTGAATATCTGTCTAAATTCCATAACAGTGCTAGGGATCAGGTAGTACTGAATACTCTTGCATTAAATGGGAGCTTATTTACTACCACTGATGAGTCAGTAAGGGAAACATTGAAAACATGTTCAAATAAGCACTGGAGAAAAACAAAGACCTGGGGCAGGGGCCCAAGTCACCCAAGATTTTATGTGACTCTCAGCTATTTAACGTGTAACAGCTGGAAGGAACACGTGGACTGGTTTCAACAAGAGCTTTCCTGTACGTGTTTGTCACAGATTTCTGGTAGTGACGAATCACTGGGAGATATTCGGATCATTCCAGATGTGAAGTTTCTAGGGGTTTACATCTAGATTTTGTTTTCTTCTGTGAGAGTGGCTAAATTCACTGAACATCTATACACTCTGTATTTTTCTTAAATGAATCAGAATCCAGGCTTGCGGGGATTGGGGTTTGTGTTTGTTTACACATATTATCAAGGCTTAGATAAAAGGACACTTACTCAGTCTACCATCAACACACTGCCATGGTTTAAAGGGGAGGGAAGAGAACCCCCGGGGTATATGAGGAATATGTGAAAATCTGAATCACAGAGATGCTCTTTTATTTAAAACTATAATTTATTTTCTATTTAAAGACAAATTAAATAAGAAATGAAAGAAAGCATAATACAGCTCTGGTTGAAGCAGAAAATTGTAATTAAATCAGTGAACATCTGCATGACAGGATATTTTTTTAAAAGGAACTATTTCTTGATTGTTACGTATTTTGATTTTTTAAAAAGTGTGAGGAGTGTGTGACCTCAGCAACCACTGACTCTGAATAACTGGTGGATGCCAAATTGCCATTTGTGTCTCTCTGAAAATCATCCATGTGTCTTCCTTGTGTCCAGCATTTTTGCTGATGTCTCTGTTCCAGGAATCCAAACTCACAAGTGTGGAGTTGCAGGATGTAGAAGTTGTTGCTATTCACCGTTGTCTCAAAGAACTGTGGGCATGTACTGAGCTTGAAAGAATATTTTGCTGTGTAACTTAGTGCTGTGTGGCACATGCAGGGTTTTGTTTCTGCATAAAATCTGTTACCATGAATGCTGGTTGCATCTGTGTGTGATTAATGACTTCTGTCTCCAGTGTATGTACAGTAACACAACCAAGCAGTGCACTGCGAGAGTCCCTCAATTCCCTGAAGACATTTCTTCACAATGAGATGCATTTTCAGTTATTATGCAGCTTTTTGTGTTCTGTTTTGGTACGAAAAAACAAATATTTATTCCTTTTATACAAATTTCCTCCATAGCCTTCATTGTTCTAACTCATCTTACATATGTAGTGACAGTAAAACTGAAGCTGAATCCCAAACCAGTAAGAGTAACACACACTGATAATATAATGTGTAAAAGCATTCTAAGTTCTCTGGGAGGGAATTGTTATCTTTGGAAGCTAAAATGCACCAAATTCGCTTTTTGTATCATTATTTTGAAGTTTAGGATTTGTGTGTGTGTGTAGGGGAGGATAGTTTTGCAAAAGGCAACTATTATCAAGGTGCTGAAATTAATTGGCTGCTTTAATTGAGGTAGATTACTAGCTAATGCTTTCTTGAATACAGTAATTCTCCTATTAAATTATCTTTGAATAATTACCTGAAATTTCTCAGCTGCAGGGACTGATGGCTATTTAATTGCACAGTGATGTTGCTATATAATTACTTAACAAGGTGTCCTTTAATAGTTTAATTCCCCTTTCCCAAGGAAAAAAAGGCCTATGACTTCTATTTTTTTAAGTGCTGTGATTTTATTTATTAATTTACAGATAACTTTGTATCTGAAACAGTAAAAGAAAGCTATTTGTTGACTTGCTTTTAAAAGTAAGTCTTTTGATACTTCAAGCACGGATTTGGACTCAGAAGAGTTTTGGTACAAAAAAAAAAGGTGGTTAGGCATTCCTTTAGCTTCATTATATTTATTTTGTGGGTTTGTTGTTTGGTTTACAATGTACTTTGAATGATACATTAGAAGCTCAGCTCTGCTTTTCAAAGACCTAATAATTATGTGTGAGCTGAGTTTTGTGGACAGGGAGCTGTCCAGATGATGGTGTCTCCTGAGCTGAAGCCAGGCAGACTGACCAGGAATTTTAAACCTGTATTTATTCCTCCTGGTCTCAGAGGGTGAGGAGATTGTCTGCTTGCTGCTGGTTCCTGAGCAGTGAGAACAGCTGTTTCATAAAGATGTTGAAACAAAAGTTTGGACTGTTCAGGGATCAAAAGACAAAGAGGCCCAGGATTATATGTGCCAGGGTAAAAATTTCCTTAGTGGTTCAGGCATATACTGGTTTTTTGCTGGCAAGAAATACCCTATGTTGAACAATACAAAACTTAACAGCTGCAACAGAACTTATTAAGGCAGAACTTGAGGCTGAAGCTGGATAGAGGATTAAAGAAAACTGGGGAGGAATGGTAGGATCATCTTACCTCTTCAGTTACATAAACATTTTAATCTATGTGGGTCTGCTGGTTACCCAAAATGTTAATTGTGACCATTGAAGAGAATCACAGAATGGTTGGGGTTGGAAGAGATCTGGTCCATCTAAAATGTGAGGGCTTTTAAATTTCCCTTTAAAAACAGAATTCTATGCTCATAGGGGTTACTGATCAGTTTGAGTTTCACACTGTTTCCACTGATCCACAGAAGGTGCCGTCTATGAGCACCTCCTCCTGGGAGCCTACCTCTGTTCTCCAGAGGCGTGGGACTTTGATTTTTAACATGCCAAGTTCTATCCTAAATAGCCTTCAACATGTATGGCAGCCTTTTACAACGAGACTGGTGCAGAGCATGTACAAAATAAAAATGTATGTCACTAACACACCTTTTTGAACCTCTTTGAGGAAGAGTTCCAAAACCCCTATTTCTGTATGCTGCTTTAAAACCAGAAGGGAATGATCAATCCAGTGTTATAGAAAGAGTCTCTGTCCAGAGGGATTTTTTTTAGACAAATCTCTAAAGGATAAAGCCAGGAGAAGAATGGCTGCACTGGATCAGAGCAAAGACACACGTAGCTCAAGCTGTCAGGAATGAAGGCATCAGTACCACATGTTATTTCATGAACATACAATCCTTGATTCATACCATCTAGTGTTATCTCCACTTCTATCAGAGTGGAATAACAAAGGGGCTTTTTAATATCCATTGATCTTGCAAGCCTGATAAGGGATATTCATTGCCTGATATTCAAAGATGTTCAACATCACAAGATGGCTAACAAATCAGGCACTAAAGATTAGATTTTTTAATTAGAGTAAACTGTACAGCTGTTGACTGGATGGGATTTTTGTCAATTTGCATAAATAAGACTGAAAATTGCTTGACACTCATAATATTTTCCTTAATGCTTCAGTCTGGGAGTGGCAAACCCAAGAATAAAAAAGAAATTCTTTATTCCTCATGTTTTTGCTGAGCACAAATCTACTTCTTGTCCTCTTCTAATTTCTTAGTAGCTTATTATCAGCAAGACAGTTTTTTTCCTTGGGTAAGAGGATGCTTGGGCCTTTATCTCATTTGATCTTTTAAAAAAAATTGTAATCTTTGGAGAGTGCTCCTAGAAACTTCTACTGGAGAAAAGTGGCCCAGGGTGCATCTGGAAGTGAAAATCTCTATGGAGGAGTTGAATATGAGCAGAGCTCTTGGCCACTCCTTTCTTACAAACATCACTGTTCCTCTTTCACCCAGAGCACTCAGGATGTACTCCCAGAATTTTCATTAAATGTTTGTAAACGATACAGGAACATAAATATTATATGTTCGTACTTTTCTGTACCCAGAGGTCTGAAATTGTGACTGGAGCTCAGCTGTGCTAGGTCCTGTACAGTTTTTTTATTAAAATCCCAGAGGCAAAACACTCCCATCCTGAAGCTCCTTCGGCCTGCTGGGGGTGGGTGGTGTGTAGGATTTGTGGTGTGATGTACAACAGAAAGGTTAAGGGACATAGGAGGCACCTCTCCAGAATGTTTCCAAGTCTCCCAGAAGTTTGTAAGGCTCTTCTCTGTTCTTCTTGCTTTCTTATTCTTTTCTTTCCCTGTTTTCATTCTTCTTTGCTTTGACCTCTGCTTGTTCTTCATCTCTTTCTCCCCCCATGCAAACCCTCCCTTTTCATTCCTGACTCTTTACTTCACTCCTCCCCTCACTCATTCTCTTCAGCATTGCAGCAATGGTAGTCAAAAGAAGAAAGGCACAGAATTATCTGTTACTAAATGGGTGGTGCTGATGGAAAATTAGGGAGGAGGAAAAGAGGAATTAATTATCCATAATGTAAGGGTTAAGAAATAAGATTTTCCCAACTAACACTAATATCTGAAGAAATCCTAAATTTGTGAGAAATGTGAACATTCCTTCATCAGAAGGCTCTGTAACTATACTGTTAGAAAAGGAAAGAGAGGGTCAAACCTTGTTTTTATCCCGGCGTTCTGTAAGTAACCTGCAAATAGATTTTTTTTTCCTCAAGGTTGCAGAGCATCTGCTGCTCCAATTTCTCTGCTTCTTAGGAAGGATGAGGTGTAATTGTAATCTGTTGCTTTGAGATCTTTCTGTGAAAGACATGAAACAAGTACAAGATATTATTGCTAGAAGGCAGTGTATGTAACCAGTCACTGGCTAGAAGATCACCCATTAATTTTTGTTTTGTTTATTTTTGAAAAGGTATGTAGCTGGTATGGAGAATATGCCAAGTCAGCTGGATGAGTCAGCACAGGCAACACAAAGTGAGTGAGTTTGGGTTTTTTTAAAGGAAAATATTCATACTCCAAGTCAATTTATTGCAATATTACTGCAATTCCAAACCCAGAAAAGTGCTGTTGACATTTTCTTAGGGTTTTTTATTGGAAATGTGGCTCCATATCCACCTAGTGGAGGAGCAGACAGCTAAGATACTCTGTGTCTGCTTGTTTACTCTTAAAAAAAAAAAAAAGCTAATAACAAGTATTTACATTAGACAGTATCTGTCCACAGATTTCTCTTATGAAAACTTCAGCGTAGTGATAACAAAAAGCATTTTCCCTTGTAAATATGTTTTGCAAATATGTCTGCTTTGGTGTGAGCTCTCACTGACCACTCAGCAGAACAAATGAGGTTTTTGAAAACCAATTGTTCTCTGCTCTGGAGTGGAAAAACATCAAACATCACCTCAGAACGTATGAGCAGACACTATTTTTGTGGGCATTTTGGCTTTATATTTAGAAATTAGGCAGAATGCTGATAATGTCCAAATAACCTACTATAAAACACAAAAGGCAAATCTGGTTGCAGAGTCATTTTACTTGAAGGGACATGCAAGATGATAAGCAGATGACTTTGACCTTCTTTAACCCTATACAATGCTTTGGGCTGGAGAGTAACCCGAAATTTGAGAGGGGAATTAATAGAACATAAAGTTGGTGGCAGTGGCATAATATTTACCCCCTTTGTACTATTTCACATATAAAAGTAACTAGAGGAAAAGATTGGGGTCTTCTTTCTGATGTTTTGCTGTTAAAATGTAAGATTTGATCAAGTACTGAATTAAACAGTAATGTCTGGGTTGTGCTTGGTGGTTTTTTTGTTGGGAATGTGGATAATGAGTCATCACGAGGCTGCTCTGAACTGTGGGGTACTGAGGGGGGGAAGGAACTGAACTGCTGTCAGACATTGCCAGCAGTGGGAATTGCAAACAGGGATCGTTCAGCTCCGTCCAGAAATGCCTGTGACAAACATAGTTTGGTAAATCAGTGAATCCAGGCCTCAGTTTCCTCAGCTGTTCTGTTAGCAGTTAAATGAAGACAAAGTGCTCCTGTTTGCTCTGTCTGAAACTCCTTTTTAAAAATTAAGTCTTGTTCTACACAGGTTATTGCCTGCCCACATAAGCTCTATTGGTTTTAATTTCTTTTTAATGCCAGATGAAATATTTGGGGGGGTGTGGTTTTCTAATAGGTAAGTGTGTGATTTTTGATTTAGAATTGCATCCTCAATTAATGATTGAAGGAAAAATAGTACTTGTGTACTTTTGGTGTGTTTTTCACAATTTCCTCTTTTTTTCCCATACCTCAATCAGTGAGCAGAGCAAATAAGTTATTTTTCACTTAGTGGTTGTAACAACAGTTGTAATGTCATCTCGGATACTTAATGCTTTTTCAGAATGAAATGTTGCCCTACTGTTTGAAAAGATTTTAAAAAAATAAAATTTTCTAAAGATGGAAATACCAAATATGTTGAAAAAATGCAAATTTTAAACATTTAGTAGTTTTAAGTTCTTTTTAGTAGATGGCTTTTTCTCTTGGATGAAGTATGAAGGTGACAGTGAGAGTTCTCAGGTGGCAGGGGAGGAGCATTCAGCATTCAGAAATGCCTTCAAGGCAACAGAAGGAAGAATTTACTGGGGAAAGTTACTTGTAAATCAGAGTCCCTGAGTCTGTAGGAACTGGGCATGGAGGCAAGGACCTGCCAGTAAAGACACAAGTGGGTGCACAGTTAGGGCTGTGTGTGTCATCTTTATTTCAGTTCTGTCCAGCATTACTGATACTGAAAGAAATATTATAATAAGAAGAAATAAAAACACTAATACCAGATTAGTCCAGAATTGCCCAGATAAAGCTGCTGTAGAAACACAAACATAGCTTTATATCAATGGCAATGGTGCTAAGTCTGCACATGTGAAGCGTGCCTTTCCACACTTCATATATTTCATTTTCTTTAACCTCATCACCTAATTTTGTTATTATTCAGTTATATTTTTTTTGAGAAGTTGTCTCTAATATCTCTCTTAGCTGCCTGATGCATATTTTAATCACAGAACAGAAATAAGGTTCTCAGATCTCAGTTTTGCCTGAAATATCTGACCCTTTGCCTGTCTCAGTACGTGGGAGTTCACACATCAGCCATGTGACAGTCCCATCCGGGTGTTTGACTCTCTCACAAGGGTATCTCCTGTCATGTGCTGGGCAATGCCACGTGCTGGGTTTGCTGGGTCTCCCTGCCATGTTCAGCTGTGGTCTGCAGGTACATCCAGGGAGCCAGACTCTCGAGTGGCTTCTTGGAGTAACTGTCCCAAGTGAGTGGCTGATCCTCTGCTGTTGAGCAGTACCAGAGCTTTGCACCTGCTGAGGTATCCCAATACCAGGCTGAAGGTTAATAGGATCAATTCTAGCAGCTGGGATGCTGAGACTGGAGATGATCCTTGCCTCAGTCCATCACCACAGGTAGACCCATCTGTAACACGGAGTGTTGAGTGGGGACAAATCAATGACTTGAGTCCATGAGGCTGAGTAGGTGTGGTAGGTTTTCTGTCAAAAGGATGTGCTCACTGCTGTTCCTTGTCTAAAGTAACATGAAAATACGGCAAGATGTCGAGACATGAGGTCACTGTGTGAAGGCGAAGGTTGTCAGTTCAAGTTGGCAAAATAAATTGTTTTGTCATAAAACATTAAAAATATAATTATTCATAAAACTTAAAATGCCTTACCCTGAAGCAAAGTAAGTGTATCCTCTTCAGCCTTATTTCTTGTCATGTTATAGAAAAAAATGGGTCTTGATCAATTGATTTATATATCTGGTTTCTGGTAATAATGAAAGATCAAGATAGTAGCTGTCCTTCAATATGCCAAGTATAAGAGTACAGAAACTGTATTTTTTAAATGGATGTATTATTCCAGTAATTTTAGATTTTTTTTTTACAAGAGCCTTTTTTGATACTTTATAAGGATATAGTTTTGGGTATGTTTTGGAGTAGATAGAACTGAGGCAGGCTCTCCTTTTGTGTTGAAAAGTTGTGGGATTTTTCCTCCTACTCTTGGTGAAGGGCTAATACTTGTTCTCCTGGTGCTTCTTGAGGTGATGGGAAGACAAATTTTGCTCATCATGGAGGTTCAAAATTAAACATTTTCCAATACTACCCCTGCAGACAGAGCGCTCGGGTGTTATCGCAATTACATCTGATGTCAGATTTGAAGTTCTGCACATATACTTTATTGCTAAAAGCGAAGTTAGTAAGATTGTTCTGCCTTTAAATCAATACTTTATTACTAGGATAAATCTTAGAATAAAATTAGAGTTGCAAATTAAATTATTTAGATCAAACACATTGGGTTGAACTCAGGTTCTTTGGATGACACAAGTTGAACCAGGTCTTCTTTTGTGGACCTCAGCAAAAAAGTAGGATATCAATTCCAAAATTTCTTATCAAGGTGTCCATGACTCTTCTTTTTCACAGCCTCTTGTGATTCTATTTTACACTCTCTTCTTTTCTCAAATCTTGCAGCTTTCTTCTGCCTCAAATTCTGGCTATTGGATATTCACTTCCCAGTACTAAGGGAATACTTACCTTGTTTCTGACTTTCTGGGGAAGTTTCAAGTTCTTGTTATCTGTATGATAAGAGATAATATATTTATGCCCCAAATGGTCATAAAATATTCTGTCTCTGATTTAGATTTATTTAATCTATTCAAATGATAAAGACTGAAACACAGGCCATGCACGTAAAGTTGGCATTCACATGCAGTTATGATATCTCAAATAGCATGCTTACAATCACTACAAAAAAGTACAGTATCATTCTAGCTGGCCTTAAGCCATTACCCTCAAATTACATATTTTATTAGAATTATACTACCACCTAGGGACACTTAGAAGTCCACCTTAGATCCTGCTTCTAAACCCTGGTTTTATTAACAATAACAGAACATTTTTTTTCTTTTCTTTGTAGGTAGGAGGCAGAGTTGGGACATTCTTACATATTCTTAGCAATATATCTGGCACTGAATCTAACTAATAATACAATTTAAGAGAAAAGTGTCCTCCTAAATTTTTAAACTTTTGTAGACCTTTCAATGAAAAAATAGAGTTATCCCTATATTTGGCCTGAAAATATTTTGGTTACCATCATTCAAACAATGATGCTCAACAAAGAGCAGGCAGGTGATGTTTGTGCCCTTGCCCTTGGTTGGGGTTGCAGCCAGGAGGGGGCACAACGACAGGCTGTTCCCTTTCACCCTTTGGGAAGTTCATGGCACAATTAGAGAAAATTTATGCAGGGTTTCATACAGCACCTTTTTATTCCACTTCTAATGTATGGAAAATAATGGCAAGGAGAAAGAGCCACAGTGTTATATAATAGGAGAAATGCATTTTCATTTTCTTTTCCCTCAAATCTTTTCTTGCATTTTATGCATCTTTAGTCTTCAAATAGCACTTAAGACATAAATTTCAGAATATTTTTCTTTAATTATAATAAAATTCAGTTTTTCTAGATTTTTAAAAAAAACTTGTTTCATCAGTATTGTGTATCTGGACTAATGTAAAAGTTAGGTTGTCATGAATATGGTTTACAGGCATGTCATTCACATGTGAGAATTGTAATTGAATCTATAGGTCCTGAGGGTCTATGAACTCAAAGCGATAGTTAGATATGACATTTTTTACTTTGGAAAAGACTTTTAGTACACTGGGCAATTAAGTATTTGTGTGCACCAAATATGTGCTCAACTGCTTGTATAATTTCCATGAATAGCTGGTTGCACACATAAGTACATCATTAATTAGCTGCTTGTGCTATTAACTGCCGTGGAAGCACAGTTATATCAGTTTGATTGTTTAGGAGTGTGTGTGAGAAATTTTTGGTGCTTCTCAGATACAAGAGTAGAGAAAGAATAAACAACAGATATGTGTAAGTATGATCCATACACAGTTGTCTTCATAAGCCAGTAGGTGCTATTTTAAAAATACTCCCTAATTGCAAGATGTCCAAGAATCATATTCAGTCAGCTCCATTGTGACCTGTAAATCCAGACAATGCCCTCATATCCATCTTTAGCTCAGGTGTTTAAACTTCAGTAGCAGTTTTTCTGTACAATTCTACATCACCAACTTGGCCACACAGCTCTTGTTTTTTAAATGTGAAACATTTGTGAAGGAGGTTGGAGCCCAAGAGCTAAAGTTGATGAAAGTTTCTTCCCTGCCCTCACTGGGCTTTGGATCAGGCTCATCAAACCCTGTGAGGGGCAGGTTGCTTGCACAACAGTTGTAGAGGCTCTTCCCCATGAATGAATAAACCATTTATAATTGTACTTTGTGAAGTGCACAGTCTCCATAAATGGGATGAGATCTTTTTTTTTTTCCCCTCTGAATTGAGCTCTTTGTGCTGAAATGTGCAGTTAGCACAAATATTCATCCTGCTCTGCTGTATAAGCTGAAAGGGCCCAGAGGAAGCTTGAATGTGCAAGTCACACTGACATTTCGCTCCTTGGTCCTTTGCCCTGATATTGTAACATCGCTGTTTCTCGGCAGAGGAGTCAGTGGGGAGAATACCCAGCTAATACGAGAAAACTTTAACTCCTCATGAGTGATAAAATTCAGGGCTGAAATGGTGATGTTATTAATTTAATTCCCTGGTTCACTGTATATTTGTGAGTTTTAGAAGCAGGAGCCTCACACAGTTATGAAGCAGAAGAGATGTGTGTAGACTGCTTATTTGTTGCAAACCAGCAGTGAGTGCTACAAGACTTAGAAGGGAACTATAATTGCTCTAAGCTTTTCCTCTTCTGGGGTGTGTAGTACTCTGATCTTCGTAATCTGGGTACTGAGAAACTGAATAACAGTTGTCTTGTTTAAAGTGAAAAACATCAATTGCATCTCTCCTCCCTGACTCCTACCCTGGCAGTATTGCCTTGAAAAGCAAATTTCCTCCAGAAGCACTGACACATTAGTGTCCTTAAAAATTAAGATGTTGTTTCCTTAGGCCTTCAGATTCTGAAAGCAAGTCACCATCAGTACTCTTTATTTGAATATGTTACAAGAATGTGAAAAATAAACGGATGCACTAACAATTAGGTTTGTATGTTTTAGACAAAAAGACCTTTCGTGTGGGTCATTTGTGGTGGAATGCTGCTTTGATCAGAACTAAGCTTCAGAATTAAGGTAGCTGCAATTATTATCATCCCCATGAAAATGTGCACAATCCTTATACGTAATACTTCTATTTTTCTAGCCAGGATCTCACTACATATTTTATTTCAATGTCTCTCCATTGGTATTTTCGTTCAAAGCCACATTAGAAATAACTAATAGGCAAAATACTCGTACACACGCTTCAGAGTACCAGAAACAAACAAACAAAGCCCCCCAAGTAATTGTCAGCCCATGTCAGCAATTCAGTTATTAGGATCACATAAACCCATGTCTTATATATTCCACCCAGAATTGTTTTAAGGTCCTTGTATGCATAGAATTTTGAAATATATTATTTGAATATAAAAGTAGATTATGTATTTCCCCTGTGGCTGGCCAAATGTCTTTCCAACAAAGGGTAAAATAAGAAGGCTATTTTTTTGTGTAAAAGAGTGATCTTTTTAGTCATGCTTGATTGCTTTTTCAGGACTGTCTCCATTTATAATGAGATATTCTTGGACTCATTTGAACCAGAAAGTTTAGTAAAATTGTTACATTTTTTACGTAAAATACCTTGAATTTTTTAAGCTGTCTCAAACTCAGTATTTTTAAATATATGTGATATATATTGGATTTTTTGCTTCACAGACTGAACGTGGCAGAAATGGAAATATATTTAACATATTTACAGGAAATATTTGTTTTAATCTTCCATACTTGTCAGCACTTCACACTAATTTAGTCTTATCTGCTGCTAAGGAGTTACACAGTGAGGGATGCACTTGTTATTCAAATCCCTATTAATGTTTCATATCACAGTTTGTCAAGAAAGCTCTTCCTGTATTGGGCTATGATACAGGAAAGTTTTAATTATCTGTACTTTTCAGAAAACTTGGCCTAGGACGTCTGTGCTGAGAACAATGATGTGAATTTACTTTTATCAGCAGTTTAAAATTACATTATAAAATGTGTTCTGCGATACTGTTCTTATAAAATCTGATGTGCAATGAAGTGTGCATAGCTTAAGGAAAAAATGCCCTTTTATTATAATCATAGTGCCCAGATAAAATGGCAGGTGTGCAAAGCTTTAGAAATATTTATTTGTAGTTAAAGATAAATTTCACATTACCTGGTGAATTTTTGTTTCACTTTTGGAAAATACAATCATGCTTCCATGCTTAGCTTGAGTCCAGTACATCCATTACTCTATGTTTAATGTTTTCAATGTATTTTGTAAAATATTTCATTGTATGTTAATAGAGCTTACTTAAGCATTTCTGTACTTTACAGGCAAAAAAATCTCTATCAGTTGTAGATCAAGTAGCAAAACCCTCCGGCAATTCTTTTTCAAAGGAACAAGCTGTAATCCAAAATTTTATTTTGCAGTATATTCTTCAGGCAGTATGAGAAGCAGCTCTTTTACTTCTGAACCCACAGCAAAAAGCCCGTGTCTCGTCTCTCCTGTCATTGTCCATTCTTTTTACGAGATTTATTTTTGCCTGTGGTGCTGAACTGAAAAAGTCACCCAGCTAAAATGTAGTTACTTCATTTCCAAGTAAAAACAATAGTGTTTTCATGTCCGTACTTATTATTATTCTGAGAATGTACTAATTTGTTACATCCAAGATGACGGTTAGTTTGGGCCGTGAAAGGGGCACTGTGCCAACCACTGCAGTTAAGTAAAAGGACTTCTTTCATGGGAAGTAGTGGGACAGAAAGTAGCCCGCGGTGCCTGTGGGTACGGGGAGGCAGATTGCCAGCAGAGTCATCCTGGTATCAGACTTTGCTGTGCTGGGCTCTGAATGAAGCTAAAACTATGATTTCACTAAATGTCGGCATGGGCAGCCAAATTTTCAAGCCACTGGTGCTCTAAGGAGCAACTGATAAATGTTTTATCCCCGTGGGCTGTAGCTGATGTTGCACAAGGATTTTGCATGTGCTCAATGCATTATCATTCTTGGCATTAAGCTTAGATAATTGTCTACTTATATTGAGCCTGTAATAGCAAAATACAAGTGAAGAGGCATGTTTTACAAAGTAAAACTATGAAATAGGTTTAGCTATATTACTATGGATTTTTTTTTGTTCTATCCCACTACATTTGAATGAGAATGAAGTATGATTCTATACCTTAATTCTGCTCAAACCAGGGTGGTCTCATAATTTTGTTTTACATGCATGACATTGCTTAAGGTCATTAGTTGTAAATCTTAGTATAAAAAGACTGAAAATATATTCAGTACTTTGTAGTTACCGAATACATATTTAAAAGCCCCTATGAAAAGTCGGGACCTACATGGCAGATTTTCAGTTGCTGAATGGTCAGTTTAATGATGTAGATTAGCTGTATCTAAACAGTAAATGGAGATAGACTGTTGCAAGGCTTTGATGAATCTCTCTGATGCATATCCCAGTTGATCAATTTTCTAATTTTAGAGATTAGTATTCTGCTTTTCAATCCTAATGTACTCTCTAGTTACATTAGTTTTGAAATTTAACTTAGATCAGGTATAACTTCATTTACTTTTTGTTTTTGTTTTGCTGTGATGAATCTAACAAGCACAAATTAAATTTTAATTTGTTTTTTCTACTGTAAGTCTCATTTTTTCAGACATTTTTAATTAGCATTACCTGACTTCTAATTAATTATTTAAATCACAATTGTATATTAAAAAAGAGCCTAGCATATTGCTTTAAGTGTTTTTAAAAGATGGCTTGCATTCACAGATTTTGTTCAGCATAGTTAAATTCAAGCATTAAAAGTTTAGCAACTAAAACTTTAATACAAAAAAATTACTTATTAATCACATAGATAATTACTGCAATAGCTGTGTATATTATTGCAGTAGCTGTCTGTAGTTTGACCAACTTTATTATGTACATAAATTCTGTTTATGCATTATCTATTGAGAAGAGGCAGGAAGCTTTATGTGTAAATATGAAGAAATATTTAAATAATTTCTTTTGGGAAAATCCCATTTGCTTTTGTTGCTTACGTTGCTGGAGGTGAAGTAGTTTCTATGTAAGTGTAAATTACTTGCGTTTTCTTAACATTTTCAACATGAAGGTCAGTGTTTGTCTACTAGTGTCAATCCACTTGATAAAATACTCCCTCAAATACATGCAAACCCAAAAAGGTTATGGAGTATACTATTAATTTCATCCTTACAAGTGCTGGATCTTTAACATAAAGAATGCTTAATTATTTGTAATAAAACATTTAACTCCAGTGATTTATTGCTGTGGTTTGCAAAACTGCCTTGAACCGCTTTCTTTTCATTCCACTGAGGGTGGAACAAACATTTCTTTAATAAGGATGCAGCGCATTCTAATTTTGTTGCAGAAGCTTAGATAAGGATCAGGCCCCTGTGAATCACTGCTTTGACCTATGACCCTGAAAGTGCTGAAGCGCTTTGGCAAAAGAAGAGTTAGTCATTCATTATTATGCACAGGACTTTCCAGCTCTAAAGGGGCTCTGTGCTTTCTCTCAGATAGACTTTGTTTGTTGGAAATGAGAACTGTATTTTGGCAGTAAAGGACAAGAACTGAAGCGACTCTGCAGGCAGACTCATTATGACATAATCCTTCATTAATCCTTATTCTCTATTAATAGATCATGACAGAAGTTTTGCTTTGGTTGACCATCTTCACCAGCAAGCTATGAGAAAGCAGTAATAGACAAAGACCCAAATAATAGACCCAAGCTCTTCTTTTAGGGCTATCATTTTATTTACAGTTTTAAGGAAGTGTTAGAGCGTGTTACCTTGGAGAAGTTAGTATGCCAAGTGACCTCTTTTCTTCAACCTGGCTTAGAAATGTGTATCTTAGAAATGTGATTTATGTGTTGGAAAATGGATTACTTATACCTACTTACCTGGTAGATAAATACACTGTAAAAATTAGGTGTTGATCGCAGACTTACTGCAGGGAAAATGCAGGGAGGGATGCAAGGGTCCAACAGTAGTGGGTGTGGCAGATAAAAGGGAAAGGACTGAAAAATGAGAGTGCAAGTGGCATGTGAAATGAACGCGGCAAAATTTGATGAAGAGAAGGAAAATTTGAGAGCTTTTTGTTTCAGAGAAAGCTCAGGAGAAAATCCCATCTAACTGTGGAGTGTTTGAGAATGTATTTTTTGTAACAATAGTTTTTGTAGCTGTTGTATTACTTGTTATAAAAACAACAAAAAAACTTAATAAAGAATAATGAGGTTCATATTTGCTTGACGTAGCAACGCATAGTCCTGTAATAGACAGGCAGTGGAAAAACAAGTGCTGAGGAAAACCGAATAAATTAAATACTCTTGGTGGATTGTTGACCCTTGACTAAGTTGTGCCTGGTTCTTGTTAGACCTGGATTTACTTTCATTAGATCTCAACTCTGCCATGGCGATAGAACTTCTAGATTAGTTTGCTTCTCTGCTGAGGTGTTCCTGTAAGGCTGCTGATGACAGAGCAGGCTACTGGGTTTTGTTATACAAATTAGGCTTTGTAACATCTATTAATATTGTCAAATATAATTTGAACATAAGCCAAAATTTAATTTCTGAAGCAAATGTCTGTATTTTGCAAAAGCATTTATTCATTTAAACTCCGGTCCATTTAAACCATAATGATCTGTGATATTTAAGTTTTTTAAGAGAGTAAACCTGACTACCTCCACGACCTTCTGAGAAACTGTGCTGATTTACATCCAGTGTGAATTAGATCCCTAATTTTATTACATCTTCTTGTGCTTTTGTAGCTCTTTGTCATCATGTGTGCTGTGGTATCAGTTTGACTAGGGAAGAATGGTGTAGAAAATCCCACTGTTTTAGAAACTGAGTGAAGAAGATTGGGGGGTTTTTTAACAACAAAAAAAGCGTATTGGATCTTTGAGGCACTTCCAGAGTCAAATACCTAGAGACACAGGTGAGAAAAGCAAGTATATCTGAAAATATAATAATTACTAAGATAAAATGTTGTTCTCTTTTAGCAAGCCAATATTTCATGTCTGAAAATCTCCATGTATTATTCTTTGTGAGGTTTCTTAGCATCCTCTCCATACTATTCAGAAAGGTATGAAATATGAATAGATTGTATATTTTTCCACAGGGAAGGTTCACAGTTCAAATAGAGGAGATAATGCAGTGTGGCTTACAATTTAGAATTTTTATTGCAGAATTTTATTTCTGCTGAGAATTTTGAATCTGATTTGGACATAACAGGGGCGTTCAGACATGGAGTTAGAGAAGAAACTGTAAAACATAATTCAGAGTTCCTAAAGTAAGTATGTATGTGATATTCTTGTTTTGCAGTGCTCTGGGAGCAAGCACAATAAAACTTCTGAGCGTAGTTTTACTCCTCTCGTGACTCTACACACGCACATATAAAATATCGGTAGCTTTGACACGAGGTGTGGTTACAGAAAGGCCGTTGAGTGTTCAGGTCCTGATTAAAGCTCACTGCTTCAGCACATCTGGTTTTAATAGTTGCTTTCTGAAGAAGAGATTTCTGATAGTAGGCAGCTCTTTAACCCAGCAGACAAAAGGCATAACGGGATGTAATGGAAGGATGCTGATGTGCCAAGTCTGGAAATGAGATACCAGTTTTTAACATAAAGAGTAATTAGCCCATCAGAGTGACTTAACTAGCAACAGGTTGGACCATCTATCATACTGAACTTTAAAACTGAAACATCCTCTATTCAAATAGATATTATGTCTTGAATGTAAGTAACAAGTTGGAAGAAATACGTGAACTTCCCTGCTAGTCTGTTATATGTGGCTTTAAAATTAACTATTGTATTTTTCTGAAGTTCAATCACCATTCATAATTTACTGTTATACTACTGTATATGATTCAGATTAAATCATCTCTGATTGCTGAAGGTTCTGTGGTAAGCCAAGAGAAAAAGAATTATTCATCGTGTTTTCAACTATTCAAAACTGATGGCACCACGCTGGCTTGTGGCACTACCATACTCATCCTGCAAGAACCAGAATTGCTATAATATGTAGTGTCTATAAATAGTAACCCTAAATTGTTATTGCGTTTGTTGTCCTTCTTTTGGCACAAAAATCTTGTCTTTGGAAAAAGTTATTCTGATTCATCCCAGTCCCCTTATTAGTCTCAGAAAAAAAGTGGGTTCAGCACACCCAACCAGCCATTTTCCTCAGTTGTTAAATCATAGTATTCAACTTTTCACTGGACACCATAGCAGGATCCAGAATGCAAGATAGGCATCTGTGTAGCATGGATTTAAAATTTTTTTTTAAAGTCAGACTGAATTATTTTCAGAAGATGAGGTGGTGGGTGTGCTGGATTGCAAACTGAATGATATCATGCTATAGTGAGAAAAACAATATAAGGGATTATATTCAGCAAGTTCCGAAACAGTTGTTTTTTGCTGCTTGTCACTGAAAAGACCAAGGATAAGAAATGATAGACTTAAGTTAGCGAGAAAGTTTCGTGGTTAGAAAGAAAAAAGACCTTTCTAACAGCATGAAAAGTCAGTGAGACAGTTTACATGGATATTTATGAAGTCACTCTCATTATAAGCTTTTTAACAGGTTAGGCAAACATCTGTCAGGAGCGACATAAGCACTGATGATTCTGCTTTTGTCAAGGGAGCTGAAGTTGAACAGTAGCAGGGTGAAGAGAATGTGAAGGCCAGACTAGTATTTTAGGTTTCTGCCAACCATCCTCTCCCTGATTAAAACAGTGGTTTCTTCTGGTAACCCATAATATCCAGAGGATTCCAGGATTTTCTGTGGGCTCTCTGTATCAGTCAAAGGAGCAGCATAAGCCATAGGGGACCTTCTCTATTCTACTTCCAGGAGAAAATTATTTGGTGATAGAGACAGTAATTACAGGCAAGGTTGTAGGACTTGCAGTTAGCCAGATAATGTTGGCCGTCACCTCAAATGGGATGAGGAGAAGCTCCACAAGCTGTGACATCTCTCTGATCCTGTTTTTTTCTAGCAGTAACCATAAAAACAAGCAAATCTGACAGACTGAAAGGTAAGAGAGAAAAAAAGCCTGTGAAGTGCATATTGTTCAGAAAGCTTGTGGTTTGGGACGACCAGTTATCAAGTCTATGAGAAGGTCACCACCTTCACAGACAAGGCATTACCTGAAGTCGTGGGGGACTTCACTTTCGAAGTCTCAGACCAGCTTGCACGGCACTGATGTGGCTCCCCCTTACAATCAGCAGCAGTGGTGTTGGAGTTCTCATTTCACCATTCACATTTCCCCAGGAAATAGAAAATGGACCTCTGGGGGGGCCTATACTTCCTAATATTGGAGTGAGAAGAGGTTTCTCATCTAAATCAACACAAAAGATCTTTTTCCAAATTCTGAAGAGAACAGAATATGGCCATGTGACTTGAATTTAATGAAATACAGTTTGTTCATGCAGAAACTATTCAAAATGGCAAAGGTGATCACCAAGAAGACCCCCTGGACTTCAAAATACCTTTTTCTGCCTCTTAGAAGTATCTGATATTGTAGAAGTTCAAATTGCTACCAGTTTAAAGTCTTGTTTAAAGTCATCATAGCAGAATGGGGAAAACATGTGTATAAATACATCTACAAATGGCTTTCTGCTTTTATTTTTTCTATACCTGTAACTATCATGTTGGATGCCTTATTGCTGGACAGGGAAGCTCAATGCTTGTGTGTTCAGAGAAAGAAATACAAATGCATTTTGGAACCAATGGGTGATTTGCAGGCCCTGTAAAACCTTGGTGCAGCAAATCTTAGGAGATCTGATACAGAATATCAGGTACTAGTTTCCATTCTAGAGTCAGTCATCCTTTGGAACAGCTAGACAGGAATGTTTATGGACACTCTAAGTAGGAAACCACCACAAAACTGGATTTTAGATTACAATGACTGCAAAATAGCTGCTTCTGCAGCTCAAATGGAAAATAGAAGACCAAGGTGGGGTTTTCCTTTTTTTTTTTTTCAATAAATGTATACTTTTTATGACAGTTAACAGTTGGACTCAAAATGCCTATTCAGCCACTTCTTGACCTGTCTGTACTTTTTGATTCTTTGAAATGCCAAATAAGTACTTGTCACATCCTATTCTGGATTCTTCATAGCTATGGTAGCTTTGGTTCCCCATGATGCCACATGTTTCAGGCAGTAATTCGGAAATGCTGTGTTTTATTCTTAGGCACTGGACACTGTCTCTAAGCTCTGGTTTTAATAATGTGTTCAAAAGAAAGGTAATCAAGTGGATTAGCTGTTGCTTTGGGATCCTCATATGCAATATGTGCATTTAATGAATCAGTCAGCTATGAAAACGTAGTTTTTGATTCTGCAGTAGCTGAGATGTTTCAAGGTGTAGTGCACAAAAAATTCCATATGCTGCCCTTTTGGTTTTGATTTGGTTTGGGGGGTTTGGTTTGATTTAGTTTTCTTTTAGTTTGGCATACCTGTAGATTTATGACTGAAGGGAAACTCAGGCATGATAGATGTATTCTATCCTTTTTATGCCATTGTAGAAAGTCTGAGTACTGACAGAGTGTTTGCTCTCTTAATATTTCCAGGCAGAGTGACCTCTGCTTAGAGCTCAAGAAACGTGATAGTGTATGTATATGAACTATGAGGCTCAAACCAGTTACTGTAAATAGGTTCTCTGTAACTTCACAGGACAAGGGATTTCTAAGCCACTTCTGATTATGTTTCTGCTCGCTCCTCTTTTGTCAGCTGTAGATGGCAGATCCTTGTTGTATTTGTATCAAAGCAGTTTCCTACACAATGCCAGCCAGGAACCAGCACTCTCATGTACTTAGGCTCCTTAAAAAATGCATCGGTAGATGTGGCAGTCAGTGCTGTTCATTACCATAAAAAGCATCACTTTACAAGTGTGACTCTTGTACAGTGTCTTTAAACAGTTACTTTTTGGCTTGGCTTTTCTGCTTGTAGAAATATATGGTATTATAGTTGTATAGAGAGAGAACCTAAGAATACTTGTAATTTCTAATCTAGCTGCCTATATACATGTGTGTGTGTGTGTAATTGGACAGCTGGTAAGTGAGGTAGTAGTTAATAGTTTGATGGCAGAAAGGTGTTCTAAGTAGGAAGGTGTTATATGTAGGAAGAGGACTTTTTTTGGCACTGGAAGGAGTGATTCTGACTCATTTTAGGCTGTGGACTGGTGTGGGTGATCCAACACATGGAATAAAGTGAATCTAGGTATTCAAAGGAAAGCGAACGGAAACTGCCATTTTTCATGACAGGAAAATGAGTTTGGTTTAGTGCCAAGTAAAAAATAAATATGTGCAAATTTGTTCAAAAAATCTGCCAATAGCACACAAACTTTTGGTGAGATGAATTTCAGATTCTGAAACGACAAAGAAAACAGCCAGAAAAACAGAAAAGAAGAAAAGTAATTGGAAACATGTGATCCCGGGTCTTGTGCACAGATTTAATTAAGATCTCTACCTTCCAGTGCCTTTGCCAAACAGTTTTTGTAAACCTTAGGCAAAATATGTTGGCTAGTCCACATTTGGAGGCACAGGCGTTAATTTTCATGGTACAGAGGGAATCCCTTTGTTCAGAACTATGTTACTTCGAATGAGTATTTCATTAGGGTGAATATTTATGTAAATTTTGGATATGCTCTGTGTACTGGAAAAACTCTTCCCGAAAATACGCGTCGCATCGGTAATGAGCTGTTGTTGGTTTTTTTCCCACTGCCTTGTACCGTTCTCAGAGATGTAAAGCAACACATCTTATGTTTCCTCCCCTTTCTGCACACAGAATAGAAATTACAGCTACAGCTTAGCTTGTTTTGCCTGTGGATCAATGCCAGAAAGCAGTTTTGAAGGTGTTTTAAAATGAAGACATCTGGCAGCTGGCGTACTTACAATTCATTTGCCAAAGACAAGTTGCATGCTGTTGGAATTCTCAATTGAAGGTCATGCACCAGGTAAAAATCAGTCAGGTGGAGCTCGTGTGTGGTGAACCCACACACTTGAAGAATTGTTGGCTCGGGGATGTGTGGGTGGGCTAAACTGTGAAGTATGTTTGTCTAATTTTTCCTCCTTAAAATGTGAAGCCCAAAGCTAAAAAGAGGTCAGTAAAGCTGAGAAGAAATCACAAGGCTATGATATTTCAGTGGAACCACCATCAATTAGTTTGAGCAGAGGGTGCCAAAACCAAAAAAAAAAAAAAAAGTGGAAAGATGAATAGCAGAATCTGACATAATGTTGGACAAACACTCTACTGTCAACTGAGTGGTCACACACTTTTTGCTCTCATTTTTTCAGTAAGAAATAGCCTGGAGGATTATTTGTACACAGCTTTGTACTGACAGTGAATTAGTAACACTGTGTCATTGTGCATTCAGTGATTCAGTGACAGCTCTGAGACTAAGCTGTTTACATTAATTGATGTTTAATGGTGTTAATGCAGTATGTTTTACCATTATAAACTTTCTCTCCATCAGTGTGGTTATTTAGTAAGATACTAATATTTCTAAATCAAGGGATCTGCACCCAGAATGGCTTTACACATGTTTACATGGAAAATACATGTTCTCTCTGCGTGACATGGGGAAACGCTCAGTTTTACTGCTGTAAAAACACAAGCACAAAGTCTGAATTCTTCTCTCACTTAAGCTTCTTTTGCATTAATAGATGTACTTATAACTTGAATATACATAAGAAAGGGGAAAAGCTGGAGGAAAATCAGGCCTAGGATACTCATGTGCTGCAATGTTTAAAAGTACAACTGTAGCAGATTTTTCTGCGTTTTGCTGAATGGAAGTTTTAATGGAACATTTTAGAATGTTTTGCATTCAGGACTTGCTTAGGTATAGATAAACCTATAAATGAGCTAATTCATTTGAAAAGATTTTGGACAATATTGGGTTCGCTGAAGTATAAGAAAAACTATCTTCCCTACTGTTTCTGAGAGGGGACGCTCAGAAACTAACTGAGCAGCATTATTCACTTGGGAGGGTCAATACTAGTCCTTGTCAAGCAGTGGAGGGTATCAGTGGTTTCTTCTGCTTTGTAAGCACATAAAAAAGTATTTTTGTCATATTTTACCCAAACCTCTTTGGCAGGGGGACTAGAGATCCCAATTATTCTCTATAAAACCTTTCTCTGAAGCCTAGTCCCTAAACTCCTGGGCTGACTGAAAAGGTAACTTTGTTTAGACTATGAGCTTTTTCCCACAAGAAGTGAGAGAAATAAGGGATGCCTGATAATGGTCTGCAGTGCAGGAACAGACTTTTCTGCTTTTAAGGGAGTCGCTTGTAATTGATTGTGCTGCCGTTTGGACTCATGGCTAAAACACTGAAAGATCCAGTGGAGCCAGATCCCACTAGACCGTTATTTATGGGAAAAAATAATAGAGCTAAATGCAGCTCTTGAAGAAATTTGTTGTCAATGAAGACTAAAACTATTTGGAAAAAAATAAGGCTATTAATTTAAAACCATTTAAAGTTTCTTACTAGGTAAAACCCAAACTGTACCCCTTCTGTTTCTTCCATTAAATTGTAAGCTGCCCCTCCGATGCTCAGATTTTGGGCAACTGGACTTTTCAGCAGTCCCTATGGGTTCTCCTGTTATATCTTTGTGCAGCTTGCTGGTCAAAGGTAGCCTGATGTGGCTGAAGCCTTGGGCACTACTGCAAAGTAAATCATAGATGCTTGCTAATATAAATTACTTTGAACAAAAGACTTTGGTGTCAGAATTAGATGTACAAAAAAAGGTGAAACCTTTTCACTTCTTCTGGGGAGGTGTTATTTAAATTGTGTAAATGTAACAGGGTAAAATACTGGATGATTTTTTTGCTTCATGTAAGAGGGAATGCAGAGTCTAAAGATGAAATATGAAACTGCTTTGAGATGAGGATCTAGAGAAAATGCTGATGATTTGTCACAACTGTTCATCATTGTACTAAACCTGTTTTGTTTTCCTGCTCAAATTCCTGACAGATAATGGCAATCTGACATTCTTACTGTTTTCATTTTAGCGCAAAAAAGATCTACAGATAAGGGGCTGAAACCAAGTAGTGTTATTACATTGCAAGGCTCTTAGTCTCTTAAGATTGATTTCTTGAGTAACATAAGCTGTTTCTACTGCAGTCATATGAATATTTTGAAGTTACTCTTGCTTAATGTGAAATGCCAGTACTGAAAGGAGCCCATGGTTATCCTGCTTAACCATCTCCAGGAGTATGAAATAGTGCACTTTGCCCCTATAGGTGAGCCCAGAAGAATTATAAGTATTGTGGGGGACATACTCAAAGTAACGCACCTAAGGAGGTGTTCTGATTTGATTCCAAATAAATAGTCCACCTTAGGCTGTCAGGTGGCAGCTGGTACCCTCTGTGATTGTATCCTAGCTCTGCTATAGTAGTGTTTTTCCTCATTGTTACTCATGGGAGCAGATTGCCAAAGCCACTCTGCTGCTAAGTTTGTTTTGCTGAAAAATGCTCAGCAAGAAAACTCTTGATTCTGAGGATCACTTTACCTTGGGCACCCGTAGATCCAAACTCAGACCTCACAGAGTATCTTTAAAAGCTCTGTGTAGTGGAGATGCTGCTTCAAGTGGTATATTCGTAAGGAGTGTTTTCATTAACAATTTCTGAAGCTTTGGGGATGAGAATACTGCCCTTGTGTCTGTGTTCTAATTATACTGAAATGTTAGCTATAAATTCAGTGTTTTTATTCAAGCCTTTCCTTGGCATAATGATGTATTTGGTTTAGTTATTGTTTCTGTTAATTCTAATGCCCCCTGCTGCTGAGGAAATGGCATGTGCTTTAAAAATGGAATTATAAATATGTTAAAGGATACAAATTGTAGTCTTTTAAGAATACAAGTGGATATTTGGGAAGTAAGAAGTAATGCTGTATTAGAATGCAATAACATCTTCTGGACAAAATAGATCCAAACACATACTGAAAACAGAGACAGGTATAACTACAATCACACAACTACTGTGGGAATGTGTGTAAACATATATGTTTGTATGTGTATGAACCACTTTTTGTGCGTTTCTGGTGATATAGAACAGAAGGATTAGTGTAAGTAAATTTTAGAAAAAGGTAAAGGACCATCACTGTAAAAGACACTAAGGTGAAAACTGCACAATATTCGGAGACTTTTCCCATTTTCCTTTTTGAATTGATTTGCTTTCTCTAAATGTTCTTTTTATGTGGTTTGGTTTTGGTTTTTTTTCCCTTTCTTGAGACAAAACCTATTCAGCTTTGGTAAAAATATACTACTGTAATAGGAATGAAAAGTTGTAGTTACACACTTGATGGGTGACACAAGTTTTTATGCAGGGAACTTTTAATCACAGAATTTTCTTTTCAAAATTTAATAATGTGGGCAATTTAATATGGTTTGAAAATAGCTTGACAAACAGATTACTATCAGGCATTATTCTAAGGAAAAGGGAGTAAAGGGTGTTTGAACAAGATGGAATTTTCTTAAAGACTTTGGAGAAGTACTTCAGTACTATTTGGTGGTGAAGTAAAATTCAGTACAGTTGTGAAAGAAAATTAGGACTACCATGACGAGGTAGAATGAACCAGTAGAATGAACCAGTAGAATGCAGTAGATAAATATGCTGTAGATCTAAATAAATCTCAAGCAGAATAAAATTTTGCTGAAAAAAAATAATTTAAATATAGTGAGAAAGATGATTCACTGATGAATATTCATTGTGAGAGACAACCTTGGAAAATGAAACCAAAGAAAATTATATGTGAATAGCAAAGAAACATAATGGTCAGCAACAAATATATAATATAGTGCAGTACTTGTACACAGTGGTCATCAGAAGAAAGCCCCTTGACATAGTATATGTAAGTCTGTCTCATAAAAAACTGTCAAAAATATAAAGAGAGACATAACCCATCTATTTCTCTTAAATAATTTTAATCCATCTATATTTTTAATCTCTTTTACCATAAATACCTTTGTCCTCACATCTCATTTGTGGTTCCCCATGAACTGCATTACTTGAAGTGAGTTTGTCTTACTCTAATCTTCACCATAGATATCCAATTGCTTTGGGTTCCCTTCTCCTGAGGTGTCGAGAGAGGAACCCACGTACCCAGGGCTTAATCTGGTACTGCCATAAAAGCTCCACTAGGACCAGGATTCCATCATTTGTATGTGTATAGAAAACGCTAACTTGGTAACCCTTTGGCATTTAATGTACGAATTTCTGACGCTCAATTTCTTCCTGTTTAAATTCCTTGTATTTAGAATCTTTCTCCCAGTCCTATTTCAAAAGAAACTAATATATGTATTATGTGCACAATGGATGGCTTGAAAGAGATTTTGTGTTCGCTTTACTGAAAGTAAAATTATTTGGTTTTTTAATTATAAAATTATAAAAATAAGTTGAAAACACTCAGATTGCAAGCTGAGTAGTGAAATAGGTTGTAATAAAGTCTGGACTTGAGTGAAGGGAATTTAATTATACTGACTTTTAATAGTTCATATGTTTTGCCGTTAACTCATGCTTTTTTTTTTTTTTTTTTTTTTTTGGCAATAAAGTGTAGCCAGGAGAAAGAGCATCTCTTCTCTGATCCCACTGCTCTCTTTCAAAGAGGTAGGCAGAGTGTTCTTTTCCTCATCCAAATGACCACTACATGGTGTGAAGTAAATGACAGCCCTGGGATATGGGCTGCCCAATTGCCTGAAAACAGGTACAGGCTTAGATTTAACTCAGATACAGAGAATTGCACAGGAATTTAGACCTTCAGCTATGGAAGCACCCAATTAAGAAAACTCTGAAAACCGCAGTTACCTAGCTTGTGAAACTTAGTTATGTGATTGTTTTCTTTTTTTTTTTTTATTTTGGAAAATGCACAATAAGTATTTCCGAACTATACAAATTCAAAAATAAGAAGAATTTTCCTTAATTTCTTCTAATCTCTTACAGTCCTATGAAACAGTTGCCTGACTCGTTTTAAATGGACTTCACCGAGTATGACAATATCAGAGCATTTATATCTTATCACTTCTGGAAATGATAATTTGTTTTCTTATGAGTTACTCTAATGGGTAGCTTAGGAATCTCCAGGGAATAAGCATTTTCAGCTGCCAGTGAGGTCAGCAGGAGCTGGGCAAGTCCAGCATCGTTATCCAGGCCATCCTGGACTGAGCCTGGTGGCACCATCAGCTCAGTAGTGATTGTGAGTGGCTTGGCAATTTGGAACCGAATTCCACTTCCACATTCAACACCTTACTTTGTGTATAAAAGAGCTTCAAGGACACACCTGAGGGCATAAGCTGGCTCTGTGTGATTAACACACAGAGCTTGTTCCCAGAACCTATTGGAGGATTTCCATAACCAGTATCGGAAAGTTTGGATAAGTGTATCTCCGCATGATCTTTACCGGAGAAATTTTCTGTTGCAAGCTGCCATGCTCAAGTATGCATTTCTTTTATGAATGAAGGTCTTTTGTGCATCAAGATTAAAATCCTCTGCCTCTTTGCTATGAAGGGGTGGGGGGGGGGTAGTCTCTTTGAGAGTGCAGTTCATGTAAACCATTTCTTTAAAAACAGAGTCCTTAAATAGCTCCAAGTACATTTCTGTGTACGACACATAAATGTCCACTAATTGCATGAAGGGAGAACTGAGATTCCAATAGCAAATTCTGTAAAAAGTAGACATACAAAGAAAAGTGGAAGCATCTGTTTAATATATACGACATTAGAATTTAATTTTACCTCTGTGATGCTTTTGTGTAGCTGCAGTGTTACAGAGGAGCACATAAGCATAGTAGTGCAGTGTCAGCAGGTGCATGCCACCAAATTACTGCTTTTAATTTGCATATTCATCTGCTAAGAAGCATGTCATTATCATATCAAAGGGATACTAAGCAACATCTAGCTTCGAGAGATGTGGCATAGTTTCAATACGAGCAATTAATGCAAGATGAGGACTCTCTTTTTGTCATGTCTCCTAGGGCTAGCTGTAATCGGGCTTATTATTGGATACCAATAAGACTGAGGTACCAGTTGGCAGAGAATGACAGAAGTACAGAAAAACAGAGCTGTATGAGGCGTCTTAACTACACACTTGATAGCAAACCAATTCTCTGGTCACTTTTTGAAAACAAAAGCTGCTACTATCTGCTGAATAAGTCTGATCAAAGATAAACATTATATGTAGGATATCTTTAAAGGGAGACCAAAAAGAAAAAGTTAAACCAAAATAGGCTGTATTTTCCATGAAACGAATAAGTAAAGCTGACTAACAAAATGTAGAATCAGGGTGCTTAGAGTTCTGTTTTCTTAGAGAAATGGATTTCTAAGTGAGCTTTTATTGCAAAAATCCTTGTTGCAATAGGTCACTACTCCATGAGACAAAGGGTGTAGGTGCAGATCATACATTTGAGAAGGATGGCAGGTCTCATGTCACTGTCCTGTGTGAGTCATTGTGCTTTGTCAGAGCTCACAAATAATAGGAAAGTAGATGGAATCTTAAAAGTTGAAAAAATTGGTATCCAAAAATAGTTTCCCATCACTTTCTCTGGTGGACTGTTTCGACAAAATATGCCAGAAAAAAAAATTGTTCCTCAGTGAATGAAGAGATTTACCTAAGGACATCTTGGGCCAGCCTGGGGCCTGCTGTGCTCAGCATGCTGTGTCCAGTACATAGGGAGAAACAGAGGAGCAAGGCAAGCATACAAGGATATTTCTGTAGTGTAATCTGAGTTTCCACCATTTGGCAGGGCCCTACTAAAACTGATTTGATGTCTGTGTTCAACAGCTGTGAGTAAACTTTGGGCAACAATTTATACTCTGGCGAAGACAAATGGGTCCTAAAATGTGACTGATGACAGATTCCTCAGACTGGTATTTCAGAGGAACAACTTTAGCCATGAACTGGGTAATTACATTTCAGACTTTGTTCAAGAACATTTCTGCCATCATTTATCTCTTGTATAGTTTAGCTCTTTTGAGAAACCTAAGCTCTACAACCATCAAAATGTGGTCAGTTTTCATCTCCCCGATCTGAGAATCTTATTCATAATGCTGAGAGTTTAGTATTGCCAGTGTAAAAACAATCCTGAACTACACTGACCCACTTCACTTTTTCGAGGAAAGGGAAACTTTTCCCCTTTCTGTCACTGGGCAGGCATCTTCTGATACATACTAGGTATTTAGGAAGTCCTCCCTTGCATCTTTTAGTACTTGTAACTCCATCCTTGCCACTGAGAGAGATTAGTTTGCATGAATTATTTCTAATAATTTCAATAAGACTAGGACTTCACCCTCTTTGGGCACTGTTGAATTGGATTTGTGGCTGTAGCTGCCCCAGTCTTCATGATAATAATCAGTTGTTAGTGGCAGTTAGTCATTATATTGTGGGAATGAGAAAGCAGCTGTAATGTTTAAATATCATGATTATAAGGTTAGTAGTAGTCTTTCATGATTTATGCAATTATGTATAGGTACAGTGACATGTGCTTCATGTCAGCAATATGAATACAGATAAACAAAAATGATGTGCCACATACAGGATATAGTGGCTTTTGTCAGCTTTTCCAAACAACTTCCATTGTATTTCATAGCAGGTGTTAATAGTCAGCATTTTGCAATGTATCTTGGTATACTTAGTGTAAAATAATTTCATAGACCTTTACTGTCTCACTGGATTAACTGGATAGTCTTAGCATTGGCATTTATCTACATTTTGAACACTTGGGAATTGACTGTTAAAAAAGTTTTCCCTCTGTCCTGTGTGTAATAGTGATTGTCATATTATGACTCACTTAATGGTTGACAATAGGAAATTAAAGGAACTTACATTTTCTATTAATAACCTCTGTGAGATCTTATATACTGTTCCAGTGTTTCAAAATCTCACAGGCAAAGCTGGAACAAAAAATTTCAAATACAAATTATACCATTTACCGTTATGGAGGAGTGAAACAAAAAACTAAAGATTTATATATTTTGAAATAATCATAATAAGTGAACCTTAAATGATAAAAAGAAAATCCAGAGGTAGTTTAGAGGTCTCCACTAGAATTCACCAAGGGCAAGATCTCACTTTCTTTTCAGAAAAGAATCACTAGTGGGAGAAAAAAAACCCCAAACAAACAAGACACCAAAGCAAATAAAAGTTTTTCCAAAGCAAAGTTCTGTCTTATAGATCCTGACTGTCTAATTTTTTTCCATAAGTGATGAAAAAGCTTTGTTAAATGGAAAATTAATGTTACCCTCATGAATACATAAGGGCTTCTCACCAAGAGCTAAATTTTTCTCAAGCTTTTTGAGATGTGAGTCATATGCTATAGCCTTCATCTAGATGTTTTCATTCCAGCAAAACTTTTTGTAATATAAGTAAATGTTATTGATGGAAAAAAACCCATAATTTGGTTTCCTTGTTAAAATTTCCAGCTATAATTGTAATTTGGAAGAAGGATAGCTTAATACTATATCTGATTGTTACTTTTCCAACTTTGCAGTTAAGGATTTATAAAGTGATGCTAAATACTTTATATTCCTTGCAGACTCAGTTTCCTCATCTGTAAAATGGTTATATTCTCCACTTCCGTGAAGTGCTATGAAATGTTATTATTTACTAAAATAATAAATCACATACATTTGAGAAGTTGCTATACTTTTATTGTCATAACCTGTATGGAAATACGGCAACACAAGCTGATATTTTGGCTTCAAGATTTGACTCAAGAATGGACTCTATATTGTGTGAAATTATCTTTTTTGGTAGCATTAAAAAAGTATATTGAAATAGTTAAGGAAAAAAGACTTTTTTGGATATATTATTGCTTATTTACTTTCTTGAGGTTTAATACAATAGAAACCAGTATGTAGTAAATTATTACAAGGTACACTGAGAGAAGAAAAATGAAAATATTGGGGTGTTTCCTTATTATATTACAGTGTATAATATTTAATTCTGCTTATAATTTGGCATACTTTTGTTTATAAGTATGACCTCACTTTATAGCAGAGGTGAATAGCAAATCTGTATACTCAAAATAATACAATATTTTGATTAGTAATAATATACTCAAAATACTCAGAGTATTTAATAAAATGGATCTAAACTATATTTCCTAATAATTAGAAGATATACACGGTTAAAGTATAAATTATTCCAAGTATTACTGAGAAAACTGGTTAACCTTAGTCTCCTACACTGAGTCACGTTTACCTGCATTCGGTCTTGCCTCTCAACTCACTTTTTAATTGGATGTGAAGAAACTGGTTATGTTTAATTTAGATAAGTGTTACTAGTTAGGTGATGCATTAGTAGCATTTCCAAGTTTGTCAAGTTGGAGGTTTATCTTATTGTTTCTAATGTCACTGTTGTAAACAGTATTGCACTTTAATTTCATTCCTAAAAATAACTGGAGTGTTGATATGGGTCATGCCTTTAGCGGCATTTCTCTCCAAGACTGAAAATACGGTGTGAACTGTGTGCTTAATTTTAGCACAGTGTGTTTTTACTGAAGTATAATATCCAAGTACAGTCAGAGGTAGTCTGGCTGTGGTGTTGTTCCCCCTGTTTGCTGAGGAGCAGTAACAGGTTATGAAATGCATCTGTGAGTTGTAACAGATGATCTGCGCATGTTTTTCTGATGCACACTGTGATAGTGTGACAGAAGGGCTCAACTGAAGCAGATAAACTCATTTTTCCAAAGATATTTTTTATTTGGGGGTTGAAGCAGGAGAGCCCTGAGTTGTAAGACTAGAACCCCATTGCTGTGATAACAGTAAAATATACGGTAAAATCTAAGGTGGATCTGTCACTGTAACAAACATTCACCAGTCGTGGAGCATTTTCCTTGCAATCCCAGATCAATGTATGTCTCTGGTGTCACTAAGAGGGTCTCAGTCTTTGGAGTGATGGTTGGCTCGAGCCATCCTTATATGTGGCTTTCTGCTCTCTTAGGGTCCAGTCCTGCCTGCCAGTGAGTGTCCTCAGCTCCCTTTGATGATTTCAGCAGGAGCTGGAGGACGTCACAGGAGGGTGCTTGATGCCTTGCAAGATCAGACACTGATAATTGAATCAGGCAAGACGGTGGTGCAAGAAAATTGTTTTCTTTCCAATTTTACTCTGCTGAAGTCAGACTTTCCACAGCATGTTTGTAAGTGCCCAGGGCTGGATCCCGCAAGATGATACTGAATTTTTGCAGCTGTCATTTGCTTCATTAGGAGGTGAGGGCCCTCATCTGGTCACTGGATTGGGCCTGTTTTATTATACTTCATTATTTCTTAGCATGAGCAAAACTGTTATTTCTCTCCAAATATACTGAAGCAAGGGGTTTTTTTGCACAGATCATCTTCAGAGTTGAAGAGAAATGACACTACAGACTATGTAGTATCAGTTATTGTTATTCATAAATAAAGTTTCACATGCATTTATAAAGTAGCAGAATCTAAGCAAATTATAACCCCAAACTTTTTGCAGATTTATTTAAAATAGATGGATGGTAAAAGCTTTGAAATAGTAATTTGCTGGTTAAAATGGAAAGGTTGATGTAAGAGTGAATTAAATCACATAATTTTCAGCACGATCTTTCTAATACAAATGGAATTACTATAAATAGACTGTGGTTATATTGTCGAGTAATGCGTTCAGTTATGCCAGACTAATCACTCCTCAGCTATGTATTAATCTACATTGTTTTAATGTCAGTAAATGTTCTAATCGGCTCAGCTGTAGCTTGTGGTCATAACACAATGGCTGACTAAGAAAAGTACATTTTAACTTACCAGTTTTCATTTAATGTTTGCAATTTTATCCTCTATATAAGATATAGCAATACTTCTTATAACTTTTTCCCCTGTAACATAGCTTCGCTAATTCTGCATGATAAAACCATCTGATTTTCCAGTGTCAAATGTTTTTTACTTAGTCTTTTATGTATGAACTTGTCAGTTAACAACTGAGAACTTGGTGATGATGAATAAGGTTGCATATTTTCAGTCTTCTCCCTCATTGTCTTTTCTCTCTAACCAAGACTCAGCAGGTGAGACTTCACTCCACCAATACAAATCTCTTTTTCCCAAAGAATTATCTTCCTGCCAGCTGTGTCCTGCTTTCAAAAGAGATGTGAAGCCATTCTGGAACTTGAGACATGAGTGATTTGAAGGAGAAGGAACCAGAAACTGCCTCTGCTGTGAACATTACAAATCACTCATGAATGAATGCTCGGAGATATTAACCCCTATATGACTTCATCAGTTGTTCAAGCATTAATTCTGCCAGTGCACTGATGACTTTATTCACAGTTTGCAAAGAGCATATTGAAGCCCTTAGCTGAAGTGATTTAGTCAGGGCTGTATATTTGACCATGCCAGAGGTAGTGTTAGATCCCAGGAATTCCTGGTTCTTACACACAGTCCTTTATAGTAGTAGGAAGAACAGACATGTGGAAGACTTGCAGCCCTCTAGGAGAGTTAGCCAAACATAATGTAATATGGACCATTTTGAGTCAGTATTGGATGGAATAGTTATATGACAATATCTTTTTCCCTGCTGGCACCATAAATGCTAACAAAGCTGTTGGCACTAGTATTAATTTCTGGTATTAATTTATCTGCTGGCACCAGATGTGGTAAATCCTGTAAAGAAAAGACAATCCCAGCTTGAAAGCATATTGCTGTGTTTTTCCTGGAAGGGCCTGCCTTTCTCATATAAACTAGAGGGTCTGGAGATTTCTGGGGACTCTTCTTTTTTTTTTCCACTGGTGTTTTGGTTTCTGTTTGGGTTTATTTTAGGGTTTGTTGTTTGGTTGGTTTTTTTTAATGTGGTAAACTGAATGGAAATACTCAATACAAGAAGCAATAATAAATGAAGATTAGGTGGTTCTGTATGAGAAAACTACAAGATTGAAAGGAGTTCATTATATGTGAATTGGGAAAATTATTTATGTATTAATATATGTGATTTGAGCCAATGATAATTTACTGGCTTTCCCAGCAATAGACAGTCTTCTCCTTCATTCCTTCCTTTCCAAGCTCCAAAACAATTCCATCAATATTGGAACACAGAGGTAATGGACGAATGGTAGCAAATGTTCTCATAAGTGAGACAGCCCTCGGTCTGCCAGAGGTGCCTGTGCAGTGAGGTGTCCCCAGATAACTCACAGACCGTATTACCCGCTCATGTGATCCTAAGTTTCCTGATTATCCATGAATTTGGAATATCTGCAATCCTTCCTCCATATTAGTTATCTTTTTGTTGTCCTCAGCAGATAATGCCTGTAAGGTTTTTCATGTTACCACGAACTGAAGTTGCTTCATTATCTTTTGTGAATGAATCCCACACCCTTCTCTCTTCCTGTTTACCAAACAAGTGGTCTATTCCCACAGAAAAATTAAAAGCCAAACCAAAAAACCCAACCCTTTTCCATGTGTTATCCATAAAATTTTAGCTGTGATATAAATGTATAACAAGAGAACAAGAATTCCTAAACTCCATGGAGTCCATTGAAAACTTGATTTATTCTTTTTATGTGAAGGATCCTCAGATATTATGGAGATTAGCAAAAATATAAAATACAAATACAGGTAAATACATAATGAAAGAAAGGAAAGACAAAAAGAGCAACAAAACAAGAACTCATATTGGAAAAAAAAAAGGGAAAACATAAAATGCATGTCCTCATCTCTAGACAGCCATGGCATTTTCCTCACAACCCTTATTTCATCTTTCCCACTTTTCTTCTGTCCAAGATATAATTCTCTTTACAGTATAAGATATTTGGGGTTGTTTTTGCTTACAGAAAGAAATATATTTTTGGGTGCTGAAAAGAAACTACATACTAGTGCCATAAAATTTTTCAGTGCTGTTGCAATGTGTAGCTGCTTTGTGCACATCTGAAGGAACCAGTTCTGTGGTGGATTACCTTGGCAATACTTTGCTTCTCCCTTTAAGTGCTATCTATATCTACACACAGTTTCTTTTTAAACTTCACACCCTAAAAACACCTTTCTAAAATAGTCAAGAAACTACCATCATCAGGCTCAATAAGGGAAAATATCTTTGAAAATATTCTTACGGCATTATTAGTTACCTAAGCCTGCCAATGCTTAGATTAACTACATATTTATATACATCCAAACAATAGAGAATCCCATCATCATAAGTAATTCAGTTTTTTGGGGTCTTCATAATTTTTGAAAGACAAGCTGAACTATTCCAAACACAGTATGATGTGCCATTATTTGCTGTATGACGTCTCTGTACTTGGTGTTCCTTTGGTTTTATATTTTGTGCTGTACTGAGGGCTTTTCACTGCAGAAAGAGTGCAAAGAGTTCTTTGCATCCTTGGCTTTGGGTCCGAGTAGATTCCAGCTGGCGGTATTTGTGTTTCCTTTTTATTTGACTTAGTGTTATTGTTGATATTACTGGAAGTAGGAACCTGCTTTTGTACTCCTGCAACGTGTAGTAGAGTTGGAAGTAAAGTCATAAACATGGCAGATGGAAGCCTCAAATGCTGCTGCTAGCGGGATTGAATCGGTGCTTTGAAACTGGGTGGTTTGCTCTGGAAATCCTTTTTTCAGCATTTACGTGTGGAACAGTAACTTCTCCTTCTGTACATATTCTTTCATCCTGGAGTCGTGGACAGGCAGAGAATGTGAGCTTCTTGGCCTTTCAGCAAAAGATGTTTCTTGCAGTAGGAAGGGTTTGGGATTTATTTATTTATTTTCTCTGATCACTTGGAACAGGATCCCAGGCGACGTCGATGTGACAAAGATCTGGGGCAAAAGTAGTTAACTTCTGCATGTGGAAAAGTCTCTGAATATATGTATGTGGATGAGTAGACTCTGAAACTTCCAGCACCCATGGACTGGAGTTCATCTGTGCTCCCTGTGGATCAGGAGTAAAGATCTACAGTCCATCTGCCAGCAAACAAAAGCATTTCTTATTTTGCACTGACATAGTTTCTCTGATAATAGGTCTCTTAATAGCATGAATTTGTAAATCAAAACTACAGTAAATATATCAACGGTACAATACTTTCCATGTCTAAATAAACAGGGTTTTTTCACTTTCACTTTTATCTTCAGGATGTCAAGCAAGAGATTAGAAGGCAATTTTCAAACTGAAGGGAGGGGAGGGGAACCATGATGTTATTCTGTAGAAGTTATTTGATTGCTCTTCATAGTCTTTTCATTACAACTGGCATTTAGAAACTCAACCACACATGCCGCTCCACACCTTTCTACATGATACTGTTTCTTCCTGTTCCCCTTATCTGTAACTGTGACGATGCACAGCTTTCTGCTATTTCTTTCTTGTGGGTTTGTGCAGTTTCTTGATGTTTGTGACAGGCCACGATAGGGGAAGCTTTTATCACTGTGGGGTTTGGAGGCCTCAGTAAATTGAAAATTGCAAATGAAATCCACTGGGCTTGAATTCATCAGCTATTATGTCAGATGACCTTTGGCAGCTGCTGATAAAAATGAGAGAATGTTAGCTCTGATCCAATTTTCAGCACTAACCATTCCTTTTCAAATCCATTCACAGTCAGGCAGCAGACACATGGGAAGTGAAAATGATAGGGTTTCAAGAGAGCTGCATTGTGTTGCAGATTAAGATTTTCTCCCCCTATTTCTAGAGGTCGGCCCCCAGGCCCCTGTCTGGTATCTACCTATTGTCCAATCAGTTTCAATATCTGCTTTAGAGGACATGTTAGCCATCCTTACAGATAAGTGCTTACAGGAGAAAATGTTGGACTTAATAGTTTTGCTTAGGAGGCATCAAGGGTCACAGTGTACCAATATTGACTGGCACATGTTAGTTTAATCTGACATTCTTAGGAATGTGACACTAGATCCTTTCGGAGTTGTTGATCTCTGAGATTTTTGTTCCCGGGTCTAGGTTTTATAAATTTTATTTTCCTGCAACTGTTTATATTCATGAGCCACTGATATTCATAAAAAGGTCTGCCATAGCTGGGCCTAGGTGGCCCTTACCTTCTATCTCTGTCTTATGGCTTACATAAATTATGAAACCAGAGCTGCATGTTGGTTCTGTGCTCTTTCTTCTTAGACAAGACTGGGAAGATGTGGCTGTTCTGTCTGCTCTTGCAAACTGTGCACTGTGGAAAATTAAATAATTAAGGTTTCAAACCAAAATTAATGTAATAAATGCAATTTTTTTTTAATCTGGGCTAGGTGTGAATTTTGCCTTCAAAGATCTTGGTGTTGTGCAGCCCCTCCCTCTGGCTTTGGCTTCCTGAAGGATGAGTGCACTCAGCACCTCCAGCAGTTGCTCAGGGGCTCAAGGGCTGAACCCTCATTCAGAATGACCTTTAAAACCAACATAATGTCAATGTATGTGTCCCACTCCCCATCAGCTTTTTTTTCTACCTAGTTTAATAAGGAAAAGAATGAAACTGTGGACTCTGTTCCCTTGGAAAAATACTGTATGTCATTAAAATTAAAAAGTTTTAGAATAGTACCTTCTACTGCTTAGTTCTTCGTTTTTTACAGAGGCATAGCTCCCATTGAATTCCCTTTTTAGAAGGCAATAATGATATGTAGATTGGACTTGTTTGGACAAGAATTCAAAAATCAGATTCCTTGACTGATCACACTGTCATTCTTCAAAACATCGCTGTTAGGTCTTCAGTGGAAAAGATATTCCTAATATTCTTACCAAAATGTTTCAGAAGTACAATGCCATCTTAAAAATTGCATACGTTTTATATTTAACACTTTTACTGATTCCTTTAGCTAGAATGTGAATAAATATTCAGCAGCTCAGCTTAATAAATAAAAAACTTAAGCTTAATGTATATGGTAGGGTAAAAATATTCCTAAGAAATTTTATATTTATATTATTAAAACCTAAGTGCTAATTTTTAGAATAACTCCAAATAAATATTAGAAATATAGTAAATATTAAAATAACTAAAGTTTCTAAAGGTTTAAGTAGCAGAAAAAATATACTTACTCCTGTGTGAGTATTGGTGGTCTAAACACTGGAGAATGAGAAACAATCCCACTCTTTTAAAGATTAAACTGGAATATGCACATGCATTTATTAGCATTCTCATTAAATTAATGCTAAAATAGGTCTTATATAGTTACGTTTTACTTATTTCTTTGTATCACACAGAAAATCATTTCAGTTATAAGTCTAGCTGTACCCTTTTATTGTGGCAAAAGGTATAGCTGACTCAAAGTAATCGCCTATTTTGCATTATTATGTTGTCATATTTTCCAAACACTCCCGGGCAGATGGAGCCCGTTAGCCCTATAAGGCAATCCATCTACGTCCTGAGGACCTCACTGCCACCGTCCAAGCT
>JAYRBT010000010.1:7491621-7519143 GCA_036023395.1 Myiotriccus ornatus
ACACTGGAACTCACCTAAAAAATCCAATGCGCAGGCTGGGAGGTGTAAAGACCTTCCCCGGTTCTTCGTTCGTGAAGACGGGCCGTTACATTTTCCAAACAGTAATCTTAAGATATAAAATTTGCATAGCAATCACTATTATCCTTGGGTCTGTTCATATCTGAATCCTTGGAAAATCTGACCGCAGATCTGAACTTTTCCTCCCTTCTCTGCCCCCCCGCCCCGATAAAAGAATAGAAAAGTTCTGTCTCCGTTTTCTTCCCCATTCCCATGAGTTTCTGACCTCTGCAATGATGTCTCGTAACGTATTAGAGTTTTCTTATCACGAATAAGGAATATTCGGGAAATCTCAACAAAGCTGAAGCATCTATCTGTTAAATATGTGCTTATTTAAAACTGTGACGGTGATGCAAGCTGTATTAGAATTAAGATTTTTTTTTTTAAATAAAATTCACTTCCTGGAAGCAGGTGTTTATCAAACCAGAAAGCAAAACTGGCTGGAGATTGCCGTGAATGCCAACACAAGGCCCGGGCTGGTTGGTGGTCTGGAGAGGGCTTTGATTTCCCTGGGGTTTGTGCCTGTCCCCGGGTGCTCCATGATTGGCGCTATTCACAGTGTCCCAGGAGGTTGACTTTTCTTCTGGGAGTCCTGGAGTACAAGGAGCTGCTGCTGCTGGTCATTCATTTGTTTGCTTTTAAGCGTCATTATAAACTTCCTGTGACCGTGTTCTTTGATGAGGAAAAATTGGAATTTGTTTGGGTAGAGGAAAACAGTGGTATAGGTGAGATTTGACTGACTTCTTGTGTATCCCTCAGCTGAACCTTGTCACTCGCATTTTAGTTTTGGTCTTTAATAAGTCAAGGAATAATACAGTTGACAACTGTTGCCTGGAATTACAGTCAGAAAAGACAACTTTATGTGATGCTCGCAAAGCATTGGCTACAGTCAATTTAAACACAGCCATGTCTACTTTCAAAACAAATACTCAATTTTGAAAGCTATTAAGAAATGTTCTAACAAAATTTAGCGTGATTGTTTGGAAGTTATTCCAGAAAATAGAGAATGCAATAATGCAGACTGTTTTGGTTTTGTTTTTTAATGAGGGTTAAATGGATCTCATTTTTGGATCTATATTTTCTCTTAAACTTTCCAGAACGTCTTACGGTGTTTATGACATTCGAATTTTTGTATTCTACTACTTAAAATGGAATGCTTTTTTCTACCAAACTTTTACTGCTAATATTTTGTTAGGCAAATTGTACTTAAACAGTATTAAAGGAACTTTAAATCCTGTAAACCTGTTTCAGCAGTAGGTTTAAAATGGGTTGTTAATGATTGTGGCAACCTTAAAAAGAGTTTCTGTGGAAGTGAAGACAGTTCACGTTAAGCATCCAGTGAAAAGATGTGTTTGTAACTCACTATGTTTCTGAAATGCCAAGGATACATGGAGGGCCTGAAGTGCCTCAGGTGACAGAAGTGCGTTTTTCTTCGAATAAACCATGGTTTCTGTGCAGAATTGTCTAAGGACTGCCTAATACTTCCCTATCCATCACCTCCCTGCCCAGAGCAGTGCGAGGGCTGGCTCAGGAATCACCTTCCCTGTTATGCCCAGTTTCTTTGTGTCTTCCCTCAGCCTCCTTGTGTTACTGTACAACTTGTGGACTGGCTCCTAATATTTGCAATGTTTTATAAGGCTCAATGCTAAGAGGTTATATCCATCAAAATGTGAGTCAGCAATTGTGTAACTTCCTGTGTTTTACATATATAAGTGATTTTAAAACAAATATTTAGTAACTGGCTAAGTCTAATTATAATCCCAGCAACATTTGTTTTTTGATTTCTTTGGCATGTTTCCTTTTTATAGTGTGATTGTAAATGGAGTTAAAATCTAATGTTGGACATGTATTAGGGAAACTGTTTAAATACAGTATCCACATCCTTATATTATCATACAACAAAGTTTTGGGGAAACCTTGGTCAAAATGAAATCCAAGTGCTACTTACTCCATAAACATTTAATGAGAAAGAACAGAACATTTATTCTGCTTAGTTTGCAGTTTAATTAAGTGGAAAAAAAAAGAATTAGTGGCAAAGAGTAGTGGTGGAGAGGAGAAAAAGCATGTAAATGTGCAGGCACGAATGGAATTTATTTTTTTTCCTACATTTCTGTATATATAAATGTAGTTCTAAGAAGGTGCTATGGTGGGGAGAATAGGTGAAGAACACACTTTAAAATAGCAAGAGCCTGTATTTTTGCCTAATCCATCTCCCTGATTTGTTAGAGGACCTTTTCCAATTTGCAGTTTGATTTTGTCTGATGTTTGTATGTCGTCATCTAAACATAAACACCAACCATATGGCAGATAAATACTATTTTATTTTTGTTTTCTCAGCTTCCATTGATTCATGTACTCATTTTCATAAAAATATTGTTTCCCAAAAAGGGTAGTATAATCAATATTTGTTAAGTTAGTTTTTCAAAGCATTAGTCATTCTCCCAGATGACTTTTTCCTGCAGTGTTCAACATGAGTCACTTCTGGAAAACCCATTTCATCAACAATACTTTTCTCATCCTGGTGTTGAAAACATGAAGTTGTTTGAAGAATTATAAAGAAGTATCACTTGGGGAATATTTATCATATGGAGGTTGATGTTTGTCTCCTTAGGGTGTTTACTGCTTAGGAGAAGAGCACTAGATCTGTGGATGAAAATTCAGAATAATTCACTGAAGTCAGTGGCATTATTCCAGGGCATGTTGGTGTAACTAAGATTAGATTTTGGTCACTTACTCTTTCCTGTATTTTTCACACTGTGAGATGAGCAGTTGCCATTTTAGTAATCCTGCATACAGTTACCAGGAATTCTACCAGTGCCATGTCGTGTGTCTGCTGTGTCTGTTGAACTGCTGACTCCATCGATGAGCATCTCGTGTGTGCAAGTCTCTTTTTGAATGATCCATCAATGATGACACTTATATTGAAGCTTGTAGAGCAATTAATGCTGCTGTTAAAGAAAATGTATTTGCATCTCTTTAATAAGGACATCTGGGGGAAATGCTGATCCTTCTGTTTAAAAAATCTTTCTCTGAATGTTCAGCGTCAAAGGTTTATAGGCAACATTCCTATATGTGCAGATGGAAAATATACAGAAAAATACACGCTAAAATCTGATTTTGTCTTGGGAATGACCATCATTCAAAATTAGATAATATATTGGACTTCCTCTCTTTACTTGAATTAGTTAAGAGTCCTTAAATTGGACATTAACGTACATGGAAACATCCTTCCTTGCGGAAAAATCACAAATGGGAAAAAATGCTATTAGCTTCCCAGATATTTATTCCTTTGTGGAAAGAATATCACTCTTAAGATGGAATATAGTAGGTTGTTCAAGAAGTTTAAGATGCTCAGAAGTTCTGTAGAAAAAATAGGCAGCCATCTGACAAATACAGAAGTCTGGCAAAGTTTCTGCCCCAGAGGTATTCCCTTGGCTGCCTTTCCACAGTGGCATCACGTATTCCTGCAGTGTTTGTTTCTGTGGAGTTTGGATGTATCTGATCATTCAGATTTCCTTAGAAACAAAAGGTATGACCTTCTAGGTGCACTTGTACTTGAGAAGCTGCTGCTGACAGTGACACAGACCGGTGGGCTCCCACCTCCCAGAGGTTTCAGCCCCTAAGGAGTATCAGTGAAGTCTTGGGAACAGGAGAGCCTGTACCAAAACTGCTGGGTTTTCTTGCTGATTCCTCCCTGTGCAGTTCAGCACCACAGAAACAGCTCTATATCATCTTGTAAACTAAAAGATGTGGTTTTCAGCAAGCTGTCTTGCTGAAATTATCAAAATTGTTGGATGGTCTGTAATTACAATTTTCTATCTTCATCAGGTGAATTGCACATTTTTCTTTTTTCCTTTAGAGGATGCAGATGCTTTGCAAATGACTCCTGAAAAGGAGTTGTACAAAGGAATCAAGTTAATATCTTGGAAGTCTTATGCGTATGTGATGCTGATGTGCTGGTAAAATTACATAGTTAACAGTGCAGGGAAAAGTGCAAGAAGCCAAGATGTCCCAGAATACAGTTCAATGATCAGTAATTTTTATTTCATTTTTAAAGTGATAAAGATAGTGACATGAAGAGAAGAGAATGAGAGCTATGCTTGTTCCTCCTGTTCTGATTTTATGCTGGTTGTCCTTGCTCTCTTGTGCTACAAATAGCTATGAAAATATCTGTGGAAAGCAAGTAAGATTTCAAACGGATTTCTAAGATTTGTGACACCAACCTTCTCTGACAAATGTTTTTCCTCGCATTTGGGAATGAATGCAAGGAGAGCTTGCAAGTACTGTGAATCTGGGTCAGGATCATTTGCAGTTGACTGTAATTTTTTGGGGCAGTTCTTTGTTGCTCTTGTGTGATTTGCAAGATAGGAAAGGATTGGCTTTTGAATTCAGTGATTTTGTTTCAGACACCTCCAACATGAAATTTGATAACGTATGTTCTTCAGTGAATAATCTGAAATTCTATTATGAAATTTGATACTCTAGAAATTTTGGTGAACTGTTGCAAAACAAAGGCATATCTGTCTTGAAGCCTGTTCATGATTGATTCATGGACTGAACAGTAGGACTTACAGTGATATTGAATTGCAATCCCAAATTCATTGTATTTAAATTGAGTCAGATAGTTCATCAATGGCTGCTTTCCTGGTAAAATTTGCTTAGGGTTTCTTTTTTTTTTTTTTTTTAAATCTTATTCTACTTTAAAGAATGAATGAGAATTACTTGCTAAATCAGATTTTAAGTGAAAATTAATGATAAGGTTTGTAATTTACAGAGGAATGAGTAATTCCTCTTCTCCTAGTCTCAGGCTTGATTAATTCGCTATGCTATTGTCTTCTGATAGTTTCCATTTTACTTTCTTTATATAATTTTTTTTTCAAATTACAAATTGTTTCAAAGCACAGCAAATTAAAGCAAACTGATCCCTTCACTTGAGTTTTATATGCATCCTTCATTTTAAAGAATAAATTTAAGTTTCTGTATATAGAGCTGGTAATAGATTAAATTTCATAAAATTACATGAAATATAGGATTAAAAGATGCAAAATCATCTTAAAAAATTATTAATAAATTCAGCATAATTTTTGAGCCTTGTGTTGGCTCTGTCCTTGGTTCAATAAAGTGGTAACGCAATTTCCAGATAGTTAGCCATTTCCTGTAGGAAAATATTTAAGATTTTCATATTTTATTTTTGGATTTTTTTACTCCCTGAAATTGTTTCTCTGTCTTATCATTATTTATCCGTAGAGAGCTTTGCAAGGTCTCATTCTGCTACAGTCGAATGCTGTAAAAAACGCGTGGTGAGCCTGGCAGCTGGGAGCGTTGATGCCACACAGTGTCTCTCTATCAGTGGCATCTGGATGTGGGGTTGGCCTCCTTCCTGGGCTGTTGGCTCACTGCACTGCTGCCTATTCAGATGTATCTGTACCAAAGCATAACAAATTTACATACGTTTTGCATAAAGCTTTCAAGCTGTTACTTCTGTGTTTCAGTTTGCTACGGTGAAGATTAATCAGAAGACAAAAGTATTATACCTAACAGACCGTTATCCACAAAGTGTATTTTCGTCCCTGTGCATTTTCATATTTTGCAGATTTTTTTCAGATTGCTCGGGGCTTTTACAGTTCTGGTGCGGGAATAAATGAAAATGGGGAATTGAATGACGCTTTGGTAAAAAAAATAGAAATTATAGTTTCATTAATTGTAGGCTGGAGGTTGTTGCCACCTTCATTTTGTTGTTAAAGAACTAGTATTAGATGTATTTAAAATGTTATTCAAGTTTGGGGCTTATGGAGCTACTACTCATGTTGTGTCTAAGTTCCTTCACTGTCCTTATTTCAACTGTAAAAGAATGACTGGGAAATTCATGGGAAATTGTTTCATTCTGGGACGTTCTCAGGTGACCTAAATGCCACCCTTTAAGAATTCCTTACCCACAGTCGTCTACACCTTGAAGAAGAGCTTGTGGAACAGTTCATGTTTAAAAGCGGGTTTGAAATCGATTAGACCAAGGAATGAAAGCCTTTTTTTCTGCTATTATAAAACGTGGGAGTGGAAAAAACCATTCAGTTGTTTGATATGGATGTGTGGCTGTGAGTCTGGTGGGAGAAGCAACAGGCTAGGTCTGTGTGTTCAGGGTTTCCCATTAAAGGTTCAAATGGCTGGAATATTCTGTGCTGTAGGCAAGGATATATATTGTTATTTCTCTCCAGGAACTGACATGAGCAGTAGTTTCTTTGCCTTTTTTTTTCCCCTTCCCATGTCTTCTGATGTGCTACATGATAATCTTCACATTTAGGATGTATTTAACAACAGTTATTATTTACTTCTGACTGTATCCAGAAGTTGTTCTGAGGAAAATACTGAGCTTTATTTTTCTAACAGACCAGTCTTAGTGCGTAGCACAGCTGAGCTGTCATGTGGACAGAGTGATGTATTAGGTATAGACGACCAACTGCTGGATTCTTTCACGTGTGCCTGGGAAACTATGAAGTCATGACTTGTGATTTATTTCATTTTTATTTGGCCTGGTAAAGGACTTGTTGGAAGAAGGCAGTGACATTATATTATGTTTAGAGTTTGAGAATAACATTGGATTAGTGGGAAAATCTGCATTTACTGGCTTCTCTGAGTCTGTGTTCATGGCTTTTCACTTTCTAATACATGCCTTTTTGCATAAGAATATGTATTTTACCTAATCAGCATATCTGTAACCATGCACGAGGATGAAAAATGTAGTTTATGCTATCCAAAGAGTATCCTGATATAGCTCTAGTTCTGTCTGGGAATTGATTAGATACTGCTGTGCTGAGCATACAGCAATCACATAAATGGATAACTTTCATGCCCCATTGTTGCAGGAATTTTGTAAGTCTAAATTAATGAGAATGAAGTTGTCCTTCAGAAGAGATTCATGCATCTTTGATGGCAGAATGAAAGAAATTCTTATTTCCCACAGTAGTCAGGTAGATGTCATAACCACTGACACAAGAAACAAAACTTCCAAGAGTTGACTCTTGGAATTACAGGCTTTAGAAACATACCCCTATAAATATATATGTATATTTATACAATATTTATGTTTTTATCAATGTAGGCTCACATATGCGTATATTTAAGTACCCTGGAAGAATATTTGGGAGTGTTGCTACGAGCTGGACATGGAACAAAGTGTTTGTGACTATTCCGATTTTGTCTGCAGTTTTGAACTCTGCTAGGTCATCTCGTCAAAACACCATTTTGAACTCTGAATGCACAGAAGAGAAACAAACATGCTAGATTAAAACACTCTTCCAGTGTTGTCAGATAATTACCAAAAAGAAAGTGCCTACACTGGAAATATCAATAACTGTAATGTGCGAGATTTGTTAAAACACACAAACTCGCTCTCCACTGGCTGTCACTAATATTTATTCGTCCGGTGACTGTTAATCACACCAAGTTTACAGTCCCGTGTAGCACCTGTCACAGGTGTTGATCATTAATCAGCTATTACAGCAGTTTATTCTGCTGCTGACAACTTGCAATTTTCTACTGATTCAGCTAGTTTGTCAGGTGGGAATTATGGCATAGCACATGTGACAAAACACATCACACATTTCTCTCTCTCTCCTCTCTCTCTCCCCCCTTCTTTTTTTTTTCCCTTTTTTTTTTTTTTTTTTAATTTTCAGGCTTCTCTCTCTTCCTCTCTCTCCCCCTTTTTAGACAAACAATATCTGGGAACTCAGAAGTAATAAGGCGGAATGTATAATTAATTACCCAGCTTGCTCTAATTAGGGATGAATAAGTTGTGTCCCTCTCATCATCACAAATGTGGTGATGGGTAATACCAGTTTATGCTGTATTAACTGCAAATATGCAATCCTTCTGAGAGCACTTTTGTTGATGAATTTGATGAATGTGACAATAATTAGCAGAGACAGATGAGAGCTAAATTACTACTGACAATGTAATGCTATCCCGCTCGAGGGTCTGAGAACGTGGCAGGCTAACATGGCAGGGACCGGGGCCTCGTTTCTAATTAATAGTCGACTTTTTTTTTCTTTTTTTTTTTCCTTTTTTTTTTTTTTTTTTGCCAGTGGGGAAAAAAAAAAAAAAAAGAGGAACGGTAATTGTTTTCGTCAAAGGCTGCAGGGAGTTATCAGGGTAATAAAGTTAATTAGCAGAACAAACATCCTTTCACTGCCTTACCAGATTGAGGAAAAGAGGGTAATTCAAACTGCAGAAAGATATGACTAGATGAGATGATAAGGAGAAAAATTTTACACAGGAGGCTAACAGAGAAGAATCAATTTTTTTCTTCATTTCTTTTGGCTTAGTCCATGGAAAGGAATTATACATTCTCTTCTTTCAGCTCATAAAGTTGCTTATGTAGAAAACTTTATTGTTATGATTTCTCCAATGGATGGGAAATGAAGTTAAGAAATATCATATTACATTGTTCCATTTTTTCAGGGCCTTCCAAATAGCAATTGTTTTGTTACATTATGTGCAATTTCCTTTTTATTAAAGTGACTTTTCCTAATATCCACGGCACTGTATTGATCTCGTAATGTTCTTCAAAAAGAAACCTGTTTTTACTTCGTCTCCAGGTCTTCAATGGACTCATTGAGTGTGGCCATTGTACTCGGTTCTGAAGTAGCTAGCTTAGAGTTTGAATTAGTTGATGGATTTCTTTGAGCAGCATTTCTTTTACTATCCTCTAGTGTAAGTATGAAAGGAAAGTCCTTGTTCCTGCCAGCATTAATGCATGTGACCAGCTTTATGCATGAGTAGTCCCATTACATTGGCCTCCATTCAGTTACTTGGACACATAGGCAGGGCCAAGGTCCAAAAGGAAAGAGTCTTTCAAAAGTAGTAACACTGAGGTTTTTAGGTTACTTAGGATGGCAGTCCTTATTCTCATATATTTTCACTGATGTTACTGTTTCTCCTGCAAGATTTTGGCCCACCTCCATGGTAAGGCTGGCATCATACCCTACTATGCTAGCACAAGCTAGATGCACATGTGGGCTTGCAGAAGCCCAGAAGTTTTTGTAAATCCAGGGGGATATGTGGAAGTAAAAAATGTGATCAATGATAAGGTATTGGAAAAAATAGTAGAAATACCAAACCAGGGTGTGTCAGCTGCTTTGAGACGTCTGACCATGGAGATTCTACTATCTTAGACCACACAACATTGAAACAGGATCCCACACTGGGGGGTGATCCAAGTCTGCTGTTCTGGTACATGTGATGGCCACAGTATAACCAATGCAATGAGAAAGCTCTGTATTTCCACTGCCAAGCATCCTCTCCCTTCATCGCAACAGAACAGCCTAGAGATTAGGACTGGGAAAACTCCTGGTGAAATTTAGTGATTTGAGTATTCCTGTGTGACCTAAATTCCTTAGGTTGGCCTTTGAAGAGAGTTTCTCATGAACTTTTCTCATAATTTAAGAAGACTCAGCTCCTATAACCAAGTGCTGTCTCTCAGGCTGACCTGAGTCAACCTTTCCTCAACCATTACAGTCAGTGATTTCTCTGCCCTTCTGCCTCTCTTTGCTCATCTCTCTCCTATTTTAACTTAATTTTTCATTATTCTGGCAGCTATCAGGCAGTAATCTGTGCTCTGTCAACAGTGCTGGCAAATGCAATTTATTGTCATTGGAAGAATAAATCAGTTTCATTTTTAATCGTATTGGTGACACTTCTATATTTATTAACAGAACATGTAAACTAGAAATAAAATATAGAGCAGAGGTTAGATAATGTTTTTGTCATGGTTAATTAAGCATATGTTGGCTACTGGCAAGGGCTGTATATTTTGACAGGTGCAGAACTGCAATACTGGACTCTGTCAGAGCGGGTGAGGCAGCGAGTAAGGAGCTGCTCAGGATCAGATGCTTTCCCACAGTCCTACCTGTTCCTCATTTACAGTCTATGCAAGCAAAACTCCCTATCAGGAGGTAAATGCAACAAGCTGTGAGCAAGGCATAACTAAGCTATTAAGAAAGAACTGTGGATTATCTCCTTTAATAACTCTTCACTGTAAACATAATTAATTTATTATTGTAAAGCTGTAGAGCTGTGTATTCTGTATGTTTGCTTTTTGTCTTCGAACTCTAAATGATCAGTGGAGAAAAATCTATAACTCCAGTGGCTATAGTATTTTACAGTCCCACAATTTAAGGCTGACTTTAACATCATCTAAGCAATTTAAAATGTTCTATTTGCAGAAGACTTTCTGCTTCAGACACAGAGTTTTCTGTTACTGCAGGATTAACACTAAAGGCAGTTCTGAGAGTAGTACAAAATACAGTAGTGAGCAGTGTGTTCATTTTTAGCTTCTTCCTCAGTGGAGCTTCCTGGACGTGTCAGCACTTAACCTGAAGTCTTACCTGTCTGTGCAAACCCACTTTTAAGATCATCCAGTTGTTGTGCCTACCTTTGAAACCCTTCACAGCTTTGTCTCACGCCACCCTGACACTTTCTGTCCTTGTGCTGAGTCCTGCGTGACTGTGCCTTGCCCTTTTCAGCTGCTGTTTTCCAATCCCATCCACTTGTTTGCCCATCAGTTTCTCATGTGCAGAGTGCACCTTCTTCTCCCCAGTCTCTACACATAAAATACTTTTTTCCCAATACTATGTGGAAAGTCCCTTCCCCTCGGCACTCGTGCTTCCTCCTTCGAAGATGAGAGAAAACAGAAGAAATATGGGTTTAATAGAACATGATTATCCAAATAGTCAGCTACCACCTCAACCACTCAGTGTATTTTGTCTCTTTCTTTTCAGTATTCCTATGTCTTTCCATTATAACGACCTAGAGAAAGGGACCATGTGCTTTTCTTATTGAAAAGTGCCCAGAGAGCACTGCTGTGTGTGCTGGCAGGTCAGCAATAACCGAGAATATTTTAGCTCAGTAGAATTTTTCATCTGAGAGTGGGAAAATGCCCTGTTATTTCATTCTTGTTTTTCCTCTCTGGCTACCACACTTGACACTAAACTGATTTTCTACATGAAAAGGGATAGAAGAAACCATCCTGTTCAAATCAGCGTGATATTATGGAGTTCACTGGTTACTATATCTGTTTCTTTTTCACCTGACTCATGAAGGAGTATCTTATCATGCTTATTGATCAGGGGTGCTTTGTAACCATGGATGAACTGAGATTCCATTTTTAAAATCAGATATATGTTTAAAATGTGGGGAAGTTGGAAGTATCTCAAAATGTAACAATCCATCATTTCTCAAAAGAGACCTTAGAAATTAGCTGAACGTACATTAATTAAGAACTTTACCTCTATTAGTAGTTTGTGGATTTTTGGCTGTTTACTCCAGTGAATAGGGTTTGTCCACAGGGTACAAGACCTTAATTCAGATGACCATAAGATTATAATTAAACAAGCCTGAAGGGCTTAAATATTTTTAATTTTAATGATAAAATTATTTAAACGTTCTTTTGTGCAACTGAGGTTTTGTAGTGATGTTTAAGGAAATCACAGTCCTGCCTAAAATCACTTACAACTGCATGCAAACAAATATTTGTACACAAGGTGGTGATGTTAGCAACCAGCTTCTTTTTATTAACACATAATAAATAACAACATATTGTTTTGGCTCTGAGGTATCTTCAGCTAACTTTGGATACTTGTATGAGGACAGATCTGAAAAATTAGCAAGATAACTGTGAATTGGCCTCAAGATATCAATGAAAGAACAACTGTGGAGCTTAAAAAGTCTTCATATCTTACAGAGGTTCTCATTTTCTTATGACATAATTGCACCATGAGAATCATATAAAACTTCAAACATAATGATGGTAAAAGCAACATGTATCAGAAAAGGTAGCTAATGCAACCTTTTATTAAAGATATCTTTCATACTTAAAACATTTCTTATTCTACAACTAACTGGTTTAAAAATAGCAGCAGTTAAGACTGGCTGGGAAGAAAGGGAAGTATTTCTTTTTAAACTGACATGGAACAAGGGTAGAGCTAAAACCAAGGAAAGGGGTAATAAATAATGACAACAGATGTTTGTAAACCTTTTGCTCCTGTGTTCACTGTTTCCATGTGTTTTCTTGTCTTGATATGCTGTCAGCCTCCTCTCACCTGGGACTAGTGATATCTTATCAAAGCCTAAGCAGTTCCTCTTCACAACAGGCAGATAATAGTGCCTTTCAATTTATCATACTAGAAGTCTAAAAGAACCATGGGAACGATTGGTCAGGTGACAGTTTGATGGACAGTTTGACAGCCCTTAAAGCATCATGGGAAATGGTTGTCACCTGATTTTTCAGAGCAACTGGGGAGATAACCTTCAGCATGACAGGAAAAACAAAAATCTGAATATTTGTGTAGGGTTTGCTAACAGCCGTAATGCTCACTTAAGTGATAATGGGGATGAATTTAGATTATTTGAAATGGAGTTATCTGAGCTGGGATCTGTTTAGCCTGTAAATGTTTTTGACATCTTTAGCTGCTTTTCAACACTTTTACTGAACGTAATTCTTCAAACAGAGGTAGTGTAAGGAGTGCAGATAGATTTGGTTTGTATTTTTGTCAAACTATCCACACAATATGTATGTTGTCTGCTAAATGAAATCAGAAAAACAGAACTCTTAAAAAATTTTGCGCCTTGCTTTGTACCTTATTGTTCTGACTACCCAAAAAATCATCCTTTCCTCACTGTGAAATACACTGTGTTGGTGTAAACCAGACAGATGTTTGCACCTGAAATCAACCTCTCAATGGCCACTGCTGTGGACCCCTGCTAACACTCACAAACAGGTCAAGTACTGACCTGGCAAAGACCACATCCTACTCTTAGGTCAAGATAGAGGCATTTGAAAATGCTGGCATTGCTGCCACTCTGGTTTTATTGCTGTGGGTAAATTCAAGAAGCAGTTTTCTAGGTAACGTAATTATGGTACTTCTCAGAAATGGTGAAAAAAAAAATATGAAAAGTATGTTCACAGCTGCAGGTTTTGGAGGAGAAATGGCAAAAATTGCTCAAGTGTTTGTTTTTTGTCTCCAAATCCTGGATACATGCTGCATCTGTGATACATTAAATCATTGCAGAGATCTCAGTGTTTTCTCCAAGAGGAACAGAAGGGGTTGATGTGGTGGGTGGGCTTAGAGGAAACCTACAATACAACTGAACTGATCAGTACAGTCAGGAGGACACACACTGGAAACCATTCCTATACTAACTGTAAAATTACACAGCTGGTTTGAGCAAGCTGTAGAGGTTTCTCACCTTGCTTTTTCCGTTTCTGATTCTTCCTTCGCCCGTCCATCCAAGATGCTGCTGCATTCTTTCGCTATTCTCTCAGTATCACTGATGTCCACATGGCCTTCAACACTCCTTCCCATCCTCCCTTTCCTTTCTATCAGTGTCTGGTTTCAAGGTTCTGAACAGCCGAGCTCTTCTTGCAGTACTTTTCTTTCCATTGCTTTATCTCCATTTTCCCTGTTCCAAGTAAAATGACAAATACAACTCCTTCTGAGTGCAGACCCTTGTTCTGCGGAACCTTCACCTGGTATCATATCCTACCTTCTTTCCACTTCGGAGTCTCCCTTTGGAAACATGCTTTAATGCTTTTTATAATGAAGTTTGCACATCTTTCTGGCAACACTGCTATTCACTCTCTCCCCTGCTGAGGGACTGACTGTATAGACATATATTTATGATCACTGGCTGACACAGAATAATGCATAAATTGAGTAAATAAGAGGGACTTTTTTTTAGCATTAAATTGATATTCTGTCCTTTGCAGAGGCAAATTTTAATATATTGATGAAAGTTCTAACAAGCTGCAGACACTGTGTCAGAGTTCTGCCTTTAGAAATTTCAAATTTCATTCAGAGCATGTTTAGTATTTATAATGTTATGCAGAATGTATTTTTAGTTAAATTATAAGTAAAAACAGTGTCGCCCAGATAATTTTACGTATTTTCTACTTTAAGCATCAGTAAAATTTATGTATTCCATAAGCTGAAACCAGTTTGTTACTGGGATTGCTGCTTAAAAATAATAGTTTAGGATGTGGCTGTGTGCAATCATGGAAAACGTGTCTCCTCACTCATCCCACTCTACACGGCCTGAATTTCAGTAGAGCAAGGTACGAGATAATTGCATGCTGGTGGTGCCTGTGGATGTCCACAGCACTCAACGATACACTGGCTTTGGGCAGGCCATGGCAGATGGCGTGTTTGGATGTGGGTTTTTCCAGATGAAGGTAGAGAAATCTCTCTTTAGGCTTTCACAGCTTGCCATGTAAATACTATTGTTCTGGTCAGCTCTGATTTATATCCAAGGCTATGGTAAGATAAAAAAGGGCCCTTACCCTTCTGTCACAAACTCGTCTTTGTTGAAGTTTCTTTTGTCAAATAGCTCATGCTCTGACTCATCTTTTTCAATACTATGCTTAGTTTCAGAACCCACCATTGTTTTCCTTAAAATATACTTTAATTGCACAGTTAGTATTTCCTGAGTAAAAATTGCAAGCTTACTATCTGCTTTAGATATTTTAGATCATATAACAGATTTTATATAATTTTTGCACAGTGATACCGAAAGAATCATCTAAGTTGGGCTTTTCTACATTGCCTTTTTAAATAATGGTAAAATCTCCTACTGCAAATGAGTTTAACAAAATATCTCTGAGTGTATAAACTGCTTCTGCAGAATGCAAGTTGCAACTGAAGGTTTTTCCCTCTGTATTTTTGCAAACAAACAATGTGGTTGTCAGAGAACCTAATCAGTATTTGAACTGACAAACAACCAAACAAAAAAGGTATTTAGCAGGGCCTCTGATTTCCCTAATGACAGAATATACCCATCAAGGAAACTCAGTAGCAGCTGCTCCATTGTGTTAAAGATTTGAAGATGTCTTCGTTTTGAAAAAGTTTGGAGGGTTTTCTTTACTTTCACCAGAGAATATGTAAAGAGGCATTTCTACTTCTTTTTGGTGCGGGAAGAGAGAAATCAGTTGATTAACCAACTTAATACTGCTTTTTGTGCCTCTGTGTACTGGGCTCTTCAGTTTCAAGACTACATCTTGTGTGTCAGTGTGACCAGATAATTGCTGATAACAACTTGCTCACTGGGCTTTCACATAACATCCATCTGGAAAAGCTCTAACATGCACCTCGTGGAAAAGAGGGGAATCCTCATCTAGTTGTGGGTGACAGTTTATTTCTTATGCTGTTAACTCACATCCTCTTTGCCTATTAATTATTTTACTCTGACTGCTTTTATAGTTTAAGTCCACAACATCCATTGCCACAATGAGATGAGGCTTCCAGGTAGTTCTAATCAATTACGTAAAATAGTTGAAGGTCAGGTGAACATTTAGATCTGTTTTTCCCTTGAGGTGGAAAATTGATCTTGTGCTAAACAAGATAGATATTGATAAGAACAGAGATATTGAGTCCAGCTGAAATCAATGTTTTCTCATAACTGCCTGCAGAATTCTTTAAGTAACATCTAAAGGAATTCAGTCATAAAAATGTGAAGATTTGAATCATCAGGGTAAAGAGAAAGGATAGAGAGAAGTGGTGAATTGTAAAAACACAGAGGGGAATTCAGGATAAGCCAAAAGTAGACAATAAAACTGAGGCAGGGGAAATAAGAAGTAGTAAGGAGAATGAAACAACAGATTAGAATGGCTTCAGTGAAGAACGGCTGTGTTGGAAGTAATAAGAATAAAAATCCCAGGCAAAATCTGGAATTTTGACTGGGATAGAAAAGTGTGCCTGTCTGTCACAGCCCCCTTCCTGGAATTTTAACCAGTGTTCTTGTTACTTTGTCTTCATTGCTTCCATGTATTATGGAGACATGGACAGAGACTTCAGAGGTCCTTTTATGCCTCTTTCAAATTGGCAGCTGTGTCTCATACCCAAAATAATCAGTCTCCAAAGAAGTCTGGGGGAATGATGCCTGCAATGGCAGCAGCAGTTTAACCAGAAACTGAAATGGGGTTTCTGTGTTTTGTCATTGTGTCATAAGGAACAGTTTTGAGATTGTGTAATTTGTAGTTCATTGGCTGAATTAGATCTGCTTACTTTCAACTGGTGACAGTGGCTTGCTGTATTCTGAATGGCTCTGGAATGAGAGGGAGGATTCTCAGTTGCAATCTATACAGCCACGATACCTGCAGTATTGGTGGCACTTAGGAATATTTGGAGGAGAAACGGGAGTGCTGTTCACCAAATGAGGTACTTGACCACTTAGTCATAAGTGCTGATGATTCCTTATAACACTTTTAGCAGTCAAGAAGAGCGTAAGTAGGATTCACGCATCTTGGACGTGTATCATTTAGAATATTTCACACTTTGTGAGTGTTCTGAGCTTTAGAAAGAAGAAAAGAAGCAGCATTTGTTTGCTGGCATAGGATGCATCTTCACAAGAGGAGCTTTGTGAGTGTGTCTATCTACCTGTTCTTTTTTGAGGTACTTCACTGCTGCTTTTCACCGTTTGGTGTTTCGCAGGTGACCTGTAGGCACTTATCTCCACGATGAACCATTGTCTACCACAGGCAGCTCAAAGGACTTGAATTCATAGTTTCAGCAAGAATCGAGCTGTGAAACAATAAGGCACAGGTCCAGGCATGTCAAAGCTCACAACTTCCTCTCCATTCTGGTCTTTGTTTCCTATTATTGCTGTCAGTGCCCCTGCCCAATTGGAAAGCAATGTATATATACATATGTATGTTATATGAATGGATATATAAGTCCCCTAGATATGTATATAAAAAAAATTTAGTATTTATTATAGGAGTCCTCAGGGCTGGATTGAGTTCACAGGTCTGCTTGAGTGATAGAAAATTCAGAGTGATCTTAATGAGGTGATGATTTCCCTAAAACAGTGGCTATGTTGCCAGGTCTTGTTTGTTTACAACTAATCAGGAAATTAGAGTCAAAATTTAAATGAAACTACGTGTTCAACCTCATCTGCTTCTTCAAATCTGGGCAAAATGGTTGAAGTAACACATTTGGGGAGTTTTGCAGTATTTGTCTTATCAACACCCCCATCAGTGAGAAAGTGTTGAGTTCATTTATGAACTCGTTATTGTACCCTGAAGTGGACACAAAATCTATTTTAACTTATTTCTAGAATGCTGAATCTAAATTAATTTGTCTTAATTGAGACACTTTTTTGCATTTGATATTTGAAGATAGGATTAATTCACAGCCATCTGTTATCTTATCTTGCCTTGGTTAATGATAGGCCCAGCAGTTTGGGGAAATGAAATGAACAGGCACAGGGGTCACTGTCATTATCTGGATCATTTCATGTGATGCAAATTAAATCAGGTACATCACGGCAGCTATTAATGCATATAATTCATTTAGTGAAGGCTTTCCCATCGATCAGTTTTAATTTTAGTTCCAAAGGCTGACACTGCTCACTTCAAGGTGGTGTCTTAGGTATTAGTCACATGCAAAGAGCAGGCAGGAGGCTTGGTGGCTGCTTTCTCTTGACCCATCTGGATTCTTTAGGCAGTTCTTGTGGATTGGGGATTTGATAGGGAAAAAGGGCATGTTGATCATGGATATTCTGAAGGGAAGAAAGGTCACCTGGCTAGCCAAATATTGTTAGGAGCTGCAGTTGTGCAACCTGTTTGCACTTACACCTGGAACCGACGTGCAGGAAGGAGCAGGAGTGCTCGAAACACAGCAATAGAGGCATGACAGTGGGGTGATGTTAAATATATTGAATTCAGAAACTGACAATTACTGTGGAAATTTCAACAGTGAATCTGCAAACGCTTCCGTGACCCAGTTTGGCTGAATTGTTTATTTTCTATTTATTTTCATATTTAGAGGGATTTCTCACTTGCTTGGCCTCTAATACATAGATTTTCTTACCAAAAAACTGAAAATAAGATTTTGGCTTTTTGCATCATCATACCTGACTTTCACCACCTTGGGGATAAAAGAGAATCCCAGAGCCAGTGCAAAGCACTGCCAGGGCTGATAAATATCCTTCAGCAGAGATGAAAATTAGGCTCTTGACTTGTTTCTGGCACAAGCAGAAACTTTCAAACAGTATTGCTGTTATTATTTTGCTCATGAGGAGAAGCTTTTAATAAAAGACTAAATCACTTATCAGACATTTAATTAAAGCTTTAGTGCTTTTCAAGTTGAAATCTTCTCTACTTAACAGAGATGGGAACTGAAAAGTGAAGTGACTTAATCAGTGTCCAGTAGTGAGCCTTCAGCAGCTCTTGGACTTGCATGCAGGAATCCTGCTTTCCAATCTCATCTGGTTAATATCTTCCTTCTCATACTGACTGGAGCTATAGCAGTTCCACCAGCATTATCCCTGTCTTGCACCTGTTTTTTTCAGGATCAGCTCTAGTTGTGCATCTTTCATTAGTACATCCACATTTTATTAGCTTTCTCCGCAAATGGTCCGTGCAAATAATATTCTCTTTCCTCGACTGAATAGTTTAAAGCTACACAAAATTTATTAATTTTATTATTATTTTGCTAATGCACTATCTTGAGTATTTGGTAGTAAGCAGTTTCACATCTGTGGCTGAATGATAGAAGCTAAAGCTGATATGGATTTTCTATTTTCCATCACTCCGTATCATTTGTAAACTCTTTAGTTCTGTAAAAGATCTGCTTTAAATAAATAAATGTATCCTGACTAATCCTCTTTGAATAAGTGGGAAAGCATTTAATCCCATGATTCTGTAAATCCAGGGTAGCTGTCAAATTGTGTGTTCATTTTTCTGCATTATCTAAATCGGTTTGTATCAGATCTTTCATTGACAACAACAGTTTGTTATTTGGATTAAACACCTCTCGTGCTCTATAACCTTTCATTTAAGAGCCATTTGCATCCCTTTTTTTGGCTGCTACTTCAATCATCTGTATTTTAACAGTTCTTTAGGAATATTTGCTGCTAAATATTCACAGTGCATTTAAAATTGCCTTTTTTTTTTCCAAATTGCTAACAACTCTTCAAGATCTGAAATTCAAACTATTTTTGTTTGTGTCACCAAGAGGCTGAATTCATTTATCAGTTTTCAATTTAAGAAAATAAAAATAGATGATTCATGAACTTCATTTCAAAATTTTTAAAAGTGGTTCATTAATTGAACAGCAGCTGGGGGGAAAAACTAATCAGCTCATTTCAACTGCAATAGCTCATTATCATTTTGTCTGATGAAATCTTTGGAGGCTGGTTTCATGGGAAATGGGTCCTTCATACAGTTGCCCCTCAACTGTCTGGGAAAAGGTCAGTTGCCCCCATAGAGTAATTAAAGCTCATATTAGAACATGTGCGTCCATTTTTTAATTGCTGAGGATAGCAGACCTCTCCTTGCTTTGACTTGAAGGAAGTGTTTGGGTTCTTCCAGTTCTTCAGAGCAGTTTCAATGGCTCCTGCTGACAAGTAAATACTTCTGGTTTCTGAAAACAGAGTAAATACGACATGAGGTCTTGTCCAAGTAGCTGTAACAGTTCTTTCCACTGGTAAATCTCTTTATTTTGGCTGCAGGGATATAAAGGACTGCACCTCCATTTTAGCTTGCACTATCCTGAGTTTGGGCAAGACTTTAGTTTGGGAATCATGGAGGTTCTGGAGATGGTACATATAATTTAGGGCCATATGTTACCTCTTAAACTTTGCAATCTTAATACCAGTGCTGTAGGACAGATCTTTTCTTAAAGTATGTTTCCCAGTAAATAATAATGTATATTCATAAATGAAAGGAAAATATGGAGAGTTAAGATTCTGAATTCTCTTCCCTGTTCTTGTTCAACCTGGAACAAACTTTTGCCTCATTTTGAGATTATTAAAATTAAACTTTCCTATAACCAGTGTTGTGTTACAGTCATTTTCTGGAAAGCTCTTTGAAAGAGCTACATGAGATGTTTGAGAGATGTGTATAACTGTAATAGCCATAATTTTAGTATTGGATTTATAATGATTTTGCCAATGAAGAACATTGTAGTAGAGTAACAAAACTTTATAACTTTTAGAAAATAATTTCTGGGTTTAAATGTTAAAATAACCAAGCATACTTTTTAATTTTTCTTTTTTAATATTTCTTCTAAATGAAGAAAAATCTTATTATTCTCGACACTTAATAACAGCATAGTTATAAATAGAAAAGCACATTTTTTTATTATCTTGGAGACTAAAGAAGTTTATAAAGTTAAATATAAGCAAGTGATTTTTTTCCTGGTTTCTCATGATTGTTATGTATCTATGCAGTTCTTCTAATTCAAATAGTGCTCACCAGCATAACATTATTTAGGTCATAGACAACTAATAAAAATTCAAAACCCCCGACACACTGCTTAGACATGCTACTTAACCAAGTAGTCATTTTTATGAATTAAATTTATTGTACATCTGCTGTGAAGTAATTGGTGAAAGATCTTCTACAAATTTTGTAATTAAAAATCGCAAGCACTCAAAGTCCTGGAAAGTACTGAAAAATAAATGCTTTGTTTGAGCTTCCTCGCTGAGACATGGTCTCAGTAAGGAAGGTAAGGCTGGCTATAGAACTAAATTCTAGTTAAGATTGTTTAACTCCAGTTAAGATATAAAAATATTTTTCTAAACTTTTTTTCACAATAAATATCGGATTTCTTCCAAAAGAAAATCTGTATTTAGGTTAAAAGCTTTGTTTTCAAGGGAATAACTTTCTCCAGGAAAATTCATGTCAAAGCAGTTCCTTTCTAATCTTACTTTTAGACTGGGTGGGGGGGAATAGCTGGATAGCTGCTTAAATAATCACACTGTGTATATGTCTTTTGTTTATAATACTTGATGGTACAGCCAGCACAATGTGAAAAAACTTGGAAAAGTTGCTTATGCTTCTCAAAAATTATAATTCCACTTCATAATAACACAAAATTTGCACAACATTTATCTTTGCCTTTTCGATTCTGAACCACTGGATTCCAATGGGTTGTATTTTCTAGTTTCTCTCTGCCACCATGAGGGCAAAATTTTACTTTTCCTGGACGAAAATCAATACAATTAAATTAAACAGTATTCCCTGAAAATAAAACAAACAGTTTCAGAGCAAATATGAGGCCTTGGTACTTATTTTAAAAATGTTCTTTAAGCTTCAATGATTGTTTGCTGCTACCCTTCTCTACAGTCATGCTGAATAGAGCTATAGCTAAAAGGAAAGTTAAATGTATTCACGAGGTGTTAATGTCTACATCTCAACCTCACCTAAGAGCTGAAAAGTTGTCAGTATTTGCCGTGCTTCATAAATACACCGTCAAACTCTAAGATGGATCAGTAGAATGGTTAAATCAGAATCTCAGATCAGTGGTGAAAGTTATTGGCCTGGTCCCTCTGGTTCCTCAGCACTTGAGAGGAGAATAAGGACTCTTCCATCTCCTCTTGGAAGCACCCCACAGGGAGAATGAGACTGTTTGTCCTGTGCAAACAATAAACATTAATTAACTCAGCCTCAAGCCCTCAGTACATCACATGGAAACTATTTATGTACACACGGATATGTTTGCCCGATATAATGTGTTTTTTAGCCTCTTCTGCTACTTAGCCAGACTTACCAGTTTATAGAGGTATTTTCACAGATATTTAAGTAATGAATGATTTACTATAATTTTGAAGATATGTAACCTTATCCTACAAACAAGTAACTATGAGTTTTATGTATTCACTGTAGGAAGGAAACTGTTATTTAGCCGTGGGAAGCTGAATGGGAAGATGAACTCAGTGATACTGCACAATAAATCACTAAATTTGTGCTAAATAAATTGTTAAGTATACCATGAGTTTAAGTAATTTGTTGCCAGTGAAACACAGTTTCGCTGTGGCTGCGCTTTGCAGAGAAGTACCTTTTCCACCTTCCTCCATAAAACTCTGCTTTGATTTTGCCCTTCTACCAGAGCTCTGGAGGTTTGTCTGGTTTACTTTCATTGTGCTCTTCAAAAGACAGTTTTGTGCTTCGAGCTTTTTCTGATGATTGTATTTTATACTCATGTTGGTGTTGTGAAAAACGAGCTTGAAAAGAATAGAATATAAGTAAACAAGAGTTTTTCAATGACTTTCTTGGCAAAATATTTCAGGAAGGTTAGTATGAATTTAGTTCTCCCCTCATAATTATCTTAATGGTGGATAATTACTGGCTGGGAAAGCCCCATTGGAATTGGTTTCATACTTTGATACAAGCAAGTTTTATGGGCAGGGCTACTAAATAATGTAAAGATCATATTTCAAAACCTTCAAGCAAGACTTGTATCCCATGACACTGTTTGTGCAACTAAAAGCCATTGGAATTGCTCTCCTTTTTTGCACACAGGAATATGCCTAACCTAGTTAATTTTTTTATTGCAGATTCAGTGAAAATTACAAGCTGTATTCAAATACTGTGCTTTTCCCTATATAGTGCATTACTTTGATATATCAGAATTTCAGAACACATTCAGTACAGGCATTATGTATTTTGTACTATTGCCTTGGAAGCCCATAGTGACAAATCGGTAATGGTCACATGAAGAATAAAGTGGCTTAAAATGTTCTGTTTATTCAGTAAATATGTTTGAATTCAGTGAAGATTTTTGTAAAGACTACAAACTTCTTTGAAGTTTATATTTTTGCTACCCACGGTTTAAAACACCACTTTTCTTTTAAATGCATGCCAAATTTCCAGAGTAAGGTATCTGTAATGGCTATTTATAAAGAGTGCAGTCGCTTCTGCTTCAAATGCCATCATGACTCACTTCACCAGTAGACACCTCTTTATTTCAAAGAAGACAAGTGTTCATTTAAATGCTGCTGAGGTGACAGACACCTGAAGAGAAGCATCTGATGAAACGATGCAAGTGCGCCCAAAGTCTGTGTTCTCATGGAACTTCAAAGCAGACAAAATTAGAACTTTAGCGGGTTTAAATTTGTGTGATATTCCAGTTTTGCTTTTCACATGGCTGTGGTTTCCAATAAGCCAGTTTCAGTGTTGTGCTTGTCCAGAGCATCAGAGGAGTTGATGTGGCTGATGCAGCTTCAGCTCTGTGTTGTTGGCACCCATTATCAGGGACTGTCCTTAAATGTGGCTCTGCAGCCATCCAGCAGACCCCGGCTGTGACCCTTCCTGGTGCCACCACAGTCACATTATGCGTGTGGAACACCTGCAGTTCGGATCTGGGGGGTAAAAACGACGGTGACAGTCGTGGATCAGCGACTCAGGGAGTGCCGTGTGATGGCTTGATTGGTGCCTCACTGGACAGAATGACCTGGAAGGAAATGGCAGTTTTGCCCAAGGAAGACATTCAGAACAGATCCTTGGGCTTAAATTACTTCTGTATTTTCCATTAATTCATTTGCTTTGCTGGGGATTTATGCAAATGATAACTTCTTCCCCTTCTTCTAATCTGATAGCTCTGTGCAGCCCCTGGATGCTGCCTGGCCATGGGCAGCAGTGTAGGAGCATGTTAAACACGCCACAGGGGCCTTCCCAAGCCCTTGGTTGAATTCCCCAAGGATAACACGATAGACAGGATTTCATGGCTGCAAAAGATGCATCAGCATTCCTGGTCTGAGCAGAGAACTACGAGTTTTAAGGATGCTTACATGCCCAGATGCTCTCTGTGTTGAAGTGTTGGTTTCATTTTTACCTGCAGCCTTCGGTGGTCAGATCCACCCCATCAGATGCATATTTTGGGTTGAACTGGCATTTTTGGGAAAACATTCTAGAGACAATAGACTGTCAAGGTACACTTCGTGAATCCATTGCCAGTAACTTCACCAAGCACTAAGTTGAATTAATATCTCTCATTCTTGTCAGTTTTCCTTCCCACATTATATCAGAAACCATGCTTTTTTTTGATTAGAAATTTTTAGGTCCAATCCTTAGATTTTGTACAGATGAAATTTTACCGAGGCAGAGGAGGAATGGAAATTTCTGTATTTTAAATAAAAATTCATTGGGCATAATTTTGATGACAGATGAATGCCCTACACTCTCTTCAAGAATCTGAAAGTTAAACACTTTGTGAGTAAAAGAAAAAAAATTGGAATTGTTATTCAATGGGGGGAGGGAGGAGGAACAGCAAAATTTAAAGAAAATATTTTTTATCAGGTACAATAGTAATGAAAAATTGATATTTTATGGAGAAAAATCCCTCTTGATGTTAGATTTAGTTGGAAATTAAATTTTCCTAAACATTTATGTGGGTTTTTTTTTTCTTGAGATATACTTCTTTATTTCTTTTATTTTAAATGACAGTAAAAGAATCTAAGCTTCCATATTGCAATAAAATTCAGAATTAATAATTTAAATAAGTATTTTGTTTTCAATTCTGAGAATTACAGTCTGATAGTCCCCTTTAATGAATTAGAACCCTTTGAGGATGGAGCTTGTCATTAACACACATCATCAGCTGATGCATTTTAATAATACATAGAGTTGGAAGAGAGAGGAAGTGTAAGCTACTGAAGCTTGCAAAACCAATCCCCTAAAGCTTTCATGTTTTATTTGAGCATATGTTTTGGAAGTGGTGGTGTTGACACTGGTGGCACTAATCTCCTCTTTATCTTGTTTTGATTAAAAGGATATTTGAATATTATTTTTGGCAAACTTTTATCTAGCCTCAAAGGGGTTCCCTTGTAGCAGTTACAGAAAAATGGCTATAATAAACACATTCTATGATACACTTACATCACACAGTATAGCCACTGCTGGTGTACTCCAAGAATGCAAAATACTCCTGGAAGAAAAAACGATGAGCTTGCATTCAATGCCAAGTGTGTGAAAATATAAAATTATGCTCTGTCTTTTTTGTTGGTTTGTTTATTTTGCAAACTAAGCTGTGTGAGTTGCTTCAGCTGTGTAAAGGAAACTGTGTATTAGATTATCCAATAAATCAGTTAGTAATATATATGGTTAGGAGATAAAAGGTTACAGCACTTTTATAAAGACTTTTTTTATTTTTTATAAAAGCACACATCCTCTTTTCTTTACATCTTTTTTGCTACCCACTGGCTGCTGGGTTAACGTTCTATCAGAATATTACCATTTTGCACCTTAAGTGGTATTAGCAGTATAAAACTTAATTTTCAAAATACACAACAAAATATTTTTTATCATTTTGCTTTATGGAATGTGCAGCTGTGTATAACTGTCCCATGGATAGTGAGCACAGTGTAGGTCCTCACAATCTTAGTCACTGCAGGACAGCTTACAGGACAGTCCTCCATCCATCTGATCAAATATCACAACTGGGGAAGATACTTGTGTTCTGCTGTTCCTTTGCCATTTTCTCACTCTAAAGCAAGGAGCAAGGAATGCACAGTAGATCACCTTCTCTGTGTATTTGTGTATGACAAAGCCCCTGATTTCTTAGGTGCTGGATCAAGCCTCAGGTCTCCATTTCAGCATCCAGCACTATTAGCATATTACTTTTCTTCATCCCTGTGGAATGTGTTTATAAGCAATATTGAGTGGTTTAAAAGCTTGCTTTCCTCAGACCCCATGCTGCTTGTTTGGTTCTTAAGTATGGATTAAAGTGTTTATTTTTAGGGTTTAAATTGAATATACACTTTCAATTGAGAGAAATGGGATTCATAGTTGGTCAGTAAAATCAGATCACTTTTTTATGTAGTAATTTCAGACAAGCTATTTTAATTACCCAAAGCAGAAACCCATTTCCACATAAAGCCTGCATATGGATTTGTTAATAATGGGTCTCATTGCTCATAGAAGGATTAGAATCACATGGTGTAATATGGTGGAATTACTGATAGCAATTTATTTTATTTTCCATCCTCTCAACATTGTGCTTGTGTGATTTTTCAAGTAATTTGTATTTCAGCAGAACTCTCGCTATTTCTTTTTCCCTCTTCCAAAGCTGTGACTGTCTCCTGTTAGTCAAATGGTTTTTTACAGATGGGACCTTCTTTCTGTTCTTTAACTACCCAAGCTGATTCTGTGGTTCCACTGACTGATGCATCTCTGCGTTTGGCACCTCCACAAAACCCTTCTTTTTGAGAAGTTCAAAGTTCGTGTGATGTTGTTCTCATTTTTGTTCTTTTTGCAAAGCTGTGTCTTAGGAATGTCTGCTGGTTGCATTCAGGTATTCAGGTCACACATGTTGCTGTGCTTCTCTCTGTGGTACGCAATGGTCACACAGCCCCTCTTTGTGGAATGTTGCCTCCAACTCAGAACTCTCCAGCTTTTGTCCTTGCTGCTCTCTTTCATGGATTAATTCCACTGGCAACATTTTCAGTTGTTCTGGTTCCCTACATTGTTCTGCTCCGTTTGTTGTATTGCTGTAGTTATGCTCCTCCTCAACATGCTCCTCCAGGATCTTGCTTTTGAGTTTCAGAGGGAAAGTGGTCATGTTTTCTACTTCTATATATTTATGTTCCTCCTCCTTTGGTACATCAGAGAAGTTCTGTTCCTCATTAAAAAGTGCATTCTGAGACTCTGAACGCATGTTCTCTTGCTCTTGGTTGTTGGTTTAACAGATTACTCTCAAAAACAAAACCACAAAGTGTTCAGGTCAGGTTTGGTGTTCAAATTGTTGCTGTTCAGTGCTTGGTACCTCATGGTCTGCTATGTAAGGTGCAGTGTCAGCACTCACATCCTTCTGTCATTTGTAGTGGGGTCTTTTATAATAGATTGCATTCAAAACTGAAGGATTCAGACTTGCTGGTCCCAAAGACAATAGTTTTCCTGGAGGGCAGTAGTGGCAGATTCTGAACTGATGTTCAGGAGGAATTTTGAAACCGTGGCAGTTGTAAACACTTTTGTCCACTCCTCTAACCCAGGTGTCGACATCTTACCTAGCAATGCCTTGGAATTATACACTGAACTCATATCTTCCTGAAGTCTAAGCGGTCCTTGACTTCATCATCTCTGTAGCAAAGGCCATGTCAGTCTTTAAGAATCTGTATTGAATCATGAGACCCAAGGAACTATCATGTTAAATATCGACACTGCTGCCTTCCCTGAAAGCAGCAAACCCAGTAAGTAGTTAAATTTCCAGGCAAGCTGTAGTCCTGAAGACATTCCCTTTCTTCTTTGTTGACTGTTGTCACTGGTAAGTCCTTGTGCCACATGCTGGCCTTGTTCAAACTCTCAAACACAGCACAGAGAAGGAGCAGAAAAAACACACTTGGTTTGATGGAGATGGTGACACAGAGAAGAGAGTTTAAGGGTATGTTAATTTTCAAGTACCGGAGTATGATTAAAAATTAGTTCATATTAAAATAAGAGCTATGACTACTGTCTGAACTTCATAGGCTTTCAAGGAGATTACACTGAGAATCTTTCCATTAGTCTCTATGATGTTGGTTGAGTTGCTGCCTATAAAGCATTCAAAAATCATATTGATGAGTGTTAGAACAAGGGTTCATTTAGATTGATAGAATCTCTTATGATAGTGTTTATAACAAAAACCTTAGCTTTGGCAGAGTGATGCCTTGGCTTTTCAGAGCTTCTTTTGGTTTTAGATCTGCTACGGAGAACTCTGTTTT
>JAYRBT010000010.1:7519243-7521743 GCA_036023395.1 Myiotriccus ornatus
CTTAGCTTTGGCAGAGTGATGCCTTGGCTTTTCAGAGCTTCTTTTGGTTTTAGATCTGCTACGGAGAACTCTGTTTTTTGTGTAGTTATCCTTTTGATATGAAATAGTCTGCTGATATCCCTGTAGGAGCAGTCATTGTGCAGCTTACTTATTTACTTCACAAAGATGGAGATAAAATATTTGCTATTCCTGTGGAACTTCTCTTCACATGTAATTGCTGTCTTGGAAGGAACCAGACCCTTGAATTTTCTAAATGAATCCCAACCGATGTTTTGGCCTAGTGAAGCTTTTTCTTTTTTTTTCTTTTAGTTTATGTACACAAATAGGTGTTTTATAGAACATGTGTATGGGTTTCATCAGTCATGAAACCCAACGAAGCAACCTAAAAAGAAAACAGAAGTGATGGATGGTTTTCTGACTTCTATTCAAAATTCTTGTTATGTTGTGGAGTACTTACTATGAATGCTTGGCAACAAAAAGGCAAAGATCCTATATTATACAAATACTTAAAAGCCTGCACCCAGAGACAAGAGAATGAAATAGGTGGTTTTATACATGTAGTCCCTGCTGTCTCCTTCACCTCTCCTGGGAAGTAGTTATGACATAATAGGATTCGAAGGTTACTCTTCAAATTTGCTTTCACCTTCAAGTGAGTAACCCACGTCATGCGTTGCAGAAAAGCTGTCTTCTTGACATGTAGTGGTGCAAAACTGACTTACTTTAAGTCTTTCTGTCAGAAAGAACTGGAAATCAGACTTACAGAAGTTAAAACTTAATTCCCTTCCGTTTTTTCTTGTTTAAAGTTTTAAACCATCCCGCAGGCTGAGAAAAAGCTGAGCTCAAATACATGTGTATAACAGCACATAATAGGTCTGAAAGCCTCCAGTTTAAAGTTTTCTTGTGTGAGAATCAGCTGTATCTTTCCTATCTATCATCACTAAATTGTTTACTTGCTGGCAAGAAAGAATGCTGTATTATTTCAAGCTATTAGCATTTAATCTCATATCTTAAATTGCTCAACAAATATTACAAGTAAATATTTGTGAGTTTTGTCCTATAAATGATTACCAGAACCTTTTGCAGCTTCTCAGAAAATAATTGCTCTATGAAATAGACTTGTTAGAAATATTTAAGAAAAAATTTATACGTGGCCAAAGATGTTTCCTAGAAGGAATTATTAATCTGAGAAAATGTATTTTAAGACATTTGTATCTGAATTTTTTTTACAGTTCTTTCCGGGACAAATTTGTATTACAATTGCAGTTAATTGTTTAAAATGCAATTTTAAATCAACTAAAGATGACCCTCACTATATTTCCTTTTTATTCTCAGTTGTCCCTTTTCAAATTGTATTTATATATTATTAGCAGCTGTCCTCCTTTCATGTAGTTAGCACAGCAGAACACTAACTCTGTAATTTACTGATTTTAATACCAGCTATTTCTCACTGGATATTGGTACATGGGCATAGAATTCTTTGGAAAAGTAACAATAAGGATTTCCTTGCTAGTTCTCTAATAGTTGTTGCAAAACAGCTGAGATGCATTAGCTTCTGTAATTTCTTATACTTTTCTTTCCCCTCATAATAAAGGGTCCTTTACTCTCAGAAGTCTTTTCAGTAATAGGTAATTGCAGACCATGGTTAGTCTTCTTTTAGTTGAGCTTTAGTCTTTTGTTGGAGGGTAAAGTTTCCAGATCACATCTCTTCTGATTCTCGTTTGCTCCCCTCTTTTGGATACCAGTACAGGGTGGAGATATCCAGAAGTAATATTGCCGGTAGATTCAGAGGGGATAAAAGAACTGAAAAGAATGTTTGAAAAGCATTTACTCTACCACAGAATGTCCTGTTTAGATCTGGCATGAATGATGTCTGATACATCATTCAGGAGGGTAAAGCATCCTCCACCATGGACCCACCTCTTCAGAGGGCTCCATCAAGGCACCATAACATAAATTACAAGAAAACCCCTTTCCTGAATAAATTAGCCAAGAGAACTTGAAGCCTAGATGGTCCTGGTGTTTGCTTATAACCTAAACAGAGGAAAGCCTATATGTAAAAGCTAGTGATAGTGGTGACCTGAAGTGCCAAAAACTCAGAGAATATCAGCCTGCAGGAAGTAATAGAAGTTTTTAAAGGACATAACTTGAACTGGAGAGGATCTGCTAGGAGCTGGATCCTGCACTGTAAAGTAACCAGGCTTTTATACCATTACAAAATCTTTTGGCTCCACCAAAACAGAGTTAGATTTCTCCTTCAGTATTTAGTTAAATAATGAGGAGTAATGAGTCTATTTTTGTTTTTATTTTAGAGTGCTCTCCAAGAAGGAACAAAACCCAATTAATAAATCTCAGTCTTTCTCTGTGGTACATTTGATGCTCTGAAAGCTGCCCTTAATTGTACAGCAATCACAAGTTTTTGCTTGTGATTTCCATGTAGGAGCTAAAAATTCTGATAAAATTAAGAGGAGTTTGGTTTTAGATAGAATTGCATCTCTCTGCC
>JAYRBT010000010.1:7526743-7574243 GCA_036023395.1 Myiotriccus ornatus
TATCTGCCAATTTCTTGTTTGTTTATCAGAGAAAATAATAACTTGCATTCAAGTGCAGGGGAAAAGAAAATTATGACTAATTTTGTCTCAGCCCAAAGAGTTGGTGTAAAAAGACACAAGAGCAATTCAAATTTTTTACCACTTGACAGATTCCCAGTAATGGCTCTGAGCAGCACACACTCCAAATGCACTTTAGTTGGATTTTTTTAATTTTTTTATTTCCTTTTGTCTTCAGTGACCAAGAAAATTTGACATTGAATAGGGACTACCCATCTTAATTTGTAACTCCTAGTTGCATATTGTGGCTTTCAGGTTAAGTACTTACACAAACATGGTTGAGCTGTGAGCCTTGACAGTGAATCACTGTGTCAGATTGTTTAATTGTGAAGTTATTTTCAAGGAGATAAAGATCTGTTCCCACCTTTCATCGCTTTTCTACAAAGAACAAATCTAGTTCTAACTATAATACCAAGAATAAATTCTAATTCTCCTCTCTTCTTCCAAATGTGTTTTCCAAACACTGCTATGTCTATTAAGTATTTACCTGTAATTAAAGTTTCAAAGTGCCATTTTTTCATATGAAAAAACTGAGGCAGAGAAGGGCTGAGTGACAACATTACATTTAGATGTGGATTATTGCTTTGGAAGTGTGTTTGGAGTTTATTTAAAATCTCCCCTCTCAATGCATTGCAACAGCTTTTTTTCTAGAGGTGCTTTTCATAACTTTCATGGTCATTTAGATTGTCCTTCACCTCTTGATAACGACCATCTCCAGAAAATAAATTTTTAACAAACTCACCAGCTGCAGGGTCCATTCTTACACCATTGATATTGCAGTTCTGTGGTTTCAGTGGGATGATGATCAGACCTTAATGCTTCAACCCCACAACACTCGAGCTCTTGAGCCCTGTTTGTTTATGGTCTGTCACTCTATTGAAGAACTTTGGCTCAGTTATTGGTTTCACTGCTGTTCTAGAAAATCAGGTAGCATGTTGGTGGAGCTCAGTTAGAAGGTGTCTCTGTGCCATAAATCAAGTCATGGAAATAATGTCTAAGTACCATAGTTCATATATATGTATGAAAGAGTATCTGTTCTTGGCATCTGTTTTCTGAGGTAATGAAGCCTCTGCCTGGAGGGGAAAAAAAAAAAAAAACCAACAAACATAAAGCCAAAAACAAACAAACAAGGAAACAAAAGACAAACCCACCATCATCACCAAGGTCAGGAGTGTGTGGCTGTGGTGCAGATTGGCTCAGGTCAGCTTTTGTAAACAATCAGGAGCCAGTCTCAGCACTGACACACTGAGGAGGCGTAGGAGCTTGTGTCCTCAGAGAATGAGTCACTCAGTGAGCTGGCCTCTAGTTTGTCAGCTGCACTCTTTGTGCATACTCCTTTTGTCCTTATTCTGTGATTAAACATATCTGGCAACTGACTGCTGGGTCTGTTGATTTGGGACATGAGTTGGGCTAAATGTACTGCCAGAAAACCACAGAGGTTTTGTAATATGGAAGAGAATGAGAGGTCAAGTCCATTGCCTGAGCCATGATCTACCAACTTTTCTGCTCCTGGAATTGTTTCCTTTGCATGGCAGGTTCTTCTCAGCCCTTCTACTCATCCTGTTCCTCACAGTAGGAAAAGGAGCTGAAAAACCTCACCCTGTAAGAGTTTTTAGGCATATTACAGGGTTTTATGCTCCCAGTTCCCATTGATTTTCAATTCAATTTTCACTTAGACGAAATTCAATAGGAATAAAATACCTAATTCCTTTATGCCATTGAGAACCTTCTGTCCTGAGTCTTACAGTAGGCTATGGAATGAGTGAGCATTGGCTGTTAGTGGGATGTGACAAGCGTTAAGAAACACGAGATTGGATCAGTGTATTTCATGGGACTTTATACAAATCTAAGCAATTGGCATTTCATATAAAGTGACTGGTTTCATATAAAGGAGAAGGGAAAAAAATTACTAGTAAAGACATGGTGATAGCAGATTCTCAAAGAACAGATACTACAGGCACAAGCAGAAACTATGCCATTGCAGGGGATGACAGGCTCTGTACTGAGAGGCATCTTTTGTTAACACATGAGCCTTAGCCAAAGACTCAAAAAGGAATTTTACAGGAATCGAGTTTTTAATGACAAGCCTAAAGGACTATCATGAACCTACAGAGATAGAATTGAAGTAATCAAGACACAAAAATGAGATGTGACCAGCAAGATACATGAAACTGCACTGCATGAACATTCTTAACTGTAGGGAAACCAAGGTATAGGCTTGTTAGTTAGCAGAAGGTGGTGATGTCAGTGACAAATGAGGCTGAAGATGAAGGGGTATTTAATACCTGGAATATGTAATAATTTACTTTTTAGAAAGTCAGCTGTGATGCACATTCATGACTGAGATGGGTAGCACAAGTAATATAAATTACTAAAGGATATGGATGATTTGCAATTTCTTGTAAGTTATCTTCTGGTATCTCATATATTGCATGGACCCTCAGCTAATCCACGGATCACAGGATGAGAAACAGTAAATAGTATGACTACCCAAGTCTGGCAGATCTTTTTTTTGTCTGTGAGTCATTGGCATTGTTATGAGAACATGGATTCTAGAGGTGGCCTCTTCCTTGCTCTCATTTCACCCCTTCCTAGAATATTTCTTTAATTTTCTATTTAACCTCTGTGTCTTCATTGCATGGCTGATTGTTATTTCTTTCTGTTTCTTTCTCTACCTGTAATTACCTTTTCGGTTCAGTTCTATGGATTTTCCCTTTCCAAATTGTTCAGTTCTTCAGCTTTCTCAATATAATATCCCTTGCTGTTATCCAGCCCCTATTCATTAGAAATTTTCTCATGACAGTTTCTGAATCAAATTGAGAGCTAAAAAGTGGTGCTGTGTTGTGTTATGTTGCCACTGACTAAAGGAAAGATAAAGTAACTCTTGGCTTCCGTGAGGTTCTGTGTATCTGTAAAAGTAAATATGCTGATGAGGACTATGGAGGGATTTCAATCTTGATCCATGTAGCTATTCTACCAGTTACCTCAAAGGCAGACAGAGATACTTCAGCAAAACAGCACCTTTTAGGTTTTCATTTTTAATTTTGTACTTTTTGTAATGGCAAAACAATCTCAAAAATGTTATTATTTTCTCATTACTAAAATTCGATTTCTAAACAGTCTTTTCTATAACTTTTGGGTTTTGTTTTTTTTTGCTAAATATATTCAAGAAGTTGTTTCAAAAAATTCAGAAACTTGTGTGCTAGAAGCAAAAACTTTTCTGTTCCAAACTTTCCCAAGCTCTTCAACATTTCCTTTTTCTGTCTTTGGAAGAATATTTAATTTATGTACGACAAATGCTAGGAAAGGTGTTAACTTCTGTGTGTTAGAGCCCTAATTAGATTAAGTTGGACTGCACTTCGCATGTTCTCTCAAGCTAATTCCCGTGATCACCATGCTTTGAAACCTTTATTGGGGGTTTTGTTAAAGATGCATCACTTTACAGTTGTTATTCATCTGAAAAGAAGAGTGGATTCAAATGTACCCTTCTTTCAAAGCTGTGTTTGTCACTGACCTCAGATGTTGAACCGAGAAGAGAATTAGTTTCTAAGCACTGCACTGTATGTGCAATGCCAGGAAAACTGGAGAGTCTGACTGGCATCCTTCTAAGAGAGGTGATTTGAAAACCTTATTGTCTCGTGCGTTACATCCATCAGAGCCAAAAATACTTGGGTGCTGTTAAAAGACATAGAGATTCAAAACTGGCTATTGTCTCTCTAGTGAGGAGTTGACGAGATGAAATGAAGGAGGCAGCACTGTGGAGAAAGAAATATTGGGATCTCGGTTTGAAAGAGGAGGTTATGCCTAGAGATGTGGAAACTTCCGTCTTTGATTCATAAGGAAAGTGGAGAGTGACTATTTGGGTGGCAGTCTGTTGATGATACCAGGCTTTTCAGGACAATAGAGATGAAGACACTTAGCAGGACTGGCTGAAGGATCTCATGAAACTCAATGAGTAGTCCTTAAATATCCCATGAAATTCAGTTTAGATAAGCCTTAAAGTGATGCATCTGGGAATAATCAAAACTTTCCAGATAAAATGATGGGCTTTCAGCTGTCTTACCATCAAGGAATGAGATCTTGGGATGATAAAAGACAGGTACATGAAAGAATCTTCTTAGTGGTTAGTGGTGTTCAATGAATGTTAGGAATAAATAGGAAGGGGATAGAAGATAAGTAGAGAATATTTATGCCAGCATATAAATACATGGTGCACCCACATCTTGCATATTGCCTGCCCCTACCTTTTCAAAAGCTTCACAAAAGGGCAACTAGGATGATCACAGGAACAGAGAGATTTCCATTAAAAAGAATCTAAGCAAAGTAGACTCTTTGTATGCCTAGAAAAGGAGACTGTTGGGAGAGATGATAAAGGTACCTGGTCTAAAGCATCGTACACAAAGAAGGTTCCTACACGCTTCTTGTGCACAGTCTTTGCCAGGACAAGAAATGACGGCAGATGACAGATGTGGCAGCTGGAAAGGAAGCAAAAGAAGATCTTTAGACACAACATAATTAAGCAGTCACAGGGTACTGTCAGAGTTTAAAGTTTCTATGGGTTCAAGGGAACCTTGAATAAGTTCCCAAACGGGAAATCCAAAGAGGTTAAAATTACACGTGAACCTTATCTGGCTGGAGTAGTCTTTGAGACTCAGACCGGTGGAAGCTGGAAGAGTAACCAGGGGAAAGTGCTATTACAGGCCTACTCTGCTCTTTTCTAGGTACTTGCTTCTGTCTACTGACTGAGACTGTACTTGGCTGGATGGACATTTGGTCTCACCCAATACAGCCATTTTATGTTCTTGGGATACCATTCATTAATGTCCTGAGCTCATACTTACTTTTCACATCCAAATGATGGACAGGTCAGAAACTGAAGCAGAAGTATCCTGGGCAAATAGTTTGAATGCTGAAATCTCCACGTTCTTTTTGAGTGCACCTTCCTCTTCAGCTAAACTAAGAAAGGATCTGTCCTCCACAGTGCACCTAGCTGGCAATCAGAGGGAAATACTGACAATCAGAGTCATGTTTTTAAAGCTCCTAAGTTCAGATTAATATGATTTTTTAAAATGTAGGGAAATCCATGAAAAATTTATCAGTATATAATAGCTGAACAATCTCTCCAGGAGACTTTAATTTCTGCTTCTAATCTTTTCATCTCAATCTGCTGGGTCAGCTTTGCACTTCTCCTTGTGTGCACAATGGGGAACAATGTTTAGCTGATGACAGAAATGTAGGATGGGGATTAAGTACCCCCCAAGCTTTCTGTATTTTAGTAATAGTATTGAAGGTTCCCCAGTCCTTGATTTTTTTTCCCTCCTACTCTTCCAATAAATTAACTCGTAAATCTGAAAATCAAGACATGGCTTCACTGGGCAGGGAAAATACACCCTGCAAGTTTTCCTAAACACCCCTTTAGAAAAGGCTTAAGTTTGATTATTGTAATTGATTATCTTAAGCCCCTGAGTGTCATAATTCTGCATTACACTCAGCATGTAGTTTGATGAGAAGATGGATTTGGCAGCAGTCTTAGGTGTCCTCACCTCACCACTCTCTCCCTCCCACCCACTCATTTCTGGCCCATGGCCCAGATTTGCTCCCCTAATCCTAGATAGAGGTTCAAAATTAAGTTAATCTAAATATTCACTGCTGTTAAAAGCACCAGTTACACCATGAGCTTTATCTCTGTCTTCCCTTCTCCCTGTGACAGCGCAGGTGTCGTGGGACTGCGTGGTTAGAGAAGATTGATAAATTTCTTGCAAGGGTTGGTTTTCAGCCTCATCAGCTCACCAGTATAACTGAGCACTAGTGCCAGCATGTGACAGCTGGAGGGAACATGTGGTTTGGGGATGACAAGGTGGCCTTTTGCTAGGTGTTAACTCAAGAGTTGTCAAAGTTCAAGCCTACCGTGGAGTTGCACCTCCTGTGGCGTGTTGCTTTTAGGGCTGCGTGGTAAGCCAGAATCTTGAGTCAGTCTAGATAACAAGTAACTTAAGAAACAGTCTCCAAAAGAGATTGGAAAACAACTTACAAAAGGAATAAAAAGTAATAATAGCCTTTTTTTTTTCAAACACATCAGGAGCATGATTACTGACAGAAAATCTGTAAGATGCTCAAGGCATGAAAAGAACCTTCCAAAAAGATAAAGCCACAGCAGAAAAGCTGTGATTTTTTTGCACCTGTGCTTACCATGGGGTAGGTTGGTGAGAATCCCATCCCAGAATCTCGATTTTTTAAAGCCATTTTAGGATTTTTTTTTTTCAAATTGAAGCATCCATAAATAGTTTATGGAGTAAATGAACAAAACAGGCTACAAAAACTCATCAGGAGCAGAGACATTCACTTGGAAATTCTAAAGAAATTCAGGAGAGAAACAGGTGATTGTGGTGTACAGTTTCTTAGCTCAAATAATTTTGAACCAGAGGACTGAAGTCTGACTAATACAACAACAGATTTTAGAAAGGGATTCAGGCAGATCCAGAAAAATGCATTCCAGTAAACTTGACATCGGTCCTGGGAAAACGAGTAAAAGTTATCATAAATAACAGATAAAGTGTAATTTGCATAATTCTGGCATATTGAGAAGAGCTGGTGTAAGTTTTGAAAGACAGGTCCTTAAAAATATATTAAAATTCTCTGAAGGTGTCTACAAGTAGGAGAACACAGGAGATCCAGCTGATATCACCTGCTTGGGTGTTCAAAAGAGGTTTAACAAGGTTCATCCTCGAAAACCTTTAAGAAAATAAAATATGCTGGAGGGAAAAAGGAAGATCCTCACATCAATAAATAACTAGTTGACAGTAGAAAGCAAAGTATAGAAATAAATGGTCAGTGTTCACAGTGGAGGTAGGTCATCACAGAAAACCCCATGGAGATCTGTGCTATTCAACATATTCATAAGTGACCTGGAAATAAAAAAGTGAACAGTGAGGGAACACAATTTGCTGACGGTACAAAGTTACTCAGGGAAGTTAAGAGAAGAACCAGCTACGGTGCACTGAGAAAGATCTTACAATGCTGGCAATAATGGGCAAAAAAATGACATGAAATTCAGTGCAGACAAACGCACACAGGAAAAATAACTCTATCTTTACATATAAAGTGATGGGTTGGGAACTAACCATCACTTCTCAGAAATGAGATCTTGAAGTAAATGGATAGTTCTGCAAAACTGTCATGTCAAGAACAGTCGAACCAAAATTTTAAGAATAGAGAATAAAATAAAAGCCATCATTACGACACTATATAAATCCATAGTACACCTACATCCTGAATATTCTGTGCAGTACCAGCCTCCTCAGCTTAGAAAGAACAGAGTAAAACCAGAAAAAGTTGAAAGACAGGTGGTAAGGACGGTCACCATGACAGAATGGGTTCAAGGAATATGCCTAGGATCCAGCAAGCTGGAAAGGAGATGGCCAGTGCCAGGGCAGGTTGATATAGCCCTAGGTCTTGACCAGTTCAAAAGCTTGTTTTACAGCATCCTGGCAGAAACAGATACACTAGGAGATAAACAGATACTGAGGAGATGGTGGACTTCCCATATGAAAATGGGGATGAGACAGAAGTCCTAAAATGAGTGTCTTGCTGAGCTACAACTTCAGAAAGTTAGAGGTATGAACCGGGTGCTGATGCCTAAGACACTGAGCATATTGGAGTATTGACAAAGTACTTTATCTGTTTGAGTCTCATTAAATCCCTTGGGATTTCTCTGCAATCAATGAGAGAATGAAAGTTTTTCCATTTGGGCAATGAAGAAAACCTAAATTAGGATTCCAAAGGACCCTCTGTGTCTCCATTAATTAGAAAGGTGATGGAGATGCAACTGGGTACCTGACACTGGGTAACACAGGTAGGTCTGAGTGGCTGCACCATTCCTATGGAAGGGTGTTTGGAAAGCAGCTGCTATTATGTTGTGACTCCTGCTAATGGCTTGAAGTAGGGGATAGAAAGGTCCAAATCCTGTCTAGCAGCCTTTCTCGTGGTGTATTTACGTAACTGTGACCAGGAGTTAAAGCTTTGGCCCCAGGAGAGCAGCACCGTAAAAGCAGGTAGAGATGTTCAGAATCAGCACTGGAATCAAACCAACAGGTACCCCTCTCCTGTACAGACTGTAAATAATTTGTCTCGTAAAAGAGCCTCGCTGCATCTCAGCATATATTCCATTCTTTGGGGATTGCTCTCACAACAGCATTATGAACCACTGACTTACTCCAGACACGGCACATCCAGGTTTATTTTCTGTCTGAGCACTGTGGCAGAAAACAACCCATTACAAGACCCTTGGAGGCTACCTGGAGTTGAAGGTGTGGCAGCAGCACCTCAAGCTGTGTTTCATTTTGAAACATTCACAAAACCAGTGTGAGTTCACTAATTTTTTCTCCCCATAGTTTTAAGCTGTGTATTTTTCATAGGAGGTTTATTTTTTTTCTGAGTTTTTCTAACTGAAACAGAAAACCTTTAGTATATATTGAGGTAACACTCTCTCCCTAAATCTCCAAATATACTGAGGCAGGTCAGAAACTTAATTTTGAAATAAAATGAGTTTATTTTTGAGTAATATTTGCCTGCTTTCTTTCTTTTTTCTTTTTTTTTTTTTTAAGATAGTGTTCCTTAAGTTGCTTCATTTCCTGTCACCATTTTATTTTATTTTTTATAGTCTTACAGTCCTTTTCCCTTTAGTCCTTTTGATACTCCACAATACACAATCTTTCCTGTGGAGAAAATGACAGGGAAAGAAGTTTGAGATCAGGGCAGACTTCTGAACCATGAAATTTGAGTGTTTAATTCAGTGCAGGCAGTTTTGTCTATCTCTAGTATCTATGCCCTTTTTATATTTGCTTATAGTTCTGATAATATTTCTGAATTGGGAGCAATAAACAATATATAAAATTACACTAGAAAGACAAAAAAAGATGTAAATCTTAATGCTTCAAGGCATGCACTAGTTGCCAGCACCACTCAGGCCAGTTCTTCCTTTCTGCAGCAATACAAGTAGAAGGTAAAAATCTTTCATGGTCAGTATTAGGATAGAAACTTATCATCAGTGTTTGTTTCTTGGTCATATTTGGACACTTTTGGGTGGGTTTTTAGTGTCCTCAGAAATGACAAGGAAAAATGTTGGATTTAGAGAAATCAGTCTGGTTTTACTATTGAGATGGTAAATTAGTCCTTACATGATTTACTGAAGAATGAATAACTTCATGTTAGCAGATTTTTAGATCTTTTTTTCCCTGTCTAATGTTGCACACTTTGACTGTAACTTACGCATTTTTTTGTTTCTGAAGGAGAGGAGCATGCTCTAATGAAGAAAAGTCTCTCCTGGCCATGCATGAACATCTGTCATGGCTTATTTGAGTATCAAAGAATTTTGTTTACAGTTCTCTGAATTATAATTAAATTATTTCAGTACCTGTTTTAAAGTAGCTGAAAATTACTATGTAAAATTCATGCATGGTGTATTTTTAATAAACAACAACAAAAATCATTCAAATAAATGAAGCAATCAGCTTGAGCACTTGAATTTTCTTTAAAAAAAAAAGTTAAGTTAGTCTTAACTTACAGATTTTGAAGACACTATAATAAAGAATTATTGGAGGAAATATTGCTTTTAGTGTTTTCAGATAATGCTTAATGTTGTTGCAAATTATAAAATTTAATTAGCTATATAAATGCCAGAGGAACAAATAATGTGCTATTGTCTTGATATCTTTCCAGAAATTAGTCTTTTAAAACAAATTTGCCATATTAATCATCTAAAAATATTTTTGATCACTGAATTAATAGTTTGCAGCCTGTTTTCAGGTATTCATTGCCATAGGTGATTGCCTCTTAATTACTACATGGGCGCTTTCTATTCACTCTTATTAATTCATGTTTTCTGGCACAGTCCCAAAAGGCAGCCTTGCCCTATATCTTCTAATTACTTCTATAATTGAATTTGCCCACTTTTTCTAACCTATTTTTTAAACTGACTGTGTTTGTTCATGGTTTATTGTGTCTTTTTTGTGTCAGTTCTCTGCAAGCAGAATGTACATTGATTCTTTCCTCGTTTCTCATTAATTTTGAAGAGCTTTGCTGCATGTCTGTTTTTTCAGCCTGTCAGACCTATTGCTAGACCAAAAAAAGATTCTTATTATTAAAGGTTAGGTAAAATAGACTGAAGTTAATTAATTCATTAGTAACTCTGAGCCAATTACTGAAGCCTTCTCTTATTTATATACTTGTTAACAAGACAGAGATGAGAAAGGCCTATTATAGGCACATGTCCTTCAGAAGTTGGGCAAACCCTCTGGAGTATATGCATTTAGTTCCACCAAAGAAAAAGAATTGATTCCAAAATGAAGACTTAAAGATCTAACTGGCAAATGCTTCATAACCTGATGGACCTTCTTGTGGCCATCCAAATGTTGGTTTGGATTCTGTCTTTTGATGGTGAGGAACAAATTTTAGAGATCAGTCTTACAAAGTGCACACATAATGTTTCAATATAAATATATTGACTTACCAATGTCCCTAGAATTATTTCTTGGGATGTTTGGAAATAGTTGAACAAAGAGAAATTCTCCATTCATATCTATGCAATTAAGACATGAGTTGCTGATGTCTTGTATTGATAAATACAAGGAGATGCATAGCTGGAAAAAAACATTGATTTTTGATAAATACTTTGCAGGTTATGAACCTTACACGTCATTCAGAAGCTACAGATTAATGAATAAAATAGGGAAGGTACCTAGTGGGTCACTGATCAAGGTCAGATGTTTACGTTAGTGACATCAGTGCATATTGTAAGCATTGTATTCAAAACCTGACCTTATATTTCTTGAGGCATGACAAAACACAGTTCTCTCTCACTCAATTCAGCATTGATACAAGATTGTTGTTTGTAAAAGTGTTACTGATACTTACTGTGAGGGATGGGAATCAGGCAAATCTTTGGTCTTTTGTTTTCTCAGAATTCAATAACTTGATCAGAGTTCATTAGAATTAGAAAGCCTTTATAGCAATTCTTAGTCAAATGTCTTGCAAACCTGGGCTGATATCTAGATTTAGAGGGAAACAGTGTTAAGATTGAGGAATACTGTATGAGCATTTTAAGCAAATAGACAAAAAGCATGGATTTAGGAACATCTTCCACCTAGTCCTTGTAACATATGAATCCAAATAAATTTAGACAGGAAGGAAAAAAAATATTGGTAAAACTGGGGACCAGAAATCTTGGCCTAGCCCAGTCAACTACCTTTTGGAGGAAAATTTGTTCATAGATCTAGATTTAAAATCATACAAGAAGGGCAGTTACTAAATCATCTGGAGGTCCTACTCCTGTGTTAGAAGTACCCATAAATTAAAATCTTCAGCTACCGCTGTAGAAATTATTCTCCAATCCATAGGGTTTTTTAACTTAAGAGACTAGAAGAAGAAGAGAAATAAACTAATACAGCACTAACAACACGTGCTCCTCACCTGTGCCCAGTCACTGAGATAAGGTCTGGGTACAGTCACCGTGCTGGGCCAAAATGCATCTATTTGCCTCTGCATTGCTCCTGGAACACACACACACAGAGCTTTCTCATTTCTCCTTACATGCCATGCAGCTCACTGCAGAATTGGGGTATTTATTATTCAATCTTGCTCATTCACTCTCTTCCCAAAATTAGTTAAGAAATGACTGGCTGATTGGAACTGCTGATATCTAGATCAGATCATTATTATTTCTGGTACGAAATAAATAAGTAATTAATCGTGGAAGTGCTTGGGCTGCTCTGTAGTTAAAATAGCATTGAGATTTGCACTTAAAACAGATATTTACTGCTTGATTGTGTGTGATTTGTATGATGTGGGCCTGCCAAATTTATGTTGTTTATTTCTGGAATGGAAAGTTACTGGTTTTGAGAACTTTTCAAGTGCATCTTTTGATTTATTTTAGTTATTGGCAGTTATCCTTAAGACAGTGCGAGTGAGAGACTTCAGATATTTGGATCCCTTCGGTAGAAACGATGTGAACAGGTTTTTGAAAATGTAATGAGGAGAGTGGTACATTTAGACAGTTTAGAATTGCAGTGAAATGAAACAAGAGGTTCCCTTAACACTTTGTTTTATAACTAATGAGGTCACCACAATGAGTCCTGTTTTATGTAATGGTATTGAAATAATTTTTGCCACTATAAAGTGCATGCTATGAAGAATGAATTGCTTATCTGTCCCCCATGTTAACAATTCTTGCAGTTTTGGAAGAACTGAAGGCTTGTTTTAGCTCCCTTTGGACAGACCCTCTAAAGTCCAGTAAGGTTTTAAGGAAATGAGGGATGCGTTTCTGTGTCATCACTTGTGTTATCAGAATCAGGAAACCTGGACGTGTTGAAACTCAGGCTGTTCATCAAAGTATGTTACTGGCTTTTTGATAGTGTGCACTGACAGTGACAATACTATCAAACTGAAATAACTGAGAGTTTGTGGTGGTTACTCCATGGAGAGGAACTGCAGACAGCACAGTAACACCTTTTTCATTTTTCACAGGGCAGTGGAACTTAACTCTGAAATGATAAGAAAAGCAGCAAAAAAGAAAGGGTTTGCTGTCTGAAAAGTTCCTACTTTATCACTTTTTTTTGCAGTTCTTGCATGTTTTATAAATTTATTTCCATCCTTTACTTCTGTACATGTTATGCTGCATTTGACTTCACTTCTGTCATATATACTGAATTGAAAAATTCACTGTTAGCTATTTCCTTTCATAGTTATTCTTGCTCTTCTTTACTCAGAGTACCCGCTAGCATGTCTTGAAAATATTCCTCTGCCTGCCATTCTTATCTCATTTCATGTGAATGCATTTCAACTTCTGCACAAGCCACTGCAGCGCTTTTTTCTTAATTCTATATCCTTTCAGTAACTTCATGTAGTCATCAAGGAACTTCTAAAGACTGTATTGACTTCTAGGAACATGCTTGTTTCTTCTGGCACTTCTTTTAATTCATTATTGGTTCCACTTTGTAGAACCTGCTGTGACAACAGCAAGTGAATAGGCTGGGCTGAAGTTGTAAATCATAACCATCATTTACATACAAGGGAGCAGGGATGCTGAGATTCCTTGACTTTCCCTACGTGACAGGGGAGGAGTGTGGCAGAGCCAGCAGCACAGCACCTACTGCTTGTTGGATAGTCCTGGGTTTTTACAGCTGGACTGTCTTTTCAATCCTTTCTAGTACACACCGTGGTGATTAGATGGCTAATGTGGAGATATTAAAACATCTGTATATTGTTGTAGTGAGTAGAACCTTATTATTGTCAGCGGGCTTGAAAAACTTTTTCTGGAGGAAACATTTAAAAGTCTTTTCTGTTACTTTTTATTAGCTTAGATTTTGAGTAACATTGTTCAGTATCTTGGATATTAGAACTTTTCCCCATATCAGACTTACCTGAAAATGAGTCATCTGTTTGAGTAAAAAACTGAATGTCAGCAGTATTGATCAACAACATGACCTTTGTTGAATTTCAGTCTAAGAGTATATAATTAGAATAAATAGAAAACATAAAATAAAACTATGACATATTAGAGGGAAGAAGGGTAAAATTGTGTTACAAGATTTCCTTAATAAGCACAAATATTTTCCACAGGGCTCAGATACAAGTTAGGGAATTCAGCATCCAGTGCAGCCTTAGGGCCATTGGACACCTGGGATTGTGGGCTGTGGTTGACCTTTCTTTCTGGACCTTGAAGGGAGAAAATTATTAAATCTCCCCTCCTCCAGCACTTGAAGCACAGCTTAGAGAAATTTTTTCACTGTTTTGCTCTCCACAGCAGCAAGCTCAACCATCGAGTCTTGCCAAAAAGAGAGCAGTTCTCTATTAAATAGATGTATTCCATAAGCTGTTTCTTAACTGATACTTCATTATTTGGCTGAGTAAGCCTCAAATGTTTTAAGAAATATGTTTTCTCTTACTTTAATCCTGAAGAGGAGGAGAGGTTAAGGAATGGTTTTCTTTTGCTTCCAACCTCAGTGCTAGGTCCCAGATTTCAGAGTTTCAAATGAGGAAAGAAGTTATGTAGAATCTGTTGACCTTTTAAATCAGATTTTCCAGGTTAATTTGTAAGAGCGAGTAAGATATTAATTAATAATAAAGTAAGAAAAAAATTAATTGCTAGTAGAAATAAATCTTCCTTTTAACACAAAGTTTTAGTCAAAAGCATCATCCCAGTACTGATCACGTGCACTTTAGGGGGACAGGATCAGTCCTTGTGTTTGTAGCATCTGTTTCAGGACACTTAGAGATGTTATTGTGTTCCTTATGGGCATCCAAGCTGCTAACACAAAACAAATATGAGTGGTTATTATCTGCATGTTGGCATTATGTATTTTACAACTACAGTAAGTGCCACCACTCAAATGCCAAACCTGTGCTTAACATTGTGCCAATAGGCCTCCTCACTGATAAACCTTGACAGTACATTGTTCTCTTGTCAAGGGGCATTATCCTAGCAATTCAGCAAAAATTTTTCTTCATTCGGACAGTGCATCTTTCAGACATTCCCTTCTTCTATTGATTTGTTTTCTCCTGTCCCTTTCTCCTTCTTTTGTTTTCTTATCATAGCTTCAGGTTATTAAGTGCAAAGTATTGACGGGAATGGGTGGTTTTTGGTCGATGGAGAGCTAATGCATCCCTAATCCCACCATTGTTATAGAGTTATGCTTTACTCTGGTTCCTGATGGGGGAAAAGGTGCAAAGCTCTTGATCCTAGTTTTATTTGTCACAAACCCATCCATCAATCAAGCACAAGCATGTCTGAATGCTGAATGACATGTGGGTCTCAGCTGAAAAAATTCGATAACACTGTATTGTCAGGTTGCTCACTCTTTTTTTTTTCGATAAGAAATACATTTGACTGAAATAGATAAGCATACAGCTACTAAAGACTTGAAGAGAGAGAGTGACATACATGGTGCCAAAGGTTTTTGATCTTTGGTATTAATGATACTTATGAGTAAATAAAATAGAAAAAAAAAAAGCTCTAGACATGCAACATGCTTAAATCCTGCAGGTTTTTTCATTAAGTTGGGGTTTCAAGTTTTTAATCTGGACATATGTTATAGCCTGCCACCTAGGTCCAAATGCTGATAGAATCTATGACTGAATTTATATTTTTAAAAAATTATATAGGTTAATATAGCAGACATTCATGAATAGAATATTATTTTGATATATGTTGAGAACATGTACATTTATTATTTCTCAATAAGGATGAAAATATATAAATATATATGTGTAAGTATTATCGTTTTATGATTTGAACACACTTTAAATTTATTATTATTGTACATATATATGGATATTTTATACTCCACAAATAAGTATGCCTGTCATTTTAAAAATGACCCTTTAAAATGTTACTGCATTCTCAGATACGTTTTTGGAATCTCTTTATACTAGTTATTGTGAGAAGTACATTAACACATTGTTGAAAGCTTATCCCCTTACTTATATACAATTTTCTATTCAGACCCGCTTAAGATAATTGCATTTAGGAACTGTTATAATGTTGAAATATTCCAATTGTACACTGTAAGTCTGAGAAAAGTAATCAACAGATCAGAACAATTTAGAAAATGCGTTTTATTTTCTTGCCATGGAACTAGACATTTTAGAATGGAGAGCGCATTAAATGACCTAAAAAATCCATCAACAAAGGTAACAAAAAGACAACCCAAATCAGAGGCTCTAAGATAAACATGATGTAGCCTCAAGTACTAGCACACTCTATGAGTAAGCCATTTTTTCTCCTCTCTGTGACTAGGGGCTACAAAACTGCAAAAATCAATGTGGGAGTGCTTTAGATTTGCTGGGTAAATTACACGTGCTTGGCTGCTCTATTGTATCTGGCCCATATTCTATACCAGATACTCTTAGATGGAACTGTCACATAATACATATACTCAATATTGATTTTTATAGATTTAACAGAGCTTGAACTGAACTCCGTGGTAAGCAAGGAAAAACTTAAGAAGTGCAGCTTCTCAAAACTGGAATGAACACGTAAATATAGAAATACTACTGAATGTCTGTATAAGGGAATCTCCTGGCCCACTTTTAATTTAGAATGGGCAGAGTCAGCACTAAGTAGTTGAAAACTCCTGGCACTAAATATTTGTTGGTTTATTGTCAAAATATTATTTTAATGTTAATTTGATAACTATTTTTGTAATTTTTTTGTGTTTGTACCAATAACAAGTCAACACGGAAAGTTATAAAAAAATTTTAAAAGACATTCTGGTTATTGTCTAAATACCAGATGATGACAGATGAAATCCAGAACACCTTTTCTAGTACCAAAAAGCACTTTGGGGTCTCTTTATGTACCACAAACAAATTCTTTTAGAATAAATTCAGCGCATGCAGTGAAGACCATGACCTTCAGATGGAGAACACCTAAATCTACATTTAGACATAGGAATTAGGTGGTCTCATTTCAAGTTGCGTGTAACTTCTTATAAAAACAAAAGACATTAATTCGAATGTCTAAATATGAAGCATGGAAAATTTGGCTGCCTTTGAAATCTCCATGTTAGTTATCAAACATGAGGTAATCAAGTGTGAACAGTTTGCTAGGTTTTAGGTCCCAAGCTAGTGTGACAGGAATGGTAACACTCCTTAACAAGGCTGAGGAAGGCTAATATTTCCTCAGGGAAAGAGGGGAAAACAAATATATTTGTAACTTTAAAAACTAAATTAAGACTGCAAATGTTAGTTTATTTCCATTGTTTCCGTGGTTTTCACTGTTTTTGTGAACACAGTGTATTACTAATGATATCTGTTTAAAGTAATCATATTTTTAAATTCTGGTCTCCAGAGTAATTTGTTATCAAACAATAAAGAAACACAATTATAACTGGTTAAAAAAGGGATCTTTCTGGTTTCACATCCATCCACCACCAGTGTCACTGAAACCTTGCCTGTACTTCTAAAGTCATGACCTGTGTTTTCCAGTTTTGCCTGTGACACAGTAACAGGGAAAACATACCGTGTGGGGGTCATGTAGAGAAGGACTTCTGGTCACTGCTGTGAGGAGGGATGCTGAAATTGAATCTAAAGGAAGGAGAGAAATCAGGTCTTAAAATTCACGGGAATGCTTTTCACATGTCACATTCCTCACCTCTACCCTGACCTACTGGCAAGTGATCCACGTGGAGCTACAACTGCAAGACACTTGAGCTGGTCTTGCTGCTTTGGGCACAGGGGTGGGCAGCATGCAGGCCTTGCTTACCTGCACCCTTACAATGCCCAGTGTGAGCCATCTGCCTCTCAGAATCCTACTTTTAAACTTTATAAATCTCCCGATGGTTTTGCCGTATTTAAAAATTGCAAGGCATGTCTTCAGCTGGTGTTAATTGACATAATTCCAATAGTGTTCTTGCTAGGACAGCAGTTTGCACTAATGAATATCCAGCACGGTACCTCTGCTAGCAGTCAGATGTGGTAATCAGAGCAGCCAGCCTCTGGGAGTAAAGCGGAGCCTTGTCAGGGGGCCTCCACTTTAAAACTTTGCCTCTTGGTCTGTCAGTGCTTGATTTTATTATTCTAAGGGCATTTTGATAACCCCCTCAGTGTTTGGGTCTTCATGGTGTGAAGGTCTGACTAAATAATGAGGGTACTTTCTCTTTTATCTTTAGAGGGAGGATTTACTTATTACTGCCAATAATATGGGTCAGATTTTCAAAGGTGTTTTAACTTCACCTCCATGTTTGTACTGCATAAACACTTGCAATTGCTTTTGTATCCAGTCACTTCTACAAATGAGCATTTACCATTATTTTGCTATGCAAGTGATGCTTGTGCATATATTCTTCTGTCTTCTTTCTATAGATAGATATACACAGGCACAAGTGGGTGTCATGCTTTTATATGGTATTTTACAATACTAAGTATCAAGTTGACAGGACAGTAACACCATTTTCATTCTCAAAATATATGATGGGCTTGTTTTATACAATGAGGACAGTAAAAAAAAGATTGTGAATTCAACATTCTCCTTTTGCTATTAGTTTTGTGCTCTGTCTTATGAGACAAGAGTCCCTTGAAGGATCTATGGTCATATGTGAGATGCACAATAAATGAAATACCTCTCTATATTCTAACAGTATCTGCCCTACTACCTAGTGATACTGATTCCTCATTCCTATGAAATAGAAATTAGTCATATGAAGACGAACTTTAACTTTCATAAAACCATTGTGGCTCTGTCAATAAAAAAAAAAAAAAGGCTTAAGGAAACAGTGTTTACTTACCATCTTTTGAAAGAAAAATCCATGCAAATAGGGTTTCATCAATGGAAAGGACACTTGATGTTTCAGAGTTAAATTCTACTTACGTAGTTTTAGCCATTTAACACCGTGACTTCCAACTGCTGCCTGTCTGGAAACTGGATGCCAGCGAAGGCAACGCTCTGCCGTACTGTGCTGTATTTTCAGTTTACTCTTAGGTGCTTCAATGGAGTACCTGATGGTATGCTTAGATGCAAATCAGCTCCTAAAGTGAATGATGGTTGTTGACATCCAGTATATATTTGAAGTCAGCACAAGTGTCATGTTGGTGTATGTCTAGTGGAAGTCCAGGACCACTCAAGAGGTTAAGGACGTTGTTCATCAACTGGGAATGCAACTTGAGAAAGGTAAAGCCAATGGAATTAGAAAGAAAGGGCAAAACACCATATGATTTGTCTGTTTAAGGGCCATATGGCATCTCTCTGGTATTAGGGGAAAAAAGAGATTAGTGCAAAATGTAAGAGCTGCTTCATAGGGCCCTAAGGACCAGCAGTTCAAAATGCTGGAGTATCCAGACAGCCTCTCCTGCATCTTAAAGAACAAATGATGTCAAGCTACAGAAAATGATGCATGCAGTACTTCTTGTTAGCTTGACACACATCCCAGAGCGGAATGATGAGCCCAGGGCTGTTGCACGATTGCTACTTGTGCATGTTGTGCTGTACAGATAGAGCTGCTGTACGGCTGTGCAGTTCTGGTGAGTTAGCAGGTGTTAATCCTCCCCTGGAGTCTACAGCTGAGGTGACAAGCTGTAGTATCTCTCTAGTGGCTTACTACAAAGAGAGGTTACAAAGATCAATTACTGTTTTCTTAAACCGCATAAAACGAAATTCTAGCTATTGTAGGTGCGTGTTGTCCCTTTGCATCTTCATTCCAGTTTGGTGGGATTTTGTTTGTAATGACAGTAATTGCTGGTCTGTACACTTGCAGCTCTGTTGTATCTTGTGCTGTTGCTGCTCTCCAGGCAGATACAAGTTCCCTGCAGTTGGGTTCTGCTCACTTGATCTCATCTGCAGGAGCACAGGACAGGGTCATTGCTCTGAGGCTCTCAAAAGTAGCAGGATTTCTTCTGATTAATCTCTGACACCTCCCTTGTGAGTTGGGAAAGCATGGCTGAAACAGTTTCTAGCTCTTCATTTTGAGGCAAGTTCCTCATATTTCATTTCCTCTTTATATCCTAATTTAGGAATATGTCAGTAGAGCAAGGAAACATAGGTTTGGTATTTTGCAAATTTATACAGATTTGCTTTATTCTTGAGACACAGGCAAGCCACTGCCAGTCAGCATTTCAGCACCTTGGTGGTCCCAGATCTGGTTTGAGCAAAATAAATAAATGTATATATTCATATGCATATACTCAAATATATATTTTATAAATTAGTTTCAATCTGAGTGACCTGAATTGATTCAACTGAACTAGCAGCCACAGGAATGTAAAGAAACAAAAAATAGGTTCTGATATTAAAGTGTATTTCCAAACCAATAACTATGAGAAAAGGACTCTAGGAAGAGACCCTTGCTTAATTTTCACTCCTCAGTTTTAATTATTCTTTAAAAAGAGGATGAAAATCATTGACAGGTCTGGATTTTTCAAACATCCCCTGAAGTATTACGTTATGAATTTCTTGCCTTACTAAAAGAGCTATTTCTTCATTTAGCACATGCTAAATTTAAAGCTCCATTTATTAAATAGGAAAATATATGTATATATTTAAGCAAGTTACAAATAAATCAAAAAATAAAATACCAATGAAAAAACTCGATTAGTTGTCCTTAGCTGGTTTTGGACTTGATTCTGTGTCCTTTATTTTCACTAATTTGGCAATGTTCCTGCAAAGGAAAAGAACTCTAAAGGGGATTTTCAAATTGGTCCCTACAGCTGTAAAACTTCTGATATGAGATAAAAACTCATGGAGTGTTGTAAAGCATTAACTGAGAAGAGATGAAATTGTTCCATCAACCTGAAGCTGCTGAAAGCTATGCATTTTCCACTCTTTATTCTCATATAAGTCCTGGTAATGTCAATGAGAGCAACTTGCACTCTCAAAGCAAAAATCCACCCAAAGGCAACAGTTCATAATGAAAAGGAGAAGGGGGGAATAAAAAAAAAAAATGGCCCAGGAACAAAAATTTTCCATTACAAAACCCTCAACTTCACCACATATGCTTGATTCAAACAGTACTTTGTTGGCTGTAAATTGTTTGCAATTAGAGTGTTATATTTTTGGCGGAAATAATCCAGAATAGCATTCCACCAAACTCAGGATAATTTGATTGCACAGTCCATATTTGGGGCATATTGGCACGTTCGCTCCTGTGTACAAATACATAAACTGTCATCTCCCAAGCAGTGAGAAGAAAATTGACAGAGGAGGTTCAGATGGGGGAGAGGGGAAAGAGTTGCCAATAAGGCCAAAGGCTTGCCAAAATCCTGTAAGCGAAGGAAACGAAACAAAATGTAGAGAATAGACAAGGAGAATGAGTGGCTAATTACTGCACATCCCACTCAGCTAAAAATGAAACACACAGGCAGGAGACATCAGAGAGGCACATATTGCATAGGCACATCCTGACAGCAATGACAAAACAGTGTAATCACAAACAGAAAACGAGGAACCTTTCCCTCTTTGTTGGCAGTGTTGGTTGAATGTGTTCTAGCAGAGAGGCTGTTATTCCCCTGTCACTGCCAGTCCCTTTTCTTTACCATGAGGAAAGAAATGGCTCAGGGAAAAGCAGGACTCCAGATCTGGCAGATTTTCTTGTGCCTGCAGCCTGCAGGGCCCAGTGTATTTCCCATGAGGGCCGGTGCTTTCCCTGGCTCTTCCTCAGCTCAGGTGACAGGAATGTTGAGTGCTCACACTTAGGATGTGTGTAAGTCTTGCTCTAAATTACCAGCTAGAAATTTGTGGCCACTGAAAGATCCCTACTTTTTGGCATGATTTGCTGTGTCATTGTGAGCAGGTGGCACCTCTTGGTGCTGAAGTTTGTTGTGATTTTAAGATGTAGCAACTGTGGCATTTTTTTGATCACTTGAGACCTCTGTATGAAAGGCACAACACTTGGCCAAGGGCTTATGATTTTTCAAAGATTTAGCTGATAATTACCATGCGTTCCTGTAATTCACCAGACTGACATATTGCTCCATGTTGCAGTGAATATTAAGTGGTTTTGTAACTGGACACTTTATTATTTTAATCTAATTAAACCAAATATGGGCAAATGAAAGTACTCTGAAAGATTTGACTGTAACTCAAAGCTGAGGAATCTGAACACTGCAGGAAATTACTGAAGCCCTTTTGTGTGTGCTCATCTCCCTCCTCTGGGCACCTGGCTTGTACTTAGAGAAGTGCCCAAAGTGGAGTAGTCTCTGTGTAGGGGACTTTATTCTCCCCTTTGGCTGTATAGTGCTTATGGTCACATGAGCTGGCCATATAACCAAAGACTTCAAACCAGGGTAGATTTGATGAAGAAAGGAAAGGAATTGCATTGTATTTCCCAATAAATTCATGAGGAGTCCATGCTGCCAACTGAAACAGAAAGAAATTACAGCTGGAGGCAATTAACCAGATAGCTGGATATGAACGGGCTGGTGAGATTTGCAAAATTCTTTGCAAATTGCTCATCCCTCTCTGCTCTAAGTGGGTCAGCTCCTTGGATGGCCGTGGATATGGGGGCTGCAGTAGCTCTATGAGGGCACGAGTGCAGCCTCACACCAGCTGATCCAGCAGCAGGTAGCTTGCACTAGCACAGCAACTGCACTGAGCTAATGAAGATACTTCCTTAGGGACCTCTGTCTTCTGTTTAAATGCCTTGAGGATGATGTGAGAGTGAAGCAAGAAACACTGGTCTTAGCAAATAATTGTTTTATCTGTTCTTCTTTTTACAGTACGCTAGTTAGAAACTGAATAAAGACAGACCCCTCTACACTTGACCTCTTTCCCTGGGTGAATCCAGTGCCTTCCCAGTTCTCTTTGAATTGGGTGAAAACCAGTTCCCCACTTCTGAGGCTCACTCACTCCCAAGGAGAGCTTTGTGGTGTGCTCAGGGACCAGTCCTTGTCTTCTACCTCAGTCAGGACTCTATCCACAAGGTTCATTGCATTGTAGTGTGGTTTTCAGGTAGAAATCCAGTTTGATGTCCCTCCAGTTTTGGAGAGCTTCCCCAGTTATTTCATTGAGGTGCCCAGTTTCTGTCTGGGGCAAAATAACTAGTTTGTATGTTAGTGGTAAATGGCAGTTCTAAGAAAAAGTGAGGGGGTCAATAGTGGACAAGTAACATCATCCATTTAGTTGTGAGTACTCCAGGCAAGGGCACCATTGAACTCCATTTTTTGATTCATATTCCACGCATATTGCTTATTTATTTCATTAGTAAACTGTGCATGTGTCTACATGAGACAGGGTGTTCTTGGGAATATTTTGGGGTGTTGTATTAAAAACCGATACCACATTATTTCTGCTTAAGGGCACTGTGACTTACACTTTAGGAAGCTGTACTCTGCAGCTAAGGAATGACTGCAGAACGTTCTTAATATTATGTAGTGTGGTTTTCAACACTGATTTGCACTCAGTGTTCTGTGGTGCTTTTAGACAGAGAAACCTGTTACAGTGCTGATTTGTGTCAGGAGCGTTGTGGTGGAGGTTCCATCTCTTATGGAGAAGGGGGTGAGACTGCAGTGAGTAGCTTTGCTCTTAGGCTGCACTGGGTGAACAATCTGCAATTTGGGTTATTTCTTGGAAACATGTTTGTGAGTAAGTCTTTCTACTATCTTTAGTTGGGTGTATAAATGGTCTGTTAGTACTTGAGTATGCCTTAATTTCCTCCCAGTTGTACTGCAGTACAGCATACACAGGCAGGAGTGTTCCCTCAGCAGTACTGATTATTGACAACCTTAGATCTGTCCTCTGTACCAAATGCAGGCTATCCCAGAAAATCAGGTGGAAATTCTTAGTCCTCATGTCCATGTTTCTGACTTATCTGAGCCCAGAATAACTGAAAAGAAAATCCCTTGAAACTCCAGGAACATGCTGAGTATTAATAATCTCGCACATCATGGAAACTGCCATGAGAAGATAAAAGATAGACCATACAGGAGGCAATCTTCCCAAAGATTACTCTATTGTTATGTGAAAATTTCCAAGGATCTCAGTCAATAGTACTCACCATTTCAAGTGAAAGGAAAATTTATTTTAATGGCAAAGACAGTGTAAGTAAGTAGAAATGGCAGAAGTTTGGAATATGTTGTATGTAACAAAGTTTCTTTAAAATTATTGGAAAATCACATTAGGAAGAAATATTATAATTATATATAATTATGCTCCAAATATACATTGTGTTTGCACTGAAGATCAAAAATAAGTATGGGACATAAGGTTACAGCTGTATTCCATTCTCATTAAACTCCTGATTATGTTTCTAAACTAAGGAAAATAAACCTTTTTAAGGAAACAATGTTTTAACTTGGGAGCTTTATGACAAAAATAGAAGTCTGTTTCAAATTTCATGTGGGGAAGAGGAACAATTTTTCATTTCAGTTTTGATAAGCTTACAAACAACACCGTTGGTCGTAAAATGAAATGTTAGCAACATCTGAATCTCAAAAAAACCCCAAATCAGTGGCATTTACAGTTTCATTTTTACAAATTTGAGTACAGAGCTCTGAGAAAAGTTAGCCTAGAAAAAGTACTGCAACACCAAAGCTGATCCCTTGGCTAGAAGGAGCATTGGTTGGCTTCTGACTTGCTGTGGGATTGAGAAAAGAGGACAGGGACTGTAAAGATGTCCTTCAGTTCTGGCTGTAGGACTCCAAACTTCTTCCCTGGCGAGCAGCTGTCACTGAGTATAGTGTCTTACTCAACCCTTCTCATTTAATTTCTGCTTCCTGGTACTGGAAAAGGGACAAATGACCTTTCAGTTTGCGGCCTCCACTGCCCTGCTATCCTTGTGCAGAAAGGGAACCTTAACAGCACCAACTCCTCCAGCTTTCTGTAGGTTTTACCAGCAGAATATCTACTAAATCACTACTGTTTGTGCACAACTTTCATTAAGTGAGCAGCAGTAGCTGATGAAAGCAATCAAATTAACTGGTAAACAGTATATAGCAAAAAAGCACTGTTATACTTCACTATTTTCTCTTGCAGCCTCCTTATGTTTTGCCAGTTAAAAAAGTCAGGACACTGTGTCAGGTAGTCAGGGAAGCCCTGATCCACAGGAGGTGTTAGTGTAGTGCTGGTCTGCAGATGATACACCCTGATGCTCTGTGGATTTACCAGGTTAAAGTTGGTAAACGGATGGGAAATGGCAGGTTCAGTGCAAGACCAAAATAGACACACATGATCAGCAGTTTTTTATCCTCCAGGATATCTTCTCAGAGAGAAGAGGAATCTCCTTTGACATGATCTGCACAGCAATAAACTTTAAAAAAGAGAGATTTGCTGGAAAAAGTAACTAACTCAATGGGGTAGAAATACAAAGTAAAACCAGTTATTCTGAATAAAAGTAATCTTGCAGGAATTTATTTCAGTTTAACTAATGCTCTAAATTTGAGTTCACCCTTTTGCTTAATTTGACTTATACTGTTGAAATGTCTCAAGGTAGACACAGTTAACTCAGTATTCAAAATAATGTATAACTAAGTGTTCTACTATTGTTTTCAGCTGACAGATCATCTTGTTTTAAAGTTGTTTATGTTCTAGCAGGTGCTGGCAGGAGGAAAACTGCCTCACAGATTGAAACATAGTAGTAAGGGGAAAAAGACAAGTTATTTTCTGAGGAAAGACTTGAGGAAATGTTGCTATATCAGTAATGGGTTTTGCCATTCCAACAGATAAAAGTTTTGGGGTTTTTTTTCAACATCAGATGTCTATCCCAATCCTTATGAGATACTTATTTACTGACAGAGTATGAATCCTGCAACACCTTCTCATTTCAAAACCCACATGATTAAATGAATGTCCAGTGACAAATAGAAGTGAAATCCAAGCCAGACACTCTATGACCCAGAAATGAAAGTAATTCTCCCCCTCTGTTCCTAAAAGTTTGAATAGATGATGAACCAAAGATGGATAATATGATATACCCAAAGGCTCAGTGAGCTTTGAGTAATTTAGAACAAGGATCTGACAATTTGTACAGCATCTCCTGCAATACCCTGTGCCGTGGGCAAAGAGCTTTCAGTGGCATCCTCAGAGTTCAGAACGTTGAGTCCGCTGATGGGAACACTAGGTTCTCTGTTAAGTCCAGTGGAAACTATTCTATCTAAAAGCTGAAATAAATTTTACAGTCTCTCAGTTTAAACTTTTGATAGAAAAAAACAGGAAGGAAGAGGTAGCTTGATGGTACAGTTACCTGAAGCATAATTGCAGACAGGCACTGGGGATTCCATTGCATATTTCTGTAGCTTTGTTTACTGCAGACAGGCAAACCATTTCTTTCCAATGGCAAATAAACTATTATTTTTAATCATTTTTGACTAGCAAGTAACTGCACCCTGCGAGGATACTTCTAAAATAAAATCTTCCTATTGAAAAATAAATTTAAAAAAAAAAGACCAAAACTAAAAAAAAGAACAGGTAGGTCAAAATCTTCTCTTTTAAAAAGAGCAAAAGCAGAGGCCAGAGTAGTGGAGCGGTTTCCATTTACTTGTACGGAATTACTAAAGACCGTCTGTATAGAAACAGTCACACCATAACCTTCCTGCCGGGCTGTGGCCAGGTTTGTCATGCTTTCCAACCACCAAGTTGCAGAGAACCACTCATAGACTACTTTTTCCATCCCAGTGGGTTTCCATGCAAATTTCGACTTGTTGGCATGGCAGACATAAAGCCACGATGACACAGTGACATTGTGACTCTTACAGTCTTGAGAGCATCCATGTGAACATTCTCATGTTAAGAATATGCTGCTGATCTGGGTGAAAAGTTGCCAGCCACTTCTTGGACCTGTTACTTGTCCCTTCTTTTCCTCTTCTATCAACATTTACGGCAACTTGACACTTGCTAGCAGAACTGAGTGTGTTCTGTCAACGGGATTCAATTTAAAACAAACCTGTTCACAGACTGAGTGTATGTGCAGCTGTGTTGGAATGGGAACTTCCAGTGGGAAGCAGCTAAGAAAAGGTGGTGACACTAATCCCCTAAGCTGAATCAGCAACAGCCAGAGCAAGGAATGAGGGCAGCAAGGAAAATTATTAGGCAGAGGATTAAAAACAAACAGAGAAGTATTTTACACTGCCCATAAATCACCTCTGAAACTTGTTGCCATGGAATTTTGGTAATGCTCACATGATTGGGGGGGCGGGGGGAAGGAGTAGGGGGACAAGTAAAGGAATGGAAAATTCATCAAAATCCTATTAAAATCTGTCTTAGACTCAGAAAGTTTCTGAACTTCAAATAGCTGGAGATGGGGGGAATATGTAGGGAATAAGCCCTTTGTACTCACTCTGTCCTAATGCTCTTCTTTGCACTTCCGTTGATCTTCCCTGTTGGAGGAGGATGCAGGGCTGGATGCAGCCATGGTGCCACCATTCTTATGGTTTCGGATTTCATGCAATCAGGCCTTGTGCTATGTGAATCTGCAACCACACAAACTAAAGCTATGAAGTTCTTACCTTTTTCTGAATTCCATGGAAGGTACTTGAAAATTCTGGTTACAGCCCTGCAACTGATAAGCTGGCTTATACATACTGGAAATAAAATTGTTATTTGTCCTCTGCAATAAAGCACTCCCGTTTCTGTGCTATTTTATAGTGGAAAGGGAGAGTAAATTAGCTCATATGAGGGTTTCTGTGATTTGACTGTTAAAGTGGATGACTTTTTCCATGTGTATGTGCATGTATCACTGTGTTTATAATTTGCATTTTTAATGATGCAGAATGCTTAAAATCAAACAAATGCTCTTTCTTACTTTCCTTCAAGAAAAATAAAGTGAGTTAGTTAATCTGCAACAAGTGTCCTGTTAAAAGAAATGTAAAACTTCTGCTTTCTTAGTAGGACTAAATTTAGTCATTCTGAAATGTAGAATAGCTTCTGCATCTATTAAATAGTGTAGTCTCAGTTATCATCTACTGAAGTACATCCTTTTCCAGAGTTGTAATGGAAATAAAACGAATGACCAAAAAAAAGAGTGTAAGGAAAAGAAAATTATGCTTAGTCCTTTGAAATTGAACATTTTAATGGCAATAGGATGAGGAGATGATGTGTGTTGCAAAGGACTTTTCACTTGGATTATTACTTTTTTCCATAATTGGAACATCCTAAATGATATCATCATATTTAGTATGTAAGATTAGATTATTAGCATGAGTAAATGTAGAAAAAGGACACAAAAAGACAAATTTCAAGCATTTGGCACTGGAGGAGCAGTACTAGCAGTAAGAATTGACTCACCAAGGCTCCAGTCCAGCAGTTCCCAATGTGCTCAAGTTCATAAGTGATTTTTTTCCGGTGGAACTATTTATAGTCATTAGGCTGGACAGGATCCTAGGATCTTATAAATATCAGGACTAAATTAGTCTATAGGATTCTGGTTCTCTAATTTAGCTTTTGCCACTGCCTGAGTAGTGCTATGACAACTTCTTAAGGGAATCTCAATTACTTAAAAATTAGAATTAACAGCACAGTTCCCTTTTGCTTCTGTGGATGGTGGGAAGTGCCCTGGACGTTGTCACTATGCACCCAAGAGCAGTGAGGGCCAACAGCTCCACACTGTCCATGTGCACTACAAAGGATAGATAAAATCAAAGGTAGAGAAGTGGTATGACCGTCATTTGATGATCAGCCAGCGCCATTTCAATCTTATCCAGAGATCTTTGGTCGTTTAACTCTGTTCTGTGTCCCTGTCCCCGCAAGGTGGAACATTTAAAAGGATAAATCAGATACTTGAGTGATGTAGGCTCGGATGGACGGATGTATTGAGGAGCCTAAGGCTCTTTGATTTCCCAGTGCCTTTGTGGGTCTGGATTGTGATGCTGACTATCATCAGCTTATTGAAAATAGTATAGAACATACCTCTTCACTAACTATTTTATTATCCCTAAATGCCTACTGCGGAGAAGAAAAGACGAGATAGATCCCCACAGGACTCGCCATGGAAACACTGATCGTGGGGGGAAAAAGCCACTCAAGATCAGTGCTGTCCACTCTACACAAGTACAGAAGCCTTCTGGTGTATTGTATGAAAAAAATGTTTGTAGGTGTAAGAATTATAAGCACAAGTATCTGATCATCAGACACTGCCAGACACTAATTAGTAATAGAATTTGCATGGCCTACAACTCTCAAATATTTTTATTAATAAATTGATGGTCATCCAAATACTTGCAAATAAATTAATTAGAAGGGATAGGATTCTGCATAAAACCAAATGAAAATAACCATTTTTAGCCCTTATGATTGCTCACCTAGTTCTATTAGTGAGATTATTTTTTTTTGGTTCAGTGGAAAAAACATGACCTGATACTATATTATACTTTTTTCTGCCTTTTTTTTTTTTTTAATCTCTTGACTGTTCTGGAATACCCAGTGTATATTAAAAAAAAAAATAAATAAAATGCATAAACTTGTTAGTGATTCACTTCTTAGGCTGGAGTTGTGTAAATTTAGAGCATTTAAAATTCTCCAGCTGGTTGCTACTGTCTATTTTGACTGCCTATTTTGACTGCTACAAAATTCACTTATACCCACAAAATATTTCTTTTGTCCTTTGGTAAATAATAGGTTAGAAGTGGCGGGGGGGGCGGGGAAGGGAAAAAAATTCCTGTTGCCCTGACACTATTAGGAACTATGAGCCTCTAAAAAGTATGAAATACCTTATTCCGTGTTTAGAGCTGATTGTACTATTTGGTGGTTGTGGCCTTGAAGTATTTTGATTGAATCTTAGAAAGCAGGGCTGATCTGGATGAATTCCAGCTGAAGCTACAGGAATTGAAGAATTAAGCTTCAGAACATAATGAAATGATTCAGTCCCAAGCAATCTGATGAGCATCACTGTGTGTAATGGGATGTGTGTGTGGTTGTATCTGAAGCTGGTTGTATACCATTGATTACAAAAGTACCTTTTACACATAGTGTAAGATAATTACTTTGTACGAAAAGCAGACTATTTTAAAGCATTTATTTTAATAAATACATTTAGCACTAGTTTCCTGAATGTGGGTATATTGTTAGTGAGTAGCATTCAAGGCTAAAGCCCTTACCTTTGTGCTGATGCTGAAAACTATCAATTATAAACCACCTAACAATGTTCTACCAATGAGCACTCTCTTTCAGCTGCACGTTCCTATTCCTCTCTTTAAAAGACAGATATTGCTGCGTGCAGGAGCACCGAGACTGGGGTACCATTGTTAGGGCTGATTAAGGGGAGGAGGAACTGTTCAAATTTTAGGGTTCTTTTCTTATCAGACATCTATTGAACTGAATAGCATTTTGTTTTATATCACACTTTTTATGGCCTAGGTATCTCAGAGCTCTTTACAAAACAGTCTGTTTCAATAATAAATATTACTAGAATAGTGAATGTGTAGGCACCTATTATGTGATCTGCAATAGCTCACATAGTCTTTGGCATTTGAACAATGCATTTAGGTAGTAGGGTGATGGGAATATGTAAGACAGTTTTATTTGCAAGTGTTAAAATAAATGTTCAAGAATCTTAACATGGAAACCAAAAGTAGGAGGAAAATATTTATCCTGCAGCTTGTAATTTGGTAAAACCTGCCTAAGATCTACCTGGATGCAGAGTTACAGTTGGCAAGAAAAGCCAGAGCTGTAATTGTTCAGTGGAGGGATGGAGCTCTTGAAAGAAATAGTCCCAACCTACAAACATCACACAAGTGGTTTAGGACCACAGTAAAAACAGTTCTCCTCACTGAATAGTCTTTGTTGGAGTGGTGGACCTCAGACTGTGTGGAGTAGGTCCACAATTTCAGCTAATTTTGACTGTGTGTGACGAGAAAATAGGAGGAATTGTAATAAATGCTGCAGAGGCAGAAAGAAACAGAGAAGGGGAAAATAAGAAAGCAAGACAACAAGGTATCTGTGCATCTCCTTCCAAAATTGCTGGATCAGCCTCAAACTATACTGGCACACAGCTGTCATCTGTGTCCTCAATAAAATTACTGCATTGCTAGCAGAGGCTATTAAAAAAACATACACCTGCAACTCAGCCACCACAATTCAAAGTCCATCAGAGTGGAAATTAGGGAAAACAACAGCATTAGTAAAATCTTGTATTGCCCCCAACAGAATAGATTGTCCTGAATGTGGTGTTCCTTACCAGGTGCAGGTACAACAGGCTTTAAGCTACATGGATGCCTTTCTCTGGCTGGGCACCCCAGATGCATTTTCTCTTTCTTTTCTCTAGATTTCTGGCTATCTGTGCCCTAGCTGTCTTGTCCTGCGGTCAAGGTCTCAGCCTCCATCTGCTCTCATTTCCCTTTCAGCTCTTCTCTGTCCCCCCTCCTTCAATCTGGACAACACTGCATCTCCTTTCAAAGCCTTTATTTTTAGAAGAAAATAAAATACATGAAATCTGAATGACTTCAAAACCATATTCTGGTGCTTTCTCTTGCTTCTCAGTCCACTATTGTTGTTCAGAGAGTGTATAGAGCACTATATCAAGTAATTGGGTATTATCTTCTGAACTGTAGTTCAGGTACTAAAAATAGCATATTGGTGACCACTTTGTCCCATATGCCTCCTTTATAAAAAAGAGCTAAAGGCACTTTTTCAGGTTTTCCATGTTGGAACATTAGCTTCTAGTAGAGGTGCTATTCTTTTTGTGGTGAAAGTAAAATAAATATGAGCTGGATATGATCATCACTTCCATGAAAGTTAATAAAACTCATTGCCACATGATTATTTTCTATCACCAGGGTCATACTTGCATGTTCAGGCCAACATGTCTCCACTGCTGTCGTTACAGCATCGCTTTGTTGTTCTACCGTTCTTTATCCTCTGCTCTACAAGACCATGAAGGGCACTTACAAAATTGCTTCTCATTAAGGCAACCACCACGTGGGTCACTGTTATCAAAGTGGCTGATGGTTTTGGTGTTCAGCTAGCAACATCTCACAGGAACCTGGTTACCACAAATGATAAGCAACTGCTTTCTGCAAATCATGCTCTTTCAAAAGTGTATCACCTGGGCCTCCAAAACTGAGGATCCCAAAGTACCCAGTCACTTTTTCAATCTTTTCTGTGCTGTCCACCATCAAGCAGATGATCTACAGGACTGGGCAGTGTTTTTTTCGTCTCTTATGTGGTAACTGGATGTGCTCCTGAAAAGTTGGCTTAAAGGCCTATTTGTTCAGAGCATCTCTTCCTGCTTACCCCTTTCTGTTTAGTTGCCAAGGGGCCCCTGGAACATTCTTTTATTTCTGAAAGTCTGGTGGGTTATTACCCTGCTCACCTCGGCATCAGGTTGAGCTTCTGTGCATTGCTGCAAGGTGGTCTCTTACTTTCTTACTGTTGAGAAGAAGGATGACCAGCTGACAGTAAAATTGCTTGGTGATGATAAGCCCTTGGCTTTGTTACTGTGGTAAAACATACATCATTTGACAGCTGCTTGTGCATGGAAAAAAAAACATAGATGATTAACGGTTCCCTATCTTTTCTTGCTACTGATCTTCTTTGCTTATGACAGATGAGACTTAGATGTCTTTTTTTAAGTAACAGAGAGAGAAAAGGAGAATATTTAAACTTGTTCTCACCTAAGTCTTTTATGTTATCCTAAGGACCTTATTTGTAATAGAGATTTTTGTCTGAATTTCAGCTCTCCTAAAATTATGAGACCTGTCATTCAGCTTTAAAAGGGAATGTGTATTCTTCCCCTGTTGGAATTTTTTTTTTTTTTGTGCAAGAGGTTATAATGCTAATTTTACTTATTCAGAAATTAAAATAGCAAACAGTTTATATGAGGTGTTGATAATTACCTATATTACTGTAATGCTGTGACAGATGTTGGCAAAAAGAGGCAGAAAATGCCTACAGCTGTGCACTCCATGACATCCAGTTTATACTCAGACAGAAGGCTAACAGATGTTCTGAACTGTCACTTTGCCTAAATGTTTTTAAAGTCTAAGGACCTGCTTTATAATTCACTAGGGCCTCATTTGGTTTCACAGAGGTCCTCAGAATTCCCATCTGTGACAATTAATGTTGAAGACTTTTATAAATCAACCCCTGTCCTTATTAGCCCTCTGCTAATAGATATTGTGTATCTGTATACTCCCAAGGCTTCTATTTTTGTGACCTAGTTATTAATTTCTGTTACTTGTATTTGGCATAACTCTTGTTTCGAGAAGAAACAGATTTGGATGATTCAAAAGATTGATGTTATTGGCTGACCTAAGAGTACCTATGTTAAAATATTCTTTATTTTCTTCCTGAGTGCTGTGGTCATAGCTGTAAAATGCTAACAACTTCAGACTACTTGTTTTCCCAAAGGAGAACATAAATCTTGGTGGTGTCAAAATAGAACACTTAAACGAGCATGTTCAACTGCCAGAGATATTCCTGTTCCTAGAAAATATTCAGAAATGGTTAAAACATTTAAGGGGTACTTTAAAAAAAATAAGTTTCATATATTAAATTATGCTCTTTAATTTAAAAACTGAGGTGTTATAGAAGTTTAAATGTTAGTATATGCATATAGAAAAAGTGAGACTAAAAATAGTGTTCGGTCTTCAAGCTCCACCCAAATTTGCCAGCATACCTTCAGATAAGCAAAAAATGTCTCCAGTGTAAAGCAGCTTAATACTTTATTGATAGTTGCCATTTCTTTTTAAAAGCTGGATTCCTGTTATACAGTAGTTTAATAGTTTAAATATTGTGCTAACATAATCAGTGTTTGGCCTCTTCTGTTCCCCAATCCTGTATAGAAGCAGAACTCCAAATTGTACATCTTTCTGGGTTTGTTTCTAAATTACTCCCCACACTTAATTACGAGGATGAGAGGGATGCCTTATTCCTCTTTGTTATAGGCTAAGCTCTCAGTAATCCCAAACAAAAGAGCCAGTTCTGGAAGATATAGGATTTGCTAGCAGGATTATGGTCTCATAGATAATGATGTGCAGTCAGCAGAAGCGAAGCTTTATTTTAATTCAAATAAGCTAGTAAACAAACCACTGACAAGTCTGCTGGTGAGAGTAACTGGCTTCTGTTGCCACATTGGCAGCTAAATTATAGAAAATCTATTATACCCTGTTCACCATATGTTTAATTTAATACAGATACAAATTAAACTATCCACAGTGCCTATTAAAATAACAATACATATTTTTTAAATATATGAATGTTTTAAGATACATTCCCCTGACCTTAAGAAGGGCAACGCTGATTTGGGAGACTACAGCAAAACACATGCTATAGTCAACAGATTCTCTTCAACAACAACAACAACAGTGATTTGAAAAACACAGAATATTAATAGTACAGTTTTGTGACAGATAATGAGGTTAATTGGGGTGTTTTACCTTCTATGCATCTGCTCTTACATACTTCACTCCCCCTAGGTTCCTGGGCCTTGTATTTGATAGGAGTGCTTGATATGTAATCCGCTGTATACTTTTTAACTCAGTGCCAGCTACAGTATGAGGTTTTTGCCCTTTTCCTGCTGCAAATAACTATCCCTCATTTCTACATATTCTCATTTATTAACGTTCTTTCAAATAACCTGGGTTTCATGACCTGTCAGGAACCTTAGAATTGCTGCTGTGTAATACTGGTAGAGGGTGTCAAATTATGCAGAGGGATTCCTGCTCAGGAAATGTGTTGTGCAGAGGAAGAAGTGTGTTGTGGCCCATGATTTACTTGAGCTCTGTAATGGATAGACTGGAAAAAAGTGAGAACAATAGGGGCAAATATTGTGGGGGTCTGACTAAATGTGGATGTGTCCAAATTAACTGAATTTACCTCAGAAAGTCAGTCAGTCACTCCAAGTTATGGGGATCAGCAGATATTACTGTCATGAGGTGGTGATGGACTACTTGAAATCATACTGAAATCACAGAGAAAGAAATTAATTTCCCTAAATTCACCCTTTATATCTTAAATGAATGATGATGAAAAAAAAGTGCCAGTCAGAATATTGCCCGTGAAGAGCTCTCTGGACTTCACTGGGATCCTCCTGCCAAGACTGGTGCTCTGCTTTCCCGTTCCAGTCTGCTAACAGCAGAACTAAGTGTGTAATGAACACCTAAATTTTGAGAAAGGACCTGCTTGTAGGTTGTGAATTGTCACCTTACTCCGTGGTAATATATTCACAATATAGCATTAAGAATCATGTTTCCCACATGCTTTAGGATGTGAGAGCACATGCAAACTCCATGGGCATGCGTGGTATTATGAGTGAAGGGAGATTCTGACTCCTCTAAATGTGCAACATTATATACCAGCCACTAGACTGTATTTGTATATTGTCATATGTCATGTCATCTGCATGGGCATGAAGAGTGCAGTGCAAAGTGTGTATATATATATATACTGTGTGTACCACATGTACGCTCACTGTCTATTTATTTTAATTTTATTTACCAAAACATTTTAGAATCAATATATTTGTAATGCAGACATATCATACACAGGAATTTAAGAGTTATTGCTAACAAGTTTCACTTATTTGATAAATTCAGCTTTAGTATGTAAAAAAAAAGTCCAGTTCCAAAGAAAGTTGCCATCTTAGGAATTGAATGTGTAAAGGTATCAAGTGCCAGAGATACTTGAACAAAATACAGTGCTGTATTACCAGTGCTGTACTTTCTGCTCTTCATCCCAGGAGAAATTTATCCTATACCATGTGGTCATCTTTCAGTAAAGGTATATTTGGCACCACAGCTAGGCATAGCAAAAATATTGCAGTAAATGTTGAGGTAATAAATGAACAGGCCTTGGGTCTCCCATAGCTATCATGAAAAAAACTAAACAGTTGAAAACTCTGAAATTTTAGGAGGTACATCTCAAGTTCTTCCATAGATTTCCATGTAGTAAAGGGCCTGCCCGTCCTGCAAACCTGCTGCTCCTCCAGAGCTGCTCTTGTGTGGTACAGCTTCTTTGCTTCTCAGTAACTGCGTTTTCTATCGTCATATCCCGGAGGACTGGGGGGAGCAACCAAAAAAAAACCTGCTATCGGTGTGTCCCGAGACTTTGTGTGTTTCAAGGCTGCGGCGTGGTGGGAAGCATGTCCATCATGGGAAACATGAGGAGTGTATTCTCCCGTATCCCTGGAGCACACCGGTGCCCAGACAGCACACCACGCTTACCCCGCATAGCTTTTTTGGCTAGAAAAGCGCGAACATCGTTAAAGTGAAACCAGAGGGTGAGAACTTCGGGAAATGGATTGGGAAGCCCGTTTGGTCGGGAAAGAAGTCCTGGTGGAAAACGCGGGGTTAGCTGCGGGTGGGCGATCGCTGCTGCGGGCCTCGCACCAGCGTCCCGCAACCTCCGCCGAGCCGGGGGCGAGGGGCATGGGGGGGCGGCGGGACCCGCTGTCCCCACCCGGGACCGCGCGGGCCGCGTCCCGCGTGGCCACCGGCAGCCGTGGGCAGGCGGTGAGTCGGGGCAGCCCGCTGGTATTAAGCTTTAACCCTCTTGTCAGCGAGCCAGAATGCGAAAGAAGGGCTTGTCCTGTTCGGTGTTAACCTCAACTCCTCCGGGGAAGATTAACTTCGGAGCCCCGGGGCGAGGGAGCGCGGTCCGTGCGCGGCGGAGCCCGGCAGAGGCTGTGGCTGAGCAGCGTCGGAAACGGCAAGGGCAGAAATATTGGCTAGGGGCGGAAAATATCACACCATCCTGGCTGCCCCCTCTTTTTTGAAACAGCGTCAGTGCTTCAGTGCTTTCTCCTGGGTCAGAACTCCAAAAGTCTGAAATTATTCTTGTTCTGGACGTTCTTGTTCAGACTCCGGCACTCAGCCCTTCTACGGGAGACCGTGTCTGGTAAACACCTTACTGGTCTGTTCTGTTTGAACACACAACTTAGAGCTATATCTACATACAGCCCATTTGGGGTGATCCGTTATTTTGTCTATGCACCTGGATGCAGGTGAGGGTTTTTTACGAGCCTAAAATGAATTGTGAAAGTCCAAATCCAGGATATTCATTTTCCCAGCCCGTGGGATCGATCTCTGCACAGTGGCTTAAGGGTACCAATGCCCGTGTGGGAGCCCGGCTCTCCGCAGACCAGGGAGAAAAATGCATGTTGAGATGCGAATTTCTTTCACAGCCCTTCCAATCTGTGGTTCACTTTTTTACTTTTGTTTGTTTGTTTTTCTTTCCCTCCAGAAAGTATTAGTTATTGCTGCAAAGCATTAGAAAGTTGAAGCCACCCGGTCCATGCAGTGCTGATTTCGTTTCTGGTTATCTGTAAAATGAGCTTTAAGCCAATTTCGTGCTTCAGGCTAAAGAGAGGGATTCGTATTTCCCTCCAAGATGCGTGGCATTCCTGGAATCTCTTTGTCAGCTTGCCGTAGGATGCTGCTGTAATTTGCCTGCAAACTCTCTCCAAAATTTGTATACAACGGTTAAGAACGACGTAGGATTTCTGAGCCATCGGGATATTCTGGCTGGAAAGAAAAAGAGATATCATCTTTCACTGATAAGTCAGTATTAAACTATTCAGAACCTTGTTCCCATTTAACCCAGAGAACCACCGTAGGTAGTAAAATACGCATTTCCTGCTGATTTCTTTCCTTCCCTGCTCTGAGAAAATACATCTTCAGGAGAAGCGGTACTTTCTTCGCTAATCTTAGGAAAGTTCTTACACGATTCCCTGAACTTTGGCACGTTTGTATCTTCTGTGCCACTTCAACCCCTCCACCCCGCTCCTCCTTAACATGTAAAGGCTATTGCAAAATGACGGGAGGTTGGCTGAACCCTGTGCCCGGAGGTGAGCTCTGCCACCCTCCCCGCCAGCCTCCTCTTGGCGTTAAGCCTGGAAAGCAGAGCTCGCCCGTCCCCGGCAGCGCGGCCCCCTGTGCGGGGGCTGCGGGGCCGCTGCTGCGGGCGCTGCCGGCGGGGCCGCGGCCGCCGCTCCGCGGCCGCCCCGGAGAGGCTCCCCGCACCCTCCCCGCTCCGGCGGAGCGAGCTGGCGCGAAGATGTTTATCCTGAGACGGAAAATGGGTTGTTGAAAAACAAGCCATGTGCAAATAGTTTAATTTTCCGTTTTGATGCTTATCTTTGTCTCCCGAATTTCATCGGAGAGGCTTTAATTGGCGTGTGGGTAATAGTTCCTAAATAATCCCTTATTAGATGACTTCAGACGAGTTGTGAACCAATAACGTCTTAGTCCTAAAAGTGAAAGTAGAATTTGAAGGCTCAGGTCAGTTTTTGTCAAAGGGCTCATTTGAGCATCTTTTAGTTTGCTGAAAAAGCTAATTAAAGAACGTTTGAAGGTTAAAGTCATTATTCCGTGCTGTTGTCGTGCTACAAGTGAGCCGAGTTTTGTGAAAACACAAAGGGCAGAAGTCACAGAGGTGGATTACTGTCAGTCCAGGCTACAGAGGCACAGAGAACTGTGGCATTAATTCCTATAGAAAGGTAGACAAACACAGTCACTGACTAACAACTTTCCCGCAGAGCCCTATTGTCTAAGCACTTTCTTCTGCTTTGGGGATCTCTTCGAGTTGCTACAGTCGTAACCAGATCCCAAACTAGGTAACCGGGCGACTTTCGGGCGCAGAATTCTTGACCTGCGAAACAATTTCCACGACAAAAAAAAAAAAAAAAAAATCGCTGTGGGTCTTGACGGTTCCCTCTAACATTTATTTCCCTAACATTTCCCTCTAGCATTTATTAGCGGTGCTAATTTATTCATTACTTGGCAGAAAGTTAGCAACGCACCAGAACTCTGCTGGAGCTCGCAGCACCCTCGGTACTCGCCGGCTCCCGGTTGCCGCTGCCCGCTGCGCTCCGCAGCCCGCGGTCCCGGCGGGGGCACACCCAGAGCCCCGTTTTTGGGGGCGGCTCTGGAGGCCCCGGGGAACTTTGCAGGCGGCGGCGGCGCCGCGCAACAGCCGCGCAAAACCCGCGCAGCAGCCGCGCTGCGCGGGAGCTGCGCGCCGCGGAGAGTGCTGGAGTGCAGGGACACGCCGCGCGCCGGAAAAATCCCTTGGGCTAATCCCGGCGGCTGTTAGCACCAGTTTGCACCTTTGTGTGTGCGTGTGCGTGGACAGCAAATTGCGAAGCAAGGCACACAAAGATAGGCGCGCAGAGGCACAGCCGTGGCTGCTCAGCCTCGCCTCTCCATCGCCCGCTGCCTTCGCACTGAGCCCCTTTGCCCCGCTCGCTCATAAAGTCTGGATTTTTAGGTCTGGCCACGACTACAGATCTCCCCAAATTCAAAGAAACAGATGTTTGGGCTGATTATGGGTGGGGGGAGGGGAGAAAGGATCCCTGCAGCTGCAACTCAAAAAAATATATTGATAAAATATTTCAGTGGTAATAAATACGCAGAGATCAGCTCGACCTTGCGAGGTCTTTATTTTAATTTTTTTCCCCCCCCATATACAAAAATCTTTATCAAACCTCTATTCTATGGCTTCAATAAACAGAACCCATTACCTCACGGCAGCTTTTGTTGGCCTGTATACAAGCGAGAACAAAATGGTTATTCAGGAGAACGCTTTCGATTTTTATTGTGTGTAGTATGCACAAAGAGCAGTGTTATTGTATTAAAAAGAACCATCTGTAGCAGAAACAATGGCATCAAATTATCTTTGAATACCCACTGCAAAAATATAAAGCTTTTTTATTATTCTTCTGCTGTACGGTGGGGGACAGAGAAGTGACTTTTTTGTTGTTGTGGGTGCATTCTTATAACACACACACACACACAATCAGCCATTTGGATTTTTTAAGCCATAAACGATTTTTTCCCCTCTTGTTCCAGGGACTGCAGTTAAAAGCTAGGGCTAGGACTTGGAGGATGTGTAGGCAAACAGAAGGAGAGCCGAGGGAAGAAAAACCGAAATGGATTCATTCTCTGTCCTGGATGGAGGAGGAGAGGAGAAGAGAAGGGGACGTGCGAGCTTCCTTCAACTGCCTCTGTCCGGTGAAAAGTGCTCAGACCCCCGGGGCTGCGCCAGGCTCCGGAGTCCGCGCGGACTTTCGCGTTGAGCTGCCAATCAAACCGCTCACAGCCACCACCCTGCTCTGGCACCGACATGTAAGTAGCTGCAGCACAACTTTGACATTCACAGGTTTTTTCCCCCCTCCTCCCCCGTGACCTTTAAAATGATCTGGAAATGTAGCTTCCCACCTACGACCCGCCGCCCCGAGCTCCGCCGCCTTAACCTCGGGGAACTCGCGCGCGGGTTTGGGCTCGGCTGAAATTGCGCGGCCGCGCAGCGCCGGGCGCACGGCTGGGCAGAGGCGCTCCCGGTCCGCAGGCTGCCTCTGCCCTGCCTTCCCCTCTCCCCGGGAGCACACGACCCGCGGGGAGGGCTGGAGCGGAGCCGGGAGGCTCCCCCGCCGCGCCCTGGGGTGTTTCAGACGGGGCCGCTGTTTCGGCGCTCCCCGCGGAGCGGCGCGCAGCTCCCGGCTGAGCAGCGCGCATCGCTCCGGGCGGCGGGCACGGAGCCACCGCGGCGCTCCCGGCGCTGCGCCGCGGGTTCCCCTCGCCGGGAGGTGGGTCCGAAGGGCCGGGTCCGTGCGCGGGGCGCGGAGCGGCCGCCGCGGGGGTTCCCGGGCGCGCAGCGCTGGCGGAGAGCCCGCGGCCGCCTCTCTCTGCCGCCCCCTGTGGGCGGCGCGGCGCGTTCCCGGCACGATCCCTCCGGCGGCGCGCAGCGTTCCCGGCCCCATCCCGGGAAAACGGGGGATCAGCCCGGCGGGGCTCCCCGGGCCTCGCACGCCCGAGAAGGGGGTACGCCGAGGGGGAGAGGCGGCGCATGGCCTGTCAGCGCTCCGCTGATAATAAATCATCCATACGTTTAACTGCCTTCGGATGCACTTGGGGCTGGGAAAGGACCGATTTTGGCACCTGGGCTCATTATAATGCCGCTTAAAGGGAAGCTCTTTTTAGTTATAGTTAGTAAAGTTGAGGTTGGATTTCCCCCCCTCTCTCTCCGCCCCACCCTCGTCCCATTTTTTTTTTTTTGTAAGAATTTGGTAGATAAAGGTTAATCTTGGGCTGAATGATAGAGCTGTGATTGACAAGAGAAAAGGTGTTGAGGGCAGGTCGAGCTGTCTTATTTACAGCCCACTGCTTGCTATAGAGCCTTTGTTAGGACTGGAAAGCTAATTTAGTGCTGATCAAAAGCACCACAGAGTTAAAGGACTGGTAATGACTGCTAATTTCATTTCAGCTTCATACATCCCCAACTGCTGTAATTAAAGACGTGCTATTTAAATACAGGTGAAGGGGTTTTGTAGTAGGGGGAAAGTGGGTAGCTGGTTACAATTTTATTTAGTGTTAATATGGTAAAAGTCCAACATTTGATTTATGATTTTAGCGATTTGGGTTTTTTATGCTCTTCTGCCCCTGCAGAGCGGGGCTGGGCGTCAGGGCCGGCCGTGCAGGGGCAGGGTGAGGACAGCGCGCTGCAAGAGAGGGATGCGAGCTCCCTGCTAGCGTGGGGTTATCTTATTTTTAATTATTCCCATCAAACGGCGGTCAGGAAACATCGGGAGCGCTAGGGACAGCGGAGACGGAGGGACACGTGTCAGCTTTTAAGTGCCTCTGCGGAAGCTCGGGTCCTTATATTATTATTATTTTTAATTAAATTATTTTAGCACTCCACGGCTGGTTCGCTGGCTCTGAGACGATGTAATTTCACAACCCGATAAAACAGTTTCTTTCTGGGGAAACATCAAAGGACTGAAAGCTCTACATTTCCGTAGTTGGTTAAAATTGATAGGAAAAAAAAAAAAAGGAAAAAAGAAAGGGGAAGAATTTAGCCTTTAATCTCCTTTTATCCACGACGACTAAAGATCTGTACTCGACCCCGCTCGGCTCCGGGCTCCCCGGTTTCCCCCCAGTCCCTCCCGGACCCCCCCGGGCTCCCCCCGCTCCCGCGGCCGCTCCGGGCGGGAGGCGGCGCCCCCTGTCGGCCGCGCCGGGGGTGCCCGCGGGGAATTCCGCGGGGGAGACGCGCCCGCGGGTGGAGCGGTAGCGCCGGGACTGGACCCACGGCGAGGCGAGGAAGCGTCTTGGAGTCTCTGGAGCGGGGGGGTTAAAGTAAGCAACGGTGAGGTGCAGGCAAGGTGAGCAGATAGCCCAGCCCAGGAACCGCGGGCAGCGAAGCCACCTCCGACTTGTGGTGTTCGCTCTGTGGATATACAAACGTGACCAAAAAAAAAAAAAAAAAAAAAAGTTTTAAATGCCACGGATTTGTTTCTAAGCAGAGCTTCCCGTAAGCCTGGGTCCTATAGAAATGTCGGGGTGTGATGCTCTCCCGCGTCCAGGCGGAGTAGAGGTGCTGCTGCGGGACCGCGCCGCCCCAGCGGGCAGCGGGACATCCCCGAAAGAACATCATCTTTATTGGCAGCGTTAGGCACAAAAATAAGGATTAATTTTTCCTCGTTCCTAACTTCGGTGTTCCAGTGCTGTCAGCAAATGCCAGCTTTTCAGAAGCTCGTGCTTCTGTTTTCCTCCGAAGGTGTCTTAAGTAAGTCAGTGTTGACAGGTGTTGCTTGTGAGCAGCCTTGAACGTTTCCTTTTCATTAAGGACACATTTTCAAAAATGGCAAATGTTTAAACCCTAAGGAATAAAGTCGTCTCAATCCCTCCCCTCCAAAAAAAAAAAAAAAAAAAAAAAAAAAAAACGCAAAATAAACACCCCCTCCCCCAATTCTGGAAAATGAAGAAGCGTTATTTTAAGTGAATGCCTGAAGTGCGTTTTTATTTCCTTGCTGTGGAGATGACAGATTTAAAAGAAACCTGGTGATAGAAAACGATTAACCAAAATATGTGACGGGCTGCATTGTCACTAACTTTTTAGATTAATTCTCTACTTATTTTATAAGCATCCACATAGCTCTGTGTAGTGCATTTAACGGCGGTATTTGCAAGTTGTGGTAATACCCAGCACGGTTTATGCGTCTTGCGTGCGAAGAGAAAGACTACTGGAAACCAAATTATTTCTGCTAAATTGGGGTTATTTTGTATCTTCTGTTGACAGCCTGGGTGGAAGTCATAACGCTACAGTTTTTCTATTAGAGGAACCCTATGGTTGTTGGTCTCACAATAAACTTTTCACTTTAGAAATTATATTCGAATAGATTTTTATGAAATATTATTGTTTGTTGCGCTGAGTATACTGACTCCATTCTTTCAGTTTGATCTCCGCTCGAGACTCCTAATAAGGCAATTCTGTAGTAAGAGCGCCCAAAATAAAGACATGGCATTTTCTATAAATAATAGCAAGAGCCCTGCACAGATTTCCTGCACAACGGAATTCCCAGATTTCCTCTACTGTTTCTTTAGTTAGCATGTGTTCGGTATATATAACTCTGAAATTAAGAAAAAATGTACATCTGTATAGATCTGCCAAGCTGGTTATAAACAAGGGATATTATATATCAATTACCACAGGAAACGGAAAAAATGCAGAGCAGTTGGTACACACGGTTTAACGTCAGGAGGCACTTTACAAAAAATTTAGTGACTCCTGCCGAAAGGTGAATGATTAACCCGGTTCCAGGAGAGGGGCTGTTAGTCCTCCCCTTAGAAACAGCAGTTGTGAGGGAGTTGTAAAGGGGTCGTAAACCGCCGCCCCCCCCCAAAGGCAGAAGTTGGCACATAAAGTCAGGGGTCTCGAGTGATCGGTTTAACCAAACTGCGGTTTTCCTGGGGGCTCAGTCCGTAACTCAGCTGCCCGGTTTTATTCCGAGGACTTTACTCCAGGGAGCAAATGCTGTAAATCTGGGATCGGGTCCCAGGCTTGGCAGACAGCTGGCACCAAGGGGGGGTCAGCTTTGTGCTCAGCTGGCAGCAAGAGGGGGGTAGCTCTCTGTTCAGTCTCGTTCATCTCCAAATGGAGGAAAAGTGCATTTTTAGTTTATTTATGTCTTTTGGAAGGAGGGGTTTCTTTGGACACTGGCATTTCCTATATCTCTTTCGAGCAGTGGAAGGGGAGAGTTGAAGAAACAAACCAGAAAAACAACCTCAAATGCCACTTTCTCACTTCACCTTTTCTTGCTTTCCCCTTGAGCCTGTCCCTGGCACCTGCTGGCCCGAGCACCCGCAGCTCTGCCCTGTTCTCCTGCTGCTTGAGCAAGCCCAGCCCGAGGGCACCCCCACAGGTCTTTCTCCTCACAGTCATCTGGACCCACCGGGAAAGCTTCCACAAGGGCAGGCGGGGTGTTTGGACAAGTCCCGCTGACCAGTGATTTCCACGGAAAAAGGGTTGTGACACCCCTCGGACAGCACCCCACACCCCAGTCCAACCCAGCAGTGGTACAGGTCTAAAGAGTTTTTCTTGCCGCCGCTGGTTGCACATAGATCGGTGGCCTCGGCCCGGGTGGAGGATGTTCAGGCAATCAAACTGGCTCCCTTTTGCTGCTTTGGAGGAGCCTGAGACTCCCTCGCCTCCCTCCCCTGAGCCCGGACCTCTTCCGGCAAAGGCTCTTTCAGGTCTTCGGATGGAGGACAGTGGATAGACACATGGGAAGTGTTGTTGTTATTATTTATAGCACCGTCTCTCCGCTCCGATTAAGCGCCGTCTAAATATGAATTCACAGTATAGACAGCTAGTCTATAATTTGAATTAAAATCCTCCCAGCGAGCCCGTCGCTGGAGAATTCTGAAATCACAAGCCTAAGTTGACACAATGAGCCCATGGTGTCAATAAACCATGGGCGAGATGGAGAGATTGTCACTCCAGACCATAACAGTTCTGAAAGTGTCATTACCGTCTGTCCTGTCAATGAGCTCCAAATTAAGGACTATGAGGAACAGCGAGATAAAAGTCACCGTCTTGGCTCCATTATTGGAGATCGTGTCAGTGATCTGAGAATCACTGGAAAGGACTTTTTTTTCCTTTTTTTTTTTTTTTTTTTTTTTTTTAAGTACTTTTCAAACCATGCCTCGGGATGCCAGGGTTTGAGGTGCACTGAGAGAAGCATCCTTGAAGCACCCCAGGCTGTGCCTCAGGCGTTCCCATTGAAACTGCCAGAGCTTCTTTGGGAAATGGTGTGAATTCAATGGAAGAGCCGGAATAATTCCATCAAAACTGTGCTGGGGCCAAAGAGGACTTCATTTGATTTGGGCGACACGTGTGATCCCATGAACAGACATTTTTTTAGACCATTATTTTCTTAAGTCAACACAAAGATGGTGAAGAGGAAAGAGGGAAATAAAATAGAAGCCTCAACTTTAGGAAAAGACAATACATTTGAGATAGCCCCTTCCAGGCATTAAGACTTTCAGAGAATGTCCCCAATGTCTCTCTCCTGCGAGCCTGAGAGAGTTAAGGGGACTTATTCAGGAATTGGAAACCTTCAATTCTAGATTTTTTTGCCTTTGTGGGTTTAGGCAAAGCAGTTAGCGTTCTTCAGGAGGGGTTTTGTGTTTAATATACATGAGTTCATTCAACTACAATGGGAAAAGAAAACTCATTTGTTCTTATAAAACTAGGAAGGAAAGATAACTTTAAATAGACTGCCAAAAAGGATTCCGCTCGAGGGGGTTGCTTTCCCGCTAAGGAGCCAACATTCAACTGTAATTTCACCCCGTTATGTTAAGCAGCAATTCCTAAGTTTATCCCCATCTTATGGTCTTGATTTTCTGATTTGTTTTTAAGGTCAGGTAAGAAAAAGTACGGGCTGCACTTACTCTACTATGGGAAAGAAATCCCGGGAGTGTGATTTTAGATGCAGGGCAAAAATTGTGGACAGTTTGAGAAGGCTGTTGGCTATTTTTGAAGAGTCCTGGAAGCCTGTTTGGACAATCGGCTTCTCCATTTATTGAGAAGCCTTTTGAAAGCTACTTCGAGAGGTGATGTGTGCGAGTCGGCTTTTATGCTGTTTATTGTGTACGTTAAACTCCTTCCAGGAGTTTTTTGTTTGTTTTTGGGTTTTTGGAGGTTTTTTTAAAATTTGTTTTTTGTAGCACTGGACGAAAGTGGAGCTGCTACTTTCTATTTTTGTTCCCACCCCCCCTCCCCCCCGCCCCCGGCCCCGACCCTCTTTTATCTTTTTAACCTCTCGGCAATGTGATTTTTACCGCCCCAGTCCCGCAGTCCCGGCTCCCGCATGCGGTGGTCTCCGGCAGGTGCGGTGGCAGCGGGGCCGCTGGAAGGGCACGGGGTGAGATCGGTGGTGCGGGGTAGCCGCCCCCGCAACCCCCCGGCCCTGTGGTCAGGCCCGGGCCCGGGCCGTGCGCTCCCCGCACGTGTGCTCGCCCTGCGGTTCCATTCGGGGGAAGCGGGATGAAAGCAAAGGCCGGGAGCAGCGCGGGGCTCCCTCGGCATTCCCCGGCTTTTCAAGGGTCCTTAGAGCCCTTGAATGAAATTATTGGGCGAAATGGGGTCTTGGCGGGCCCGGCCGTGGCTCGCCCCCTCCTTGGTTTGTACGTGTAATGCCACTTCTGAGAGCGACAATCGGGCTACTTGCTGGACAGGCAGGGACAAAAAGGAGATTAAACCGTTTTAAATAATAATAAAAAATATCCAAAACGCAAGCAGAGTGGATTACACTTGCTGCGGCGCCTCGGCTCCCCCCAGGTCCCCCTCACAGCCGCCCCCGGGCCTCGCAGGGAGGGTGGCCCCAGCCTCACCCGTGCTCGGCCCCGCCAAACTTCCTAAGTTTCTCTGAGCTCTTTCTTTCTGGGCCCGGCGGGTCTCCCAGGTCTCCGGCCATCGCCGTGTGAGATATTTATTTGGCCGAGGACATCCCGCATTGTCCCCACCTCGGGAGTGTGAAGGGGCTGGGGGAGGCAGCTCGGGCCGCAGGGCTCCCCCGGTCCCTGTCCCTGGCCGTACTCACTCCAAATGTGGCTTTTATTCTAGGGCATTCCAGACTGTATCTCCCCAAGTTTTCCCCGGCATGCTACCGCAAACTCACCATGTGATGACTGAAATTCCCCAGAGAATGGGGTATAGTTAGTGCAATAGAACTTCCCTGACTAACTTCGGCTCTGGACTGTTACGGCATCAGAGGGGAGAGAGGAAATTTATCTGCACATTTTCGTCTTTGCCTGTTTTGTTGTTTTTTGGGGGTTTTTTTAACGTAATGAAATTAAAACTTTTGGAGCTCACAGTTGACATTTTGCAGAAAATTGAGTTATCAAGGCAGTAATTATTTCACAGGGAGATAAAACTCTCATAGCCCTAACTGTCAAATAGGGCCCTTTTCAGATTTTAATTACAAAATAAAATTAGTCTGCTCTTCCTCGGAAGGGTTTGTGAGTGGCTAAACAGAGCTTTCCCCAATACTGGTGGTCGTCAAACTCTGCTAATTAGCAATGCTGAGAAATTCCAGTTAACAAGGACATTCTCTAAGTCTCTGCAGGTTCCCTGCCGTTCGCCTTCATTTCCATAAGAAGATTAAGAGTGGAGGGGAGCACACTCAAATGCAGATGCAGAAAAGAAGCGTTTTTAACAAGCATCATAATAGTAAGATGCTTGGCTAGTTCTCACCTAATTACTGCAAGTTAAACCTCTATTTGCAGCTAAGGACAAAAAATGGAGCTGCAATCTCCCATCTCCACAAGTCTGCTTAATAGTTTGCTTTAGATTGGTTACTCGTAGGTTCAGGAAAAAAAATAATACGAAAATGTGTATATTCTTTCCGATACAGTTAACACGATAGGTTGTATCCTTAGGGCTTTTAGAAAAATCGGCGAGTATTAGAACAAAAAATACACGAAATCCTTCTAGTTAACATTCATTTTCTTTTTAAGACACTCATAACCTGAAATAAGAATGCATGTGCCGCAGAGCCCATCACTGAGAACATTTGTAGACTATTTGTTTAATGTAAGCACTTTTCATCTCCATAAATTATACCAATGGCAACGATTTTTTAAATCCACTCAGATCAAACCGTCCCTCCGCAGGCCTCCCTTCCAACGTGGCTGTATGCTTGGAGAGCAGTGGTGTTATTGTCATTAATATAGAAAATCAGGGACCATTTCATCTTTTTTTTTTTTTTTAAATTTTATTTTATAGCCAGCTTCCCAGTCTGCCTCTGCTTCCGAC